>OX451735.1:155557954-156757954 GCA_948472305.1 Vicia faba | reverse complement strand
GGGACTCCATCCGGTCTGCAATCAAAAAAGAAACAGTCAGTCACAAAACAAAACATACAAAGATAAAAGTCACACGCGTATCCCCTACCTAAAAGCCTCAGAGCCTCCTCGTCTGAAGAACACTCGAGCATCACATTTGTATTTATCAGTCTGTGAACGAGGAGATACTCTCCTTTATCATTTAAAAGGAAGTTGTTGTCCATACACCTCGCCGATGTCAAACTCTTGACATATGACACCAACTTCTCATAGGAAAGCTGATCCTGGGCATCCAAGTCCCCAGGCTTCACTGTGTAATACTTAGGCTTCTGCTCAAAGTGTTTCCACTGCCATTCAAGAGGAAATCTAGCTGTCAGCCAAACTACTGTCCGACCTTCCTCGACCTCTTTCGAGCGATCGTACAATAAAGCGACGACCGCGTCTATGAGAGGCTTCACGATGAAGTACCTCTCTTTAAAGTGGCGAACATATTCGAGATATGGCCGGAAAAATTTCCCAAACTGTTTAAAAGACACCCAGACTTGTCCCCCTCTGATGAACTGCCTTTGCAAATGGAAGATGTGGAAGAAGAGGGGCAATTGGCTCCTATTTGAAGATATTGACATACAAGCTCGAATGCGCGCATGAACGCAAGCGCATTCAGATGAAACTGGAAAGGTTCCAATTGTAACCATTAGAAAACCCCCACTTGGAAATCGTTGAAGGGAAAATGCATCCCCGCTTCTTTAAAGGAAAATTCATACATGGGAAAACGTTTTACCAGGTATGCCGAGCATATCCTCCTATTTCGATGAGGGATATGGAGGGCCAAATTGGCAGGAGCACCGTCTGCTTGAACCTCTGGGCATTTGAACGCGTTAGAAGCGTCCTGCGAGAAACATGACTTCTTTTTCCTAGGCTCGGGCGCAACCCAGGCCAAAGGGTCTCCCTCGACAGTATTTTCGTCCTCATGGGTGGAGGGCATGGCGTCTTCCTCGATTTGGTGTGCCATCGTACCTGAAAGGCAAGGGAAAACAATGAATTCGACATCATCAAATTCACCCTTCCATCGTAAATCAAGTGAAAGGGAGATGAATGCACCGATGAATGGACCTCGACTCAAGCCCTTGACAACCAACCTCAGAATTAACCATGCCCTACGCGGGGACATTTGGTCGACCCAAAAACTCCCTGATATTCGGGGACTGTGATACGATGGGAGAACTGACTTGGGTGTTTTGCGTTTTATCACAATTGTTGCGGATATCAAGAGTAGCCACCTACTTTTCTTTTATCCAATAAAGGAAAGGGTGAAAAGAATAGGAAAGACCTTTTGAGAATTTTCTTGAGTTCGGGGGGTAGGTGTAGCGGTAGAAATGTTTGAGACTAAGCCATTGGATTGACTAGACTTTATACAAATCAAAATAAAAATCGCCACCGCGCTTTATTGTTTCCAAAGGAATGGGAAAAGAGCGAATAACCCAAAAGAAGGGGAAAGATTCAAGGTAAGGGGGTTGGTTATGCAAAGGGAAGGTATTAACACTCTAAACCTCTATGGTACTCCGCAGGAGCCTCTTTGTAAAATCTGTATATTTTGGCTATAAAAAATGTTGTATAAAAATGGATGGTGGAGGTGAGAAAAGAAATATATTTATTTTATGATTTTTGCACCCGCCGCGATTGCGAACCTTTAGTGCATACGTACCGCCTTTTCGTGCAATAAGGGATCATGGTACACGTAGTTCCTCTTTTAAAAATTAAAACACATATGTGTTGGTTAATTTCATGAGATAAAACATCATCGTCATTGTCCGTGTGGAAAACATGCCTACTACCCACAATCACGAGAAAGGAGAATTTGCATCATCTCAAAGTGGAGGATATGGCTTGGATTTTAAAATCAACAATGCCTCACTCAACACCCAAGTGGAAAATATCTCTCTTCACTACATATGGTAGAAGTATGGTTGTTTGCATCACTACAAGGATTGACAAGAGTTCAACCTTTTGAGAAAAGTTTAAAGATAAAAGCCAAAGTGGCAAAATGGTTTGAAATAAGATTGATTGACTTTTAGTCTTCTCACAAAAAATGTCAAGGTATTATTAAGTTGATTGAAGTTTATTTATGAAAATGTTTTGAAAATGCATGGACATAAGTCCAAGTTTACTATGAAAGTGGTTCAAGTTCAAAAACAAGAAGAGTTTTCAAAAAAGGGGGGAAGAAGATTTTTGAAATTAAAGAAGATGGGAGGAGAAGAAGGGACTATCCTAGAGCATAAGGTAAAAGCTAGGGATAAGAACCATCTAACCAACAAGAAGCCTATACTTGACATTATGAGCCAAGATATAATTCTCATTCCTTGGATTGAAACCAATCAAGCAAAAAATACTAGACCTCTTGAGATAACCAAACTTCAAGTGTATTAAGTCTTCACAAAAATTGGGCAGAGTAACGACTGTATACGGGTGAATTCCAGATTACAAACAGAGGGTGTAATCACAAAAAACCTGCACACAAAAATAAACAAGCAACCCAATGTCTTGAGGTGAACCTCAAGAATTCCAGACAAAATAATCAGATAAGGTCACAAAGTATCCAAGATAGGCCAAGGTTTCTATCCTAAGTCCAAGGAAAGTCCCATGCTCCATAATGCCAAGGATAGTAACCAAATAGTCCAAGTACCATTAAAGATTTTTTAGGGTTTATGTTGATTATTAAGTATCTTAAGAATGAAAAAGAAAAAGCTCAAGTGAGCAAAGTAAAAATGGCAAGAAAATAAATACTCAAATGAGCAAAGATAAAAATGGCATGAAATGTAAATGCTAAAAGTAAATGGTACATAAAGCATAAAAAAATAATAAAAGCATAAGGTAAAACAAGTCAATAGTTAGTGGTTAGTTGGATGACCATCTTGAATCTTGCATTTGAAAATCATTAGAGGATTCGTAGAACTAAAGCCTCCACACAACAAGTTGCATTTGCTTTTTGTCAAGTATATCATCCATTTGGAATTCTCACAAGTACCATTTAATGATTAACGATGTTTAAGTGATCCGCATTGACCAAAAGTGTTGTAGATCCATTAGAGGATTGGTAGAACCAAAGCCTCCACACAATGAATCTCAAGGTTATTGGATCAAAGAGATCAAATTAACATACTTAGGCTTACAATCATAAGTTTGGGCCACGAATGATCATTTATTCGAATCAGGACAAAATTTAGCGCTATGTTAAGCAATCGTAAGTGGACTTATATAGAAGTCGCACCTATTTTGAGGCCGGTCAATAGCAATTTATACACCATTTGTTTTGAGACATGATATAGAGATCATGCTCCAATAACATCTAGTGCAATGGGAAGGGGATGAGATGAAGAGGGATAGGAGAGAATGTATAAACCACTTTTGAATTAAATTTAATCAAACTATTATTAAGATCATTCATCCATTTTTGTGGAGTTAAACTCAACACCATGGATCCAATGATGTTAATAAAGTTTATGATCCAAAATTTAACCCAAGATCAGCCAGAAAATAGTCACAAAATAATATCACATTTTAATATATACAAAAGGGGTTAAAAATAATGTTTAAAAATAGAAAATAAAGAGAAAAAATCAACCATGTTCAAATTAATCAAGAAATAAAAAGTAAGACCATAGAAAAATAAGAAAAAGGCTCAAATAATTTTACAAATTTTTTGGTAATTTTTTTAAAGTCAGAAACTATTTTTAAAATTAAAACAAATGGGGAAAATAAACAAAAAATGATAAAAAATAGTAAAGTCAGAAACAAAAAATAAAATAAGGTCATCAATATTTGTCACCATGTCATTGGATCATTCCATAATTTTTTTCAGAATTTAAAAATGAATAAAAATATTTTTAAACATTTAAAACAAATCAAATAAGTGTAAAATTTATAAAAAATACCAAAAGACAAAATTAAATTGTGAAAAAATAAAAAAATCAGAAAGAGGATAATAAAAAATATTTTTCATAATTTTTCCAGATTTTTTGGACTAAAAATGAATTTTCTACGATTTTTTGAAATTTAAAACAATTAAAATATAAAAAATCAGAAAAAGAAAATAAAAATAAAATATGTGGATCATTGGATGAGAGTCAAAATACATTAGTAATCAAATCCAAGGGATCTGACGCGCTGTGCATATCATGGTCATTAGTGAATATTGTTTAGAATCATTAATTAAATCAGAATTTGAAAAATACAGATGGTGCGCCTTCATTGGTTGGAAGATGACACGTTGGTCATCTTCAACCTCCAGCCATCACGAATTGTAAGTCTCTGAAACTGTAAAATCAGAAGCTCAAACCTACGCCATTCGCTTCGTCTCTTCAAGACGAAGACAACCACACCCTCGCGCCAAATTTATATAAACTGTAGCTCAAGCAATTTGGAAGGAAAGTTTTGAAAAGGGATTTGAAATTTCATGGTCAAAACTTGTTTCCAGTAAAAGGTAAGTGTTGCGACTAGAACCAAGACAATGAGAGCAACACAATGATATGAGATTTTTGAAGAATTGATGAAGGAATCAACCTATTGAAGTTGAGTTGCAGAGTTCTGAAACTGGACTTCTATGGAGCAGTATATGGCACAATTCTTGAATGTAAATATATGTTAGCTTCAGGGAAGATCAAGGAAGATGAATTGATCGAAAAATTGGATTGAAAAAGGCTCGAGAATGGATTTTGAAGTTACAGAAAATTGAGTTATGGAGCAAGTTTGGCAGGGTGATTCTGGCTATCCAATCTTGGGAAAATGAATGGGATAGTTCATGTATTTATAGGATAAGCGAATGGGATCAAAAGGAAGAGTGAATGATGCGTTTGGAGGGAATTCGTGCAAACCTGATGCACGAGTGAAGTGTGATCCGAACTTCACCAAAACTCATCCAATTCTTGCGTTTTGATGCACTAATCCACTTGGGAAAGTTGGCTAATCATGTTTAGACCCAAAACGCGTGCTAATTTAAGGTTTAAAGGTTGTAACATGAAATTCAAATTCTGACTTGCAAGGGAACTTTAATTCCAATATACCATTTTTGAAACAATAGCATTGCCAACTCAAGGGGTCTTAAGGCATGATTCTTGATGCTTTAGAAAGATGAGGTTACAAGCTTTTCAATGAAAAAAGAATGGAGTTAAATGGATTCTTGAGTTGAAAGTTACATTGAGTCAAAGTTGGAGAAAAAAGGTTGACTTTCCATACTTAGAAATATTTCAAATTCTTCATAAAAAATGACCTATAATGTCTTGCATCCAAACAAGGCCTTCCACTTGGAATTTGATCTTGATAAAAAAAGATGGCATGAAGTATATATCTTGAATGACATTTTGAAACTTGAATCATTCATAATCTCAAAAATTTGAGCAAGTTATGACTTGTTGAAGTTGGTAAAGAATCATGAAATAACCTATAATCTTTTGCATCTTTAAGGCAACTTCCATCAATTTTCCCACTTTGCACATAAAAGAAGGCATAAAGTTCACATACTCAAGATAATTTTGGAAAAATGATAGGCTCAAGGTGATAAAAATTGACCAAGTTATGATCATGTGAAGTCACACATGGAAAATTGTGGATTCATCTGGAGTACTTGTAATATTTCTTCTTCATCAAGGCTCTTCCACATGAAAAATCCTTGGAACTTTTGAAGTGATTTGTTGATAACCCTTTTAAGAGAATGATGTATTTGGAATCACTCAAAAATACCAAGAGGTGAGCAAGATATACTCCTTTGAAGTTCAAAACCCTAGCTCCTAGATCAAGAAAATGCTTTGAGGAACTTTGACAAGCTTGAACAAACTTCTTGTACCAACATTCTTTCTTTGTGAATAAAAGTTGTTTAGGATGATAACGAGGACTCATAGCCACCAAAAAAACTTCCATATCTTGAAATTTGAGAGAAATATGCTCTTGTGACCAATAGGAACAAGGCCTTGTCCAAACATGACAACTTCTTCAATCAACCCTTTGTACTTTTGGGTCAAATCTAATAACCTTGAAATGTGATGAACCAAAGCAACCATGCCATGCCAATTCTTCCAAAACCAATCCAATGATGAGGTTTGAACTTCTCAAGATTTATTGACTAGGGCATGGAAATAAACTCATGATCCCAAGGGGTAACTTGTTAAATCTCATTGCCTTTACCTACATGGATAACAAACAAGATAAACCAACATTGCATTTTATTAGTTAAATGAAGAAATCAAAATAATATTCATGATCATAAAAGGAACATAAGTCAAGGTGCTTGGCAATCCCTCAAGAGGGCAAGACCAAATGTAGTAAGGGGAACCAAGAGTCCTAGTGTGATTTTGTTATGAATGAATCAACATGGTATGGTGAAGAGATCTTAGGGGCAAAAATTGGGGTACAACAACTGCCCTTATTTAAGTTTCTTCTATCCGGAGATACGAAGGTTAAAAATCTTCGTGTCGACGCGATCAAAGATACTTAAATATAAAACAAATCCTATTTTTGGTCCTAAGATGCCATGCAAATGCTTATGATCATGAATGCATATGAACATGACCAAAGAGACACAAAGCATCACTGGGGATGTAACAATAATAAAGAACAAAGGAGCAACCCCACCAGGAAAATAAATCACTGGTGGATCAAAAGACCTGAATCAAAAGACCTGAATCAAAAGACCTGAATCAAAGAGGATGGTAGAATGGTCAAAGGATACACCAATCTTCTATCGAAGGCGAAGCTACCAACGTTTACTGAAGGCAGAGACAGATAACAAACATCGATGTTCATTGCCGATGTCCTACCAACTTTTACTGAAGGTAGAAAGAGAATATCATAGCACCGCCGTTCACTGACGATGAACTACCAACATTCACTGAGGGTAGCAAAAAGATAATAAACATCGACGTTCACTGCCGATGTCCTACCAACTTTTACTGAAGGTAAAAAGAGAATATCATAGCACCGCCGTTCACTGACGATGAAATACCAACGTTCACTGAGGGTAGCAAAAAGATAATAGACATCAAATTTCAGTGCCGATGGTCTACCAACTTTCACTAAAGGTAGAAAGAGAATATCATAGCACCTCCGTTCACTAACGATGAACTACCAACGTTCACTGAGGGTAGAAAAAAGATAATAAACATCGACGTTCACTGCCGATGGTCTACCAAATTTCACTGAAGGTAGAAAGAGAATATCATAGCACCGCCGTTCACTGACGATGAACTACCAACGTTCACTAATGGTAGCAAAAATATAATAAACATCGACGTTCACTGCCGATGGTCTACCAAATTTCACTGAAGGTAGAAAGAGAATATCATAGCACTGCCGTTCACTGACGATGAACTACCAACATTCACTGAGGGTAGCAAAAAGATAATAAACATCAATGTTCACTGCCGATGGTCTACCAACTTTCACTGAAGGTAGAAAGAGAATATCATAGCACCACCGTTCACTGACGATGAACTACCAACATTCACTGAGGGTAGCAAAAAGATAATAAACATCGATGTTCATTGCCGATGGTCTACCAACTTTCACTGAAGGCAGAGAAGAAAATATCATATCACCGCCGTTCACTGATGATGAACTACCAACATTCACTGAGGGTAGAAAAAAGATAATAAACATCGATGTTCACTGCCGATGGTCTACCAACTTTCACTGAAGGTAGAAGGAGAAAATATCATAGCACCGCCGTTCACTGATGATGAATTACCAACGTTCACTGAGGGTAGCAAAAAGATAATAAACATCGACGTTCACTGCCGATGGCCTACCAACTTTCTCTGAAGGTAGAAGGAGAAAATATCATATCACCGCCGTTCACTGACGATGAACTACCAACGTTCACTGAGGGTAGCAAAAAGATAATAAACATCGACGTTCATTGCCGATGGTCTACCAACTTTCACTGAAGGTAGAAAGAAAATATATAATATGACCTCCATTCACTGACGGTGAACTACCAACGTTCACTGAGGGTAGAAAAAAGATAATAAGTTTCCCCAAGATTCTGGTGTTTCACCTAGAATGGGTCTCAACTTCTTCTTTAACCAAGGCACTCCGCCGGGAAAGGATAATATATAAGCTGTCTCAAATAAAGAGACTTGCTACTTGTTGTCACAGAGGATTGTAAAAAGAGATGACTTTTTGGGAAGGAGGTATGACTTCTTGGGGAGATGCCATGATATTCTTGCTGAGGGGATAAAGTCTTCTCGTGCAAAATAAATGCACCAACCAAAATCTGGAGTTTTTAGAAATTCAAAGTAAATAATATTGCCGTGGAACCACATATCCAAACCAGAAATAAAATGGAATGAAACAGTCAACCAAAATATATCCTTTGAGAAATAAAATCAAGAGGGAAAACCAAATCCATCCAAACAAGGAGCTTTACCGGAAGGCTAAAGCAAAAATCTTCCATGAGGGAAAACTCAATGGGGACATTGAAAGAATATACGCTTTCTGCTTAGGACCAACACTCTATTGAAGAGAGGACAACGTAACTCTACAAAACAGGGTAATATGTCAACAAAAATATTAACAAATGTTAATGAACAATGACTTGCCAATTTTAGCTATGCATGATGTATGCATGAATGTATGAGTGTTATCGTGCGTATGCTGACACAACAGATATACAACATTGGGAACAACCAGACAAAATTGCCTCGGGCACTAACAACACTCGGCTAAACTTCATCCAGGATGATCATTCCAAGAAAGGTAAAGGCCAGCTGAGGAAACAAAACCTACTGCCTACTTTAACTTTACTGAGGAGAAACATGATCCGGAGGTAGATAAATCAAAATGATGAAATAGTACGGATACAGGGATAAAACATCCTTCTTCAGGCTTCACCGGGGAAACAAGTGTTTTTCAAAAGTAACATTCCTACTGGAGATTGAAAAACCAGTCTCAAGTAAAGCAGACTGACACCGAAACATCCAAACATTCACTGGGGAATTCAGGCCTACTTCGTTAGCAAGGTTAACACCACATTCACAATACGTCCTTCACTTAGACAAACCAGGGACCTGAGTTCTTCAAGAGTGGGTATGATACCAACTTCTATGGAAAAAGAACTTCTATTAGGCCAAACGAAAACTTCACTGGAGAAAATGCGGATTGAAACTTCACATCATGAAAACTCAGAAAAGAGGAGAAATGAATCCAAACTTGACCGAGGATACCGGAATCACAAACCCAATACGGTGAAAATAACCCGAGTAGACCTTCCTGAGGGGAACAAAAAACTTCTCAAAACAACTGGAGTTTGTCTATTCTTGGGATCACCATTTTTGTTGTCATTGTTTCATCACAAATCTCAAAGTAAAAGCCGATTGTAAAACCTCTTTTTTTTTGAAAAGTCAATCTTGTTATTTAATCTTTTTTGCTTTGAAAGTTATTATCAATAATAAATGGAGTCTTTGAAAACTAAATAAAATAAGTAGTACAAAGAATTGGGTAAAAGCTCAAATTTCATTAATAGAATGGTGGTCTGTGAATGGCGAGACTCCATAGATGATTACAAAGTTCGGAAAATGGTAATATATACTGGAAAAGATACATTGAGATATAATGACCACTATCCCCTCTAACAACTTTTGAAATCCTCAGCAGCAACTTCTGTTGAAGTATGGTGAGGATCCGAGAAGAGTGTTTCTTCAACGATCAAGTCTTGTCAGACGTAGTTACTTGCCAAGAAATTCCCTAACTTTTGCCTAAGCTTCCCTTGCGGGTTTTCAACTTAGCGGGAAATTTATTCTGTTTAGGTCTCTAATTTTTGCCTAGACCGCCCTTTCGGGTTTTTGGCCTACCGAGATGCTCCTTTTTGCCTAAGCCGCCCTTTCGGGTTTTCAACTTAGCGAGCTGTTATTTTATTTCTTTAGGCAAAGTATTTCTTGACTACGTCAACATTCATGGGACGTGGGAACTCCTCTCCATCCATAGTTTTAAGAATTAATGCACCACCAAAGAAGGCTTTCTCGACAACATATGAGCCTTCAAAATTGGGAGTCCACTTGCCCCTAGAATCAGTGTTGAAAGACATGATCTTCCTGAGCACAAGGTCGCCTTCTATGAATTCACGAGATTTGACCTTTTTATCAAAAGCTTTCTTCATTCTTCTCTGATATAACTGGCCATGACACAAAGCTGTCATTCTCTTCTCCTCAATCAAATTCAATTGGTCAAACCTGTTCTGGACCCATTCAGCCTCTGTCAACTTGGTTTCCATTATCACACGCAGCGAGGGGATCTCTACCTCGACAGGGAGTACAACTTCCATTCCATACGCCAGGGAGAACGGGGTTACTCCTGTTGAAGTGCAGTCAGATGTTCGATATCCATGTAGAGAAAAAGGGAGCATTTCATGCCAATCCTTATAAGTAACAACCATTTTCTGGATAATTCTCTTGATATTCTTATTAGCAGCTTCGACAGCCCCATTCATCTTTGGCCTGTATGGAGATGAATTATGATGGACAATCTTGAATTCTTAGCACAGTTCTATCATCATCTTATTGTTCAAATTCGAGCCGTTGTCAGTGATAATCCTGCTCGGCACACCATACCGACATATAAGGTTATTCTTAATGAAGCATACAACCACATGCTTAGTAACATTGGCATATGAAGCAGCCTCCACCCACTTGGTGAAGTAATCAATTGCTACCAAGATAAAACGATGTCCATTCGAAGCTTTGGGTTCTATCATCCCAATCATGTCAATACCCCACATAGAGAAAGGCCATGGGGGAGGAAATCACATTGAGAAGTGTCAGAGGCACATGGACTTTGTCTGCATAAATCTGGCATTTATGACACTTCTTTGCAAACTTATAACAATCAGATTCCATTGTCAACCAATAGTAACCTGCCCTTAGCATATTTTTAGCCATCGAATGTCCATTGGCATGAGTGCCAAATGAACCTTCATGAACCTCATGCGTCAACATGAATGCTTCGTGTCTATCCATGCATCTGAGCAAGACCATGTCATGATTTCTCTTGTATAACACCTTTTCATTGAGGAAGAAACTGCCAGCCAATCTTCTCAGTGTCTTTCTATCTTTCTTCGATGCACCAATCGGGTATTCTTGAGTCTGAAGAAAATGCTTGATATCATAATACCAAGGTTTTTCATCTGCTACCTCCTATGTTGTAAACACATGAGCGGGCCTATCCAGCTGTCGAACCGTAATTCGGGGTATATGATTCTAAGTATTCACTTGGTACATAGAAGCCAGAGTTACCAGAGCATCCGCCATTTGATTTTCGTCTCTAGGGATGTGATGGAATTCAACTTTATTGAAGAATGGTAATAATCTTCTAGCATAATCTTTGTAAGGGATCAAGCCGGGGTGACGAGTATCCCATTCTCCTTTAATCTGATTTATTACCAAAGCTGAATCACCATACACATCTAAGTTTTTAATTCTGAGATCAATAGCTTCTTCGAGACCCATGATGCAAGCCTCATATTCTGCCATATTATTAGTACAATCGAATGTTAACCCTACAGTAAAAGGAATGTGCGATCCATGAGGAGTGACAATCACAACACCAATTCCTTTACCATAAGCATTCACAACTCCATCAAATATCATACTCCAACAAGATTCAAGGTCAGGACCTTCCTCTGGCAATGGTTCATCACAATCCTTCACTTTCAGGAACATCACATCCTCATTGGGGAATTCATATTCTACAGACTGGTGATCCTCCACTGGTTGGTGAGCAAGATGATCTTCCAACACACTACTTTTAATAGCCCTTCGAGTGCGGTATTCGATATCGTATTCAGATAACAACATCTGCCAGCGGGAAATTCTCCCAGTAAGAGCAGGCTTTTCAAAAATGTACTTGATTGGATCCATTTTGGAGATCAACCAAGTAGTGTGATTCAACATATACTGCCACAGACGCTTTGCCGCCCAGACCAAAGCACAACATGTTTTTTCCAGCATGGAATACCGCGACTCACAATCAGTGAATTTTTTACTGAGATAATAAATGGCGAACTCCTTCTTCCCTGTTTCATCCTGTTGTCCCAGAATACAACCCATGGATTTATCTAGTACTGTCAGATACATAATCAACGGTCTTCCTTCTACAGGAGGGAGCAAGATAAGAGGTTCAAGCCGATACTCTTTAATACTTTCAAATGTCCTTTGGCAGTCATCCGTTCACACACAACCTTGATCTTTCTTTAACAACTTAAAGAACAGTTCACATGTTGCAGTCATGTGGGAAATGAATCCGGAAATATAATTCAAACGCCCGAGGAAACCTCTGACTTGCTTTTCAGTTCTTGGTGCTGGAATTTCTTGAATTGCTTTGACTTTATCAGGGTCAACTTCAATTCCTTTCTGGATAAAAATGAAACCCAACAATTTCCCTGATCGAACACCGAAGGTGCATTTATTTGGATTCAAGCAGAGACGGTACTTACTCAAACGCTGAAACAACTTCAATAAATCTTCTATAAGCCCTTCTTCAGTCTGGGATTTGGCAATCATATCATCAACATATACTTCAATTTCCTTGTGCATCAGATCATGGAATAGGGTTGTCATAGCCCTCTGGTACGTCGCACCAGCGTTCTTCAACCCGAAGGGCATCACTCTGTAACAGAATGTTCCCCAGGGTGTGATAAACATTGTTTTTTCCATGTCCTCTAGAGCCATTCTTATTTGATTATACCCGGAAAATCCGTCCATGAACGAGAATACTTTGAATTTTGCTGTGCTATCCACTATCATGTCAATGTGAGGCAATGGAAAATCATCTTTTGGACTAGATTTATTTAGATCTCTGTAATCTACGCACATACGGACTTTTCCGTCTTTTTCGGTACTGGGAAAATATTGGCAATCCATTGAGGATACACTGACGTCACAAGAAAACCAACATTAATCTGCTTTAGAACCTCCTCTTTGATCTTTACTGCTATATCTGGGTGAGTTCTCCTCAACTTTTGTTTAATTGGCAGACACTCTGGCTTCAACGACGAACGGTGCTCTACGATATCTGTATATAGACCAGGCATATCTTGGTAAGACAAAGCAAAAATATCCACATACTCTTTCAACAGCTCAATCAACATGCTCTTCACATCAGGATGCAGCAATGCTCCGATCTTGACTTCTTTCGGATCTTCTTCTGAACTCAAATTGATCAATTCCCATGGCTCTTTATATGACTGAATGGTATTTTCCTCGTGCTCAAGAAAATGCGAGACCTCTTCTGGAATCTCATCATAAACTTCTTCTTAAGCCCCATACACAGGACATTCAAAGTTAGGAGAGGGTGCAGGGTCATTGTATTCAACAGGTTTTTTAATTAATCTGCACATACGATTTGTGATTGCATTTAGAAACTGACACATATAACAAGTGATCATGCAAATTAAATTTCAGTTATTATTTATTTTGAAAGGTTTTTTTTTATTACCATTTTCCGAGAAAAAGAAGAAAAATAAAGACATAATTCGGGAAGCAAAGACAATTTTTATTATTGATCTTAAAAGTCACAGCAAACAGATAAGCCCTACAACATTAATAATTCCACCTTGGGCAGAGTGAAAGCTTTTCAAAAGAAAGATTAACAAATCAAATTACTTTGAAACATGTATGCAAGAGGGAACATCAATGGTGATCCAGTTCTGAACCCTGACTCCGTGCGTCACATAATTCGGCATTTCCCACTCTGCTTCATCTTCTACAATGGCGTTAATTCTGGAAACAGTCGGATGAAGATAACCTCCGCTACAGAAAATGTCTTGATACCTGCCTGCAGCAGACTTCGGTTTCATGCCCTTTCCTTTGTCATTCTTCAAAGAGAACCCCAAGCCAGTTCTGTTCTTGTTCACAGGTGGATCCACAATTCATCCCCAAACTTCACTATGACCATTATGCACAACCTGCTGCGCATCCTTCAGCGAAACCATGGAATTCTCATTTTCTCTTATGTTATCAATGGATAAGGCTTGGAACTGGGTTCCAATAGCAGCTTCATCCGCTTCTACAATACTGAAAGAGGACAAATGAGATATCAATAATGCCTGCTCCCCATTTATGATCACCACCTTCCCTTCACGCACGAACTTTAGCTTCTGGTGTAAAGTTGAAGTGACAGCCCTTGCTTCATGTATCCATGGCCTTCCTAGTAAACAACTGTAAGCAGTAATAATGTCCATGACCTGGAAGGTTATCTGAAACAAATATGGTCCTATATGGATAGGTAAGTCCACTTCACCAATGACAAATTTCCTTGACCCATCAAACGCTTTCACAATGATGCCACTAGGGTGCATAGGCATTCCTTGATATTTCAACTTCATGAGAGTACTCCTCGGTATAACATTCAACACAGATCCATTATCAATCAACACATTGGATAGCGAATCATTCTTGCAGTTCATAGAGATGTGGAGGGCCAAGTTGTGATTCCTCCCTTCATCTGGTAATTTATCATTGCAGAAACTCAAGTTATTGCATGACGTAATGTTTCCTATTATGCTGCTGAATTGATCTATTGGCATATCACTCTCCACAAAAGCTTGGTCTAGTACCCTCATCAAGGATTCTCTATGAGCAGAGGAGTTCATCAATAAAGCCAAGATAAATATTTTTGAAGGAGTCTACAGTAGCTGATCTACAATTCTATAGTCGCCCATCTTAATTATCTTCAAAATATCATCTACTTCTTTCTCTAACGTAGCTCCACTAGTCTCTCCCGTAGCCTTCTTAGGTTCATCATTCTCAATAATTTTCTTTCCAGCAGCAACATCTCTCCGAACAACCGGCACAAACACACGACCGCTACAGATCACCCTGCTATTTTCAACTATATTTCCAACATCAAGCATTGGCTGGATGGGAACTTCCACTCCATCCTCTAAGATTGTAGCATTGTATTTGTAAGGCACAACCTTATCTGATTTGTAGGGGATAGGACCTGAAAAACTGATCACCAATGGGGTAACCACTGGCTTGCTATGATACTCTACTTCAAAATGGGCGGGTGCACCAAAACAAGGCACAATGACGTTTACCCCTTCTTCAACGCAATCAGTCATTAATAAGTCATTTCTGGAAAACCAATCTTCGTCTGAAGAGAAATACTCATATGCAAAGGCATACTCTTCCTCTGACTCTTCTTCAGTCAAACAAACCTCAACCATATCAACTTCATGGTAATCGTCCCTTTGACCTGTGATCTTGATAGTTCCATTGTCTAGCAACAACTGAACACCCTTCTTCACAATTGAACATCCTCGGGTGTCTTGACAGCAAACTAGGCAAGATCCATATTGGCGTTCCACCTGACCAGCCGTATGGCAGAAGGTAGCATGCTACTGCACGAGGTCCTCATTCATATACTATACATCAAAAATTCTGAATTCACCAGGACATCCAGAAACCATGTTCACTTCCTCTTCGTACTCTTCCCTAGGCCTGATTATATGGATGAGGCCCTCATCCATCATCTCCTGTAAATCAACCTTTATCTTCTCGCAACCCTGTATGTTTATACTGCAAATAGCACAACCGGAATGGTCATGCGTATAGTAGCTAAATTCACAGAGGTCTGCATGCATTTTCACCAAATCTCCTCTAACCAGATTAATATCAAAAATCCAGAAGTTGCCTGGACAACCAGCCACCATATTCACAGTATTTACTCCCCCATGCTTGGGTAGAGGATTATCTTTCACATTAGGTCCCACGTCCTTGAAAGATAGAACACTAGACTTTACCAATTTCTGTACCTCAGTCTTCAAAGGATAACAATTCTCAACATTATGCCTTGGTGCTCCTTGATGAAAAGCACATGTTTGGTCTGCCTTGTAATACCAAGGCAATGGTGATGGTACGGCGGGAGGTGGTCGGGTCTGGACCAACTTTTTCTGAATCAATGCCGGTGGTAACTCTATATAGCTCATGGGAATAGGGTCATAACTCCCCTTCTCTGATTATACCCTTGATTCCCCTGTTGGGATGGTCTTTGATAAGCAACGGTAGTCGGAGTGGCATTCATAACAGGAGTAACTGAGGCGACTTGCTGATGACGCTGATAATTCCTTCTAGGAGCGTTTACCCTCCTCTCTTGTATAACAACATTTGCATCCCCTTCCTTCTTCTTGGTAAACCCATAAGATGGCTTCTTCACACCTCCGGATCCTTCACTCTTCGTCAAACGACCTTCTCTTACAACCTCTTCTAAGCGGATACCCATTCCTACCATCTCAGTAAAGTCACTTGGTGCGCTTGCTACCACCCTCTCGTAGTAGAAAGCACACAACATCTTTAAGAAAATCTTATTCATCTCATTCTCTTCCATGGGAGGAATCACCTGGGCGACTACCTCACGCCATCTCTGCGCATACTCTTTGAACGATTCCCTGTCTTTCTGAACCATGGCCCTAAATGGATCACAATCAGGTGCCATGTCCATATTGTACTTGTATTGTTTGATGAATGCTTCTCCCAAATCATTAAAAGTATGGATATTAGCATTGTCCAAACTCATATACCACTTCAACACAACACCAGTCAAACTATCCTGAAAAAGTGAATCAGCAGACGCTGATCATCAGTATGGGTAGACATTCTTCTCATGTACATCACCAGATGAGCACGAGGGAAAGTGTTGCCCTTATACTTCTCAAACTCTGGGACCTTAAACTTAGCAGGTATCTTAACATTTGGGACCAAGCATAGCTCATTCACATTCTATCCAAATAGATCTTTTCCCTTGAGGGCCTTCATCTCTCTTTATATATTGTCAAACTGCTCTTGAAAATCATCCATTCTGTCATAAAGACCCAAGTCTTCACTCAGCGGAGGGAAAGGACGACACACATCGTTATTAACAAATGGAACCATATTCACTGAAGGAGGCGCAGCAGGAGCAGCATGCACCACAGGAGGTGCAGGAGTAACAATAGTCTGAACCACTGGAGTATCTTGATGACCAAGATTGAAACCTTTAGGTGCAAAATTTTCTGGCATTCCCCATGGATAACCTTGAGGCATACGGTTTTGAACAACATCCGGAGTAGAAGATACGGGAACAGTCGGAGCTTCAGTATTTGCCCTTGTTGGTTGAGGTTGAACACTCGGTGGCTGATTCTGAGCAGCCACCAGATCTTCATCAGAGTAGTCAGATTGGCCATGTCGGCCTTCAAAGCAGAAACTTCCTCGCGCAGCTCGCGATTCTCTTGTTCTAAATTGTCCATCTTCTTTTTGAAATTAGCCCGACTGTTGTAGTGATGAGTCAGCTTGCTGAACGAAGTAAAGAAGCTTGGTAAGACACCTAGATATGCATAACAAATGCAAGAAATATGTGCAATATGATGCATGATATTCAATGCACATGATTGTTTTTACTTTGTTATTTAATATTTCAAGGGATTTAAAGTTTATAGACATATTGCAAACATCAAAGTAATAGCACATTTGAAATACAGAAAATTTTATAATATCTTTAAAATGGATTACAAGTTTCAACGATCCCAAATACAAGATGAAAATGAAATCTAAAATCCTTAGAAAAAGAACTGATGGAGATCACTCTATACGCTGGCGCTTCCCCATGAGCTCGGAAATCTGAGCCTTCAACCTCTGGTTTTCTTCCGTATATCTGATGGCAATCTCCTTCTATGGTCGGTGGATTTAGAACTGACTGTTTAACGCTGGTTTCGCGAAATGTCGCGGTAAGCAAGAGTCGCCACCGTCTTTTATTTTCTCCAACATGGACAGGACAAAAGCACAACAAAATTCCTTATGAGATATTTTCTCGGTTCGGGAGGTAGATTTATAGAAAGGGAAGGTGTTAGCACCCTTTCTATCCATGGTTATCCATGGGCTCTTAGATACTTGCTCTTATGTTTTCAAAGTGTTTGCTTTTCAAAATGTGAGTGGGTTTGAAAAAGTTTCGTTTAAATATTTCTGAATAACTCTTGTATCTGTCCTCAAGAGTGTTTGAAAAATTGTTTTGAAAGCTTTTTGAAAGTGTCGGTGTGAAAAGAGTTTTGATTTGTTTTTTGAAGAGAGCAAGTATCTATGAGTCATCTACCTACCCTAAGGAATTAGGCTGTGTAAATGTCCTTAAGGTAGTGCCATCCTACCATTGAGAGGTAGGTAGCACCACCGTTGGAGGTGTTCGGGTCAATTCGAGTGTAGGGACAGTGTGGTCACCGAAGCAACAGTTAGGACACCTTAGAAGCTACCCTTATGTCCTTGATCCTTTTTTAATCCGAGGCAACCGTTTCGAGGCAACTATTTCGAGGCAACTATTTTGAGGCAACTTGTTTCGAGGCAACTGGATCATGGACATAAGGACTTACTAAAACGTCCTATACTTGACGACCACGTTTCGAAGGCAACAGGTGAGGCGTACCCTAGAAGTGGTGTGTGTATTTGTGTGTTGTTTTCAGTTTAATAGTTATCTTTGATCATGGCATTGTGAGCTACGCTTGTTTTTTAATTAGCATACATTCTTTCATACAAGTTAGAATTTTGGAGTGCGGAAAGTTAAAAGCGGAAAGATAAAAGCTACGCTATTACAAGGCGCGGGTCTATACATCGCCAAAGTACAAAGACCCGTTTTTGATAAAAAGTGAGGAAAATAAATAAATACCTAATTACTATTACATCCTTGAGCAGTTACATAATATTCAAAAAGAAAATAATGCGCGAAATAGAAATTGAACGTCCGAGGGTTTTGACCCTTTACTTGAAATTAAATTAAAGTCTAATTATTATTCAATTAAAGAAAAGTGTTTTTTATGTTTTTGTATTTATGAAATAAAGAAAATTAAAATTAAAAGGAAACCCTAATTCTAAATTATTTTAATTATTAATGAAAATATTAAAGTTAACCTAATTTACTAGTTAATTAATTTACATATTGTACAAAAATAATAATAGTAATACATAATGATGGAAATAATTAATTAAGAAAAAAAAGATGAAAAATGTCAAAAACCTAATTCTACATATTTTTATTTATTAAGAAAAAGTGTTAAAATAAAAACCTAAATTAACTAAGTTAATTGTTAATTATTTAAATTTATTTACAAAAATATTTTAATAGTGAAATTAATAATAATTAAATATAAAACATTTTTGATTTTTTCTGTTTTTATTATGAAAAGAAAATTATTTTAGGTGAATTAAATGAAAATAATTAAAGCAATAAAAAGAATTAAAAAGAAAAGAAAAGGAAATTAAATATACAAACAAGGGGGGGGGGGGGGGGTGTCTGGCCCAAATGGAGGTAAATTGGAAGTAATTCAGGCCCAATAACGCCAGCTCGTTTGACTTTCCTGGATTGTGTGCATGCTTGTTTGACTGGACCACCATGGATCTCATTCAGTGGCCCTTGGATTGATCATCAGGAGCGCGTGGCAAGACTGAGCGTGAGTACGTATGGTGAGCTTTTGGGTGAACGCTACATAGGAACATATTAAAGCAAAAATCATGAATTATGTGGGGGGACCTGGGAATCGAACCCAGGTCCTAGCGTTTACCAAGCGTGTCCCTTGCCAATTGAGATGTTGTGCGCGTTTGTATACATAATGAATAGAAAATATAATATACAAAAAACAATGGTTAGTGGTATGAGACAAAAAATTACGCGCCAGATTTGAATGCTCCTATCATGCCTGGACACCTCAGCTTCTTCTTCATCTTTTTTCTGCAAATAGAAAACAAGTAGCGGGGGTTTTAAACCCCCACTAAGTGGAACAGTGAATAATAGCGAATAGCACTATGCATTATATAAATTGAGCACGAGTAGTTCAATCAATTCATCTCGTTGCCACGATTCTATCCATATAGGTTTGGAAGTCTAATTTTTCCATACAAGGAAAGCCCTAATTTGGATGTTCTGAAACCGTAGGTTTCATCCATGGTGAATTTCGATTCAGGGGGCTATAATCCAATTGAATGGTACCAACAGCTTCAGAAGGTCCCTATGAGCATGAATCAATCCAAAAAAATTGTTAAAAGTGCATGAATGATGATATACGAATTTAGAAAATATAGCAAACCGTGTGGTCTATGTTCTTGGATTCTTCGCGTGTTGGGATTGATTCTTGATGCAAAAAGACTCCTAGCAATGTCAGTAATGCAGTGGAAACGTTTTGAGGCCTTGAATTACCCTGCAAATGTGATTTCAGATTCCAAGTTTTTGTTGAAAAGTTGCAATTTGGTTATGAGTTTGTGAGCAGCTTTTCGTGTCTATCTGAATTAGGTTTCCTTGTGCATATGTAAGTGAACGATTCTAGGTCAAAAAACAAGCCCATAGGTCCAAGAATTTATGATTCATATATTTGATTTTCAATCATGAAATTTCAATCTTTTTTCCAATGAAACCTTGCCAATTATGGAAGATTTTGTCTTGTTGATTGATGCACGAAATCTTTAGCATATTTGGAACATATTTGCTGCACAAAAAGATTTGAAAAAGCATTATTTGATTTTTTCCTACAATTAAAACTAATTAAATGAATTAATAAGAATACAAATTCAATTAATTAATTAAAAATAAGAAAATAAATCATTTTGAGCTCAATGGGTCGTGCATAGGCTTTGGGTAATGATTCAAGGAAGAATTTGAGGCCCATTAGCAATTTTGAAGTTTTTTAGGCAAAGTTGACTTTTCAAAATTCCCAAAAATTTCCCAACTTCTCCAATGCATATCTTGCTCAATTTTGAATCTATGAACATGTTCTTGGACATTTTGGAAAGGTCTTGAAGTCCTCTAACCAATGTCTTTGGACACATGTCATTTTGATTTACCAATCTCAAGTTATGGTCTTTGACTTAAAGTGCCTTTTTGTTGAGTTTTGAAAATGACCTATAATGTTGAAATTGATAACTTTTTGTGAGAGCATTTCTTGGACTTGAAGTGTGAAGATGAGTTGTAGGAAATGTCATCCCCTTCAAAATGAGCTTTGGATGGGATTTTTCTGATAAACCATGAAGAAGTTATGCCTTGGTCAATTTGCAGTTGACTTTTCAACTGTCCCAAAATAGAAACTTTTGCATCTTGAGACTTTTTGAGCCATGCTTGTGGAATCATGATCAAGAATTGATCAAATGATGATTGTGGCTTCAAAATAAGATGTTGACCAAAATTTTTGACTTTTGACTGCCAAATGACCATTTTGCCCCTGTAGTTGACTGTGGAGTAATTAGGGTTTTTGACTGTGCAACTTGATGCTGTGAGTCTTGAAACTTGGCATATGGATGCTTGACAATGTATATAGGCATGTGGGACTTGATTGGACCCTTGAAAACCTCAATTTCTTTGCAAGAACCAAAACCCTAATTTTGACTGTGTTAGGAGGCAATTGGACTGTGCAACCCTTGAGAGATTTTGAACCATGATCTTGCCAAATCTTGAAGAATATGGGAGGGAAAATTTTGGGGTACAACAGTTGCCCCTGTTCAATCTTCTTAGACCTGAGGATGTAGATTGGCTGGCGTGCCTTTCGTAATCTGAAGGTGGAAGATGATTGAACACTAGAGTGCCCAGAAATTTGCACTCACATAGTAGAATGTTAACGGTGTGATGGCGGGAATGGGCTTACAGATGCCATTTGGAAGATAATAGATGGGAGGATGGGCTTATAGATGCCATCTGGAGATGTGACAGAACCTTGTCGGGAATGGGCTTATAGATGCCATTTGGAGATTGTTGGTATGTGGATGGGCTTATAGATGCCACCTGGGTGTCGATCGCGTAAGAGATTCCTTAGCGAGAACTTGCGTACCTGAGAAAGAAAAATACTTACCTGGCCTGTTACAGGGGTTGATCTTCAAACTCTTCAGACGTGCCCTGGCAGGATACAGGAATCGAGTCTGGAAAATAGTCGTCAACAGATACACCCTGGCAGGATACAGGAATCAGATCTTTAAACTCTTCAGACGTGCCCTGGAAAGATACAAGAATCAAATTTGGAATTAGTCATCAACAGATATTCCCTGGATGGATACAGGAATCGAATCTTCAAACTCTTAAGACGTGCCCTGGCTGGATACAGGAATCGAATCTGGAATTAGTCGTCAACAGATATGCCCTGGCTGGATACAAGAATCGAGTCTTCAAACTCTTCAAACGTGCCCTGGCTGGATACAGGAATCGAATCTGGAATTAGTCGTCAACAGATATGCCCTGGCTGGATACAGGAATCGAATCTTCAAACTCTTCAGACGTGCCCTGGCAAGATACAGGAATCGAGTCTGGAATATAGTCGTCAACAGATACACCCTGGCAGGATACAGGAATCGGATCTTCAAACTCTTCAGACGTGCCCTGGCAAGATACAGGAATCGAGTCTGGAAAATAGTCGTCAACAGATACACCCTGGCAAGATACAGGAATCGGATCTTCAAACTCTCCAGACGTGCCCTGGCAAGATACAGGAATCGGATCTTCAAACTCTTCAGACGTGCCCTGGCAGGATACAGGAATCGAGTCTGGAATTAGTCGTAAACAGATACACCCTGGAAAGATACAGGAGTCAGATCTGGAATCACGACAGTTTGATAGTAATTATCTTTGTATTGACCTTTGTCCTGAAAAGACAAAACGTTAGTTGTATGCGATATCATGATGTATGACATGCGTGGCGTTCTCAGAATAAATGAGATGGTATGTTCATGATGCGTATATGCATGCTATAATGTATGAAAATGTGATGTCTATGAATGTATTTTTGTCTTAGGAAAATCAATCCTTGACGGGTGCCGGGAAGTTGAATCCTGGGCTGATGTGGAATAGTAGAGCTTCGTTTCTGCTGGGGATGATGGTTGCAAGAATACCGGTAGGAGAAGATGACTCTGTTGGGGAATAAACTTGGCGAATAGATTACTCTGCGGGGAATACTCTGTGGAGAAAGGGAGGTACTTTGCTGAGGTTGATGATAACTCCGTTGGGGGATACCATTGATAAGTTCTGTTGGAAGATTTGATGAACTCCGCTGGGAATAGGAAGACTTCGCCGAGGACGATCTTTCCGTGGTTTTTGGCTGAGGATAACCCAGTTATATCCTGGTAGGGAATAACCTTCTGAATAAAGCCGGGGGAGCGCGTTCGTACTCTGCAGGGGATAGCTTCCAAATTCTACTGGGGATAAGCTTCCTACTGGGGAGATTGATTGAACTCTCCTGGGGAAACTTTTCAGATTGGACTGGGGAATGGCTCCACTGGATGTTCTGGATTCCGCCGGGGAACAATCTTATATCAAGACTGCCGGGGATGCTTGTTAGGAATGTCTGTATACTCTGTTGGGGAATATTGAGATCTTCTGGGGATAACCCAACTTCCTTAAGTCTGACAGTAGGTCTAACTCTGCTTGGGGGAGTATGGCTGAACCTTAGCTCACTCTCTGGGGAATGAAGACATCTTGGTTACATTCTTCAGCCGAACTTACCTTGGTACCTTGGTGGACAGAGCAATTAGATTGCTTAGACAACTCGTTATTGCCCCTGTTTCTGATGTTACCTGTAATTAATCCTTTGTTTCGTATGCAAATATTTATGAGTTAGCAATTAGTGTCAAATGCATATATCACAATTGAACATTGGACGTTCTTCGCAAAACAAAACAGAAAAAGGGAAAAACAATTGGCAATTTGTATGGAAAGTGAATTTGTATTGATTTTTTTTGAATTTGCCTGTAAATAGGCGTTTATGTACAAGAGGCTGACGTCCTAGTAAGAGAACACCGCCGAACGACAGAATTTATACAATTTTGTGGAAAGGGAAAACAAAACAGCTATGTGAAAAGAATAATCCCACTGGGTTCCAACTCTGCTATCGCCTTTATATCTTCGAGCGTCTCATCACTTGGCTGCTCAGTTGAAGATGAAGCTGATTGATTGATGCCGTCTGAACTTGATGTTGATACCGGATTCTGGATGCAAGGTGATCCAATGAGACATAGTATTACACTTTAATCCCTAACTTTTGCCTGGACCGCCCTTTCGGGTTTTTAGTCCACCGGGATACCCATTTTTGCCCAAGCCGCCTTTTCAGGTTTTCGACTTGCCGGGTGTACAGATTTTTCATTTCATCCCTCATTTTGCCCGAACCCTTTTGGTTCGCCGGGAAGCCCTAATTTTTGCCTAGGTATGTCAACCTAGCGGGTCTTTTATCATGCGTAGTATCTTTTTACTATGTCTGCATTGGCGGGGTGAGGAAGGTCGTCACCATCCATGGTGGTTAGAATCATGGCTCCTCCTGAGAACACATGTTTAACCACAAATGGCCCTTCGTACGTAGGGGTCCATTTGCCCCTGGGATCACTTTGAGGAAGAATGATGCGTTTGATTACCAGGTCCCCAACTTGATACTCTTGTGGTCTGACTTTCTTGTTAAATGCCCTGATCATCCGTTTTTGGTACGTTTGACCATGACAAATAGCAATGAGTCTCTTTTCGTCAATTAGGTTTAATTGATCAAGTCGAGTCTGGATCCAGTCATCTTTGCTCAGATCTGCATCCTTCATTATCCGGAGAGAGGGTATCTAGACTTCAATCGGCAAGACTGCCTCCATGCCATAGACCAAGGAAAAGGGAGTTGCCCCGGTTGACGTTCTTGCTGAGGTACGGTACCCATGAAGAGCGAACGGTAACATCTCGTGCCAATCTTTATAGGTCACTGTCATCTTCTGCACAATCTTTTTGATATTCTTATTCGCTGCTTCTACAGCCCCATTCATCTTCGGCCGGTAAGGAGAAGAGTTGTGGTGCTGTATCTTGAATTGCTCGCAGAGCTCAGTGATCATCTTGTTATTAAGATTGGTACCATTGTCCGTAATGATCCTTTCCGGGACGCTGTATCGACAGATCAGATTGTGCCGAATGAACCGTGCCATGACATTCTTGGTTACAGTAGCATAGGAAGCTGCTTCAACCCACTTTGTAAAGTAATCAATCGCTACCAGGATGAAGCGATGCCCGTTGGATGCCGTAGGTTTAATCTCGCCGATCATATCAATGCCCCACATTGTGAAAGGCCAAGGTGCAGTCAAAACATCCAGAGGAACTGGGGGAACGTGCACCTTATCTGCATAAATCTGGCACTTATGACATGTCCGGGAATGTTGGTAACAATCAGCTTCCATTGTGGACCAGAAATATCCTGCCCGAAGGATCTTCTTTGCCATGGTGTGTCCACTGGAGTGTGTTCCGAAGGTACCCTCATGTAGCTCTGCCATGATCCTTTCTGCTTCAGTCTTATCCACACAACGCAGTAAGGTTGAATCATGGTTTCGTTTGTATAGAATGCCATTGCTAAGGAAGAACTTTGCAGCAAACCTTCTCAGAAATTTCTTGTCGTTGACGGATGCACCTTCAGGGTATTCTTGAACTTCCAGATACCTCTTCACCTCATGATACCAGGGTTTTTCAGTTACTATCTCAGCCTCAAGATTACAACAATATGCAGGTTCGTCCAATTTCCAGATAATGATCCGGGGAGCCTCATTGTCCCACTTGACTTTGAACATAGAAGACATCGTAGCTAACGTGTCCGCCAACTGATTCTCCTCTCTTGGGAAGTGTTCAAAAGTTATCTCTGTGAAATGGGGGATCAATGTCAACACACATTCTTTGTAAGGAATAAGGTTTGGGTGTTTCGTATCCCACTCGCCTTTGATCTGATTGATCACGAGAGCAGAATCTCTGAAGACACTCAGAAACTTGATCCTTAAGTCAATTGCAGCTTGGAGACCCATGATGCATGCCTCATACTCCGCCATGTTGTTGGTGCAGTTGAAACATAGCCGGGCAGTAAGTGGAGTATGAGTGCCTCTGGGGGATATGATCACAGCGCCGATGCCATTACCCAAAGCATTCGAGGCTCCGTCAAAGTGCATAGACCATCGGGATCCTTCCTCAGGTCCTTCATCCGGTCCAGGTACTTCACAATCAGTCACTACCATGATGCTCTCGCCAGGAAATTCAAAGTTCATTGACTGGTAGTCGTCCACTGCCTGGTGTGCCAAATGGTCTGCCAATACACTTCCCTTGATTGCTTTTTGAGTTGTGTACTGGATGTCGTATTCTGTCAAGATCATCTGCCATCTTGCTATTCTTCCGGACAGAGCAGGCTTTTCGAATATGTACTTGATCGGATCCATTTTTGATATCAACAGAGTAGTGTGAGTCAGCATATACTGTCTCAGCCAGCGAGCAACCCATACCAAAGCGCAGCAAGTTTTCTCGAGCAGTGAGTATCGGGTCTCACAGTCGGTAAACTTTTTGCTAAGGTAATAAATGGCGTGCTCTTTTCGGCCAGACTCGTCATGCTGCCCCAGCACACACCCCATTGAGCTGTCAAGTACTGTCAAGTATAGTATTAGAGGTCTCCCTTCAAACGGTGGCATAAGAATGGGTGGTTCTTGGAGATATTCTTTGATTCTGTCGAAAGCGGCCTAACATTCATCATTCCAACGTACTACCTGATCTTTCTTCAACAGCTTGAAGATTGGTTCACAGGTAGCAGTTAGGTGCGAGATGAATCGGGCAATGTAATTCAGACGTCCTAGAAAGCCTCTGACTTCTTTCTCTGTCTTGGGAATTGGCATCTCTTGTATGGCTTTAACTTTGGCAGGGTCCACTTGAATACCTTTGTCACTTACGACGAAGCCTAGCAACTTTCCAGATCTTACCCCAAAGGTGCATTTGTTTGGGTTCAACCTCAGCTTGTACAATTTTAGATGGTCAAACAGCTTCTGTAGATGGTCAAGGTGTTCCTCCTCAGTTTGGGACCTTGCAATCATGTCGTCGACGTACACTTCAATCTCATGGTGGATCATGTCATGAAATAAAGCAACCATGGCACGTTGGTAGGTTGCCCCAGCATTTTTCAACCCGAATGGCATGACCTTGTAGCAGAAGGTGCCCCACTGAGTAACAAAGGTAGTCTTTTCCATATCTTCAGGAGCCATCTTGATCTGATTATAACCTGAAAAGTCATCCATGAAGGAGAACACCTTGTGCTGAGCAGTATTGTCAACCAGAACATCAATGTGAGGTAGGGGGAAGTCATCCTTGGGGATGGCCCTATTCAGATCCCTGTAATCGACACACATTCTGACCTTACCATCTTTCTTCGGCACCGGAACCACGTTAGCAACCCACTGAGGGTAAGAAGTCACTGCAAGAAACCCGACATCAAATTGCTTCATAACCTCAGCTTTGATCTTCTCGGACATCTCTGGACGCATACGGCGAACCTTTTGTTTAACCGGAGGGCATTCTTCCTTGGTCGGCAAGTGATGAACCACAATGTCAGTATCCAACCCAGGCATGTATTCGTAAGACCAGGCGAAGATTTCCACATAATCATGCAACATCTGAATCAACCGTTGTTTTACGCTGAGCTCCAGGTTGGCACCAATCTTAACTTCCTTTTTATCTGTCTCAGTACCCAGATTTACCGTTTCCACTGGCTCTTCATGTGGCTGAATGGCCCTCTCTTCTTGGAGTAACAACCTTGCAAGCTCACCAGGCACTTCGCAATCATCTTCACCTTCGTCTTCGGCTAAGTTGATCGGATTTTCGAAGTCATAACTGGCAGTAGCAGAGTCGTTACCAGTGAGATGCAGAGTGGATTGGAACCTGTATGAGTGTGTGTGTGTGTAAATACAGCTGTTTTGCAATATATAAAGAAAGAAAGGAAGAAAGGGAGCACAAGATTTGAAATGCGGAAAACGTCCAATGTTTTTATTCATGATATATGGAAATGACAAGTAATAAACCCTCACAAATGAAGCCACGGTGCCCCGGGTAAGACACCGGGCCATAAAATCTCAATTTATTGTTCATTACAAAATAAAAGAACAAAGGAATTCATTACTGGGTAACAAAGGTAACAGGTATGTAATCTTTTGCAGTCCAATTGTTCAGTCCATCGTCGGTCGTTGGGCAGATCTAGCTGTTGAAC
This sequence comes from Vicia faba, assembly GCA_948472305.1. NCBI lineage: Eukaryota > Viridiplantae > Streptophyta > Magnoliopsida > Fabales > Fabaceae > Vicia > Vicia faba. The sequence goes on along the minus strand of OX451735.1, from coordinate 156,729,984 downwards.
TCAGATTCTTCCACTTCGTCTCCATCCCCGATAGTGTTCACCCCATGGTCAGGTAGAGGAGCTGTCACCACATTAGGCTTCTCAGGCGCCTCGAACTGTACTTCCTTTGCGTCGATGAGGTCCTGAACCTTATTTATCAGGGCCCAGCAATCATCAGTAGAATGCCCCGGGCTATCAGAGTGATAAGCACAGCGGGCATTTGGATTATACTTTGGAGAGGTTGTATTTACCAACTTCGGAGCTTCTCTGACGGTTACCAAGTTGGTCGACAACAGTTGCGGCAAGATCTGTGACAAGGTCATACTAAGCCGAGTATATTCTCTTCTGGGCCTCTCACCCCTTAGTTGGTTAGGTTGCCGAGGAGCGGCAGCAGGCTTTGCAATTACCACCGCGTTGACAGCTTGGCGGCGTTCTGGTTTATTTTGCCTTCTAGGCCCATACACAACACTGGCTTCCTTTTTGAAAGGCTTTTTCTCAGAACTTGAGGACGCACCTTTCTGTATCTTCCCTGATTTCATACCAGCCTCTATCCTTTCCCCAGTCAGAATGAGATCTGTAAACCCTGCAGACGAATTGCCAATGAGATGATTGAAGAATGGACCAGATAGGGTCCCCAAGAACATGTCCACAAGTTCACGGTCGGTTAATGGTGGCTGCACCCTGCCAGCCAGGTCCCTCCACTTCTGCGCATACTCTTTAAAACCTTCTCCCGGTCCTAGCGACATACCCTAGGTACGTGTAGGAGCGAGGTCTGCATTATACTGATACTGCTTGTAAAAAGCAGTAGCCAATTCCTCCCAGTTACGAACCTTGGTTCCATCCAGCTGATAGAACCATTTGAGATGAGTCCCTGAAAGACTCTCCTGGAAGAAATGGATCCATAAGTTCTTTTCCACAGTGTACGGCTGGATTTTCCGCACATAAGATCTGAGATGTAGCTTAGGGCAGGACGCCCCGTCATACTTTGCGAAAGATGGTGCTTTGAACTTGTGTGGGATCACCACACCAGAAGATAGACCCAAGTCTCCAAAATCCAACCCAGGCACTTGTTGAATTTCCATGGCATTCAGACGATCCTCTAACTGCTTGTACTTGTCTTCAGCTGGAGGATACTGCTCTTCATTGAAATCAGTCTCGTTGTCAGAGACCACAGGACTAGGAACCCCTCCCCCTTGGGGGCTGCCTTTCCCTACAGAAGAACCAGCTTGATCAACCTCATTCTGCAGTGTGTTGCCAAACCTCCGGCCAGTGTTGAATAGTACAGTTCTCTTCTTCTTCTTCTTGACCAGCAGAGCCTTCAATTCCTCTTGACCTTGGGCCAAACTCATGATCAGCTCTTGGAACTGGGCGTTCTGAGCCTGAAGGGTCTTGATGGATTGCTCAGTAGATGATTCAGGATTCATGATGGCAAGCTGAAATAAACAGCGAAGAACATTAAGCAACCTGAAAAGAAGAGTACCTGCTATACACATGATGCATGATATGCTGTTTATGCAATGCATTCAAGGGTTCGAAAGTTCAAATTTGTTGTAGACAAAAAGGAACACACGTTATCATTAAGAAATAATTGTTCAGTACATCAAGGCCTCATGGGCAAACATTACAAAGTAAATTAATCCCAAAAGACACTGCGCATCCTCTTTGGAGCAATGTAAGTGTTGAGAGTCTTTTCCTCGTGCAGTAGGCGGGTGAGCTCCAAGACCTTCTTCTCACTAGCATGTAAACTGGACTCAAGAGAATTCCGTTCTTCCTTTAGCTGGATCCAACTCTTCTTCATTTCTTCCCAGGATGTAGGCATGTCAGGATGTTGAATGGTGTAGGACACCTCTCCTTCCAAAACTGGCTCTTTGATCACAGGGAGAACATGAGGATATGGCATCACCAACTTTTGGGAGCGGGCTCGTACCCACTTGAGATAAGGCTCCAACGGGATGGAGTTCCTGTGCCCCAGTGTCTTGCTGTCTACCTTGTTGGGCATCATCCAAGCTCTGATAAATCTATGGCGAAGTCCTTGTGCATCGTTGTCGAAGTCAAAACCTATGTCAGGAATTAACATGTCATGAGGGCCGTCCCTCCGAGCATAACCAAACTGTCTCCAAGCCAGACACGGGTTGTAAGTAATACCTCCTCTGATTCCAAGTAAAGGAACATTAGGAAACTCCCCGCAACGATCAATGATAGTTACATCCTCTCTGGACCGAGAGCACCAATGTATATCCGCATGTGTAAGAGTCATCAATTGTTGTGACCATCTCAAACCCCGCTCGTTCTTCAAAACTGATTGTGGAAGGTGCGAAATAAACCACCTTCCCAGGAGAGGAGTGCAGCACATAAGAACACCTCTTTTTCTCATGGTTCGAGTGTAACATGAGTGAAGGATGTCCCCAAGCAACGTAGGTATAGGATTCCTGGACATGAAGATCTTGACAGCATTGATATCTATAAGTTGATCTGGATTCGGGAACAACACCAACCCATAGACGAGGAGGGCCATCACTTCTTCAAAGGCTTGTAAGTCAAGGGAATTCCAACATTCTTGGGCCTTCTCAAACAGAAACCTGGCCAAGAACCCTTTGATACAACTTCTAACTTCCCAATGTCCCTTGATGTTAGATGGTTGTAGGCGTAATGCTTTAGCAATCTCTTCAAGTTTGGGTTCCCTTTCCGTACCGTTGTAGGGTAGTTGACTAAGGATAGGGATCTTTAGAAGCCGGGAAAACTCTTCCAATGTAGGCACCAGTTGATAATCCAGGAAAGTAAAGCAGTGATGCAGAGGGTCAAAGAACTGGAAGAGGACCTTTATCATATCTTCCTCAATGTTGGTGTTGACCAAACTGATGAGTCTTCCATGTTTCTCACTGAAAGAAGAGCTCTCGGGAATCCTGGATATAAGTTCCTTAAGCTGAGGAGGGACCCTTACGAGGTTGATCTGAATTGTCTTTCTGCGGATAGTTTCCATGTCCTACAAAACAAGAACAAAGATGAAGATTCGAACCCCTGAAATGGTTAGTCAATGCATATGATGCTGTATGATGTTATGATGCTATGATAAAGCACACCACAAGTATTCACAAAAAGCAAACATGGTAAGGCACACAAGTCACACCAAAACCCTTAGAGTTTAGGCCAGCATGGGGTCTGGGGTACTACCCTCTTGAAGTTGGTGGGCTCAAAACCTGTCCTATCAGAAGTAACCGGGTTCTAAGGGTCCCAATATCATTGGATTGTTTTCTGTGTTCATCGTTTCGATTTAGCCACTGAACTGGCAACCAAAATATTCCAAGAAAACAACCCTCAACTGAGTGTAGTATCGAGTATCAACCAACCTAGGACTGCACCAAAGTCAGTTATCTCACTACCCTAAAGAGGCCAAGATGGTTCAATTAAGGTTCCTAAGGTCAGTTGATGCTTCACAACACCACGCGGCGGCCCCGTACTCTCCTTGACTGGACTCAAGGGTTACCGGTACTCACCAAAGTGCCACATCAACGTAGCAGACTGCTTCAACCGTGTCGGTATACCCCGCACAGTTCCCTCACAGTCTTGTTGCTACTTTCTAAGAAGGTATCCCCCAGATCCGGGTTAGGATCTATAGAACTCCCAAGACAGTACCCACAATAATAAAGCAAACAATTCAGACAATAGAAAACACAAGTGATCTTAGTCCTAAGGTACACCTCACTTTTATGGTATCCCCAGCAGAGTCGCCAGTTCTGTGATCGGTGGATTTAGAACTGACTGTTTAACGCTGGTTTCGCGAAATGTCGCGGTAAGCAAGAGTCGCCACCGTCTTTTATTTTCTCCAACATGGACAGGACAAAAGCACAGCAAAATTCCTTATGAGATATTTTCTCGGTTCGGGAGGTAGATTTATAGAAAGGGAAGGTGTTAGCACCCTTTCTATCCATGGTTATCCATGGGCTCTTAGATACTTGCTCTTATGTTTTCAAAGTGTTTGCTTTTCAAAATGTGAGTGGGTTTGAAAAAGTTTCGTTTAAATATTTCTGAATAACTCTTGTATCTGTCCTCAAGAGTGTTTGAAAAATTGTTTTGAAAGCTTTTTGAAAGTGTCGGTGTGAAAAGAGTTTTGATTTTTTTTTTGAAGAGAGCAAGTATCTATGAGTCATCTACCTACCCTAAGGAATTAGGTTGTGTAAATGTCCTTAAGGTAGTGCCATCCCACCATTGAGAGGTAGGTAGCACCACCGTTGGAGGTGTTCGGGTCAATTCGAGTGTAGGGACAGTGTGGTCACCGAAGCAACAGTTAGGACACCTTAGAAGCTACCCTTATGTCCTTGATCCTTTTTTAATCCGAGGCAACCGTTTCGAGGCAACTATTTCGAGGCAACTGTTTCGAGGCAACTTGTTTCGAGGCAACTGGATCATGGGCATAAGGACTTACTAAAACGTCCTATACTTGACGACCACGTTTCGAAGGCAACAGGTGAGGCGTACCCTAGAAGTGGTGTGTGTATTTGTGTGTTGTTTTCAGTTTAATAGTTATCTTTGATCATGGCATTGTGAGCTACGCTTGTTTTTTAATTAGCATACATTCTTTCATACAAGTTAGAATTTAGGAGTGCGGAAAGTTAAAAGCGGAAAGATAAAAGCTACGCTATTACAAGGCGCGGGTCTATACATCGCCAAAGTACAAAGACCCGTTTTTGATAAAAGGTGAGGAAAATAAATAAATACTTAATTACTATTACATCCTTGAGCAGTTACATAATATTCAAAAAGAAAATAATGCGCGAAATAGAAATTGAACGTCCGAGGGTTTTGACCCTTTACTTGAAATTAAATTAAAGTCTTATTATTATTCAATTAAAGAAAAGTGTTTTTTATGTTTTTGTATTTATGAAATAAAGAAAATTAAAATTAAAAGGAAACCCTAATTCTAAATTATTTTAATTATTAATGAAAATATTAAAGTTAACCTAATTTACTAGTTAATTAATTTACATATTGTACAAAAATAATAATAGTAATACATAATGATGGAAATAATTAATTAAGGAAAAAAAGATGAAAAATGTCAAAAACCTAATTCTACATATTTTTATTTATTAAGAAAAAGTGTTAAAATAAAAACCTAAATTAACTAAGTTAATTGTTAATTATTTAAATTTATTTACAAAAATATTTTAATAGTGAAATTAATAATAATTAAATATAAAACATTTTTGATTTTTTCTGTTTTTATTATGAAAAGAAAATTATTTTAGGTGAATTAAATGAAAATAATTAAAGCAATAAAAAGAATTAAAAAGAAAAGAAAAGGAAATTAAATATACAAACAAGGGGGGGGGGGGGGGGTGTCTGGCCTAAATGGAGGTAAATTGGAAGTAATTCAGGCCCAATAACGCCAGCTCGTTTGACTTTCCTGGATTGTGTGCATGCTTGTTTGACTGGACCACCATGGATCTCATTCAGTGGCCCTTGGATTGATCATCAGGAGCGCGTGGCAAGACTGAGCGTGAGTACGTATGGTGAGCTTTTGGGTGAACGCTACATAGGAACATATTAAAGCAAAAATCATGAATTATGTGGGGGGACCTGGGAATCGAACCCAGGTCCTAGCCTTTACCAAGCGTGTCCCTTGCCAATTGAGCTGTTGTGCGCGTTTGTATACATAATAAATAGAAAATATAATATACAAAAAACAATGGTTAGTGGTATGAGACAAAAAATTACGCGCCAGATTTGAATGCTCCTATCATGCCTGGACACCTCAGCTTCTTCTTCATCTTTTTCCTGCAAATAGAAAACAAGTAGCGGGGGTTTTAAACCCCCACTATGTGGAACAGTGAATAATAGCGAATAGCACTATGCATTATATAAATTGAGCACGAGTAGTTCAATCAATTCGTCTCGTTGCCACGATTCTATCCATATAGGTTTGGAAGTCTAATTTTTCCATACAAGGAAAGCCCTAATTTGGATGTTCTAAAACCGTAGGTTTCATCCATGGTGAATTTCAATTCAGGGGGCTATAATCCAATTGAATGGTACCAACAGCTTCAGAAGGTCCCTATGAGCATGAATCAATCCAAAAAAATTGTTAAAAGTGCATGAATGATGATATACGAATTTAGAAAATATAGCAAACCGTGTGGTCTATGTTCTTGGATTCTTCACGTGTTGGGATTGATTCTTGATGCAAAAAGACTCCTAGCAATGTCAGTAATGCAATGGAAACGTTTTGAGGCCTTGAATTACCCTGCAAATGTGATTTCATATTCCAAGTTTTTGTTGAAAAGTTGCAATTTGGTTATGAGTTTGTGAGCAACTTTTCGTGTCTATCTGAATTAGGTTTCCTTGTGCATATGTAAGTGAACGATTCTAGGTAAAAAAACAAGCCCATAGGTCCAAGAATTTATGATTCATATATTTGATTTTCAATCATGAAATTTCAATCTTTTTTCCAATGAAACCTTGCCAATTATGGAAGATTTTCTCTTGTTGATTGATGCACGAAATCTTTAGCATATTTGGAACATATTTGCTGCACAAAAAGATTTGAAAAAGCATTATTTGATTTTTTCCTACAATTAAAACTAATTAAATGAATTAATAAGAATAAAAATTCAATTAATTAATTAAAAATAAGAAAATAAATCATTTTGAGCTCAATGGGTCGTGCATAGGTTTTGGGTAATGATTCAAGGAATAATTTGAGGCCCATTAGCAATTTTGAAGTTTTTTAGGCAAAGTTGACTTTTCAAAATTCCCAAAAATTTCCCAACTTCTCCAATGCATATCTTGCTCAATTTTGAAGCTATGAACATGTTCTTAGACATTTTGGAAAGGTCTTGAAGTCCTCTAACCAATGTCTTTGGTACCATGTCATTTTGATTTACCAATCTCAAGTTATGGTCTTTGACTTAAAGTGCCTTTTTGTTGACTTTTGAAAATGACCTATAATGTTGAAATTGATAACTTTTTGTGAGAGCATTTATTGGACTTGAAGTGTGAATATGAGTTGTAGGAAATGTCATCCCCTTCAAAATGAGCTTTGGATGGGATTTTTCTGATAAACCATGAAGAAGTTATTCCTTGGTCAATTTGCAGTTGACTTTTCAACTGTCCCAAAATAGAAACTTTTGCATCTTGAGACTTTTTGAGCCATGCTTGTGGAATCATGATCAAGAATTGATCAAATGATGATTGTGGATTCAAAATAAGATGTTTACCAAAATTTTTTACTTTTGACTGCCAAATGACCATTTTGCCCCTGCAGTTGACTGTGGAGCAATTAGGGTTTTTGACTGTGCAACTTGATGCTGTGAGTCTTGAAACTTGGCATATGGATGCTTGACAATGTATATAGGCATATGGGACTTGATTGGACCCTTGAAAACCTCAATTTCTTTGCAAGAACCAAAACCCTAATTTTGACTGTGTTAGGAGGCAATTGGACTGTGCAACCCTTGAGAGATTTTGAACCATGATCTTGCCAAATCTTGAAGAATATGGGAGGGAAAATTTTGGGGTACAACACCTTCCAATCATCTGAATCAGGAAGTGAGTGATCAGCACCTGATTGAGGCCCAGGTGAAAATAAATCCCATTTCCTCTCTATAGACTCTACCGCTCGACTCTCAAGGATCTCAATCAAGTCGTCTTTCTCCTTCAGATCTGCTCTGTAGGAACTCTCTAAAGTTTGGAACTTGTTCTTCCAAGCATCCCTTTCCTGTTGCATCCTAACCAAAGCAAGTTGCAGCTCTTCCAGATCATCTAATAAGGGAGGGGTGGTCTTCACAAATAGATCAGGCATGGGTGTCTCCCGGGTATACAACATCTTTAACTGAATGACTCTCGATCAAATCCATTGAAGATACGGCTCAAAAGAAACAGCACCCCTAGGTCCCAAATCCTTCCTACTCCTCTTATGAATGTGACGCCAGGCCTTCACAATCTGCTCCTTAGCTTCCCTATGGTCTTCTCCTTCCTTCAAAAAGAAACTACTCAAATGAATACTATTCGGTTTATCCCTCATCGGATAACCAAGTTGTAGCTGTGCAAGAACATGGTTATAGTTAATCCCCCCCTTTGTACTAAGAAGAGGTACATTGGGGAAACTACCATAACTTTCAATAATCTCTATATCCTGGTAAACTCGATGATACCAATCAATATCCGAGTGAGTAAGTGCCATGATCTTAGGAGCCCAACGGGGTTCCTTCTTGACATCCCAAAAAGCATCAGACTGAGGCATATGAGAGATAAACCACCGGTACAACAGAGGTGTGCAATAGATAATCATCCCCCCATGATAAGAATTCTGAAGATGGATAGAGTAATAAGCATCACCCAACAATGTAGGAACTGGGTTTCCAATCAGGAAAATCCTGATAGCGTTAATGTCAACAAACTTGTCCACATTAGGAAATAAGAACAACCCGTAAGCAAGTAGAGAAAAGATGGCCTCAAAAGCAACTGTACTCTTCATTCTGGAAAAGTAACGAGCTTTCTCCAATAAGAACTGAGCTAGTAATCCTCTAATCCCTCCTTTGGTAGTCATATGCGCTTCCACCTCAGACTTCCCCAGGTGAATCAAAGCAGCAATCTCATGTGGTTTTGGCTCACCCTCTAAACCAGTAAAAGGAACACGATCGATAATAGGTAAATCCAATAGATAAGAATACTCCTCCAGTGTAGGCATCAACTGATAGTCGGGAAAAGTAAAGCAATGATACATCGGATCATAGAACTGAACCAAGGTCGAGAGAATACCCTCCTTCATCTTCAGCTTCATGAGAGGAATAATGGATCCACACTTCTTCCAAAAGTCTGCAGAAAACTCGATCTCAGGAATTAGACTGATCAACTCATCTATCTTGGGGTCCTTGAAACTGGATTTTCCGGTCTTTCTCTTTCCAGAATCCATGGTTAAAAGTACCTGAGATATCCACAAATAGTCAATCTTTAAATCCCTTGACATATGGTTTCTTCAAAAGATGCTTATGAGTGCATGGATGCATGATGCAACAATCACACACAAGATCATACATATAGGGTTCATAGGTTCAACGTCACGAGCATGAGGTCAAAGGTACTACCCATAAGGTGTTGGTCTAAAAAGTTATCACCTGCCGGACAAGGTTCTAGAGGTTCCCAGAGTCTACATCTTTCCTTCGGATATTACCAACTTCATGATTAACTCGGTAATTAGTAATATTCTCAAGAAAGACTCATCCGAGTGTAGTATCGCGTGACAACTATTTCCAGATTACTCCGTCATAGCTTCCGCACTACACCTAAAAGGCCAATATGCGTTTGGTATTCTACGGTCCTCAGTTTCAGCAGGCTCCCAGGTCGAAAGTAGTACGTGTTTCTGATTACTCGGTAAACGACACTACAGTCAAAGGGGCCTCCACTGAGTGGGGGATCTCATGCCTCCTTTTTTGGGATTACTCCCTCAAAGTTAATATGACTATACCGCCCGTCCTATCTTAAAGTTTGCCCAAGTCCGGGTATAGGACTTATGAGTAATCACCAAGCACCCTGAAAACCAGAAAAATCCAGACAAAACACATACAACATATAACACAAAAAACAGTAATATCACATATACAGATATAAACAAAGATAGGCTTAACCCAGTTAGGGATGGACCAGCAAGAGGTCAATCTTTCCCCAATGAAGTCGCCATTTTTCTGTAGCGGTAGAAATGTTGGAGACTAAACCATTGGATTGACTAGACTTTGTACAAATCAAAATAAAAATCGCCACCGCGCTTTATTGTTTCCAAAGGAATGGGAAAAGAGCGAATAACCCAAAAGAAGGGGAAAGATTCAAGGTAAGGGGGTTGGTTATGCAAAGGGAAGGTATTAACACTCTAAACCTCTATGGTACTCCGCAGGAGCCTCTTTGTAAAATCTGTATATTTTGGCTATAAAAAATGTTGTATAAAAATGGATGGTGGAGGTGAGAAAAGAAATATATTTATTTTATGATTTTTGCACCCGCCGCGATTGCGAACCTTTAGTGCATACGTACCGCCTTTTCGTGCAATAAGGGATCATGGTACACGTAGTTCCTCTTTTAAAAATTAAAACACATATGTGTTGGTTAATTTCATGAGATAAAACATCATCGTCATTGTCCGTGTGGAAAACATGCCTACTACCAACAATCACGAGAAAGGAGAATTTGCATCATCTCAAAGTGGAGGATATGACTTGGATTTTAAAATCAACAATGCCTCACTCAACACCCAAGTGGAAAATATCTCTCTTCACTACATATGGTAGAAGTATGGTTGTTTGCATCACTACAAGGATTGACAAGAGTTCAACCTTTTGAGAAAAGTTTAAAGATAAAAGCCAAAGTGGCAAAATGGTTTGAAATAAGATTGATTGACTTTTAGTCTTCTCACAAAAAATGTCAAGGTATTATTAAGTTGATTGAAGTTTATTTATGAAAATGTTTTGAAAATGCATGGACATAAGTCCAAGTTTACTATGAAAGTGGTTCAAGTTCAAAAACAAGAAGAGTTTTCAAAAAAGGGGGGAAGAAGATTTTTGAAACTAAAGAAGATGGGAGGAGAAGAAGGGACTATCCTAGAGCATAAGGTAAAAACTAGGGATAAGAACCATCTAACCAACAAGAAGCCGATACTTAACATTATGAGCCAAGATAGAATTCTCATTCCTTGGATTGAAACCAATCAAGCAAAAAATATTAGACCTCTTGAGATAACCAAACTTCAAGTGTATCAAGTCTTCACAAAAATTGGGCAGAGTAACGGCTGTATACGAGTGAATTCCAGATTACAAACAGAGGGTGTAATCACAAAAAACCTGCACACAAAAACAAACAAGCAACCCAATGTCTTGAGGTGAACCTTAAGAACTCCTCACAAAATAATCAAATAAGGTCACAAAGTCTCCAAAATAGGCCAAGGTTTTTAATCCTAAGTCCAAGGAAAGTCCCATGCTCCATAATGCCAAGGATAGTAACCAAATAGTCCAAGTACCATTAAATATTTTTTAGGGTTTATGTTGATTATTAAGTATCTTAAGAATGGAAAATAAAAAGCTCAAGTGAGCAAAGTAAAAATGGCAAGAAAATAAATACTCAAATGAGCAAAGATGAAAATGGCATGAAATGTAAATGCTAAAAGTAAATGGTACATAAAGCATAAAAAAAGAATAAAAGCATAAGGTAAAACACGTCAATAGTTAGTGGTTAGTTGGATGAACATCTTGAAGATTGCATTTGAAACTCATTAGAGGATTGGTAGAACCAAATCCTCCACACAACAAGTTGCATTTGCTTTTTGTCAAGTATATCATCCATTTGGAATTCTCACAAGTACCATTTAATGATCAACGATGTTTGGGTACAGATTTTCTTTTCCCAGTATGTGATCATTGTTTGTTTGGCCGATTGTTTTACTGACTCTTGTTTTGCATAAAATATGAATCCTACCCAAGAACATATGGCTAAGACACTCGTTGCTCGGGCGAGGAAGCCCAAGAAGGATGCTCAGACTAGCTCGGACCAACTCCTGCTCCTGGGTCGGGCGGATCATCCTCGAACCCGTCTGATGCTGCTTTATCTCCATCCGCTGTCTCCTCGAAGGCGAAGATGCCTCGTCCTGAGGGGAGCGTTGATCTCAATGGGGAGACAGGAAAAGAGGCGTATGATCTGCCTCCCTGCTGGCTGGAGAGGTCCTTTTTCGAGAGCGCGACACTTCGTCTTTGCAACGCCGAATCTCTCCTTCTCGAGGGGACGAGTCGTCCGGAGAAGAGGGCGACGCTGGCTCAAGATGCGGGCGGCTTGATGCAGATCTTGGAGATGGACGTGGCGTACACCAAGGGGAGTTCATTCCAGGAAATGGAAATCAAGAACCTCCGAGCCAAGTTGGCGGTGGCCGAGAAGGCCTTGGTTGACAAAGACAAAGTCCTGAAGTTGGCCGAGGTGGAGTCGGGGAAGTTGGCCGAGGAGCGCAGTGCTTTCATGCTCAAGAGCGAGATTCTTGAAGGAAAGGTGGCGGCCCTGACTACCGAGCTAACACCTGTCGAGGATGAACCTGAAGACACCAAGGATCTGAAGACTCGGGCCGAGCTAGTAGCCCGTTTTCAGCTCGCGGTGGACGATGCTTAGGCTGCTTCCGAGGGGAGCTTTGACAATGCGGTGAATCAGATACGTGTGTTGAATCCCGACGTTGAGCTTAACACCTCAGGAATGGGGGTCAACTACTACGTGGCTGACAGACAGATCCTGGTTCTTGATTACTTGAGGGATGTTATCGACCAACTGGCTGGGGATTTCGCTCGACTATCGCCTATCATCGAGGGAGAAGCAGAGGGATGATCATTTGTTTGTATCGGCCTGCGTGCTATTTTTTATAAGATTTGTTGTTTCCCAGGCGTATTGTCTGTTTATGTAATATTTCTACAATTTTGACCCAAGTGGTCATTTTATTTATTTTCCGGCCATTGGTCGTTCTTCTTTAAATAATCGATGTGTTATTTGTATGATTGTTGACAAGTTATCCCGATTAGGGCTTTTGCACTTTGTTGAGTTTGTATCGGGGATGTGCTTGTTTTTGTATGTTCATCGGTGCGGGGAAACCGATCAAAACCGCCAGGGCGAAAGCCGGGCGAGGGCCAGAATCCAAGTCTCATTTCGAGGGACCCGGGTTCGGAGGCGTGAATTTCCCATTACAAGTCAGGCATTCTACTGTCGTGGCACAAAGACTGTGGAGCTCGGTCGAGTTATCCACGTCTAGATGAGGGTACGCTCGTCAACATAGCGGATCCTCGCCCCTTCTAAATACTTTTGGGTGCTACGCTCGTGCCTAGGCGCGCACGCGTGATCGGGTTCGGGGGGTCTGCCCTGTCGATGGATCCTGCCGACAGTTTAGTGTTTTCAACTATAGTATTGTTTTAGCTTTTCAGCATTCCATGATCGAACGAGCCGTTCCCCTTGTAAATTTTATAGGTAGTATGCTATGGTTCCCGTTTTGGCGTAGATGCGATAAGGGCCTTCCCAGTTTGCCGCGAGCTTGCCCTTGCGAGATTCTTTGCGATTTCTCTTCAGGACAAGGCTGCCGACTTCAAACTCTCAACGTATTACCCTGGCATTGTAGTGCATGGATATTTTTTGTTTGAGCGAGGCCTCTCGCAGGGCCGCTCCCGTTCTGATTTCTTTAACCAGGTCGAGCTCCTCTCTGAGGGTGTTGTCGTTCATCTCCTCGTCGAGAGGAGCCTCAATTCTTCTAGAAGGTTCCTCGATCTCCACCGGGATAACAACCTTTGTCCCGTATGCTAGTCGGAACGAAGATCCTCCGGTAGAGGAGTGAGTGGTTGTTCGATATGCCCAAAGCACGCCGTGTAGCTCCTCGACCCATCGCTTATTGGATTCGTCTAACCTTCGCTTGAGGCCTCTGAGCATCACCCTGTTGGAAGCCTCGGTCTGACCGTTGGTCTGGGGATGCTCGACGAATGCGAAATGTTGGGTCGTACTAAACATTGTGACGAATTCGTGGAAGGTTTGATTTGTAAATTGGGTCCTGTTGTCGATGACTATCGCTTGTGGGATGCTAAAATGAGCCAAAATATTTCTTTTGTAGAAGCGAAGGACGTTCTGGGCAGTAATTTTGGCCAGGGCTTCGACCTCTATCTACTTAGTAAAGTAGTCGACCGCTACAATCAGATATTTATTCTGATTGGTTCCGACCACGAATGTTCTGAGGAGGTCTAGTCCCCACCAGGCAAAGGGCCAGGGAGAGGAGAGGGATTTGAGCTCGCTAGGAGGAGCTAAATGCATGTCCCCGTGTCTTTGACATTTATCGCATTTCTTCACGTGTTCTCTTGCATCGTGCTGCATGGTGTGCCAGTAGTATCCCACCCGTAAGGCTTTCCTCGCGAGGGATCTTCCGCCCATATGCTGACTGCCGATACCTTCATGGATTTCGTGCAGTATGCGTTCCGATTCGCTTTGTTTGACACACTTGAGGAGTGGGATGGAGAATCCCCTTCTGTAGAGTTTGACCTTGATCAAAAATGTACGAGTAGGCCCTTCGTCTAATGACGACCGACTCTTTCGGATTGTTAGGGAGTTTTCCCTCAGTGAGGTAATCGTGCACGGGGGTCATCCAGCAATCGTTGTCCCTGATGGCGAATATTCCTAAGGTGACAAATGGTTTCTGGGTGCTCGGTCGAGGGAGTACTTCTTGTATTACATATTTGTTTCCTCCCTTCTTCTTTGTGCTTTCTAGTTTGGATAAAACGTCTGCGCGGGTATTGTGCTTGCGAGAGACATGCTGAACGTCCACCGACCTGAATTTCTTCTTTGCCTCTTGGACCAGGGCCCAATATTCGGCGAGTTGTTTGTTTTTGACCTGGTATTCTCCTCGGAATTGTGAGGCGACTAACTGAGAGTCAGTGAAGATTTTCACTTCCTCGCCTCCCAAATCTTCGGCTAGCCGTAGTCCCGCGAGGAATGCCTCGTACTCGGCTTGATTGTTGGAGGTTGGGAAAGACAGAGTAAGGGAAACTTTGACTAGGGTCCCTTCCTTGTTTTCTAATATGATGCCCGCGCCGCTTCCTATCGTACTAGAGGTGCCGTCGATGAAGATCGTCCAGCGGCGCGAGCCTTCCGGATCTCCGGGCGAGGTCATTTCCACTACGAAATCGGCCAAGGCTTGAGCCTTAAGGGATTTCCTGATTTCATACTGGATATCGAATTCGAAGAGTTCCAGAGACCATTTCAACATTCTTCCGCCTATGTCTGATCTTCCGAGCAGCTGTTATATTGGCTGATCCGTCCGAACCACTATGGTATGGGCCAAGAATTATAGTCTTAATCTCCTTGCAGAGTTAATGAGGGCCATGGATACTTTCTCGATTTGATGATACCTTGCTTCCGGTCCTTGCAGCGCTTTGCTCGTGAAGTAAATTGGCATTTGTCCTTCAGGGGTTTCCCTTATTAGTGTGGCGCTCACTGCCTCAGAGGCGACAACTATATAAAGGTAGAGGACCTCATCTTTCCTGGGCTGGGATAAGACGGGTGGCTGTGATAGGGATTTTTTAAAGTGGGCGAGGGAGTTTGAACAGGGGGAGTGCGTGTTGGGCGGATTTTTCCATGAATCGTGAAAGAGAAGTGAGCATGCCGTTTGAGATTTGGATGGATTTCTTTGAGGTGGGCGTTGGAAACTCAGAGATGGCTCGAAATTTGTCGGGGTTTGCCTCGATGCCTCGTTCCGTCAGATTGAAGCCAAGGAACTTTCCTGCCCGTACGTCAAAGGTGCATTTTTCTAGATTGAATCGCATCCGGCACTTTCGGGCTTGCTCGAACACCTTCTTCAAATGGGCGGCATGGTCGAGCTCCTTGATGGAATTGATGATCATGTCGTCCATATAGACTTTGAGCATGTCACCCATCTCGTTGCAAAAGACTTTGTTCATCATGCGCTGGTAGGTAGCACCTGCGTTCTTTAGGCCGAAGGGCATTACGTTATAGTATTAATTTCCCGACTCGGTCATGAAGGCGGTATACTTTTTTGTCTTTCTTCACCATGGGAATCTGGTTGTAACCAGAGTACGCGTCCATGAAAGATAATAATTTGAAACCGGCCTAATTGTCGACTAGTTTGTCAATGTTGGGAAGGGGATAAGCATCTTTCGGGAAAGCCCGAATGAGATCATTATAATCAATGCACATTCTCCATTTTCCATTAGATTTTTTAACGAGGACTACATTAGAGAGCCAGGTTGTGTACTTGGCTTCAGAAATAAAATGTGCCTCTAGGAGGTCTTTTACATCTAATTCAACAGCGTGTGACTTCTTGGTCGACTGCTTTCTTCTGTACTGCACGAACGCCTTGATGGTGGGATCAATGGTCAGGTGATAGCATGCAACCTCTGGGTCTAAACCGGGCATCTCGGCCACACTCCAGGCAAAGAGATCAGCATTCTCTCGCAGACAAGCTTTGAGTTTCCTTTTAGCCAGGTCGGGGAGGCCCGTTTTGATCTTTACTCCCCTGGTGGGGTCTTCTCCGAGGGGAACCAGCTTGAAGTCTCCGTCTGGGATGGGCCATGCATGACTTGAGAGCTTGTTGTGGCCAGCGGAGGAGGTCTACCCTTTATCTTCGATCATAGGCTCCTTCCCTTTCTTCCTTTGCTCGACCATATCCTCCACGGAGAAGCGATTGTCGAGGTTAATGGTGTCAACCCTTGGCAATGGCCTGGATTCTTTGGAGCTGGAGGGCAGCGCGACTCGATTGGCTGTTCGAGGCTGAGCATTGATGGAGCTGAGGCCTTTTGCAGAAGCTTCGAAGCATCTCCTGGCTGCTTGGATGTCCCCGTGAAGAGTGGCGACCAAACCTTCGACCGTGTAGTATTTCATCTTGAGATGAATGGTGGAGGGTACCGCAATGAGCTTAGAGAGAGTGGGTCTCCCGAAGATGCATTGGTAGAGGGACAGAAAATTAACCACCAAGAATTGGGTCTTGATGGCCCTAGCTGTTACCACCCTCCCAAAGGTGACGATCAGCTCGACATACCCCCATGGCTTCGTGCTGGCCCCGTTGAACCCTTGAAGATCATAGCCCACGTAGGGGGTTAGGTGGCTCTCATTCAGCTGCAGGGTGTTGAACAGTTGGGCATACATAATGTCAACCGAACTGCCCTGGTCGACCAAAATGCGACACACGTCAAAGTTAGCCATCCGAGCTCTCATGAGTAGTGGGATGCTCGAATTCGGGGCTCCTCCTGGTAACTCTTCCCTGTAGAATGTGAGGGGGTGAGATCCTTCTCGAAACTTGTCGAGCATTGCGTCTATCTCGGAGTTGGCCTCCATGAGTTGGTCGAATCTTCTTTTCATTGATCCGATCGTATGTCTGTTGAACCCTCTGCTGGAGATGACCATTGCTGCGGGGAAGGATTCCCACTGACTGTGGGTGGAGAAGTACATGGGGACTTCCTCCATGTCTGGAAAGTAGAAGTCTTCCGGCTGAGAGATGCTCTAGGCGACCAGAATGGTGTCAAGGTCGGGGGATTTCTTCCCTTCTTCGACATTCTTTGTCTCTGGTGCTTCCTCACAGGCGGCCTTCTTCTTCTTGTACTATTTTAGGTGCCCATCTCTGATTAATATTTCGATCGCATCCTTGAGATGGATGCAATCCTCTGTGTTATGGCCGTGACTTTTATGGAACCTGCAGTACTTGCTCTTGTCGGTTCTAGGCTTCGACGGGGGAAGCGCACCCCAACTTGTTTGAACTCTGAATTGGCGCATTCGGAAAGAATACGCTCTCTTGAGGTCGTCAGGGGGGTGTAGTCGTGAAAACGACTGGCCGACACCTTGTAGTCTTTAGGACCATGGGACCTGTCCTCCCGTTTCTTCTCCCCCCGACGGGATGTCGAGGGCTCGTCATTCTTTGAGGGTTTGGCACTCTCCCTGTGCCTGGATTCCTGGGCATTGTTAGCCGCCTCCTTCTCCTCGTACTGTATGTACGCCCGGGCCTTCAGGAGAAGGGAATCGAGCGTGGCTGGTGTTTCTATGCCCACAGCCTTGGCAAAGTCGCTACGGGGACGAAGCCCGCACTCGAGCATGTATTTTTTCATGTTGTCCATTGTTGGGACCTGGACCGCTTCTTTGTTGAAGTGCTCGATGTATGCTCGCAGAGATTCGTCTCTGCCTTGTATGATTGCCTCGAGCGACACTTCTGATTTAGGATGTCAGCGGGAGGCAGTTAAGTGCCTTGAAAACATTTTCCCGAGCTGTTTCCATGAGGTGATGGATTTATTGGGAAAACTTTTGTACCAAGCCATCGCCTCTTTCTTGAGAGTAGTCGGGAAGAGCCTGCATTTGATGGCGCCCCGGACCCCCCTGTAGTCGAGGAGCACATCGATATTCTCAATATGCTCGTCAACATCCGTCATGTCGCCATAGGTCCCTAGAGTGGGTGGCTTCTCTAGGATGATGGGGAGTGGAGCTTCAGTGATCTCCAGGGATAAAGGGTCGCGGGCTCGTCATCCTCACTATTGACGGAAGATGGAGAAGGAGAGTGGTAATTTCTCCCCTGTCGATCGTCGCGGTCTCATCGATGGGAGGGGCTCCTTCGCTTCTGCTTTGGCTCGGGAGAGGGCAGTCAAGTGTGGTCGATATGCCTGCTGTCCTTCCTCTTCTTGAATGAAGGGGAGTCTTGATCTCGGGCAGGGGGTGTGCGATTGCGTTTCTTGAAGAAAGAAACATCGCGCCTTTCCTTCTTGGGTGGTGGACCACGCCTGGGTGGTGATGTACTGGGGAAACTCCATCTTCGAGTCCTCCGGGGGGGGGGGGGGAGATCTTGAATGCCTATTTTCTAAGGCTCCTATCCTCTGATTTTTTTGAAGGGTAAGGGCGTTGGTCTGAATCAGGGCAGCGAGCAGTGTTGCCATGGCCGGATCGGTGTTGATGGGGATAGGCACTGGTTGCAAGATTTTTGGGAGTTCCTCAATAGGATTCTTAGAACGCCCTTATCCAAGAGTTGATCATCGCCACGTCGGGCATCAGTGGAATCAGGGGACACATTTTGTCCGTCACGGGGGCCCAGGATGTCCTCAAGTCGAGGGTGTTCCTGGCCTCCATCAGTCTTACGAATATGGGAAAGGATGGTCTTTCCAGAATAGTAGAGATCATTAAGGTCGACCATGATAGGAGAAATGGTTCTTGAAAGTGGCGTTGCTTTGATCTTAGGTTCCGAGGGAAGAAAGACGGGGATAGTAGATTCCTACAGACGGTGCCACTGATCTTGCGGTTGACCAGAACCTGGAGAGTGGCCGGAGGATGATCTTCAGTCGGGCAGAGGAGATAGGGGGTTGTACCTACAAGGTACTCCAATGATCAAGTAAGAATGGGAGTAAGGACATGACTGTTTTTTATCTGAGGAAACAAGTGTGGGTTACCATAGAGGTGCATGTGTGCAAAGCATTTTGTTTTCATGTATATTATCTTAGAATTAGGATTATCTAATGTTGATTTTAAATCTTGTCATACAAACCCTTATTACTAGCAATAGTATGGAAAATGATAAATTGCAGAATTTAAATGTCCTACGCTATTACAATACTTTTGGGAATGGGGGATACAAATTTACAAATGGGAGGAGGAAAGCAATAAAGCCCTAATTACTATTACAAATCATTGATCATGAATTACAATAATAATACACAAAAATGTAAAGATGAAGAAGAAAAGAAAGCAATTGTTTTTAGGGTTTTTGATGAAAGAGAGATTTTAATTATCCTAATTAAACTACTTGATTTTAATCACAAAATAAATTAATTGATTATCCTAAAATATAAGTTAGTTAAATTAAGAATAGAAAATGAAACCTAAGTCTATTTATTTAGAAAATAATTTGTAAGTTACTTTAAAAATATTTGAAGCATGGGCAATAAATAAAACCTAGTTCTAAATATTAACAAAAATAAAGGAAGTGTTTAAATTAAAATATTTAATAATTTAATTATTTAAGAAAATGTATTTTTGGTATTTTTTGGTTAAATAAAATAAATAAATAAAATATAGAAAAATATAAAGACAATAAAAGGGTTTTGGGCTAGAGTGTTAAAAAAGTAGAATGGAGGTATGAGGAAGTATTTTGGTTTTAGGCCCAAAAGTGTTTTTGTTTTAGTCAGAAATAAAAAAAAACTTGGGCTTGCACTGAATAAGTAAAATGGGAGGTGATGAAAAGTAAAGAGGTCAGGGCCCAGGATTGGGAAGGCCCAAACGCGCTAGCAAACAAAAAAAAAACAAAATGATGTGAAAAATAATAAAATGGGGATGCTGGGGCTCGAACCCAGGTCCCTCCATACTAATGCCTTATACGCACGCGCTCTGCCACTGGGGTGGATGTTTCATCTGGTACTAGAACAAGTTGCACTAAATATATTATAAACTCATTTCTGAATGTGTTATCTTCTTCTTCCTCACGCCAATTTCTTCATCACCATTTTTGAAATCTGTAACTTGCTCATTTCTCAACCAAATTGGAAAATGTAAACATGAAAGTTGCTTGAAATTTCATCACGATTTTAAATATGTAAATAACTTAAGCTAACACTCAAAGATGAACATGAATTTTTGTTGGTACCAAATTCTGACCTAATTTTTCAGAAAGTTCATCTTCAAAATTTGCATCACTCAAGCAACATAAATGAAATCTAAGGGCATGATTAGCTTCAGGGTTATGATGCCTACATTTTTTATTCACAAAGTAACCATTAATGATGCTTGTAGAGAGAGTTCAAAGTTGAGAAAAATGACCTCAATAATGGAAATCGTGTTTTGAGTTTGAGCACTTCTAGAGGTGTTGTGATGATCTGAATAATTCCAGTGGACTCCTAGGAAGCTAATGCAATGCTTAGTTTGAGTTGAGAGTGCTTGAATCTTCTTGGAGAAGTCAAGTTGCAGGACTGCGTTGTGAAAATGGTGGATGGTGATGGAGGTGTTACAGAAGTGATTCAAGTGTTTGTATCACTTTTATATGATGTATATATATATATATATATATATATATATATATATATATATATATATATATATATATATATATATATATATATATATATATATATATATATATATATATATATATATATATATATATATATATATATATATATATATATATATATATATATATATATGATGTTTGAAGGATTAAAATGAAAGATGCACGAGTGGATTTGAAGTTTGGGATTCAAAGTCAGAAATGGCATGTTAGGGAGCTTTAGATGCAATTTCTGGTTTGAGGGTGTGATACGGTGGCAGAACCGACTGTTTAATACTGGTTTTGCGGTTTATGTTTGCAAATGTTGCGGTAAGCAAGAGTCGCCACTGACTTTTCTTTTATCCAAATTAAGGAAAGGGTGAAAAGAACAGAAAAAGAACTTTTCGAGATTTTGAGTAAGGGGGTAGATTATGGAAAGGGAAGGTGTCAGCACCCTTTGCATCCGTAGTTATCCACGGGCTCTTAGTGGTTTGCTCATTTTGAAATACCTTTGTGCTTTGTGTATTTAAAAGTTTGTTTTTTGAAAATGCCTTGGTACATCAGACTTTGTAATGTTTCTCGGGAATGTGGAGAAAGCATACAAAGTGTCTTGGAAAAATGTTTTTGAAAAGTAGTTTTTTGTGTAAGCGCACATATGTTTTTGAGCAAACTTTTAACAGCTATCTACTTTTATACTAAAAAAGGATCGTTCTTTTTCTCCTATCTTTTAGATAGTGCTATCATACTATTAGTGAGTAGGTAGCCCTATCGTTGGATGTATTAGGGGCATTCGAAAGGGACGTTACAATCACGAAAGCAACTTGTGGAGACGCTTTAGCAATTTTGTTTAGGGACTAGATCATTTACCAAGAAGGCAACTGTTGGGTCATCGAGGGACTATGATCTCTTTGATTTACGGGTCTTTGCTAAAGCATTCCTGCCTCATGACTGTTTTTATTTCTGAAGGCAACCAAAGTGGGGTACCCTAGAGGTGTATACGTGTAATTGATTCAATTCAGTTATTTTTGTCTTTTTGTTAAGTTTGCTAGAGTTTGATTATTAGTCTTATCATACACACCTAATTACTAGCAGTTAATATATATTGCAGAATATTAAAGTGAAGGAATTTAAATCTACACTATTACAATGCTTTGGGGAGGGGATTTACATTATACAAGAATGAGGGGGATAAAGCAGTAAATGTTCTAGCTTTAATCTATTACATCTAGTGAGCAGGTACATCAGTAATAAAAATGCGAAATTAAATAAACGCGCGTGAAATTGAAAATAATGTCTAAAAATATCCTAAGAAATGAAAACCTTTTTGTTTTGTTTTTACTTTAGGAAAATATAACCTAAGTCTATTTAGTTTTAATTTCAAGAAAGAGGTTAAAATAATTAATTAATTTATTTACAAAATTAATTTAATTAGAAAAATAACTAGCCTAATATTTTTTGTGATTTTTTGATTCAATGTCAAGTTAAATAGAAAAAGGGTCAATAAAGAAATGAAACAGAGAATAAAATACAAAAAAAAAGATTCCTTCGATTGCAGGGAGAATGGACTTTTTGACCCAGAGGGAGAATGGATCTTTCGATCCAGAGGGAGAATGGACTTTCCGATCCAGAGGGGATGTTGTCTTTTGATTATGTGAAGGGTGTTATCCTTCGATCTAGTGACATGATAAGGCTTTCGATCCAGAGGATGGATGCTGTGAGGGAACTGAATTTGCAAAGGTGTGTTAGCAAAAACAAAGAAGCAGGACCTGGGTATCGAAACCCAGGTCCTTCGATCCTGCGCACGCTGGGTCTATTCAGGCTATATCTGCAACAAATGTTAGAAACAAAACAAAACCAGACCTGGGGTCGAATCCAGGTCTTTAGTCTTGGATAACAAATCGAATGAAATTACAGATGTGTCATGCAAATGTAGAGTTTGATCTTTTTATCAATTTTTACAAATGATTGATGGATAAATCTGTGGTGATGTGTATGGATATCCTTGTTTCAGGATTTCTTTGATTTGGCCTCTGGACCTGGGTACCTTTGTTTAAGGGTTGCTTTGATTTAGATCACTTATGAGATTTTTGATAACTTTGGTGGGTTTATGGGGCAACGTATCTCCAATGTCTGTGTGTAATCCTCCATTTGGCTTGCAAGCATGCTGCTTATATAGAGTAGAAGAGAGGGGACAAGAAGGAAAAGGTTTAAACAACCTTGATTATGTTTGAAGCCCATGAATGAGACTTTGTAACATTGGCCAAAAACATGGGATCTTGTCCTTTTTTGAAATTTAAATGTATGAGGACATTTTGGCTCCTTCGAATACACTTTATTGTTGCTTTTCGACTGTCCCTCTTGTGTAGCCTTCGAATGGACTTCTTGTGTAGCCATCGACTGGGCCTTTATGCATGCTTATTAAAATGTACCTCTTGTGTACCCTTCGACTGGATCTAGTATTACTTCCTTCGAATGGGTCTTCAGATGGTCCTTTTAGTGTTCCTTTCGAATGGGCCTTTGGTGTGTCCTTCACATGGCTATTTTGAATGGAGTTTCTATGTATGCTTTGTGCCCTCTTCAAATGGGCCACCAAAGTGTATCCTTCAAATGGATATCACGCGTGTTGAATTGTGTACAATTGTTTAGACTGAGGCCATTGCCTAGGCGAAGCTGGCACAAAGGCAGCAAGTGCCTTGTGGGTCGAAGGCAACTTTTTTTTTGTCTGGCGAATCAAAAGAAGTTCTTTGCCTAGGTGAAGCTGGCACAAAGGTAGCCAGTGCCTTGTGGGTCGAAGGAAAATTTGAAGGAGTCTTGGCCTTGTAGACAAACTAAAGAGGGATACGTGCGCTGGTGGCACGTTGATGGGTCTTTTTCCCAGTGGGAGCTTTGTAAATCGAAGGCAAGTTTAGAGAATTTCTTGCTTTTGTGCACTGAAGGCACGCCCAAAGGGATAATTTTCCTAGTAGAAGTAGGAAATAAGCTTTCTCCAAGGAAAACAAATGCCCAATCGAAGCAGGGATCCAGCTTGCATGCAGGTAGCCATTGCATTTGTGAGTCAAGCCACCATATGAAGACAATGGTGCAATCGGAGGAGAACTAAAAAGAAGCCCTTCCCCTTTGGATCGAAGGAGGCTGCTTTAAAGGAAAAACATGCCCAGTCAAAGTTAGTGTGCAACAAACAAGCAAAAGACCAAGTCTTCAATCGAAGCTTGGAAATTTGAGGCAAACTTGGAGGAGGTTAGGCACTCAATCGAAGCTTATCAAAATTCCAATCGAAAGACGCCTTGTTCATGCCAATCGAAAGACCTTGTTTATCTTCAAAAAATTTATTTCTTCCTTTAATCAAATGCTTGTGTCCACCCATATAAGAAAAATCTTGGAAAATATGAGAGGGCAAATTTTGGGGTACAACAGCTGCCCCTGTTCAATCTTCTTAAACCTGAGGATTTCGATTGGCTTGTATGCCTTTCGTGATCTAAAGGTGGTAGATGATTGAACACTAGAGTGCCCGGAAATTTGCACTCACATGAAATAACACTGGTAGTTGATGATGTAGGGGATGGGCTTACAGATTCCATTTGGAGGAGATGAAAGAGAGTCATCAGAGATGGGCTTAAAGATGCCATCCAAAGTAGATGCTGATTTACACATGGTCCATTTGGGGTTCCTGTTCCTGCTGTCTGATGGGGAGTCCATTGGGGAATGTGGGTTTCTGTTGTTCTCCTGTTTGAGGAAAACTCTGGGGAATAGAGTCTAGGAACTTCGGTTGTCCCAGGTGAAGAAGTGAAAAACACAAGAAGAGGGGGTTGAATTGAAAACTTAAAATCAAATGCGCAAAGACACGATATTTTTATCTTGGTTCATTTGATCTCAAACTACTCAAGTCCACCCGTCAAGGTGATTTCGCATCTCTTCAACGAGGACTTAATCCACTAATCAAAAACTGATTACAATCACTACTTTGACAGCTGTAAAAGTCCTCTTGAGTACAACCACAATCCGATTAATCTCAAGGAAAAACTGTCTTAATCAAGATACAAGAATTCTGTGTATGGTTATTTTTCGTTACAAAAACAGTTATCACAACTGTGATATTTTACACAATTTTGAGCGTAGAAGTAAGTGTGTAAGCTTGCAGCGTTTTAAGATGTATTGCAGTAGTGTTGAAAAATCGTTAACAATTTAATCTCTTAGCTTTATTATATAGGCAAAGGAATCCTGTCTAACATAAAGCATGATAGTGGACATTTAACCAGTTTCCATATTGAGAAGATTCTTGTCTGAATGAAGCCGTTACATATGATGCTGTCATGATTTGAATAGTAACGCTTCAGAATCTTACAATCTTGCCTGCTGAAAATGCTTCAGAACATTGATGACTTAGAGAAGTGAGGATCTTGTTTATGATCCTTCTGTTCAGAATCAAAATTTTCTTCACTTCAGTGCAGGTTCTGATCATCATTCTTCAGCGTAAATTCTGATTACCTCAGCATGAAAGATTCTATAGCTTAACTTCTGATGCTGCTTTGGTCAGAACTTCTGCATAAAAAATAACATAAATTTAGAGTGCATATTTGTTCTTTGTGTTTGTTATCATCAAAACTCTAATTAAGGGTTGTAGAATCAAACTATGTTCTAACAATCTTTCCCTTTTTGATGATGACAAAAACTAGAATTTACAATGAAAAATAGAGAACAAAAAGCTTAAGAGAGACTCCCCCTGAGTTGATTACTTCCCTGAAGGTGCTTCTCATCAGAGCATTTGATACATCTTCTTCCATTTTTATCAGAATGCGTTCCTGTTCAAGCTTTTCAGAAAGTAGAGATTAAAATATTCAGAATGTTTGAGACTTTGTCCCGGTATACTGTTATTGAAAATATATTACTTTCTCCCCCTTTTTGTCAGGTATCAAAAAGCAATATAATCAGAGTAAAAAAATGAATTATATTGAAAATAGAATGCAATGACAGGTTTCAGAAACAAGGAGGTAAAGATAAAAAATTACAGATAAACAATTTTAAAGAAAATCTAAGAAGGAGGGGGAAGACGTGTGAACAACGCTTCCAACAAGCTCTTGATCTGAGTGCTTGATTCTTACTGTTTTCCCAGAATGTCTTTGATTTCTTTTGTAGTATCTTCTTGTTTATCCAGAATACCCTTGATATCTTTGTTTGTATCCTCTTGCTTATCCATTCTGGCATGGATTAAGGCATTCTCTTTCTTCAACTCTTCCAGAGTTTGCATGACTAGAGACGAAGCTGGTGTATCTTTAGGGGTTGCATGTTGTTCAGAACATTCTGCAGCCTCTTTTGATTGAACCACTTCTTCTGCTGCAATCATGTCTTCCAGAGCAGTAGTCAGAGAGAGACTATAAGAATCTGGTTCAACGACTTCTGAAGGATGATGCTCTTTCCAGGGAGCATTATCCAGCAGGAGGATTTATTTCTTGCACCATTGGCTCAGAACTTGATCTTGGAAGGCTTTCAGCTGATCACTGAAGTTCTGCTGAGCCCTTTTATAACCCAATTCTTTCAGCTTCTGAGTTTCAGAATTGAGCCATTTTCAGAATCTTTCCCATAGAGAATCAGAAGCAGCAAGATTAGAAATCTCTTGGCTTGCTTGCTTTAAAGAATTGATCCATTCCTGCATCCTGTTTCAAAAATCAACAGACTCTTACCAACATCTGATTTGGTTGCGGTTGGTTTAGGTTTGGTAATGGCAAATTTTTTGTGAGGTGGAAGCTAGTCGGTCCAACACTAGTGGATCAATGACAAGTATGAGGTTATCAACTGGACGGTTGATGGGTGATGGAGTGGAAAAGTTAGAAATTAGAATTGGTGTGTTAGGGGTGTTTGGTGGTGTGGATTCATATGATGAAGGGATTTATGGAATATCATGAATAGTGAGAGGTAAGCGAACTGTAAGAGGTTCTGTTATTCCAGGGATTAGGATAGTGGTATCAGAATCTGAAGGGGAGTCTTCAGATTAGTTTGCGGTAGCGTGTTGAGTTTTTGGTTTAGGAATTTCAGAAGATGGGTTTTCAGAAGGTGGAGAGAGAGAGTTTCTATTTTATGGTTGTGGTGAGTTGAGGTTCAGATGTTCTGGTTGAGGAGAGTGTGGTTGTGGATTTTCTGGTTGCTGTTGAGAGTTTGGATTTTCTGGTATTAGAGAGGAAAAGTCTTGATCAAACAGTTCAATGTCAGATAGAACTTTGGCAAGTTCTGGTTGATGATGTTCTGGGTTTGGATTTTGATTGGGGGAGTGAGGTTCATTCAAAAAGTTTCCAAGAGTTACAGATGGATCAAACTCTATGTCAAAATCTTCAAAATGTTGGGGTGAAGGATTTTCTGTTGGTTGAGGGGGAATGGTTTCAGATGTTGGAACAACTATTGATTCTATAACAGAAACAGAAGATGGATTACCTTTCTTTTTCGCAGTTTTAGGTGTCTTCTGAGAGGGTCCTTCTCCTGCTGCCTTCCTCTTTTTGGATTTATTTAACACAACCTCTGGAGCTGGCTTGTGCAGATCTTGAATATTGATTTCTGGAGCAGTTCCATCAGCCTTGCAAGCTTCAAGGTATCTGACTATGATTTCTGGGGTGGCATCTATCTCAGAAAATAGTGGAAAATCCTTCAGAGGGATTCTCCTAGAAGTGATGGTCTCATGAGAAGCAATAGTTGGTTCCTTATTAATGTTCTAAATAATCTTCATTTTCTTTAGATTCTTGGCGTTCAGAGGTTTCCCAGCGGTCGCTTCCAAAGTGCTTATTTCTTGAGCCTCTGTCAGATGTTCTATCAGCCTGTTTTCTGTTAGAATATCTGATATCAGTCTTCCTAGGGGAATCCAATCCCTCTTAGTCCTTTCGTCTTCTCTTGTATCTTTCACACTTGTTCTGAGATGGTTGAAGAGCAAGTGTGGAAGGTTTATCTTGGTATTCTTTGCAATGAAATAAATCAGGAATTGCTGATCAATATTGATGTAATCAGGAGAGCTTGTAGGCTTCCTGTGATTGATACATCTCAGAATAATTTTGGCCCAGATTCTGTGATGATCCTTCAAGTCTCTGATCTTGCTGGATGGCTCTCCAGAAGTAAATATTTCCCTGGCAATAGATTTTAGGTCAGAACACCTATCAGCCATATCAATGCATTTGACTCCACCACCATTGTATCCAATGAGTTTCCCAATTAGATCTCCTGTTATCACTATTTTCTTTCCCATAACATATGAAGTAACCTGGTGGTTGGATGAGGTAGCATGAATCCAGAACTCTTTGACGAGAATGGGAAACGTTGGACCCAACAGACGGTCAAAATATCTGTTCCATCCCTATGCAGTTACGTCTTCGTAGAGATTAAACCCATTTTCTTGTAAACTCTCAAAATCAATGATCAGTTCAGTGAGAACTTCCAGGTTGTCAACAGGATTGAGAATCATTCTAATGGGTTCTTCATATTGTTCCATTGATGAAGATTCAGGAGCATTGAGATTCTTGAGACTTGATGATGATGACATTGTTCACACGGGTTCGTTGAAGAAAGTGGAAAGGGTTTTTCAAAACGAAACTTGAAACAAGAGAGAATATAGAAGAGAGAATATAGAAGAGAGTACAATGTGAATGAATGAAATAGTAAATTGAGTTTATATAGGTTTTTTGAAAACATAAAAAGTAAGCAAGAAAATAAGTAATGATTATATGCATTAATGAAACCTAAAATTAGGGGATTTAGAAAGATATTGAACGGTTACCACTGACAAGTTTCTCGATGCATCCAATCAGAGCCTTGGACTCTTCAGAATTTGAACGCGTGTTCAGCCTCAGAAGGTGGCTTGTGAGAGGATGACAGATGTTTGATGGTGTGAACTGCACGCTTTTATCCTTGAAATGAAACACTCAGATCTTCATAGATAGATTCTGAGGCAACTGTACTTCTAACTTCTGAAGACAAGTTAGTCATATGTTCACAAAAAAATTAAGTTCTGAGGGTTAAGATATGCAAATAAAACATTTTATTCTGGGCATATCTTCATGCTGAGATGTTTCAGAATGAAATTGAATCTATCTTCAGAAAGGGGTTTTCTAAATACATCAGCCCATTGATGGTCTGTGTCAATAAATTTTAAGATAAGAATTCCTTTCTGAATATAGTCCCTAATAAAGTGATGTTTTATTTCTATATGCTTAGCCCTGGAATGCAAAATGGGATTCTTACTGAGACATATAGCTGAAGTGTTATCGTAGAAGATAGGAATGTTACTCTCAAATATGTTGAAGTCTTCAAGTTGACTTTTCATCCAGAGCATTTGAGTGCTACATCCAGCGGCTGCTATGTATTTAGCTTCTGCTGTTGACAGTGCTATTGTGGACTGTCTCTTGCTGGTCCATGAGATCAGATTGTCTCCCAGAAACTGGCAGCTTCCAAAAGTGCTTTTACGCTCTACTCTGTCTCCAACAAAGTCAGCATCACAGTATCCTACTAAGCTATATTCATTTGATTTTCTATAAAACAAACCCAAATTAGTAGTACCTTTCAGATACTTGAAAATTCGCTTAACTGCTGTTAAGTGAGATTCTCTAGGATCTGATTGGAATCTGGCACATAAGCAAACACTGAATAAAATATCAGACCTTGAAGCCGTCAGATAAAGGAGAGAGCCAATCATACCTCTGTAGATTTTCTATTCTACCTTTTTACTTACCTCTTCCTTTTCCAGAATGCACGTGGGGTGCATTGGAGTCTTTGAGGGCTTACATTCTGAGAGATCAAATTTCTTCAAAAGTTCTCTGACATATTTGCTCTGATGAATGTAAATTCCATCTGGAGTTTGGTTTTTCTGAATTCCCAGAAAGAATTTGAGTTCCCCCATTAAGCTCATCTCAAACTCTGCCTGCATGCACTTAGCAAACTCTCTTCCTAGAGAAGGTTTAGTAGATCCAAAGATGATGTCATCTACAAAAATATGACACACTAAAATGTCATTCTTAAACGTCTTACAGAACACGGTTGTATCCACTTTCCCTCTGTTGAATTCCTTTTCTAATAGGAAGTTACTTAGTCTTTCATACCAAGCTCTGGGAGCTTGTTTCAGACCATAGAGTGACTTCTTTAGTTTGAAAACATATTCTGGGTGTTTGGAATTCTCAAACCCAAGGGGTTGGTGCACATAAACCTCTTCATCTATATAGCCATTTAGGAATGCACTTTTGACATCCATCTAATACAGAGTGATGCCTTTGTTTACAACAAATGAGATTAAGAGTCTGATAGATTCTAACCTGGAGACTAGAGCAACTGTTTCTGTGTAGTCTATATCCTCTTGCTAACTATAACCTTGTGCCACCAGTCGTGCTTTTTTTCTGATGACTTCTCCTTGCTCGTTCAGTTTGTTTTTGAACACCCACTTTGTTCCAATAACGTTAAATCCTTTTGGTTTGGGAACCAGATCCCATACATCATTTCTGGTGAACTGATTTAATTCCTCCTGCATTGCCAGAATCTAGTCCTTGTCCAGAAGCGCTTCATCAATTGTTGTTGGTTCAATCAGAGAGACTAGTCCCATGAGGGATTCTTCAGAGTTTCTGAATGTTGATCTTGTTCTGATTGGATCGTCCTTCTTTCCTAGGATCTTATCTTCTGGGTGAGCTATGCTGCTTCTGGATAGCCTTTTCTGAAGATGATCAACGGAAGGTACTGGATTGCTTGTAACATTTCTTTCTGAGGTTGTTGGAGCATCTCTGTTGAGAACTTATGACGAGTTGTCTTTAGTACCTGTGAATTCAACTTCTATATCTACAAAGAATTCATTCTTCTTTGACTTTTGAGGGTCAAGCTTATCATCAAATCTAACACTGATTGATTCTTCAACAATCTGTGTTTCTATATTGTATACTCTGTACCCTCTTGAGCTTTCAGAGTATCCTAACATGATACACTTTTGTGCTTTAGAGTCAAACTTGTTCAGATAATTTTTAGTATTCAGAATGAAACAAGTGTATCCAAAAGGATGGAAATAAGAAATGTTGGGCTTTCTGTTCTTCCACAGTTCATATGGAGTCTTTTCCAGAACAGGTCTTATAGAGATTCTATTCTGAATGTAACATGCTGTGTTAATTACTTCTGCCCAGAAGATCTTAGCAATGTTAGTCTCATTGATCATGGTTCTGGCCATTTCTTGCAGTGTTCTATTCTTTCGTTCTACAACTCCATTTTTTTGGGGAGTTCTAGGATAAGAGAAGTCATGCAAGATGCATTTTTCATTAAAAAATGATTCAAAATGTTTATTTTCAAATTCTCCACCATGATCACTTCTGACTTTGACAATTCTAAGATCCTTTTCATTCTGAACTTGGTTACAGAATGCAACGAACACAGAATGTGTCTCGTCCTTGTGTCTTAAGAACTTTACCCATGTCCATCTGCTATAGTCATCTACGATCACTAACCCATACTTCTTGCCACTGACAGACACAATTTTTACTGGTCCAAATAAGTCTATGTGCAGAAGTTCTAATGGCTTAGAGGTGGAAACAACATTTTTAGATTTAAAAGCAGGTTTTGCAAATTTGCCTTTTTGACATGCTTCACACAGAGCATCTGAGATGAACTTCAAATTAGGAAGTCCTCTGACCAGATTGAGTTTGTTAATCTGAGATATTCTTCTCATACTAACATGCCCCAATCTTCTGTGCCAGACCCATTGCTCGTTGTTAACAGAGAGAAGACATTTTACATTCTGACTCTTTAGTTCAGAAAGTTTTATCTTATAAATGTTGTTTTTCCTCTTTCCATTAAAAAGGATAATTTCATCTTTCTGACTAACAGCTTTGCATGAATTTTGATTAAAGATTATATCATAACCGTTATCACTTAATTGAATTATGGATAATAGGTTATGCATTAATCCATCAACTAAGAGCACATTATTTATAGAGGGAAGATTTCCAGAGCCAATGATCTTTCCTCTTTGGTTTCCTCCAAAGCCCATGTAGCCTCTAGGTTTAAGTTCCAGGCTTTGGAACATATGCTTTCTTCCCGTCACGTGTCGAGAGCATCCAGAGTCCAGGTACCATGACTGGTGTTTTAGCCTTGCTTCTAAAGATATCTGCTGCATATATAATTTTGTCCTTAGGTACCCATATCTTCTTGGGTCCTGGTTTGTTAGTTTTACCAAAATTCTGGTTGAATTTTGGTTTGACAGATTAATCATTTCTAGTGTATTTTAGGTCATGTGTGTGCCCATATATGAAGTGTGATTTAAGTGGTCTACGATTTATGACTAGGTCTATGACTTTCTTAGGTGTAGATACCTTACCTTTATATCCTATCCATTTTCTGCCATTCCTGCTAACTCCATAGATCATTGAAGCCATTTTGCTTTTATCTATGTTTTTAGCCAAAAACTTCTGAAAGCTGTGATCATACTCTTTGATGATCTCATCAGCATTACTGGGAGTCTCTGAGATTATTTCCTTCTGAGAGTTTTGCAAATCATTTTCTAATTTTGAAACCTTTTCTTTTAACTCAGAATTTTCTAATCTGAGACTCTCAGTCTTTTCAGAGTCAGAGATAAGATCCCTTTTCAGGTTCTTGAATTTGACTCTGATTTGCTGACACCTTTCCAGAATTTCATTTAGACTTTCTACAAGTTCAACCTTAGTAAAATTAATAGTGAAGTCAGGGAATACCTCTTCAGTGTTTGATTCTGAGTCTGAACCAGAAGCTTCACTGTCTTCTGACACGTTTGCCATGAGAGCTATGTTTTCTCTTTCATCATCTGACTCTGAGTCAGCATCAGAAGTGTCTGAATCGTCCCATGTTGCCATGATGATTTTCTTTTCTCTCCTTGAAGAACTTCTTTTTGGGCTTCTCCTTCTGAAGCCTTGTACAATCACTTTTGTAGTGCCCTTGCTCATTGCACTCATAGCAGATGATGTCTTTGTTATTTGACTTTCTGTGTCCTAAAGAACCTTCAGATCTTCTATGTCCAGAGGAAGACTCAAACTTTCTGTATCTGGAGGAGGATTCATTTTGATTCTCTGATCTTCTAGGATTTCTGAATTTCCTTTGTCTTTGTTTCCACAGTTGATTCACCCTTCTGGAGAGGAGAGACAATTCATCTTCTTCTGATGAGGATCCATCAGAGGTTTCTTCCATAGCCTGCAAAACCTTAGAATCAGATTTTTTGTTAGATTTTAATGCTAGTGGCTTACCTTGCTTTTGAGGCTCATCTTCTTCTAGCTCTATCTCGTGAATTCTGAGGGAGCTGACAAGTTCCTCCAGAGATATCTTGTTGAGATCTTTAGCTAGCTTAAGTGCTGTGACCATTGGCCTCCATTGCTTGGGTAGACTTCTGATGATCTTCTTTACGTGATCAGCAGTAGAATATCCTTTGTCAAGAACCTTCAGCCCAACAACAAGGATCTGGAATCTTGAGAACATTGCTTCTATGGATTCACTATCTTCCATATTGAATGCCTCATACTTATGAATGAGCACAAGGGCATTGGTTTCTTTGACTTGTATGTTGCCTTCATGCGTCATTCTTAGAGAGTCAAACATATTTTTGGCTGTCTCTCTGTTTGAGATTTTCTCATATTCTGAGTATGAGATAACACTGAAGAGTATTGTTCTGGATTTATGATGGTTTATGAAATCACGTTTTTGCTGGTCAGACATCCTTTTTGTGTATCTTCTGACCACTTTCATCCACTGGATGTGTGTATCCATCAATTACCATGTCCCATAGAACAACATCATGGGCCAGAAAGAAGCTCTCAATTCTGTCTTTCCAGTAGTCAAAATTTTCTCCATCAAAGACTGAAGGTTTGTCACTGGTTTTGTCCTTGTCTTCATGATAGTCATTGCTGATGTTTTGGCTTGGTCCCACCATAGTGTTTTTCTAAAGCTTGGATCTTGTACTGAGACGGTTAAGTGTATTAACTCAGAACCAGGCGCTCTGATTCCAATTGAAGAAGTGAAAAACACAAGAAGGGGGGGGGGGGGGGGGTTGAATTGAAAACTTAAAATCAAATGCACAAAGACACAATATTTTTATCCTGGTTCGTTTGATCTCAAACTACTCCAGTCCACCCGTCAAGGTGATTTCGCCTCTCTCCAACGAGGACTTAATCCACTAATCCAAAACTGATTACAATCACTACTTTGACAATTATCAAAGTCCTCTTGAGTACAACCACAATCTGGTTAATCTCAAGGAAAAACTGTCTTAATCAAGATATAATAATTCTGTGTATGGTTGTTTTTTGTTGCAAATAAGTTATCACAACTGTGATATTTTACACAATTTTGAGCGTAGAAATAAGTGTGTAAGCTTGCAGCATTTTGATATGTATTGCAGTAGTTTTGAAAAATCGTTAATGATTTGATCTCTTAGCTTGTTTATATAGGCAAAGGAATCCTGTCCAACATAAAGCGTGATAATGGACATTTAACCAGTTTCCATATTGAGAAGATTCTTGTCTGAATGAAGTCGTTGCATGTGATGCTGTCTTGATTGAATAGTAACGCTTCAGAATCTTACAATCTTGCCTGCTGCAAATGCTTCAGAACATTGATGACTTAGAGAAGTGAGGATCTGATTGTTTATGATCCTTCTGTTCAGAATAAGAGTTTTCTTCACTTCAGCGCAGGTTCTGATCATCATTCTTCAGTGTAAATTATGATTACCTTAGCGTGAAAGCTTTTATAGCTTAACTTCTGATGCTGCTTTGGTCAGAAATTTTGCATACAAAATAACATAAATTTAGAGTGCATATTTGTTCTTTGTGTTTGTTATCATCAAAACTTTAATAAGGGTTGTAGAATCAAACTATGTTCTAACACCAGGTTCTACTGAGGAGTTATCTCTGGGGAGATGACAGTTTGCTGTATTCTAGTTGAAGTCCAGGTTTCTAGTGATTTACTGGGGATAATGGAATTAACTGTCATCTGGAGATGTATTAGAAAGAGCCTGTGTAGGGCTGCTTCAAGATGAGCCTGTGTTAGACTGTCTGAGAAGAAACCTGTATAAGATTGCTTCATCTGGTCATGTAAATAGCTTTCCTGTCCGGTTTCAGGTGTTGATCTACAATACGCTGTTCGCAGATAGTTGTCCTGTCTGGTTTCAGGTATTAATCTGGAATTTTCTTTCGTTGGTCTTTTGAGATAGTTGTCCTATCTGGCTTCATGTATTAATCTCTGACCTAAGAGAAAGAAAGATAGTTCTCCCATCTGATTTTGGGTGTTAATCTTCAATCTGTTCATCTAGATAGTTGTCCTGTCTGGTTTCAGGTATTAATCCATAATCGATCGTCCATAGATAGTTGTCCTAGTTTGTTACAAGTATTAATCTGGAACTTGAAAATTTTCGGTCGTTGAGATAGTTGTCCTATCTGTTTTCAAGTATTAATCTTTGACCTTAGAGAAAGAAAGATAGTTTTCCTGTCTGGTTTCGGGTGTTAATATTTAATATGTTCATGTAGATAGTTGTCCTGTCTGGTTTCAGGTATTAATCCATAATCGATCGTCCATAGATAGTTGTCCTGGCTTGTTACGGGCATTAATCTAGAACTTGTTTTGCTGGTCATATAGATAGTTTCCACGTCTGGTCTCGGGCATTAATCTGTAGCCTGCTGCATTTGTTGGTAAACCCATCTTGTTTCAGGAGTTCATACCACTTGGTCGTGCAAATAGTTTCCCCTTCTAGTTTCAGGCATTAATCTGTGACCTGTTGTAAAAGTTGATAGCAATTGTCTGTTTGCTAATTTAACCTGAAAAGGTAAAATTATTTTCATGCGATGTCGTGATGTATGAATTGCATGATGATCCCAAATCAAATGAGATTATGATATATGTATTTGTATGCACATGCCATGATGTATGAACATGTAATGCTGTTGTGCAATATCTTTGTCCGTGAAAATAAATCCTTGAGTGTTGTTGGTGAGTGAAGAAAGTGATTCTTCAATTTCCATTGGGGATAATGAATGGAGATAGTTTTATTGGAGATTTCCTTTCTCTGTCGAGGATCTTCGAATTCTGTTTTACAATGATTTTGCCGAGAGGAAGAGTTCTGTTGGAATGTTTCACCAATTTGGAGAAATAAACTCCGCTGAGGGATAAATTTCCGTAGCTAGAAATAAACTCTATTGGGGATAAGGCTTTATAAACTACTTGAGATTTATAAAACTCTGTTGCGGAAGGTGAAATCCATATACTTCTTGGGGATCTTGTTGAAATCCTGTAGGGGAATCTTGTTGAAATCCTGTAGGGGAATCTTGGCGACTTCACCGGGGAATTTTGGAGCAGTAATTGGAGGTTTTTGCTCTGCCAGGGATGAGGCTTTATAATCTGCTTGAGATTTAAAAAAAACTCTGTTGGGGATCTTTGACATCTGCTTGAGGATGTGACAGGAAGATGCCCCTGTTTCTGTACCTCATGGAATGAGAAGTATACTAGAATAAACTCGTGTCTGAATGTATCTAGCAGCTATGGGAGGGAGTGTCAAAATGAATCTATGTTATGATTGTATCTAAACAGAAACATGTACTGAATGAGTATCAGAATGGCATCCGTAGCTCGAGTGTATTTGAACTATATCTGAAAGCTGAATCTGAATGAGTATCAGAATGGCATCCGTATCTGGAGCATATCTGAACTGTATCTGAAAGCTGTATCTAAATGAGTATCAGAATGGCATCCGTATCTGGAGCGTATCTGAACTGTATCTGGAAGCTGTATTAAATGAGTATCAAAATGGAGTCCGTATCTGGAGCATATCTGAATTGTATCTGGAAGCTGTATTGAATGAGTATCATAATGGCATCCGTATCTGGAGCATATCTGAACTGTATCTGGAAGCTGTATTGAATGAGTATCAGAATGGCATCCATATCTGGAGTGTATCTGAACTGTATCTGGAAGCTGTATTGAATGAGTATCATAATGGCATCCGTATTTGGAGCGTATCTGAACTGTATCTGAAAGCTATATTGAATGAGTATCAGAATGGAATCCGTATTTGGAGCGTATCTGAACTGTATCTGGAAGCTGTATTGAATGAGTATCAGAATGACATCCGCATCTGGAGCGTATCTGAACTGTATCTGGAAGCTATATTGAATGAGTATCAGAATGGCATCCGTATCTGGAGCGTATCTGAATTGTATCTGGAAGCTATATCTGAATGAGTATCAGAATGACATCCGTATCTAGAGCGTATCTGAACTGTATCTGGAAGAGAATCTGCTTTATTTAGAATGTTTCCGTTGGGAATTCCTGTTTTGTTGTTTTGAGAAGAAATCCGTTGGGGAACATGAAAAGTTTATGAACATGGCTAGAGAATTCTTTAAGATGCCGGAGCAGTGATTGGAGATTCTTGCTCTGTCAGGGATACAAGAACACTTGACATCATAAGGCTGTAAGCTGAGGATGTAGTAGTGACCTTTTAGTAGGATGCCCCTGCCTCTGTACCTATTGGAGAAAGTATCTGCGAAGGTTTTGTGGATGGTTTGAGTATCATCCTAACTCTTGGGGTTTTGAGTAGATGTTGATCGGGGCGATAAGTATTCAACTAATAGACAAGTGACGAGATGACGGGACATAGTTATACGCTTTAAATCCCTAACTTTTGCCTAGAATTTCCTTTCAGATTTCCAGTCCAATGGGATACCCTTTTTTTCCCAAGCCTCCTTTTCAGGTTTTCGACTTGCCGGGTGTACAGTTTTATTTATATATCCCTAATTTTTGCCCGAACCATTTTGGGTTCGCCGGGATGCCGTTATTTTTGCCTAGGCCGGTCAACCTAGCGGGTCTTTTTCATGCATCGCATTTTCTGACTATGTTCGTTGTGATACGGTGGGAGAACTGACATGGGTGTTTTGCGTTTGATCGCAATTATGCGGATAGCAAGAGTCGTCACCGACTTTTCTTTTATCCAATAAGGAAAGGTTAAAAAGAACAGGAAAGACCTTTCGAGATATTTTCTTGAGTTCGGGGGGTAGGTTATGGAAAGGGAAGGTATTAGCACCCTTTCCATCCGTAGTTATCTACGGGCTCTTAGTTGCTTGCTAGATCACTTGCTTTTGTTTGAAAATTTGCTTGTGGGTTTTGAAAGTATTTTGTAAAAGAATGTCTTTGTAATGGTTCTCGTCTCTATAAGAACACGTACAAAGTGTTTTGTATTTTTGGAAAATGTTTGAAAGTGAAGTTTTGATGTATAAAATATTTTATTGTGAGCAAGCGAGCAACTAGGAGTAACCTACCTACTCAAAAGGTCTTAAACGTTCTTTTCCTCCTCCTTAGATGTTGTTATCTTACCATTGTTTTGGTAAGGAACCCCATCATTGGATGTGAAGGGACGGGCGTGGGACATTTGTATAGTCATAAAGGCAACCTATGGGACATTTTAGCAATGTCGTTTAGGGAGTAGATCGTTTACCAAAGGCAACATTGAGGGTCATCGAGGGACTACGATCTTTTATCGAGGGTCTTTGCTAAAACGCCCATATTCGAGGGACATGACTATTTTCTGAAAGGC
This sequence comes from Vicia faba, assembly GCA_948472305.1. Lineage (NCBI taxonomy): Eukaryota > Viridiplantae > Streptophyta > Magnoliopsida > Fabales > Fabaceae > Vicia > Vicia faba. Next base: position 156,691,954 of record OX451735.1, on the reverse strand, counting down.
AACAAAGTGGAATTACCCTAAGGGTGCTAGTGTGCAAGTGTGTTTGATTGCATGCATTTAGTCTTGATTATGGTTATATATTTGTTGATTTCATGTCTTGTCATACACACCCTAATTACTAACAATATATGAAAGCAATAAAAGTGCGAAAAAGTAAAGTCCTACGCTATTACATCATTATGGATGGGGGTACATAATTACAAATGGGGATTTGCAAGAATTTAAATCCTAATTATTTATTACAACCATATTGAATTGTACAATATAAGAAAAAGGAAAAGACTTGTTTTAAAAATGGTTTTTTTGTCTTAATAAAATAAAGGAAAATAATTAGTTAATAAGAGAGAATATTTTTGATGTTTTTGTATGTTAATAAAAATAATAGAGAAAAAGAAAAAAAAAACAATAAAAAATAGGATCAGCATGTTGCTGAAAGCAAAACAAAGGGGATCAGAAGTTCTGATGCCAGGTGCGCTGTGGTTCAGAATGAAACGTCAGAGGTGATCAGAAGTTCTGGGTTGATGCCATTAGAATCGTGAAAGAAACGTTAGAGGGCAAAAACAGAGATTCTGGGTGGTGTTAAACAGTGAGTGAAAATCAGAAGTTATGTGTTTGTGTTAAACAGTGAGTGAAAATCAGAATTTCTGTGTTTGTGTTAAATAATGAGTGAAAATCAGAAGTTTTGTGTTTGTGTTAAACAGTGAGTGAGAAGTCAGAAATTCAGTGCGTGTTAGAAAACCCAGAAATTCTAAAACAGTGGGAAAGAAAACCCAGAAATTTTGTGTTACACTTCATCTCATTCCTTACACTAGTCAGAACATCTACAACCTAATCAGTTCTCATCAGCAAATCAGAAAGATAAAAGCACAATAGTTCATAGAAGTTCTAATCCTAATTTTGAGCCTAGCTTTATTCAAGAAGTTCTGATCCATAGTTTTTTACTTATGCAATGATATGGACAACATCAATACTATGATATTTACATATTTGATGATGTTTTGAATGAAAAGATTCAAAGTCAGAAAGACTTACCTTGAATCTAGAACGTGCGTCTGGGACTTGAGCTACTTCCTTTAGATGTTCTGGAATCAGCAAGAGCAACGGAGCAGAAAATGCTATATTCTTTGATTCAAAGGGAAGAACAAAGGTTTTTGTTTTGTTTAGGAATTCAGGATTCACGAATGCTTACTGTTTTCTTTTCTCTCTTTGATAATTCTCTCTTTCCGAAAGCCAGCCCCTTGAAAGTGTGATGGAGCAACTTAGTTATAGGTGAGTTTGCTGTGGTTTCGAAGGGAAAAACAAATGAGATTTACACCTTTTTGGCATACTGTTCCATTACTTTTTAATCACAGTTTTTGTACGCTAATTTAGTGCAAATATGGGGTTTGAGAAATTGCAGGCGTGGACTGGATCAACAGCTGATTGCAGGACTATGATATAGCAGGGCAACAGGCTGCTTAAACGAGGTTTTGGGATTTGGTGATGTTCTGATCGCAGAAGATCAGAAATGTAACCTCCATATGCTGAAGAGTCATGTTCTAACCGAAGAACATCACTTCCATATGTTCTGATTAAAGCATCATGTTCTAAACCATGTTTGCAAATTCTGACTGCACTCGCATGAAGGCTGGCCCAGAAGTTCTGAAGTATCATCTTCTCCTAACACTTAGAAAATTTTCCAAATGTTTAGAAATTTGATTTTTTTCAAAGTAATTTCTGACTTCTGATTTTGATGAACTAATTTCATGTCTTGATGAAATATAATTGTTGAAACTTGATTTTTGATCCAAAAGTCAAAGTTTGACTTTTCAGTGTGCTTTTGATCATTTTGCCCTTGCGAATGACTTTCTTGGAAAATTGCAATTCAAGACTTAAAACTTGATAGAAGAAAACCTGAGGGTCCAGGATGATCCTTTGAGAAATGAGAGGGCAAATTTTGGGGTACAACATCCGTGTTCATCGAGTGCAGAGGATTGTCACTGTCTATAGTAGCAAGTATTGTCACACTTCCAGAAGATGTTTATGTGATCGCATGTGCCCTTTCATATGTGGGAGCCTGTGTGCCTCTGGGGTTAGTCTGGTGCACTTGAAGTTTTTGATGCTCTTGAACTTCTTAGGTATCTTTCTAAGGACTGTCATGGAAGGATTCAAAGACATGATACTGACACCATCTGATACTACTGGCACAGACAAGCTATTTGGTGGTACCAAAGGTTCAAATTTCATAGTGATTTTTGCTGGAATCCCCGATCAATGTAACAGGCCCTGAGCGATATCAGATGGAGACCTGCCCCCGACTATTCAGCACTTTTGGAGATTCTCTGCATATTGGCTTGACTGCCCTAGATTATCTAGACACCATGTCATGCCCATTGATTATGAAAGGCCTTTTATTTGGAATGCTTTTTTTTCGTCTGAGGTGATTCTGTCCACTGAGAGGATCTTCGTTCACTGAATATTCGTTGTGTGAATTTCTTTGCTGTTTGAACAATTATCCATATGCAAACAATGTCATTTAAAGAATGCAAAGCTTATGTCTTTCTTGAAGTTTGAAAATTCATTTTTATTAAAACAAACAAATTTTGTAAGAGTGTGATATCAACTCAGGATTTGTAACAAGTCCTACAGGAGTCAGGATACCTTTTGTAACAATATGCTTTCGAACTAACCCATGCTTCAGCTAGGACATTTAAGGGTTGTAACATGGCCTGGTTCACGGTTTAAGAAACAAAGGATAAAGGCTCAAATTTTATTTGTACCCAACCCTCTCTTAATGATGTTCTCCAGTCCTATGCTCAGTTAATTGTGCATTTAGATTCCAATTAAGTCTGGAATCTTGGCCTTGATACTCCAGTGATGGTTCAAAAATTGAACGTTTATTTAAGAAGGTAGTCATCTTTTGTAATATATTTTTTGTTGAGGATTTGTAGTGACCTATTTTTTTATTTTTATTATCCCTGCTTTTGCCTGAACTGTTTCTTTTGTGATTACAGTTAGCAGGGTGCCCCAGTTTTTTTCCTTAAGTCTCCTTCATAGGTTTTGACTTAGCGGGCATTTCTTTTGAAAAATAATGACTGCCTGCTTTGATGATTATGCATAACTATCACCATCCTTTGGAAGGTATCTTCTACACTATTTGTCCTGTATGAAGGATGAGCTTGCGATTGAATACACCTCTGAATTAACTAAGAAAGCTACCCTGCCCCAGGTTATGATTAAGGGTTTTAATTCGTGTGAAAAGAAAAACTCCTACTTCTTAGGCTCAAAGGGGATGACTAGGGATTATCTTCCTTATAACTCCACTGTTTAGGATTTGAAACAACGCTTGTACATCATTAGTGGGGTCTGTTTAAAAGCATACTGTAGAGATTGTGGTATCATTTTCGTCATCCTCCCTCTAAAGGCTTAAATATTTTAATCGAGAGTTGAATATCACAAAAGGAAGTAAAAACACAGTTTGAATATAGTGGATACGAATGAAATAATTCAAGACAAACATATGCAAAACGTTGATGAAATGATAAAGTTTGACATAAAGGTAAGTGTTTAAACCAAACAAAGAAATTACAACTGAAAATTCGAATGACCAAAAATTTCTCTGCCTAAACTTTATCACTTCAGATGATATACCTTGGAGGGATGATAGAAAAATTCCAGTTGACCATCTTGTGCGAATTCCAACGCTCCTTCATTAATCAGGTCTTGAATTTTGTTCTTCAACTCCCAACAACTATTAGTGTCATGTCCAAGACTGTTGGAGTGGTACACACACCTTGCATTTGGATTGTACCTTGGGGAGGCAGTGTTGGGATTCTGAGGAGGATCCTTTAACGTAACCAGCTTGGCCCCCAATACCTGGTGCAATGTTTGAGTCAAGGATATGTTGATTTTGGTGAATTGCCTCTTGGGCTTGTCTTGCTTTTGCTGATTACCCTGTTGTGGTTGGCGAGGTCGTTGTTGGACCCTTGGCGTAACAGCCATCTGGAAAGGTCTACTCTCCAAGCTAACTTTTTGTCCCATCAGGGATTAATGAATGACTTGATCCCCAACCTCGACTGTTTGCCTCATACGGTTGCATTCGTCTTGATGAAGCTTGTTGACAATGCCTCTTAGCTCTTCTTGTCCCCGGGCTAGGCCTTGGATAAGAGCCATTTGCCCCAACATCTAGATTCTCATTACTTCTACCTCAGCTTCCAGTTGTTCCAACTGGCCATCCTTGTCGTTGTCAGGATGTTTCTTGGTCAAGTTTCAGTTGAGGAGTGTTTTCAATTCTTCCTTCCCTTTGGATAGGTTGAGGAACATTTCCATGAACTGAGACTCTTGAGTTTGGAGATCTCTGTTGTTCTGTTTGAAAGCCATTTTCCTTGCTGAAATAAACAGCGAGAACATGAGAGAACTGTACTGGAAGACCTGTTATGTAATGACATGCATGATGTGTAAATGTTTTCAAGGATCTCGCGGGGTAAACACAAGAAAATGTTAGGAGTTAAGTGCAACTTTGATTGAAGAACTTCGTATCGTTGAAGGTCCTTCTACAAGAAATCAAGCTCACCATGTCGAGTGCGTCATCTCCCTTGACTCAAGTTGTTGTGCTTTGACGGCATTGGCTAGAGGAAAATAAATCCCCTTGCCCCTTGCTAGACGTCTGATTTACCATAACTTGCATCACAAGCCCTTGAGATCCTTGAAATGGTTAAGGAAATACTATGGTATGATGTTATGATGTGTATGTTATGCATCAAGAAAAAATGCAGGGTGATGAAGGCGAGTGAGTCTTGCAAGAAATCCAAGTTATTAGACAATGTCTCACATCATCAGATAACAAACAAAACCCTGCAAGGAATTCAAATTGTTAGATAATGCAAGCAAACAAGTCACACAAGCAACCTTAGGTTAAGGCTTTCATGGGGTTTGTAGGTAAGTACCCTCTTGAAGTTTAGTTGGCTCAACCTGTCCTATCAATAGTAATCAGGTTCTAAGGAGTCTCAATATCACTGATCTTTCTTTATCGAACGTTATTTCAGCTTAGCAATCTTTTCTTGCGGTCGAAACATCTCGAAAGTCCGATCTCAATGAGTGTAGCATCGAGTATCAACCAATCCCCAACTTTACATCGAGGCCGACTATCTCACTACTTTCTAATGGCCAAGTTTGTTCAACTAAGATTCTAAAGTCCGTTAGTGTTTCACGACACCACGCGGCGGCCCCATATTCTCCTCGATTCAACACAAGGGATACCAATACCAACCAAAGTGTCACACCAACACATCTATCACTTATACCATTTCGGTCTACGCCATACAATCTCCATGATCTATTGCTGTTTACCTAAAAATATGCCCCCAGATCCGGGTGTAGGATCTATAGTAACAACCCAAACAAGCCCTCAAAAGTAAAGCATGAAAACACACAATGAAAGCAATTTTAAAATGAACTAAGCTCTAAGGTAAACCCCACTTTTTATTTTATTCCCAACAAAGTTTCCAGTTTCGTGATACGGTAGCAGAATCGACTATTTAATACTGGTTTTTGCGTTTTGTGTTTGCAAATGTTGCGGTAAGCAAGATTCACCACCGACTTTTCTTTTATCCAAATTAAGGAAAGGGTGAAAAGAACAGAAAAAGACCTTTTCGATATTTTCTGAGTAAGGGAGGTAGATTATGGAAAGGGAAGGTGTCAACACCCTTTCCATCCGTATTTATCTACGGGCTCTTAGAGGTTTGTCATTTTGAAATACCTTTGTGCTTTGTGTATTTGAAAGTTTGTTTTTTGAAAATGCCTTGGTATGGCAGACTTTGTAATGTTTCTCGGGAATGTGGAGAAAGTATACAAAGTGTTTTGGAAAATGTTTTTGAAAAGTAGTTTTTTGTGTAAGTACAAAGATGTTTTTGAGAAAACTTTTAACAACTATCTACTTTTATACTCGAAAAGGGTCATTCTTTTCCTCCTATCCTTTAGACAGTGCTATCCTACTATTAGTGAGTAGGTATCCCTATCGTTGGATGTATTAGGGACATTCGAAAGGGACGTTACAGTCACGAAAGCAACTTGTGGAGACCCTTTAGCAATTTTGTTTAGGGACTAGATCATTTACCGAGAAGGAAACTGTTGGGTCATTGAGGGAATATGATCCTTTTGATTTATGGGTCTTTGCTAAAGCGTTCGTGCCTCATGACTGTTTTTATTTCTGAAGGAAACTAAAGTGGGGTACCCTAGAGGTGTATATGTGCAATTGATTCAATTCAGTTATTTTTGTTTTTTGTTAAGTTTGCTAGCGTTTGATTATTAGTCTTATCATACACACCTAATTACTAGCAGTTAATATATATTGCAGAATATTAAAGTGCAGGAATTTAAATTACGCTATTACAATGCCTTGGGGAGGGGATTTACATTATACAAGAATGAGGGGGATAAAGCAGTAAATGTCCTAGCTTTAATCTATTACATCCAGTGAGCAGGTACATCAGTAATAAAAATGCGAAATTAAATAAACGCGCGTGAAATTGAAAATAATGTCTAAAAATATCCTAAGAAATGAAAATATTTTTTGTTTTTATTTTAGGAAAATATAACCTAAGTCTATTTAGTTTTAATTTCAAGAAAAAGGTTTAAATAATTAATTAATTTATTCACAAAAATAATTTAATTAGAAAAATAACTAGCCTATTATTTTTTGTGATTTTTTGATTCAATGTAAAGTTAAATAGAAAAAAAGGTCAACAAAGAAATGAAACACAGAATAAAATACAAAAAAAAGATTCCTTTGATTGTAGGGAGAATGGAATTTTCGACCCAGAGGGAGAATGGATCTTTCGATCCAGAGGGAGAATGGACTTTCCGATCCAGAGGGGATGTTGTCTTTTGATTCTGTGAAGGGTTTTATCTTTCGATCCAGTGACATGATATGTATTTCGATCCAGAGGATGGATGCTGTGAGGGCACTGAATTTGCAAAGGTGTGTTAGCAAAAACAAAGAAGCATGACCTGGGTATCGAAACCCAGGTCCTTCAATCCTGCACGCGTTGGGTCTATTCAGGCTATATCTGCAGCAAATGTTAGCAACAAAACAAAAGCAGACATGGGGTCGAACCCAGGTCTTTAGTCTTGGATAACAAATCGAATGAAATTACAGATGTGTCATGCAAATGTAGAGTTTGACCTCTTTACCAAATCTTACCAATGATTGATGGATAAATCTGTGGTGATGGGTGTGATATCCTTGTTTGATGATTGCTTCGATTTGGCCCCTGGACCTGGGTACCTTTGTTTAAGGGTTGCTTTTATTTGGATCACTTATGAGATTTTTGATAACTTTGGTGGTTTATGGGGCAGCGTATCTCCAATGTCTGTGTGTAATCCTCCATTTGGCTTGCAAGCATGCTGCTTATATAGAGTAGGAGGGAGGGGACAAGAACTCAAAGGTTTAAACAACCTTGATTATGTTTGAAAGACATGAATGACAATTTGTAACATTGGCAAAAAACATGGTGTGATACGGTGGGAGAACTGACTTGAGGTTTTGCGTTTTATCGCAAATGTTGTGGTTAGCAAGAGTCGCCACCGACTTTTCTTTTATCCAAAAGAAAAGGTGAAAAAGCATAGGAAAGACCTTTGAGATGTTTTCTTGAGTTCGGGGGGTAGATTATGAAAAGGGAAGGTGTTAGCACCCTTTTCATCCATGGTTTTCCATGGGCTCTTAGTTACTTGCTTAGATCACTTGCTTTTGTTTGTTTGAAATTGTGTTTGGTGTGGTTTTGAAAGTATTTTGTAAAAGAGGCCATTCGTTTAGGCAATCTTTGTAATGATTCTCGTTCGTAAGAATGTATACAAAGATGTTTGTCTTTTTGAAAGTGTTTTCGATGTTTGTAAGATGTTTTTGAAATGTGTGTGTGTTTGTTTTGAAAATAGCAAGGATTGTTGTTTGAAATGGAGCAAGTAACTAGAAGCTATCTACCTACTCAAATGTCTTTCTTATGTATTTTCTATTCCTTTGACATTGTTGTCTTACCATTGATTTGGTAAGCAACCTTACCTTTGGATGTTAACGGGACGGGTGTGGGTCATCGTATAACCATGATTAGCAATATTGCAAAGTATCTTAGCATTTTTTGAGGGACCAAGATCATTTTGTAAGGCAACCTTTGAATAGCGTCATCGAGGGACTATGATCTTATATTTGTTTGTTTTGCCAAGATACTTCGCGTGCGTAATATGGCTATTTTTGTTTTAGGCAACCAAGTGGTGAAACCCCAAGGATGCTTGTGTGCAAGTGTATCATTTTCATGCTTTTATTTTTGTCTTGTATTTAGGGTGTTCTATTTTGCTTTGTTTTGTTCTTGTCATACAAACCCTAATTATTAATCATGGCATATAAAGCGATAAATTGCGTAATATAAATATTTCTAAGCTATTACAACAATTTATGGGAGGGGGAAATACAAATTTGAATGGGGATTTGCAAGAATATAAACCTAAATAAATTATTACAACCAAATCGAATTTGTACGAATTAGAATGAATACAATACAATATTAAAAGAAAATACAATGCAATGTACATGTAAAAAAGGATTTTTGTGTCTTGTTTTTTATGTAAAAGAAAATTTAAATCTAAGACCTAAAATTATAAGGAAAAGAAATTAACCTTTTAAAAAGGGGTAGCCCTAATTGTTATTTTTTTTAAAAGAAAATTAAGTTCTTATATATATTATTATTGTATTTTGTACTTTTTGTGTTAAAATGATAAATAATATGGTATAAAAAGAATATAAAAATTTGTGTATGCAAAAATAAGTATTTATAAGTATGGAATGAAAAATAAATTAAACTAAAAATGTTTTAACTATATTTTACAAATTTTATAAGAAAATCTGTGATATCTATTAAAATAAAATATATTCTTATGTGAAAAAAATAAAATAAAATTGCAATATTATGAAATTTACATTTTTTTTGATGTATTAAAGAAAATATTTAATATATTAAAAATGAAAACAAAACAAATAAAATATAAAAATATAAAAAAGAGTTGGCAGGGGGTGATGTAGCAGATTTGTGGTAAGGTTAGCAAAAACACTGGCCCAGGAGGCTAAGCCCAACCTGCAAAAAATGACAAAAAATGGAAAAGAAAAATGTGAAAAATACAAAAGTAGCGCGCAGGTTCGAACCTAGGACATGGGTCTCACCAGCGCGCTGCTTTGCCACTGGGGTGGCTATACTTCCAATGTCTTTAGGAAAGCAAAAACAATATAACACAAAACGCGCCCTATGCCCTGTACTTCATCTCCTTCCTCACGCTTGGCAAGACACCCTGTAACTTTCTCATACTTCCATAAAAATGAAAATTCATAACATGAAAGTTATAGTACTTGAGCACACGATTCCAACCATATAAATTATGTGCACTATTAATCAAAGAACAAAGAGAATTTTAATAGCCCTAAATCTTGACCTAATATTTCCAGAAATTTCAAATTTCAAATTCTCTCAGCACAAGTAAAATCAATGCAAGATAATGGTATGTACAACTTCGTTATGATGAGGACTACATTTTTTATTCACAAATCGTGGCCTAAGGTTGCCTGTACAAGGAGATAGAGTTTGAAATTTTACCTCCTTCAGTTGGAATCGTGAATGGAACTGGGGTGAGTTTGATGGAGGCCTGATGCTTGCTTGAGCTTCCTTGAGCTTCCCTGGATGTATCCTAACCCTTGCCTTGCTCTGAAAGTAGCTGGAACTCCTTGGCCAAGTCAAACTGCAAGCTCTGAAGTCAACAATGGCAGATGGTAGAGGAGTGATTACAGAATAGGGATGAAGGCCTGGATTGACTAGGTATCAAGTATGTAAGATGTTTGAATGATCCAAACTCAAAACGCACGAGCCAAAGGGAAGATGTATGTGCTTATGCAAAATCTGCAGTTTTGGACAGATTTTTGGTATTTTGCTTGTTGGGAGTGTTTCAGGTCTTTTCTAAACGTGTATTGTGTTGCATAATGTTTGTATATTACTATTGAAATGGTCTTAGGTCAGCTCTCCAACAGATCTGCAAACTCTAGCCTTTTTGCAACTTTCCTTGCATTTGAAGTAAAGTAAAGTGACTATACTTGTCATGCTTGTACTTGCTCCCTTAGGGTTGGTATCAGTTTGTATAACTTACTTGAGACCTGTGAGACTTGTATGCGCCAATGAGACAGGTCCAAAGCTCAAAATTGTAAAGTTTGCAAAAGTTGCTCTTTTTCAAAATGGCAATGGAACCTTTTTGCCATAAATGGAATTACAAGTTGGATAAAGGTTCAAAAGCATGGATCAAAGCTTTGTCAAATTAGTAAGCATTTAATTAAAGAGTATGGAACAAGTTTAGGACATGTACAACATGAATTAGACAACATATGATTGATTTGCAACTTTGTTCTTCATGAAATGGCTTGGACAAAAAGTGAGAAATTGCCAACTTCATCTCTTCGATTCTCCCTACTCAAAAATGATCTTGGGGAGTTCTTGGAAATTTTGAAAAGCTTGCAATGTGCTCTATAACTCATCTTTGAAATGAATTTTGAGATACCTCTTGGAACTAGGTGATAAAATTCCATGAAGTTGGGTCCAAAACCTGCCTAAATTAGGGCAAAATTTCACTAAGTTAACAAGTTCATGACCATGTATTCACAAATTTATATATTTAGATCCAGGCATATTTAGGGAAAAGTTTGTGAGGAAAAGTTGTATATTTCACGGGGGTCTACAACTTTCATGTTGGGAACTTTCCTTGAATCAATATGCATCATGGTGTAAAAGTGGCTTAAAGTTGAGAAAAAATAAGAAAATTTTCTATACTTGGAAAATTTCTAAGTTAGGAAAATTTTCAAATTCAAACCCTAATTTTCAAATTTGGTTTTCTTGATAAACAAGTTTCACGTTTTGACATGTCTTGATGAATTATGACCCTTGGTACTTAATTTTGACCAAAAAGTTAAAGTTTGACTTTTCAGTATACAATTGACTTTTGATCAGTTGACTGCAAATTTCATCTGTCAATCCAATAACTTTGAGATATTTTGAGCCATGTAATTAAGTCAAGATGATTCCATTGAATCCTTGAAATCATTCTTTAACTCAATTGGTCATTTTCTAGGTTAAAAATCAGAAATTGCCCTTCCTCAATCAAAACCTTAATTTTGACCATTTTGCCCTTTTTGTGATTTGGCCAAATTTCTTGAGGAATTGTGATCCAAACTTGACAAAATGACACATGTAAGTTCAAAATGTTGATGTGGATAAAAAATTATGAAGTTTGACTGTAAATTGGTCATGCTTGACTTTTTCCCCAATACAACTGATTTTTAGGTCAACTGTCCAATTGACTGAGCAAAAGTGTGATCCAAGGATTGAAACTTGACATGAGTAAACTTGGGGTTCCATAATGATGCTTGAAAGTCACATGAAGCATTGATAGTCCAAAAAACCTTGTGAAATCTCAAACCCTAATTTTGGGTCATCAGTGCAAGAAGATATGCCTTGAGCTGACCAAACCCTAATCCAGTCTTGAGTCAAAGAAACCTTGTGAGAAAAATCTTGATAAATGAGAGGGAAAATTTTGGGGTACAACACATGGGATCTTGTCTTTTTTGAAATTTGAATGTATGAGGACATTTTGGCTCCTTCGAATACACTATACTGTTGCTTTTCAACTGGCCCTCTTATGTTGCCTTCGATTGGACTTCTTGTGTAGCCTTTGACTGGGCCTTTCTGCATGCTTCTTCAAACGTACCTCTTGTGTACCCTTCGATTGGCTCTAGTATTATTTCCTTCGAATGGGTCTTCAGATGGTCCTTTTGGTGTTCCTTTCGAATGGGCCTTTGGTGTGTCCTTCGCTGGCTATTTTGAATGGACTTTCTATGTACGCTTTGTGCCCTCTTTGAATGGGCAACCAAAGTGTGTCATTCGAATGGCTATCACACATGTTGAAGTGTGTACAATTGTTTAGACTGGGGCCATTGCCTAGGCGAAGCTGGCGCAAAGGCAGCCAGTGCCTTGTGGGTCGAAGGTAACTTTTTTTTTGTCTGGCGAATCAAAAGAAGTTATTTGCCTAGGCGAAGCTGGCACAAAGGCGGCCAGTGCCTTATGGGTCGAAGGCAAATTTGAAGGAGTCTTGGCCTTGTGCTGAAGACAAACTAAAGAGGGATACATGCGCTGGTGGCATGCTGAGGAGTCTTTTGCCCAGTGGGAGCTTTGTGAATCGAAGGCCAGTTTGGAGAAGTTCTTGCTTTTGTGCGCTGAAGGCACGCATAGAGGGATACTTTGCCTAGTAGAAGCAGGAAATAAGCTTGCTCCAAGGAAAACAAATGCCCAATCGAAGCAAGGATCCAGCTTGCATGTAGGTAGACATTTCATTTATGAGTCAAGCCATCATGTGAAGACAATGGTGCAATCGAAGGAGCACTGAAAAGAAGCCCTTCCCCTTTGGATTGAAGGAGGCTGCTTTAAAGGGAAAACATGCCCAGTCAAAGCTGGTGTGCAGCAAACAAGTAAAAGATCAAGGCGTCAATCGAAGCTTGGAAATTTAAGGAAAACTTCGAGGAGGTTAGACACTCAATTGAAGCTTATCAAAATGCCAATCGAAAGATACTATTTTCACGCCAATCGAAAGACCTTGTTTATCTTCAAAAAAAATTATTTCTTCCTTTAATCAAATGCTTGTGTCCACCCATATAAGAAAAATCTTGGAAAACATGAGAGGGAAATTTTTTGGGTACAACAGATGGAGTTTGAGGGAGTTTCAAGGCTTGTAAATTCGTGTCCTAACTTGAAAAATGTTGTCTCTATTTATAGGGAAAGGTTGGAGAAATTCAAGCTGATCAGAATTCAATATCACATGTTAAGCTCAACATGTGATTTTCTTGAAAAATCAAGTTTCAATGCTTTGTACCTTTGATCATAGAGTGGTTAAACACTTTAATCACATTTCTTCTGACCTTGTAGATGGAGTGTGATCAGAGGGAATAAGTGAGAGGCTCAAGAACTGACTTTGTGCATAAAGCTTGCTTTTCATGAATGGCAATGTTAACTTTCTTCCCAAAATAGAAAATTGACTTGGACAACACTTAAACCACTTGGATCATAGCTCAAAAGTTTGTGTAATCCATTATTTATGGATATACACACAAGTTAGAAGGCCTACAAAGCAAGATTATGCATCATAACATATAGATTGGATTATGTGTTCATCAAGAAAGTGGCTTTTAATTCAAGATGGATGCCCAACTTCTTCTCTTCGATTCTCTTAGCTAAAGAATGATCTCTTCAAGTTCTTGGACATTTTGGAAAGCTTGAAACATTTTATACAACCTTCATGTTGACCACTTTGGATAAATAAAATTGGAGCTTATATATTCAAATCTAAGTATTTTTTGGACATAAAACCTATAATACAAAGTTTTAGAGTTCATAAATATCTATAACTTTCATGTTGAAAGTTTTCCTTTAATCATCTTGCATCTTGGTGAAAAATTGTCATGAAGTAATGCATTTATCAAGTATAAAAACACTAAGAAAATTTCTAAGTATTGAAAACTTTGACTTTTTTGTGGAATTTCTTGATTTATTGATTCTTGATGATCAAGTTTGATATTTTTTAGTATCTTGTTGAATATTGATCTTTGAAACTCAATGTTGATCAAAAAGTCAAAGTTTGACTTTTTATGCATCAGTTGACTTTTCATCAGTTGATAAAATTTCAACTATTAATCGAATGATCTTGAGAAATAATTTGAGACATGAAATTAGGTCAACATTTTGTGTTTGAGTCCTTGAGATTATGCTTCAAACCATTAGGTCATGTACTAGGTCAAAAATCATTGATCAATCATTCTCAATCAAAACCCTAATTTTGACAATTTTTCCCCTTTGATGATTTGAGGGCTTTTCTTGAAGAACTGTGATCAACACTTTATCAATTGGTTAATATGACTTAAAATTATTTATGTTGGCCAAAAATCATGAAGTTTGACTGTATATTGACCATAGTTGACTTTTTACCTAATACAGTTGATTTTCAATCATCTAAGCAATTGACTGAGAAAATTTGTGATGCAAGACTTGAAACTTGGTATGAGCAATATTGAATACCTATAATGAACCATGAAAGTCATTTGAGGCATCAAAATTCCAATTATCCTTAAGAAAACCAAAACCCTAATTTGGAGGCTCAATGCTTAGGAGCTGAGCTTATCTGATCAAACTCTTGGAACTTCTTGAGCATTTGAGATCTTTTATGGGAAATGTCTTGACAATAGAGAGGGAAAGTTTTGGGGTAAAATAGCTGACCCTATTCAATCTTCCTAAACCTGAAGAGTTAGATTGGTTTGTTCGCCATTTGTGACTTGAGAGTAGAAGATGATTGAACACTTAAGTGCCCAGAAATTTGCACTCGCTTGTGCACAAAGTAAGACTGTTTGTTGATTATGCCGGGAATGGGCTTAAAGATGCCATACAAAGGTAATTGTTGATAAAAGTATCAGATTGAGTCTACGCTCAACTGTATCTAAATAAATATCCGAATAAATCTTTGGTCGATTTAATCTAAACTAGAAAAGGTCTACCGAGAGAAGTATCAGAATAAATCTTTGGTTGATTTAATCTGATCCAGCAGATGTCTTTAAATCTTTAACTGAGAGAAGTATAAGAATCAATCTTTGGTCAATTTAATCTGAGCCAAAAAAAGGTCTACTGAGAGAAGTATCAGAATAAAAATTTGGTTAATTTAATCTGAGCCAACAAATGTCTTTAAATCTTTAACTGAGAGAAGTATCAGAATAAATCTTTGGTCGATTTAATCTGAACCAGAAAAAGGTCTACATAGAGAAGTATCAGAATAAATATTTAGTTGATTTAATCTAAGCCAGTAGATGTCTTTGAAAATCCTTAACTGAGAGATGTATCATAATAAATCTTTAGTCGATTTAATATGAGCCAGAAAAAGGTCTACTGAGAGAAGTATCAAAATAAATCTTTAGTCGATTTAATCTAAGCCAGCAAATGTCTTGAAGGGAGTATCCATCATATATATATTTTCCTTGTCTTGTTTTAAGTAATGACCTATAATTTGTTTTGACAGTTGTTGATGATATTCATCTATTGAATGATCTTTCCTGAAAAGGTAAAGGGTTAGTTGTATTCAATGTCATGATGTATGAAATGCATTGCGTAATGATTTTCTCAAAATAAATGAGATTGTGCTATATGCGTTTCGTATGCATATTCAATGATGTATGAACGTGTAATGTTGTTGAAGTGTATCTTTGTCTGGGAAAATAAATCCCTGACTATTGCCGGGGATGAAGAATATGTGTATATTTAATTTTGTATATAATGCTTCTGTTGGGGATTCTTGCTTACTTGTTCGAGGAAAAATCTGCAGGGGATGTATTGATTAGAATTTAGGAACATTGGTCGTCTGTCACTCTATTGGGGAATTTATTTCTTATACACCCTGATCTTTTTGTCTGGGGAGAAGAATTTTGTCAATGGGTTGTAGTAGTCTGAGGAATAGGCTTGAGTTGAGGGATTTGTAGTCTGTTGGGGAAATAAACCTGTTGGGGAACTGCTCTACTGAGGAGACTAACTCTCTTAGGGAAATTGAATTTTCTTAAAGAGAAGAAACTCTATAGGGTCTATTTCTTCAGTTTTGGAGGAACAAACTCAGCCAGGGAAGATAATTTCCATGAATTGTACTGACTGGGAGGAGATTATATTCCTTTATTTGTTAAAGTGATATGTCGGGGGAGATTGCGGGGAATGTGCCCTTATTTGTGAAGATTACTCTGTGAGGAATAATCACATAGAAGTGACTCCGACGACTTCACTGGGGATTACCTTATGAAATGGATTTTGTGGGGATTTATGAACAACTTGAGTGTCATCCTAATTCCTAGAGTTCTGAGTAAATGCTTATTCCTGTTCTTTTGCATATATTTGTTAATAGTTAATCATGTTCATATGCATATGCTCATTCAATCTTAGTCATTGGACATCTTTGCAAACAGAAAAAACAAAAAGTATGGACTTTAAAGTATATTTGTATTGATAATTTGCCTATAAATAGATGATTTTGTACAAAGAGACGAAAATCCTAGTAAGAGGAAGTCGTCGTGAAATGAAAGAGTACAAAGTGAAAACAAGTGTATATAGCCATGTGGAAGTGATCTCATTGGGTTCCAACTCTGCTATTTCCCCTATGTCTTCGAACATCTCGTCCTTTGCCATCAGAATAAGTTGATTGAACATTTTGGACTTTTGACCTTGGTAATAAAGCTGGTTGTAGTGATCTAAAGGGACATAACTATACGCTTTAATCCTTAATTTTTACCTGGACCTCCCTTTCAGGTTTTCAGTCCACCTGGATACCCTTTTTTACATAAGCCTCTCTTTTAGGTTTTCAACTTGCCGAGTGTATGATCTTTTGTATATGTCCCTTATTTTCCCGAACCCTTTTGGTTTACCAGGATGCCCTTATTTTTGCCTAGGTATGTGAACCTAGCGGGTCATTCTTATGCATAGTATTTTTTGATTATGCCCGTGTTCACAGGGTGCATGAAATCTTTTCCATCCATAGTGGTTAGCCTCATAGCACCTCCCGAGAATAATTTTTTAACAACAAACGGCCCTTCATAAGTGGGAGTTCAATTTCCCCTGGGATCGCCTTGTGGCAAAATGATGCGCTTTATTACTAATTCACTAGCCTGATATACCCAATGCTTGATCTTTTTGTTGAAAGCTTTGATCATGCGCTTCTGGTGCATCTGACCATGACAGACAACCACCAGCCTCTTCTCATCAGTTAAGTTCAACTGATCCAACCTAGTCTGAATCCATTCATCTTCATCTAAGTTTTCTTCTTTCATAATCCTTAGAGAAGGAATCTGAACTTCGACATACAGGACAACTTCCATGACATAGACCAAAGATAAAGGGGTTGCCCCGGTTAATGTTCGAGCCAAAGTACGATATCCATGAAGAGAAAATGATAGCATCTCAAGCCAGTCTTTATAGGTTACCACCATATTTTTTAAAATCTTCTTTATATTTTTGTTAGCAGCTTCCACTGTGCCATTCATCTTAGGTCTGTATGGAGAAGAGTTGTGATGCTTGATCTTGAACTGCGTACAAAGCTCATTGATCATGGTATTGTTAATGTTGGTGCCATTGTTAGTGATGATCCTCTCAGGGATACCATACCGGCAGATGAGGTGGTGCTTGATGAACTGGGCCACAACGTTCATGGTAACTGAGGAAAATGAGGATGCTTCAACCCATTTGGTGAAGTAATCAATGGCGATTAGAATGAAGCGATGTCCATTGGAGGTAGTAGGCTTAATTTCTCCAATCATGTCAATGCCCCACATTGCAAATGGCCACGAAGCAATCATGACGTTCAAAGGAATTGGAGGCACATGAACTTTATCAACATAAATTTGGCACTTATGGCAAGTCCTCGAGTGGTGATGACAATCGGTTTCCATGGTTGATCAATAGTAACCAGCTCTCAGAGTCTTCTTGGCCATAGTATGTCCTCTATAATGAGTACCAAAGATACCTTCATGCATATCCTCCATAATCTTCTCTGCTTCCTTCTTGTCCATACAACAGAGCATAATTGAATCATAGTTGCGCTTGTATAAGATCCCATTGCTCAGGAAGAATTTGGCTGAGAACCTCTGAAGGAATTTCTTGTTGTTGACTGACACCCCTTCAGGATACTCCTGAGCTTCGAGATATATTTTCACCTCATGAAACCAAGGATTCTCCTCTACACTATCAATGTCAATCTCATAGCAGTGCGCTGGTTCGTCAAATCTTTCGACAGTAATTCAGGGAGCTTCGTTGTCCCATCTGACCTTGAACATAGAAGACATGGTAGCCAAAGCATCTGCCAACTGATTTTCTACCCCCGGAATATGCTCAAAGGTAACCTCTTCAAAGTATGGGATCAAGGTTAGCACAAGCTCTTTGTAAGGGATAAGATTTTGATGTTTTGTATCCCACTCTCCTTTAACTTGACTGATGACCAAATCCAAGTCTCCTTATACACTTAAGAATTTGATTCTTAGGTCAATAGCAGCCTTGGGACCCAAGATGCATGCTTCATATTCAACCATATTGTTGGTACAATCAAAGTAAAGTATGGTAGTGAAAGGAGTATGGCAACCCTCGGGATAAATGATCATATCCCCAATTCTGTTACCCAGTGCGTTGGAAGCTCCATCGAAAATCATAGTCCACCGGGATCCTTGTTCAGGTCATTCATACGGTCTAGGCTTTTCACAATTTGTAATCAGCATTATATTCTCGTCCAAGAATTCAAAGTTCATAGATTGGTAATCATCCACAACTTGATGTGCCAAATGATCTTCCAACACACTTCCTTTTATTGCTTTTGTGTAATGTACTGGATATCGTACTCAGTTAAGATCATTTGCTATCAGGATATCCTTCCGGAGAGAGATGGCTTCTCAAAGATGTACTTGATGGGATCCATCTTAGAGATTAATAGAGTGGTATGAGTCAACATATACTGTCTTAGTCGGCGAGTAGCCCATGCCAAAGCGCGACAAGTTTTCTCGAGCAATGAATATCTTGTTTCACAGTTGGTAAACTTTTTGCTAAGTTAGTATGTTGCATTCTCTTTTTGACCAAACTCATCATGCTTCCCCAGCACACACCCCATTGAATTCTCTAACACTGTAAAGTACATGATCAGAGGTCTTCCTTCAATTGGTGGCATCAGAATTAGTGGTTCTTGCAAGTATTCCTTGATCTTATCAAAAGCTATTTGGTAGTCGTCATTCCATCTTACCATTTGATCTTTCTTCATCAGCTTGAAGAGTGGCTCACAAGTAGCAGTTAGGTGAGAGATGAATCGGGCAATGTAGTTTAGACGTCCCAAGAAACCTCTAACTTCCTTCTCAGTACGAGGAGCTGGAATTTCTTGGATATCTTTGACCTTGGCGGGATCAACCTCAATTCCTTTGCCACTAACTACGAAGCCTAAGAGCTTACTAGACCTTACCCCAAAGATGCATTTGTTGGGATTCAACCTCAACTTGTATTTCTTTAACATCTCAAATAACTTGTGAAGATGATCAAGGTGCTCTTCCTCAGTTTTGGATCTAGCTATCATGTCATCCACGTAGACTTCTATCTCATGATGGATCATATCATGAAATAAATCCACCATAGCCCATTGATAAGTTGCGCCTGCATTCTTCAGCCCAAAAGGCATGAAATTATAACAGAAGGTTCCCTACTGTGTGACAAAAGTAGTCTTCTCAATGTCTTCGGACGCCATTTTGATTTGGTTGTAACCCGAGAAGCCATCCATGAAGGAAAACACCTTGTGTTGAGCAGAGTTGTCAACTAATACATCAATATGCGGTAGTGGGAAGTCGTCTTTGGGGCTTGCCCTATTTATATCCCTATAGTCTACATACATACGAACCTTACCGTCTTTCTTCGGCACTACAATCACATTTTCAACCCATTGGGGATACGACGTCATTTCTAAATACCTGCATCGAACTATTTTATTACCTTAGCCTTGATCTTTTCAGACATGTCAGGATGCATACGACAAACCTTTTGTTTGATCAAAGAGCAATCCCCTTTCATTGGTAAACGATGAACTACAATATTAGTATCAATCCCCGTCATGTCTTTATATGACCAAGCAAAAACCTCAACATAGTTATGTAACATCTGAACCAATCCGCTTTTGACACTGTCTTCCAAGTTAGCACCGATCTTGACTTCTTTCTTATCTGTCTCAGTGCCCAAGTTTATCACTTCGATCGGTTCTTCGTGCGGTTGGAAGGCCTTTTCCTCTTGTATCAAGAGTCTGGCGAGTTCTCTAGGTATCTCACAATCTTCTTCACCTTCATCTTCGGCTTGATATATTGGATTTTCAAAGTCATAAGCGGCAATAGCAGAATTATTGTCAATGAGATATGGAGTGGATGTGGATCTGTAAATGTGTGTGTGTGCATGTAAGATCACATGGATATTTTGAAAATGCAATAAAATAAAAGAAAGACAAGGAGCGTAAAATTTGAATGCAAAATAGTCCAATGTTTTCATTAAATGAGCATATGATATATGAAATGATAAACCCTTAACAAATGGACCACAGTGCCCCGGGCAAAGCACTTGGTTTAAAGTCATTGTTTTGAAGGAAATTATACAGACAAAGTTCTTTAAAGTAATAAAAACAGGAAATAGCAATTACTCATGGCCGAAGGAGATTGAGATGAAGTCTTTAGCCTTCCAGTTATTGAGTCCTCCGTCAGCAAATGGGAATATCTAGTCAACCAAGTCACCATCACCATCACTGTCTTCCGGAGCATTGACTTCACTGTTGCTAATACGGAGAGGTGGTCCACCAACACGAGCACATCGAACCTCTTTCTGATCCTTTGAAGTAAAATCCAACCTAAATTTGTCGGATTTATAGGGAATGTTGGGAAGTTGTCCCCAGATAGTGCAACCTCCGTCTTCTACAACAACTCTAGCATCCTTTAGGGAGGCCATCCTTGGTGTATCCTTGACAATCTTGGGAGCAGCAGGAGTAGCATTAGCAACAATAATCATTGGAAGGATTACTTCAAATGCTTGGCAGGGGCTTTCAATGAATTCATAATCCATTTCAACGTATTTAAAAGAATTCAAATGACTGACCATATATTCTTCCTCTCCACGGACTGTGACAACCTTCCCTTTCACTGGGTATTTCAACATTTGATGTAATGTAGAGGTAACCGTACCTGCCCCATGAATCCATGGGCGTCCGAGTAAACATGAATAGGGAGATCAACCTCTCCATGGACCATCCTCTTCGACCCATCAAATGCTCTCACCATAATATCGCTAGGTTTTAGCACCAGTCCATCACAGTCCAATCTATCCAAAGCTACTTTAGGTAAGACATTGAGGGAGGACCCAATATCTACCAACACATGCGCCAGGGTGGTGCCTTTTCATTCAATAGAGATATGGAGAGCTTTATTGTGATTCTTCCCCGCCGTAGTTAAATCTTCATCAGAAAATCCCAAGCCATTGTCAGCAGTTAGGCTTGCTACATAATTCTCAAATTGATCAGCAGTGGTTTCTTGTGGAACATGGGCATTGTTCAGGAATTTCAACAAAGCTTGGGCATGTGCTTCAGAGCATAACAACAAAGACATCATGGATATTTTTGAGGGTGTCTTCCCCAGTTGTTCAACTATTTTTTAGTCAATTTTTCGGATGATCTTCAGAATTTCTTCCATCTCTTGTCTAGATGGGTCTTCAATTGTTACTTATTTTGAGGGTGCCTCCGTCAGGGCAGGCTCAGTAACTTTCTCTTTACCTCGGGTATCAGTAGTTGGTCTATAAGAAGGAATACAAACAAGTGTTATTGTAGTTGTTGGAGGAGAGATCTTCAGAGAGAAGACCCTTCCTGTCCTAGTGACCTTACTAGTTCCAGCAATGTTTGTAACTTCAGGCTCTTCATTTTCAATAATCCATGGCTCTTGCTTGACGCCATGATAATAAACTTCTGCCCCATAGTTCCAAGGCACCGCTTTGTCAGATGAATAGGGGACTGGCCCCGGTGTAGTGATGATTAAGGGAGTCACTCTTGGCTCAGCAAGGATCCTTATAGGGCCTTTAGAGGTGATCCTAATAGGAGTGTTGGAGATTGTGATTATGGAAAGATCTTGAGGTATACTTTCAGGTAAACTCTTCATGGATGGAGTTTTCTCGAACATAATTTCATGGCTATCAATCAGGCATTGGGCACCTTTCTTCAGCCACTTGCAACCATTGGTTTGAGAAGCACAATGATAACAATTTTCAAGGCATCCAGGAAATAAACCGGATCTCAGCAAATTCTTCTTAACAGTCAATAATGGAGTAGTCAAATCATCGATAGAGGAGACAAAGGAGACATCGTCAATGGCATTGACACCTTTACCATGACTAGGCATGGGAGCATTAATGACATTAGGGGTTTGTGGAGGGTCAAACTCAATCACTTTGTTATCAATCAAATCTTGGATCTTGCTCTTTAAGGCCCAACAATCATTGGCATCGTGCCCATAGCTATTGGAATGATATGCACATTTTGCATTTGGGTTGTATTTTGGAGATGAAGTATTGGGGTTTATAGGAGGATTCCTCAGTGTCACCAAATCTGCCTTCAACAAATGTTGTAAAGCTTGAGATAGTGGCATGTTGATTATAGTAAATTTCCTCCTCGGGGCATCAGGCCTTTGTTGATTGTTGTGGTCGTTGAACTGGGGTCGAGTTTCAAATTAATACAACTCCTACTGACTGATGATGATCATTCTTGATACGGTTCCTTTGTCTATAAATATCACTAGTCTCCTTCTTACCAATAAAAGGTTTCTTTACAGCATTAGAGGTTGAGGCCATGGGGATCTTTTTGCTTTTGATTCCGCTTTCAACTCGCTCGCAAGTCAAAATCAACTCAGTAAACCCTAACAAAGAACTCCAAATCACCAAGTTAAAGAATGGACCAGTCTAGGTGCCCATAAACATGTCCACTAATTCTCTGTCAGTCAATGGGGATTGCACCCTACCAACCAGGTCCCTCTACTTTTGAGCATACTCTTTGAAGCCTTCATTTGAACCCATAATCATATTCTGCAACTGCACGCGAGTTGGTGCAAGATCAACATTGTATTGGTATTTCTTGTAGAAGGCAACAACTAGATCCTCCCATGTGTGGATATTAGTCCCCTCAAGTTGATAAAACCATTCCAACTGTGTCCCAGATAAGGTTTCTTGGAAAAAGTGCACCCATAACTTCCCATCGACGATGTGTGGTTGAATCTTGCGGACATATGACCTTAGATGCATCTTTGGGTAGGAGACACCATCATATTTGGCAAAGACAAGGACTTTGAATTTGTGGGGAATGACCACCCCAAGGATCAAACATAAATCTCCAAAGTCTAGACTAGGCACTGTTTGGATCTTTACATCCTTAAGTCGGTCTTCAAGTTGTTTGTACTTATCATCCGCAGGTGGGTACTACTCTTAGGAATAGTCTTCGTCCTCAGTAACTTGGTTATTTCCACCCCAACTCTGGTGCTTCTAGCTTCCTCTTCTTGATTGTCTTCTTCCTCAGAAGAAGCCTCTTCTATTTGAGCCAGTCGGGCAGGCCCCTTGAACCTTCTTCCCATGTTAAGGATGACAACCCTCTTCTTAGTCTTCTTTTTGGTGACGAGGAGTGCCATCACTTCTTGCTGACCTTTAGCTAAGTTGAGGAGAGTCTCTTGGAACGTGCGTGTTGAGTTTGCAGATCTTTGACGATTTGCTATTGAGCCATCTTATAGTGAAATAAAGAGTAAAAATATGAGGAAACCTGTATCGAAAAACCTGCTTATGATATGATGCATGCTATGCAGATGCAATGTTTTTTAGGACTTTAAGGAATTTAAATTTTCTAGACCAAAGGAAACAAACGCAACAATTGTATTAATAAGTTCCAAGATTACAATTGCCCCTCGGGCTTACAAAGAAAAATAAAAAAGGTCTCAAAGAGACAAGAAAATGAAATCCTAAAACAAAAGACTCAGGTCTCCCACGGGCGCTTCCTCTTCGGTGCAATGTAGGCATTCAAGCTTTGCTCCTTATGAAGTTGCCTTGTGAGCTCTAACACTTTCTTCTCGCTTGCATAGAATCGAGCTTCAAAGGTGTCTCGTCCCCCCTTGAGTTGAATCCACAATCTTTGCAATTCTTCGAGGTTGGTAGGCATGTTAGGATGGAGAATGGTATGAGGAACATCCCCTTCGGTAATAGGCTCCACAACTATTGGTAGAATAACAGGATATGGCATCATGAGACTTTGAGCACGAGTTCGTACCCATTTGAGATAAGGCTCAAGAGGGATGGAATTCTTATGCCCCAAAGTCTTGCTATCAACTTTCCTTACCATGCCCCAAGCATGCACAAACCTTCGATAATAACCTTGAACATCGTTCTCATAGTCGAATACAATACCTTGAATGAGTGTGTTATGGGGACCATCTCTTCGAACATAGCCAAATTATCGTAGAGCTAGAGAAGGGTTATAAGTAATACCTCCCCTAATTCCCAAGAGTGTAATATTATGGAACTCCCGTCAATGGTAAATGATAGTAGTGTCTTCTTGAGAACGAGAGCACCAATGGATATCTGCATGAGAAAGTGACATTATCCTTTGCGACCATCTCAAAATTTGCTCATTCTTCAATACTGATCGGGGAAGGTGTGAAATAAACCACCTAGAGAACAAAGTAATGCAACACATAAGAGCCCATCTCTTCCTCACGGTGAGAGTGTGAAGACAATGTAGAATTTCTCCAAGCAAAGTAGGCACGGGATTACGAGTAAGGAAAATTTTGACATAATTCACATCTATGAGTTGGTCAGGGTTAGGAAAAAGCACCAACCCGTGGATTAGAAGAGCCGAGACCTCCTCAAAAGCTTGTAAATTCATAGCATCCCAAAATAGTTGAGCCTCTCCCATCAAGAATTTAGCCAAAAAGCCTTTGACCCAACTTCTTGTCTCCCAATTGGCTATAATGTCAGAACCCTTCAAATGTTAAGACCTTGGGAATAGCTTCAGGTCTTGGAGTTTCCTCTAAACCGGTGAATGGTATTTGATCAAGGATTTGTACCCCCAATAGTTGAGATAATTATTCCATTGTGGGCACTAGTTGATAGTCGGGAAAGGTGAAACAATGATGTACAGGGTCAAAGAATTGAAAGAGCACCCTCATCATGTCTTCTTCAAAGCTTGAGGTAACCAGATTGAGAAGTCGACCATATCTTTTGGTAAACAGAGAATTCTCAAGAACCCTTAATGCTAACTATTGGAGTTGAGGAGGCACCCTGATGAAGTTGATTTAGATTGTATTTCTACGAGTGGAAGCCATGTCCTACAAAACAGAACAAAGATAAATCCCTAGGTCCTTGAAATGGTTAGTGAAAATTCTATGGCATAATGTCATGATGTTTATGAACAAATAATCACACAAAAACAAAGCACACAACGCCTTAGGTTTAGGCTTGCATGGGGTTTATAGGTAAGTACCCTCTTGAAGTTTATATGGTTCAACCTTTCCTAACAAAAGTAACCGGGTTCTAAGGAATCTCAATATCACTGATCTTTCTTCATTGGGCATCATTTTAGCTCAAGCATCCAAACTGCAGCCAAAATATCCCAAAAGTATGATCTCAATGAGTGTAGTATCAAGTATTAACGAACTTTAGTCTTGCACCAAAGCCAACTACCTCACTACTTTCTAATGGCCAAGTTGTTCAACTAAGGTTCTACGGCCAGTTAGTGCTTCATGAAACCATACAACGGCCCCATATTCTCCTTGACTGGACTCAAGAGACACCGGTACAACAAATGTGTCACACTAATGTAGCCATCATTGCAACCATGTCAGTATTATGCCACATAGTCCCCATGATCTATTGCTACTTACCTAATATGCCCCAAATCCAGGTATAGGATTTTTACAAGTAATAAACCCAAGTATAACCCATAAACGTAAAGCAAACAAGGCAAACAAGTAAAGCAAATAAAGGTGATATAGCTCTTAAGGTAACCCCACTTTTAGTATATATTGTCCCCAGCAGAGTCGCCAGTTCTGTAATACGGTTGGAGAACTGACTTAGGTGTTTTACGTTTTTTCGCAATTGTTACAGATAAAGGAATGGGTGAAAAGAACAAGAAATACCTTTTGATAATTTTCTTGAGTTCGGGGGGTAGGTTATGAAAAGAGAAGGTGTTAGAACCCTTTCCATCCATAGTTATCTACGGGCTCTTAATTGCTTGATCACTTTGAAGTGCTTTGTGTTTGTGTAAGTTTTTGAAAATATTTTGAAAACGCCTAAGTTTGGCAAACTTTGCAATGATTCTCACATCGTCGAGAATGCATACAAAGTGTTAATTTTGAAAATATATGTTGAAAATGAATGTTTGGAAAGATGTTTGAAATATGCCAATATAGTATGTGACACGGTGGGAGAACTGACTTGGGTGTTTTGCGTTTTATCACAATTATTGCGGATAGCAAGAGTCGCCACCGACTTTTATTTTATCCAATAAAGGAAAGAGTAAAAATAAAAGGAAATACCTTTTGAGATATTTTCTTGAGTTCGGGAGATAGGTTATGAAAAGGGAAGGTGTTAGTACCCTTTTCATCCGTAGTTATCTACAGGCTCTTAGTTACTAGCTCACTTTGAAATGCTTTGTTTGAAATGTCTTTTGTGATTGTTTTTGAAAGTATTTTTGAAAAGTTCCTTCGTTTAGGCGAACTTTGTAATGATTCTCGTCTCTATAAGACTTCATACAAAGTGTTTACTTTTGAAAATATTTCATGGAAAAGTGTTGGTGTGTTTGAAAGATGTTTGAAAAATGGTTGTGAGCAAGCAACTACGAATGTTCTACCTACTCAAAAAGACTTAGTTCTTTTCCTCCTCCTTTAGATATTGCTATCTTACCATTGATTGGTGAGAAGTCCTATCATTAGATGTAAGGGGACGACATGGGTCATCGTACGGTCGTAGAAGGCAACATTGTAGGATGCTTTAGAAATTTTTCATAAGGGTCTAAGATCGTTTACCGAAAGCAGCATCGAAGGGTCATCGAGGGACTACGATATTATATTTGAGGGTCTTTGCGAAAGTATCCCACGTTCGAGGGACATGACTGTTTATTCGTAGGTAACAAGTGTGGGTTACCCTAGAGGTGCGTGTGTGAATTGTGTTTTGATAGCATGCATTTAGGGGATAACAATTATATTAAAAGCGATAAATTGCGGAAACTAAAGTCTTACGCTATTACATCATTTAGGGGATGGGGGTAAAAATTATAAATGGGGATGAAAGCAATTAAAACCTAATTACTATTACAACTAAATTGAATAAAAATAATAGCAAAAAGTCTCAAAAATCAAGATTTTTGGTGTTTAGGCTGACACGGGCCGTGTCCTATGACACAGGCACCCGTGTCACAACCCCTGTAAAAATCCATGCATGTCTTTTTTTGTCCCAGCTGAGCTGACACGGGCACCCGTGTCAGAACCCTATCCTGCCACTTTGTCAATTTTTCAATCCCTGTAAGAGGGACACGGGCCGTGTCTTGTGACACGAGAACCCGTGTCAAGACCATGTCCTGTCATTTTGTCCTTTTTTTAATCCCAATAAGATGGATACGGGCCGTGTCCTGTGACACGAGCACTTATGTCAAGACCCTATCCTGTCATTTTATCAAGTTTTCTCCCTGACACAGCCTGTGTAAGGTGTCACGGCCGACCGTGTCAGGCTTCCAGGAGTTTTTTTTTGTGGTTTTGAATGTTTGCAACTCTTCTACTCTGACTTGTTCTGTTTTATTCTTTTGAAAATGAAAGTAAAATGATGTATGAACAAGGATATCACAGTTTGAGAAAAATTACTTATTGAAGTGAAAATACAAAATGTGTATGGATGTTTCTAGGTGCAATATGATGATTGATTGAGCTTCTTAGACCTCCCTGAAGTTGTTTCAATCCTTACTTTGTGTTGAAAGTGTTTGGGTCTCTCCAACCAAGTCAACTCGCAAGACAATGTTTTTGAGTTTGAAAGGTGGTGATAATGATGTTAGAGAAGTTGTTCTTGTGTTTGAACAACTTATATATGATGTATGTGAAGTATTTGGATGGTTTTGTTTGAGGAAAACTTGCAAGGTATGAGATTCAAAGATTTGGACTTTAAAGCTCAAAGATGGAGGTTTTATGAATAATTCTGGTTTTTTGTGAGTGAAGGGATTTTGAGAATTTGTCTACACAAAAGAACTTTCGGCCCTTTAGCTTGAAAATGGCCTCTCTATTTATAGAGAAGGTTTGAGAGGATGAGAGAATGTGAAATTCTGGTTTAGTTGAGATGAAACAACCAAGTTATGTGAAATTTGATATTCCAATGCATGGTACAAAAGGGATATGAAGTGGCTAGGAGTTTTTAGGCATGTTGCTTCTTGCTTTGAAATTGTGTGTGCAGAAAAAATAGTTGAGAGGCTCAAGGAAAGCTGACTTTGTATAAAGCATGCTTTATGTGAATGACAATTGTGCCTTTATGCCTTAAATTGAATGATGCAATGGAAAATAATTGAATCACTTGGATAATGGTTCAATCAATTGTGTAAACATCTTATTATGGATAGATTTTCAAGTCAAAAAGCTTGTAAAGTTAGATTATGCAACATGCCATAAGGATTTTGTTATATGTTCTTTAACAAAATGACTTGCAATTCAAGAATGGATGCCCAACTTCAGGCCCTTGAATCTCCTAGCTCAAGTATGATAAATTCATGCTCTTGGAGGTTTTGAAAAGCTTGAAACATCCTCTTCAACTTTCACGTTTTCCACTTTTGTTAAATCAAACTGGAACTTGATGAAAATTGGCCAAGAAGTTGAGATAAAAACTTACCAAAATCTGTTGGAAATTTCTCTAAGTGTTTATACAAAAATGTCATGACTTCATGAACTCATATCTTTAAAGCTAAGCATTTTCAGACATCAACCCTCTAATACAAAGTTGTAGAATTCATCAAGATATACAACTTTCATGTTGGAAGTTTTCTTTGAATCATCTTGCATCTTGGTGAAAAATGTCATGAAGTAATGAAATTAACATATATAAAAACACTTAGAAAAATTTCTAAGTCTTGCAAAGTTTGACTTTTCAAAATGACTTTTGACTTTCTTGATTTATTGATGATCAAGTTTCATATTTTTAATGTCTTTATGAAATGTGATCTTTGAAACTCAAATTTGATCAAAAAAATAGTTTGACTTTTTGGTGTACCGTTGACTTTTTCATCAGTTGACCAAATTTCAATTATCAATCAATTAATCTTGAGAGATGAATTGAGTTATGTAATTAGGTCAAAATGATGTACTTGAATACTTGAGATCATGTTTCAAACCAATAAGTCATGTACTAGGTCAAAAGTCAAAGATTGGTCATTTCCAGTCAAAACCCTAATTTTGATCATTTTTCCCTTTTGATGATTTGAACGATTTTCTTGGAGAATTGTGATCCAATATTGATCAAATGATACATATGACTTCAAAATGTTGATATTGGTCCAAAATCTTGAAGTTTGGCGGTAAGTTAACCACATTTGAGTTTTTACCCAATACAACTGATTTTAGGTCATCTGATTAATTGACTGAGCAATTTTTGGGATCCAAGACTTGAAACTTGACATGATCAATATTGAGGGTCCATAATGATCCATGAAAGTTATTAGAAGTATTAGAAGTCCAATTGTCCTTGTGAAAACTCCAACCCTAATTTGATGTATCAGTGTTGAGGAGATGACTTGACCTGGTCAACCCTTGCACAAGCTTGAGCTTTTAAAAATCTTGGTGAGAAATGTCTTGAGAAAAGAGAGGGAAAATTTTGGGGTAAAATATAAGGACATTCGAAACAACCGTCTAAACAATCAACTGATAATGAAATCAATGAAGTCCCCGTCAGACGTTTTTTCCCACAGGAAGGGAACAGTAAACATCGAGTAAACCTGAGAAGGGTGAAATCACGATCAAACGACCAAGAGATTGGGTAAGGGAGTCTGTTACGCGAAGGGAAGATATTAGCACCCCACACACCCGTAGTACTCTATAGTATCCACTCTTGTTGTTATAATCAAAGGGTGTGTTTCAAATCTATATCTAAACTGTACGTGGAATGCATGTGTGATGTGGTGGGAGAACTGACTTGAGGTTTTGTGTTTGTGTTCGCAAATGTTTCAGTTTAGCAAGAGTCGCCACCGACTTTATTTTATCCAAAGGAAAGGTCAAAAAGCACAGGAAAGACCTTTGAGATATTTTCTTGAGTTCGGGGGGTAGATTATGAAAAGGGAAGGTGCTAGCACCCTTTTCATCCATGGTTTTCCATGGGCTCTTAGTTACTTGTTTAGATAACTTGCT
This sequence comes from Vicia faba, assembly GCA_948472305.1. Classification (NCBI taxonomy): domain Eukaryota; kingdom Viridiplantae; phylum Streptophyta; class Magnoliopsida; order Fabales; family Fabaceae; genus Vicia; species Vicia faba. The sequence continues at coordinate 156,661,935 of OX451735.1, read as the reverse complement.
TTGCTTTTCCAATTATTTGAAATGGTGCTTTGTGTGGTTTTGAAAGTATTTTGAAAAGAGGCCTTTGTTTAGGAAATCTTTGTAATGATTCTTGTTTGTAAGAATGTATACAAAGATGTTTGTCTTTTGAAAAATGTTTTAATGTTTTTGAAAGTTGTTTGGAAATGTTTTGAAATTGTGTGTGTGTTTCTTTGAAAATAGCAAGGACGGTTTGCAAATTGATAAGTAACTAGGAGCATCTACCTAATCAAAAGTCTTTCTTGTACATTTTTAACCCTTTGACATTGTTGTTTTACCATTGTATTTGGTAAACAACCCTATCTTTGGATGTTAAACGGGACGGGCGTGGGTCATCGTATGACCATGATAACAATATTGCCAAGTATCTTAGCAAGTTTTTTTTAGGGACTATATCATTTTTGTTTAGGCAACCAAGATAGCGTCATCGAGGGACTATGATCTTTTTGTTTTGATTTGATTTTGCCAAGATACCTAGCATGCATACCATGGCCATGTTTTAAGGCAACAAAGTGGATGAAACCCTAGGGGTGCTTGTGTGCAATGTGTTGTCATTTTTCATGCATTTTTGTCTTGTATTAAGTCATGCTATTTGTTTGATTTTTGGTCTTTGCATACAAAACCCTAGTTTACTATCATGGTATATGAAAGTAATAAAATGCGTAAAGTAAATCTAAACTATTACACAATATTATGGGGAGGGGGATACAAGTTTGAATAGGGGGTATTTGCACAAAATAAAACCCTAATTTACTATTACAACCCAATTGAATTTATACAACAATAAATAAATAAACAAGTATTTAAATATCGAATAAATTGTAAATATGCAAAATGTTTTTTGTATTTGTTTTATGCATGAGAAAATAAGTTTATTCAAGTTTTAACAATAAGAAAATAAAAATGATTATTTTTGAAAGGGTGAAAACCCTAATTTTTGGTTTAAAAGAAAATATATATTCTATTATTATTTATTTCATTTATGTACAAGAAAATAAATAAAAATATATATCAAAAATGTTAAAAAACAAAATATGTGAGAAAATAATATTTTAAGTGTTTAAATAATAAAAATAAAAATGTATGGTATTTTTATATTATTTGCAAGTTTATTTAAGAAAATAAATTATATTAACCTAATAAACTTTTTTTATGCCAAAAAAAATAAATGCCAAAATTAAGAAAATATTTTTTGGGATTTTTCAATGTTTAGAAAAAATAAATAAAGTCAGAAAATATAAAAGAAATGAAAAAAAATGCAAAATAAAGAAAATGGGCCAATGGGGTGCAGAAAGTAAACAGGGGGTGTGAATAGAACCAAGCCCAAAGCGCCAGGCCCATACAAACTTCATCCCTGACCTCGCTTCGACCCAAACACGCGCGTTCTGCAATCCAAACCTGTTCTTGCTATTCTTTGCATAAAATAAAAACTTATAACATGAAAAATGTAGCTCATGATCACTCGATTCCAATGATATAAAGAACATGACCTAACTCTCAAAGATCAGAGAGAATTTTAATGGCCCTAAATTTTGACCTAGTTTTTTCAGCATGTTCAATATCCAAATTCTCCTAGCTCAGTGAATATAAATACAAACTATGCATATGTACAGCTCAAGCAACTTAAGGCCTACATTTTTGCTTCACAAACCTAAGCCTAAGGATGTCTAAATAGAGAGATAAAAACTTGACAAATACCTTATTCAGTTGAGTTTGGCTATGCCAATGTAGCAACTTTGAGTGAGGCCTGAAGGTCGTGTAAGCTTGCTTGAAGTTCCCTCAACCTTTCCCAATGCCCAGCTTGCCTTGAAGTTGTCTGAAACTCCTTCTAGAAGTCAACCTGCAAAGCTTCAAAATGAAAATGGTGAAGTGTGAAAATGAGCTCACAGTTGCTGGACAGGGGTCTGGATAGTTCAGGTGTATTGTAGGGAAGATGTTTGAAGGGTTAAAAGGCAAAACGCACGATCCAATTTCAAAGTGACTTGAGTTCTGCAGGTGATGCCCTGTTTGGGCAGGAACTTGGTGTTTTTGTGTTATAGGGTGTTTGAGAGCTTAGAAAATCGTGTCTTAGGCTTGTTACAATATTCTGAACCTGTTTGAAAGAATGCCAATACTTGTTTTTATCAGATGGAAGAGTTGTGTGGACTTTTGCAAGTTTACTTGCTTTTGAAGAAAATGTGAAATGACAAAGCCAAAGGCCTGTACAGGCTAGCTTAGGGACTGCACATAGTTGGTGAACTTTTCCTGATATTTGTGGACTTTGTTTGCAGGAAGAGGTTAGGTCCAGGGTACAAGATAAACAAAGTTGCTAAAAGTAAACTTTATCAAAGTAGCATTGTAACCTTTATGCCATTTTTGGAATAATTCCTTGTGCAATGCTCCATAGCTAAAAAAAAAGCCATTGTCCAATGTATTTGCATTCAATTTTGGAGTGTAAAAAGGATTAGAACCTGTAATGCAAGTACAAACATGATTCAAACTGATTTGCAAGTTGTAACATGGTGCAAAATGCCTTGGATAAAAGTGATAATTTTACATTTTCATTCCTTCAATTCTCCCTAACCATAAATGATCTTGGAGAGTTCTTGGACATTTTGGAACGCTTGTAACATGCTATACAATTCATCTTTGAAATTCATTTTGAGATTAATCTTGGAACTATATGAAAAATTGCCATGAAGTTAGGTCAAAATTCTGCCTAAACTAGGGCAAAATTTCACTAAGTTAAAAAGTTTATGGACCCTTATTCACAAAATCATAACTTGAGATCCAAGCATCATTTGGGAAAACTTTGTGAATAAAAGTTGTAGATTTTGTGGAGGACTACAACTTTCATGTTGGAAGTTTTCTTTGAATCCAATTGTATCATGTGGAAAAAGTTGGGAAAAAATAAGGAATTTTCATAACTTAGAAAATTTCTAAGTTATGAAAATTTTCAAACTTAAACCCTAATTTCCAAATTTAGGTTTCTTGGTGAACAAGTTTCATGTTTTGACACATCTTGATGAAATATGACCCTTGGAACTTGATTTTGACCAAAAAGTCAAAGTTTGACTTTTTAGTGTACAATTGATTTTTGATCAGTTGATTGGAAAATTCATCTGTCAATCTAATGCATTTGAGATCTTTTGAACCTTGTGATTAGGTCAAGATGGTGCAATTGAGTCCTTGAGTCCATTCTTGAACCCAATTTTCCATTGTCTAGGTTAAAAATCAGAAATTTCCATTCTATAGTCAAAAACCCTAAAAATGACCATTTTGCCCTTTTGATGACCTTGATCAAATTTCTTGAGGAGTTATGGTCCAAACTTGATCAAATGGTTCATATGAGTCTATAATGTTGATGTGGATAAAACATTATGAGGTTTGACTGTAAATTGGCCATGGTTGACTTTTTCCCCAATACAACTGATTTTTTAGGTCAACTGTCCAATTGACTGGGCAAGAATGTGATTCAAGGTTTGAAACTTGGTATGAGCAATCTTAGGGGTCCAACATGAAGTATGAAATTCACATGAGGCTTTGGAAGTCCAAAAATCACTGTGCAAACTCAAACCCTTATTTCAGGTCATCAGTGCAAGGAGATGTCTTGAGCTGAGCAAACCTTAATCCTGCCTTGAGTCCAAAGATTCTTGTGAGGAGAATCTTGATAAAATGAGAGGGAAAAATTTGGGGTACAACAGCTTCCCCTGTTCAATCTTTTTGAACCTGAAGAGTTAGTTTGGCGAGTTTGCCGTTCGTGACTCGAAGGTAAAAGATGATTGGACACTAGAGTGCCCGTAAATTTGCACTCGTCAAAATGTAGTTGAGGAAATGGGCTTAAAGATGCCATTTAGAGATGTGATAGAATCTTGTTGGAGATGGGCTTGTAGATGCCATCCAAGACTGTTTGTTATAAATCAGGAGAATGAACATCAGAATGGTATCCGTATCTGGAACGTATCTGAGTTGTATCTGGAGATTGAATCTGTATGAGCAATGGAATGGCGCCCGTGTCTGGAGCGTATCTGAGCTGTAACTGTATTTGATTCTTGAATGAATAACACAATTACTTTCGTGTCTGGAGTGTATCTGTATTGTATCTGAATCTGAAATCTGAATAAGCGACAAAATGGCATCCGTGTCTGGAGCATCTCTGGGCTGGGGAAAAAGTCAGAATAAGTGACAGAATGGCAACCGTGTCTGGAGTGTATCTGGAATGTATCTTGAACATGTGAGAGAATCTCTTCCATGTTTGGAGTGTATCTGAGCTGGGAAAATCAGAATGAGTGACAGAATGACAACCGTGTTTGGAGCGTATCTGGGCTGTATCTGAAGTTGAGGTCTGAATGAGTAACAGAATGACTTCCGTGTCTAGAGTGTATCCGTACTGTATCTTGACTTTGAATTCTGAATGAGTAACAGAATGACTTCCGTGTCTGGAGTGTATCCGTACTATATCTGAATAAGAGATCTGAATGAGTAACAAAATGACTTCCGTTTCTGGAGTGTATCCGTACTGTATCTGACTTTGAATTCTGAATGAGTAACAGAATGACTTCCGTGTTTGGAGTGTATCTGTACTGTATCTAAAATATTTGAATATTTGTTAAAGATAGCTGTTAATCTTATCCTGAAAAGGGTAAAATGTTGGCTGAAACACAAAGTTATGTTGCATGAAATGTATGATGCAATAAAATGTGTTTTATCAATGTTTATGATATATGAATGTAATGTATGCGCATGTAAGCTGATTTGCTGTACTGCTGAGGAAAATAAATCCTTGATAGCTGGAGATAATAAAATCTTTGACTGCTGTCGGGGAAAATAAATCCTTGACCGATGTTGGAGATAATAAAACCCTTGACTGCTGCCGGAGAAAATAAACCCTTGACCGCTGCTGAAGATTCAAAATCTTTGATTGCTGAGGATGAGAAATCCTTGGTGACTGTTGGGGATGGAAAATTCCCGACAACCTCTGTGGGGATGTGAGAATCCTTCATGTCTTGAAGTTGGAGTGTTGACAAAATCTATTGTGAGAGTAATGTCAAACTGCTTGAGAAATCTGCTTGGGTAATCCAGAGAACTTTAATGACTTCTACTGGGGATAACACAATGAGAATCCTTACTCGGCTGGGGAATAGGGAAGACTCTGATGATTTCTGAGGAAAACTAAGAATGAGAATCTTCATTCTATTGGGGAGTAATGAAGACTTTGGCAACTTCACGCTGGGGAGTCAAGAATGAGAATCTTCGATCTGCAGGGGATTAAAAATTCTGACAAATTCATGCTGGAGAGTAATGAAGACTCTGACAACTTCACTGGGGAATCAAGAATGAGAATCTTCAATCTGCTAGGGGAATTTGAATCCTTGGGGACTTCATGCTGGGGAGTTAAGAATGAGAATCTTCATTCTGTTGGGGAGTAAAAACTCAGTGGGGGAGAAGGCTTACTGCTGGAGAGTAAGTGAAAACTCTGGGGGAGTAGCTATACTGCTGGGGAGTAGCTATCCTGCTGGGGAGATCAGGAGTTTGGATCGTATGCCAATCTACTGGGGAATTATCCTAGTTTGGGGATAAAAGTTAACTATTATCTGGTTGATTCTCAGACTTTAAGACAACTTGCTGGGCAATTTGGGGAAAACTGAATGGTTCCCACTGGGGATTGATAGTTGGAAGTCTTGACTCGACTGGGGAAGAAAGTTTCATCTCCGTTGAGGGTCTGTAATTCAAAGTTTTTACTCCGCTGGGGATTGATATTTGGAAGTCTTGACTCGACTGGGGAAGAAGGGTTTGAAATTATAACTCCGTTGGGGATATGTATTTCAAGGTTTTAGCTCCACTGGGGATCTAGATGATGTACTGCAGGGGATTTCTCTTGGAATAGCCTAAAGACGTTTTCCTATACTTTCAACCTGTCAGTAATTATTATTTCCCATTTTGTTCATTTGTAAATAGTGATTATATTCAAATGTATATGCTCATTAATAAATCATTGGACGTTTTCAAATAAAACACAAGTGTAAAAAAGAAGAAAAGGCAAATAGTTTTCTGCACTTTGAAGTATCTTTGTATTAACTTAGTGTAAGTATTTTGTACAAAGGAGACAGACATCCTAGTAAGAGAACGTTGTCATAAAAAATGAGAAAAATTTATACAAAGAAAGATGGCTATGTGTAAAAATTCCATGGGGTTCCCATTATGCTATAACCTTTGTAACTCTGAATATCTTGTCCATTCGTTGCTTCGTCCGGAGATGATAAAGTTGATCAGAAGCCCGAAGCTTGTTTGTGAAGAGATTGTCCTTAAAGTGATCCGACGAGACATAGTCATACATTTTAATTCCCTAACTTTTGCCTGGACCGCCCTTTTGGGTTTTTAGTCCACCGGGAAACCCTTTTTTGCCCAAGTCGCCCTTTCGGGTTTTCAACTTGCCGGGTGTACAAATTTTTTTGTTTTATCCCTAACTTTTTCCTGAACCGCCCTTTCGGGTTTTCGATTCACCGGGATTCCCTTTTTTTCCTAGGTGTGTCAACCTAGCGGGTCATTTATGCGTAGTATCTTTTGACTATGTCTGTGTTCGCAGGGTGCGGCAGGTCATCACTGTCCATGGTGGTTAAGATCATTGCCCCACCAGAAAATATGTTCTTGATCATAAATGGTCCTTCATAAGTAGGAGTCCATTTGCCCCTGGGATCACTTTGCGGCAAGATAATGCGCTTGGTTACCAGATCCCCGACTTGATATGTTTGGCGTCTAACTTTCTTGTTGAAAGCCTTGATCATCCGTTTCTGATACGTCTGACCATGCCAAACATCAGTAAGTCTCTTTTCATCAATCAAGTTAAGTTAATCAAGCCGGGTCTGAATCCAATCGTCTTCACTCAAACCAGCATCCTTCATGATTCTCAAGGAGGGAATCTGAACCTCGATAGGTAAAACAACTTCCATGCCGTATACCAAAGAATAGGGTGTTGCCCCAGTTGATGTATGCGCTGTGGTATGATATATGTGGAGAGCAAACGGTAACATCTCATGCTAGTCCTTGTAGGTGACTGTCATCTTTTGTACGATCTTCTTGATATTTTTGTCCGCAGCTTCAACAACACCGTTCATCTTTGGCCGATAGGGAGATGAATTATGATGTTGAATCTGGAACTGCTCGCACAAAGCGGTGATCATAGTGTTGTTAAGGTTTGTACCGTTCTCAGTGATGATCCTTTCGGGGATACCGTACCGGCAAATGAGGTTCTGCTTGATGAACTGGGCAACAACATTCTTTGTGACAGATGCAAAGGAAGCTTCTTCGACCCACTTGGTGAAATAATCAATGGCCACCAGGATGAAGCGATGTCCATTAGAGGCTGTGGGCTTGATCTCCCCAATCATGTCAATTCCCCACATAACGAATGGCCAAGGAGCTGTTAAGACATTGAGAGGAACTGGAGGTATATGTACCTTGTCCGCATAGATTTGACATTTATGGCATGTTCGGGAATGTTGATAGCAGTCAGCTTCCATGGTAGACCAGTAATAGCCTGCCCGTAGGATCTTCTTAGCCATCGTATGCCCGCTAGAGTGAGTGCCAAAGGTACCATTGTGCAGTTCAACCATGATCTGTTCAGCTTCAACTTTGTCCACACACAATGGAGCAGAATGCAATCATGATTGCGCTTGTACATGATACCATTGCTCAGGAAGAACTTGGCAGAGAATCTCCTCAAGAACTTTTTGTCATTGACTGAAGCTCCTTCAGGATATTCTTGAGCCTCGAGATACCTTTTAACTTCATGAAACCGAGGTCGGTCCACTACTTCTTCGGTATTAATCTTGTGACAGTGTGCAGGTTCGTCCATTCGCTCGATGGTGATTTGGGGAGCCTCATTATCCCAGTTAAGTTTAAACATGGATGACATTGTAGCTAGAGCATATGCTAGCTGATTTTCTTCTCGCGGGAAGTGCTCGAAGGTAATCTGCTCGAAATGTGGTAACAATGTCAAGACATGTGCTTTATAAGGGATGAGGTTTGGATGTTTAGTATCCCACTCTCCTTTGATCTGACTGATGACCAAAGATGAGTCCCCAAACACAATCAAAGATTTGATTCCCAAGTCTATGGCAGCCTTGAGACCAAAGATGCAAGCTTCATACTCGACCATGTTGTTGGTGCAGTTGAAGCAAAGCCTTGCTGTGAAAGGAGTATGGAAACCTTCTGGAGATATGAGCACAACACCGATACCGTTCCCAAGTGCATTGGAGGCACCATCAAAGTACAGGGTCCATCGGGATCCTTGTTCAGGTCCGTCATATGGTCTGAAATTTTCAATGTTATCCAATGTCATAATGTCTTCGTAGGGAAAGTCAAACTTCATGGATTGGTAATCTTCGACAGCTTGATGAGCCAGATGGTCAGCTAGCACACTTCCCTTTATAACTTTTTGGGTCGTGTACTGTATATCGTATTCTGTTAGGATCATCTGCCACCTAGCTATTCTTCCAGATAAAGCAGGCTACTCAAAGATGTACTTGATCGGATCCATCTTAGATATCAGCAAAGTGGTATAAGTCAACATATACTACCTTAGCCGACGAGCAGCCCAAACCAAAGCGCATCAAGTTTTCTCGAGCAGTGAGTATCAGGTCTCACAGTCGGTAAACTTTCTGCTAAGGTAATAAATGGCATGCTCTTTTCGGCCAGACTCGTCATGTTGGCCCAGTACGCACCCCATTGAATTCTCTAGGACAGTCAGATACATGATTAGTGGTCTTCCTTCGACGAGAGGCATCAAGATGGGAGGTTCTAGCAAATACTCATTGATTTTATCGAAAGCAATTTGACAGTCATCATTCCATTTAACCATCTGATCTTTCTTCAACAACTTGAAGATTGGCTCACAGGTAGATGTTAGGTGAGAAATGAACCTAGCAATGTAGTTTAGGCGTCCCAAGAAACCTCTGACCTCCTTCTCAGTGCGAGGAGCAGGCATTTCTTGTATAACTTTGACTTTGGCAGGATCAACCTCGATGCCTTTGTTGCTGACAATGAAACCCAAGAGTTTACCAGACCGGACTCCGAAAGTGCACTTGTTAGGGTTCAGTCTGAGCTTGTACTCCTTCAACCTGACGAACAACTTTTGCAAATGGTCGAGGTGTTCTTCTTCAGTTTGTGATCGGGCTATCATGTCATCCACGTAGACCTCTATTTCATGATGTATCATATCATGAAACAAAGCTACCATGGCACGTTGATAGGTTGCCCCGGAATTCTTCAGTCCGAATGGCATCACTTTGTAACAGAACGTACCCCACTGTGTAACAAAAGTAGTTTTCTCCATGTCTTCAGGTGACATTTTGATTTGGTTGTAACCTGAAAATCCGTCCATGAAAGAAAATACCTTGTGCTGAGCTGTATTGTCAACCAAGATGTCAATGTGCAGAAGTGGAAAGTCATCTTTAGGGCTGGCCCTGTTTAAGTCTCTATAATCCACGCACATTCTCACTTTGCCGTCCTTCTTAGGCACGAGCACAATGTTAGAAACCCATTATGGATAGGAAGTAACAGTAAGAAATCCAGCATTGAACTGCTTCATAACTTCTGCTTTGATCTTTTCTGACATGTCAAGCCTCATGCGGTGGACTTTCTGTTTAACTGGTGGACAGTCTTCTCTTGTGGTCAGACGGTGAACCACAATGTCTGTATTGAGTCCCGGCATGTCTTCGTATGACCAGGCGAAGATCTCAACATATTCATGTAACAACTGAATTAGGCGCTCTTTGACACTTGGCTCTAGGTTGGCACCCACTCTGACTTATTTTCTGTCTTCCTCAGTACCCAAGTTGATTGTCTCTAACAGCTCCTCATGAGGTAGAATATCCATTTCTTCCTGTCGTAGCAGTCTAGCCAATTCTCCCGGCACCTCACAATCTTCCTCACCTTCGTATTCAGCATGGTGGACCAGATCTTCAGAGTCACTGAAGGCCATAACAGAATTGTTACCCATGGAATCCGGAATGGAAGGGTACCTGCATTTGTGAGTGTGGATGTGTGTAAGGGATAACCACCTTTAAACAAATAAAATGTAAAAAGAAAGATAATGAACACAAAAGTTTATATGTGAAAACATCCATGATTCATTAAAATGGCATATGAGGATGAAAAATCAAACCCTTACAAATGGACCTATGTGCCTCGGGTAAGGCACAAGGTTAAAAGAGTACGAATTGTTTGAGAATTATTACAAACCAACAGAAATGTTTGAAAGATAATTTACTGCGGTATGAAAGTAATCAGAACAAAGTCTTTTGCTTCCAAGTTGCACAGTCCTCCGCCAACAGTAGGGAAAATCCAGTCTTCCAAGTTTCTCTCCTCTTCACTATCCTCCAAAGCATTGACTCCATGATGGGTGATCTTCACTGGTGGCCCTCCAGCACGGGAGCGACGCACATCCTTCTGACTAGCCGAAGTGAAACCCAAGCCGAATTTGTCTGATTTGAAAGGAAAACCGGGAAGCTGCCCCCAGATTGTGCTTCCTCCTTCTTCAATCACAACCTTTGCATCTTTGAGAGACGACATCCCAGGCGGAGGTCTGGTGATCATGGGTATAGAACACACTGTCTTGGTTGCCGCAATCTCCTGAGTTACCTCTTCAAAATGCTGAAAAGGGGTTTCGATGAATTCACCATCCAATTCTACATAGCGGAAAGAATTTAGATGGCTTATCATGTATTCCTCTTCGCCATGATTAGTTGTGATTTTCCCCTGGACAAGGTACTTGAGCATTTGATGCAAAGTAGAAGTGACGACTCCAGCATTGTGAATCCAAGGTCTTCCCAACAGGCAAGAGTAGGAAGGACGAATGTCCATCACATAAAATGTGGAGTTAAAGGTTTCAGTTCCCACCTTGATCGGGATGTCCACCTCCTCGTGGACCATACTTTTAGAACCATCAAAGGCTCTGACAATGATGTTGCTGGGTTTCAGGGTTAAGACTTCACAATCCAGTCTATCCAAGGCTTTTTTTGGCAAGACATTTAAAAACGAACCAGTGTCTACCAGGATGTGTGCTAGGGTAGTCCCTCTGTATTCCACCGAGACATGCAAAGCGTCATTATGTTTTCTCCCTTTTGATGTTAAATCGGCATCGGAGAATCCTAGACCGTTTTCAGCTGTTAGGCTAGCTACACATTCCTGAAACTGATCCGCGTAGGTTTCCTGTGGTACATGGGCTGTGTTCAAAAATTTGATCATAGCTTTAGCATGAGCTTCTAAACAAAGCAGTAGGGCCAACATAGAGATTTTTGAGGGGGTTTACCCCAGTTGTTCCACAACATCATAATCGCTTTTCTTGATTATTTTCAAAATTTCTTCCATTTCTTTTTGAGAAGTTTCAGGGATGACCAATGGCTGAGCCCTCGTCTTGACGGGATTTTCTTGGATCCCTTTCCCTCTATCATCATCAGCAGTAGAGGGGACAACCACAGGAGTTACAACTTCTTCAATAATCAGAGTTCTCGCAGATATGTTTACCAGTGCAGGGGTAACCTTAGGAGTAGCTGAGGGTCCAAAGATTTCCTTTGGAGGGGCAATCTCTGGAGAGAAAATTCTTCCACTGCGGGTGATTTTGCTCATTCCGGCAATGTTTCCAATGTCGGAAGTCTCTTCATCAGAACTCTCTTCAGTTGATTCAATTTGTTTAATACCGTGGTAGTAGATTTCTCCACCATAGTTCCACGATATTGATTTGTTGGACTTGTACGGGACGGGCCCGGGCATGGTTATCTTCAAAGGTGCAGTCTTCAGAGCGGATGTAATCTCAACAGGTCTTTTAGAGACCTTGGAAAGATTGGAGGATATGGTTATTATTGAAACATCATTGACAGGAGTCGGTGTAACAAGAGTCTTTTCAAAAAGGATTTCTTGGTTATCCATTAGGCGTTGGATGCCTAACTTCAATAATGGACAGTCGGTTGGTAAGGATGAACAAAGGCAACAATCTTTTTCACAACCTGGGAAAATCCCAGCCTTCAGCAAATTCAACTTGATTATCGGTAGCAGAGTTATCAAATCATCAACAGTAGCAACAAAAAGATCCTCTTCAACAACATGGGCATGGTGGCCATGCTTTGGCATTGGAGCATAGATTACATTCGGCTTCTCAGGGGCGTCGAATTCAACTTCTTTAGCGTCTATCAAATCCTGAATCTTATTCTTGAGGGCCCAACAATTGTTGGTGTCGTGCCCTATACTCCCTGAATGATAAGCACACTCGGCGTTTGAATGGTAGTATGGAGAAGCAGTATTCGGATTCTTCGGGGCCTCTTTTAGACTGGCAAGGTTTAACTTCAAGAGATGGGGGAGAACCTGAGCAGGAGTCATGTTAATTTTGGTGAATTGCCGTACAGTCCTTTCCACCCTTGTTTGGTTGGTTCTTGTTTGATTGTTTCGGGGCTGATCAGCTGCAGACTTCTAAATCATTACGGCCCCCACCGCTGGCAGGCACTCAACTCTTCCTTGACCTCTTTGGGAGTAGACAACTGATACTTCTTTCTTTGCTAGAAAAGTCTTTTTGATGGCAGCGGAAGCAAATGCATCTTTTTGAATTTTCCCACTTTTTATGCCGGCTTCAACTCTCTCACCATATAGAATCAACTCAGTGAACCCTGCATAGGAGCTTCCAATCAGGTGATTGAAGAAAGGACCTGACAGAGTCCCCAAGAACATGTCTACTAGCTCCCTCTCAGATAGAGGTGGTTGTACTCGTCCCGCCAAGTCTCTCCATTTTCGAGTATACTCTTTGAAACCTTCATTTGAGACCATGCCCATACTCTGTAATTGAGTACATGTTGGTGCTAAGTCTGCATTATATTGATACTGTTTGTAAAAGGCAGTTGCCAAGTCTTCCCAATTATGCACATCAGACCTCTCCAACTGGTAAAACCAATCCAGCTGCGTCCCCGATAAAATGTACTGGAAGAAATGGACCCACAAGTCTTTGTCAGAAGAATATGGTTGAATTTTCCTGACATAAGATCGCAGGTGCATCTTGGGACAAGACAAACCATCGTACTTAGTAAAAAGAGGCACCTTGAATTTAGGAGGGATTACAATTCCAGAAACCAGCCCTAACTCTTCAAAGTCCAGCCCATACACTCTCTGTATCCCCATGGCAGCTAGACGCTCTTCCAAATTCTTGTATTTGTCATCGGCAGGAGGGTACTGCTGTTCAGAATAGTCTTCATCCTCTTCTTCTTCTTCTTCCTCAGAATCATATGGCACCGCAGTTTCCTTTCCCTTCCTTACCCCTTCATCAGATGTTGAGGGGAAATCCAAGACCCTTCAGGCTTGACCTTAAAATCTTCTGCCCAAGGTAGCCACACCAGCTCTTTTCTTTTTCTTTTTCTCTTTTTCCTTCTATAGAAAGGTCTTGAGCTCATCCTGCCCCTTTGCCAAGGTCAGAAGTAGCTGTTGAAACTGTGAATTCTGGGCTTGGAAGTCTTTGACCGTTTGTTCAATATCCATCTTGCTGAAATAAACAACAGAGAGATGAGGAAACTTGGTGTGAAGACCTGCTTATGCATATGATGAATGATATGTATTCATGTAATGCATTCAAGGATTCAGAAATTCAAATTTGTTTTAAATAAAAAAGAAGCACACGTCATATTAATAAGATATAATTTGTTAGTACATCAATGCCCCATGGGCAAAATAATACAAAATTCTAAGGTAAAAAGACGTTGCGCATCCTCTTTGGTGCAATGTAGGTGTTGAGAGTCTGCTCTTCGTGAAGTTGACGAGTGAGTTCCAAAACCTTTTTCTCGCTTGCGTAGAATTGGGCTTCGAAAGTATCGCGTTCTCCCTTGAGCTGTATCCAACTCCTTTGTAAATCTTCTAGTGATGTTGGCATGTCAGGATGTAGGAGGGTGTATGGAACCTCTCCTTCCATGATAGGCTCTATAATCACAGGAAGCATGTAGGGGTAAGGCATCATAAGAGTTTGGGCGCGGGTTCGTACCCACTTGAGGTAAGGCTCAAGGGGGATGGAATTCTTGTGTCCCAAGGTCTTACTGTCCACCTTGTTGGGCATCCTCCAAGCTCGGATGAACCTTTGTCGGAGTCCTTGATCGTCGTTGTCGAAGTCAAAAACCAAGTCTGGAATCAGCATGTCATGTGGGCCATCCCTTCGGGCATACCCAAACTGTCTCAGAGCCAAGCAGGGGTTGTAGGTAATGCCTCCCCTAATGCCAAGTAGAGGGACATTAGGGAATTCCCCATAATGGTCAATGATGATGACATTCTCTTTTGATCGAGAACACCAATGAACATCTGAATGTGTAAGGGTCATTAACCGTTGTGACCACCTCAGACCTTGCTCATTCTTCAAAACTGATTGGGGAAGATGAGAAATAAACCATCTTGCTAGTAGAGGAGTGCAACACATGAGAACACCTCTTTTCCTCATTGTTCTAGTGTGAAAAGAGTGGAGGATATCCCCAAGCAATGTAGGAACCGGGTTGCGAGCCATGAAGATTTTGACAGCATTCACATCTATATGCTGGTCAGGGTTTGGCAACAAGACCAACCCATAGATGAGAAGAGATACAATCTCCTCAAAAGCTTGTAAGTCCAATGAATTCCAGCAGCTTTGGGCCTTTTCAAACAAGAACTTTGACAAGAAACCTTTGACACCACTTCTGGTTTCCCAATGGCTTATGACATCAAATGGTTGCAAGTGCAGGGCTTGAGCAACATCTTCAGGCTTTGGATCTCTTTCTATACCGTTGAAGGGTAGTTGATGGAGAATTGGAATCCTCAAGAGTTGAGAAAATTCCTCCAAAGTAGGCACAAGCTGGTAGTCAGAAAATGCGAAGCAGTGGTGTAGGGAGTCAAAGAACTGGAAGAGAACTTTCAGCATATCCTTCTTAGTGTTGGCAGTGACTAAGTTGAGAAGACGACCATGCCTTTCGGTGAATGGAGGATTCTCAGGAATCCTTGAAGCTAGCTCCTTGAGTTGTGGAGGAATTCTTACAAGGTTGACTTGGATAGTTTTCCTGCGAAGTGAATCCATTACCTACAAAACAGGAACAAAGATGAAGATCCAAAATCCTTGAAATGGTTAGTGGATGCATATGATGCTTCATGATGTCCATGATGTTATGCACAAGTATATATGTACAAACAAATATAACACAAGTCCCTAGTTTCAGGCTTGCATGGGGTTTCATAGGTAAGTACCCTCTTGAAGTTTAGTTGGCTCAACCTGTCCTATAAATAGTAACCGGGTTCTAAGGAGCTCAATATCACCGGATTGTTTTCTGTGTTCATTATTTCAGTTTAGCCACTTTACGGACGACCGAAATATTCCAAGAAAACAACCCTCAATGAGTGTAGTATCGAGTATCTACCAACTTCGGACTGCACCAAAGCTAGACATCTCACTACATCCTAAAAGGCCAAGTTGGTCAAGTAAAGGTTCTAAAAGTCCATTAGTGCATCATGACATCACTCAGCGGCCCCATATTCTCTTTGATTGATTCAAAGGCTACCGGTACCCACAAATATGTCACACTAATATAGCTATTGCTTAGACCATGTCGGTATACCCCGCACAGTTTCCACAACGTATTGCTATTTACCTATGAATGTTTTCCAAATCCGGGTAGAGGATTCAAACCCAAACAATAGAACCAAAGTGTAAAGCATACAAGTCAAGCAAGATAAGCATGTAAAGGTGATCTAAAACCCTAAGGTAACCCCACTTTCTAATTATCCCTAGTAGAGTCGCCAGTTCTGTGATGCGGTGGGAGAACTGACTTGATGTTTTGCGTTTGTGTTTGCAAATGTTTCGGTTTAGCAAGAGTCGCCACCGACTTTTTATTTTATCCAAAGGAAAGGTCAAAAAGCACAGGAAAGACCTTTGAGATGTTTTCTTGAGTTCGGGGGGTAGATTATGAAAAGGGAAGGTGCTAGCACCCTTTTCATCCATGGTTTTCCATGGGCTCTTAGTTACTTGTTTAGATCACTTTCTTTGCTTTTCCAATTGTTTGAAATGGTGCTTTGTGTGGTATTGAAATTATTTTGAAAATAGGCCTTTGTTTAGGCAATCTTTGTAATGATTCTTGTTTGTAAGAATGTATACAAAGATGTTTGTCTTTTGAAAAATGTTTCAATGTTTTTGAAAGTTGTTTGGAAATGTTTTGAAATTGTGTGTGTGTTTGTTTGAAAATAGCAAGGACGGTTTGCAAATTGATCAAGTAACTAGGAGCATCTACCTAATCAAAAGTCTTTCTTGTACATTTTTAACCCTTTGACATTGTTGTTTTCCTGACAAAGGTCCCCATGAGAAGTGTCCTTAGTTCCTCATGCCCCTTGGATAGATTCAGAAGAATTTCCCCGAACCGAGTCTCTTGAGCCAGAAGGTCCTGGTTGTCTGGTTGGAAGGCCATTGCTGAAATAAACAGCGAGAAAGGTAAGTGACCTGCAACAAAGATACCTGTTATGTAATGATGTGTATGACATGCATGCAATGTTTTCAAGGATCCCGCGGGGTAAACAAGAAAATTTGTTAGCATTTGGATCCGGTAGCTTGATTGAAGGAACTGCATGTTGTTGGGAGTCCTTCTTCAAGGTCAAAGGCTTACCATATCCAGTGGGTCATAGCCCCTGACTTTAGTCATCATGTCTGGTCTTGATTTCCAAACAACCTTGGTTAAGGGAACCTTCTTCAAGAGTCAGAGCTCACCATATCAAGTGGGTCATAGCCTCTGACAACCTTGGCTAGAGGAAAATAAATCCTCTTTGCCCCTTGCTAGAATAGTTGATTCACCATGACCTGCATCATAAGCCCTTGAGATCCTTGAAATGAGTTAGGATGTATGCAATGGTATGATGTCATGCTATGCATGGGGTAATGTACGTAACCCTGTTACGAGTCCCAAATTAAGGACTGCAAACCAAAACCTGCAAGAAACTTAGTATACCCTGTTGTGGGTCCCAATTAAGGGCAAAACCTGCAAGTAGTTCATGTGTCAGATAACAAGCATGCAAGTAGTCAAGTACGAAGGCACGCAAGTCACACAAGAGAAACCCTTAGGGTTTAGGCCAGCATGGGGCCTGGTATTACCCTCTTTCAGTTGGTTGGTTCATACCTGTCCTATCAAAGTAATCGGGTTCTTAGAGGATCCCAATATCATTGACTACCCTCAATCGGTCATAACTCCAGCATCGCAATCTTTTCTTGCAGCCAGAACCATCACGAGAGTTTAGCCTCAATGGGCGTAGCATACTGCTACTGTTCTAACGGCGAAGTTGGGTCATTTAAGGTTCTAAGGTCTGTTGGTGCTTAATGACTCCTTGGAAGACCCATATTCTCCCTGTTTCAACACGAGGGATATCGGTACAGACCAAGGCGCCACACCAACGTAGCCACTGCTTCACCCATGTCGGTATACGCCGGACAGGTCCCTTGCAGCTTATGCTACCTAAACAGGGTATCCTCAGATCCAGGTTAGGATCTATGTAACTCCCATGCAACCCACGAATTTAAAGCAGACAAGTCAATACAATTGAAAACACAATTATGAACTAACCCTAAGGTACACCTCACTTTATAAAGATATCCCCAGCAGAGTCGCCAGTTCTGTGATCGGTGGATCTGGAACTGACGGTTTAGCGCTGGTTCGCGAAATGTCGCGGAAGCAAGAGTCGCCACCGTCTTTTATTTTCTCCAAATGGAAAGGACAAAAGCACAGAAAAATTCCTTATAGAGATTGCTCTCGGTTCGGGAGGTAGGTTATAGAAAGGGAAGGTGTTAGCACCCTTTCTATCCATGGTTATCCATGGGCTCTTAGATACTTGCTCACTTGTGTTTTCAAAAATGGTTTGTTTGCTTTTCAATTGTGTGTTTTAAAAAGTTTCTTTGAAAATTCCAGTTCGACTCTTGTATCGGTCCTCAAGAGTGTTTGAAAAATTGCTTTCGAAAGCTTTTTGAAAAGGTGTCGGTGTGAAAAGTATTTTTGAATTTGTTTTGAAATTAGAGCAAGTATCTAGAGTCGTCTACCTACCCTAAGGAATTCGTCTGTGTAAATGTCCTTTAAAGTAGTGCCATCCCACCATTGAGAGGTAGGTAGCACCACCATTGGAGGTGTTCGGGTCAATTCGAGTTTGTAGGGACATGGTGATCACCAGAGCAATGGGAAGACACCTTAGAAGCTACCCTCATGCCAGGTTCCCGGATCATGAGGACTTACTAAGACATCCTCTACTCGACGATCACCTTTCGAGGCAAGGCAACAGTGAGGCGTACCCTAGGGGTGGTGTGTGCGATTTGTGTGTCAGATTCATTTATTTTTGTCTTGTTCATGTTATTGGTGTTCTACGCTTGTTTTTATTTTTTGTCCATACATTCTTTCATGCTTTTGATTAACAGTTAAAAGTTGCGAGGAAAAGTAAATCTAAAGCTATTACAAATGGCGCGGGTCCACATCGCCAAAATTAACCAGGACCCGATTTGACAGAAAAGAAATAAACAAAGTAAATAAAGAATTGAAAAGTGCGAGAAGTATTTTACATGGCTTCGGGAGAGGTACATAATTATTTAAGCAAAATAAAATAAATATGCGAAATTAAATCGAAACGAGGGCGTTGGACCCTTTTGCAAAAATCAAATTAATGATGAAGTTAATTAATTAAAAAAAATGTTTTTGGTATTTTTAATATTTTAGGATTTAATAGAAAAAATTAATTGCAATTAAACGCTAACTCTAATTCTATTTTATTTTGATTTATTAAGAAGACGTTAAAATTTAACCTAAATTAAACCTAATTTTTATATACAATTTTAATTATGAAAATAAATAAAATAAATAATATTATTGTGAAAAAGAAAAATTAAAAGGAATAAAACATTTATTAAACCTAGTTCTATATTTTTTAGATTTTGTTATGAAAGGAATTAAAATTAAAACCCTAATTTAAACTAATTAATTTACATGCATTTATTTACAAGAAATATTAAAATACAAATATTTATTATATTTTTTTCTCTTTTCTGATTTTTATGCATTTTTTTTATATTTTGTAGAAATAATTAATTAAATCAAAACAATAAAGAAAATAAAATAATAATTGAAAATAAAATATAAGGAAAATATAGAGAATTGCAAACCAGGGGGGGGGGGGGTGGTAGTCCCCAAATAGGAGGTTTAATCCAAGAATTCTGGCCCAACAACCTTGGTCCGTTTGACCTTTTCCAGGTAGCGTGTTAGCACTTTGACCAGGCTTATGATGCGCTTCCAATCTATGCCTTTGATTTGATCTCCAGGGGCACGTGGATGTGGGATTCTTGAAGGCATATGGTGCGTCTTGATGCTGGCACTGCATGGGAACATAGATAGCAAAATAATATGGGAAATAATACAGACCTGGGGCTCGAACCCAGGTCATGGATGTTGCTAACGTTCTCGCCTACCAACTGTGCCAACTAACGCGTTTGATTAATAAGCAACTAACAATCATTATAAAAATAAAACAAAGGGTTAGTGGATCCACGCGCGAAAATTCAAACCAGCTTATCACGTTTTGCCACGACTTCGTCTTCTTCATCATCCCTGAAATACAAAAACATTGGGCAACGGTTTTTTACGCGTTGTTTTAGGTACGTTTTGGAAAAATAACGACTAGCCCTCTGACGCTCATAAATTGAGCGCGAGGGTTCCATTGCCTTCATCCAAATGCGCTGGTTTGAATGATGGTGGTCAGGGGTTCCAATTTTTCTTTGTTTCAAAAGCCCTAATTTCACATCCTGCAAACCCTAGAAAACAAATATGGCATAATCGCGTGTAGCACATAAAAAAGCAATTAAATATATTGGTTAGCTTCAGAACTTCACAAGGAATGTAAATCAACCATTAAAATGCCATGAGAATGCTTAGAAGTTAAAATACGATAATGGATTTTTCATGAGATATTCCCAGTTCAGTATACCAATTCCTGAGGTTTTGATGGATGTTCTTGATTGCAATCGCTTCTGGACAACCCTGGCAAGCTAATGGAACAAGTTTCGTGCCTTGAATTCACCTAAAAAGTGGTTTTTCAGATTTGAGTTTTTAGAGAAAAATTTCAAGTTTGATAATGGCTTTCTGGAGCAGCTGTGCGTGTTCTTGCACTAGGGTTTCCTTTTGGCTTATGTACTGAGTCCATTAGGTTAACAAATTTGATCAGAATCTCTTGTATTCATGATTTTGAAGATTTGATTTTTCACCATAATTTCCATATCTTTTTCCATGTGTTTTTGGTTCAAATCATATCCAATTGCTCCAATTCTTTCCATATTGACTTATGCACGAAATCTTGAGAATAAAACAAGTACAAAAAGATTTGTTAGGTTAAGTTAAATATTTTTCACATATTTAATTGATTTAAGTGAATTATTATAAATAAAAATTCAAATAAATAAATAAAAAATGAGAAAATACTTCCCTTTGGGCCAAGTGGTCGTGCACATGCCATGGATGATGATTTGTGGAAGAAAAATGGGCCCATTAGCAATTTTAGGTCATTTGAACCAATGTTGACTTTTCAAAATATCCAAAAATTTCCCAACTTCTACTTGCTCAATTTTTAAGCTTTTCTCATGTTCTTGGACATTTTGGAAAGGTCTTTGAGTCCTCTAACCAATGCCTTTGGTCCCATGTCATTTTGATTTACCAATCTCAAGTTATGGCCTTTGACTTAAAGCCCCTTTTTGTTGACTTTTGAAAATGACCTATAATGTTGAAATTGATAACTTTTTGTGAGAGCATTTCTTGGACTTGAAGTATGAAGATGAGTTGTAGGAAATGTCTTTCTCTTCAAAATGAGCTTTGGATGGAATTTTTCTGATAATCCATGTGAAAGTTATGCCCTGGTCAATTTCAGTTGACTTTTTCAGCTGTCCAAATAAGGAAACTTTTGCATCTTGATGATTTCTGAGCCAAATTTTGAGAATCATGACCAAGCATTGATCAAATGATGTTTGTGGCTTCAAAATGATATGTTGACCAAAAATTTGAACTTTTGACTGCCAAATGACCATTTTGCCCCTACAGTTGACTGTAGTGCAATTTAGGGTTTTGACTGTGTTGGAGACCTTTGCACTGTGCAACCCTTGGGGAGATTTGCAGCTTTGATTTGGCAATTTCTTGAAGAATATGGGAGGGCAAATTTTGGGGTGCAACAAGGGGTATTTGCACAAAATAAAACCCTAATTTACTATTACAACCCAATTGAATTTATACAACAATAAATAAATAAACAAGTATTTAAATATGGAATAAATTGTAAATATGCAAAATGTTTTTTGTATTTGTTTTATGCATGAGAAAATAAGTTTATTCAAGTCTTAACAATAAGAAAATAAAAATGATTATTTTCGAAAGGGTGAAAACCCTAATTTTTGGTTTAAAAGAAAATATATATTCTATTATTATTTATTTCATTTATGTACAAGAAAATAAATAAAAATATATACCAAAAATGTTAAAAAATAAAATATGTGAGAAAATAATATTTTAAGTGTATAAATAATAAAAATAAAAATGTATGGTATTTTTATATTATTTGCAAGTTTATTTAAGAAAATAAATTATATTAACCTAATAAACTATTTTTATGCCAAAAAAAAATAAAAAAATAAAAAATAAAATGCCAAAATTAAGAAAATATTTTTTGGGATTTTTCAATGTTTAGAAAAAATAAATAAAGTCAGAAAATATAAAAGAAATGAAAAAAAAATGCAAAATAAAGAAAATGGGCCAAGGGGGTGCAGAAAGTAAACAGGGGGTGTGAATAGAACCAAGCCCAAAGCGCCAGGCCCATACAAACTTCATCCCTGACCTCGCTTTGTCCCAAACACGCGCGTTCTCCAATCTAAACCTGTTCTTGCTATTCTTTGCATAAAATCAAAAACTTATAACATGAAAAATGTAGCTCATGATCACACGATTCCAATGATATAAAGAACATGACCTAACTCTCAAAGATCAGAGAGAATTTTAATGGCCCTAAATTCTGACCTAGTTTTTTCAGCATGTTCAACATCCAAATTCTCCTAGCTCAGTGAATATAAATACAAACTATGCATATGTACAACTCAAGCAACTTAAGGGCTACATTTTTGCTTCACAAACCTAAGCCTAAGGATGTCTAAATAGAGAGATAGAAACTTGACAAATACCTTGTTCAGTTGAGTTTGGCTATGGCAATGTAGCAACTTTGAGTGAGGCCTGAAGGTCGTGTATGCTTGCTTGAAGTTCCCTCAACCTTTCCCAATGCTCAGCTTGCCTTGAAGTTGTCTGAAACTCCTTGTAAAAGTCAACCTGCAAAGATTCAAAATGAAAATGGTGAAGTGTGAAAATGAGCTCACAGTTGCTGGACAGGGGTCTGGATAGTTCAGGTGTGTTGTAGGGAAGATGTTTGAAGGGTTAAAAGGCAAAATGCACGAGCCAATTTCAAAGTGACTTGAGTTCTGCAGGTGATGCCCTGTTTGGGCAGGATCTTGGTGTTTTTGTGTTTTAGGGTGTTTGAGAGCTTAGCAAATCGTGTCTTAGGCTTGTTACAATATTCTGAACCTGTTTGAAAGAATGCCAATACTTGTTTTTATCAGATGGAAGAGTTGTGTGGACTTTTGCAAGTTTACTTGCTTTTGAAGAAAATGTGAAATGACAAAGCCAAAGGCCTGTACAGGCTAGCTTAGGGACTGCACATAGTTGGTGAACTTTTCCTGATATTTGTGGACTTTGTTTGCAGGAAGAGGTTAGGTCCACGGCTCAAGATAAATAAAGTTGCTAAAAGTAAACTTTATCAAAGTAGCATTGTAACCTTTATGCCATTTTTGGAATAATTCCTTGTGCAATGCTCCATAGCTCAGAAAAAAGCCATTGTCCAATGTATTTGCATTCAATTTTGGAGTGTAAAAAGGATTAGAACCTATAATGCAAGTACAAACATGATTCAAACTGATTTGCAAGTTGTAACATGGTGCAAAATGCCTTGGATAAAAGTGATAATTTTCCATTTTCATTCCTTCAATTCTCCCTAACCATAAATGATCTTGGAGAGTTCTTGGACATTTTGGAACGCTTGTAACATGCTCTACAATTCATCTTTGAAATTCATTTTGAGATTAATCTTGGAACTATATGAAAAATTGCCATGAAGTTAGGTCAAAAATCTGCCTAAACTAGGGCAAAATTTCACTAAGTTAAAAAGTTTATGGACCCTTATTCACAAAATAATAACTTGAGATCCAAGCATTATTTTGGAAAACTTTGTGAATCAAAGTTGTAGATTTTGTGGAGGAATACAACTTTCATGTTGGAAGTTTTCTTTGAATCCAATTGCATCATGGTGAAAAAGTTGGGAAAAAACAAGGAATTTTCATAACTTAGAAAATTTCTAAGTTATGAAAATTTTCAAACTTAAACGCTAATTTCCAAATTTAGGTTTCTTGGTTAACAAGTTTCATGTTTTGACACATCTTGATGAAATATGACCCTTGGCACTTGATTTTGACCAAAAAGTCAAAGTTTGACTTTTCAGTGTATAGTTGATTTTTGATCAGTTGACTGGAAAGTTCATCTGTCAATCCAATGCATTTGAGATCTTTTGAACCTTGTGATTAGGTCAAGATGGTGCCATTGAGTCCTTGAATCCATGCTTGAACCCAATTTGCCATTGGCTAGGTTAAAAAATCAGAAATTGCCCTTCTACAGTCAAAAACCCTAAAAATGACCATTCTGCCCTTTTGATGATCTTGATCAAATTTCTTGAGGAGTTGTGGTCCAAACTTGATCAAATGGTTCATATGAGTCTATAATGTTGATTTGTATAAAAAATTATGAGGTTTGACTGTAAATTGGCCATGGTTGACTTTTTCCCCAATACAACTGATTTTTTAGGTCAACTGTCCAATTGACTGGGCAAGAATGTGATTCAAGGTTTGAAACTTGGTATGAGAAATCTTAGGGGTCCAACATGAAGTATGAAAGTCACATAAGGCATTGGAAGTCCAAAAATCTCTGTGCAAACTCAAACCCTAATTTCAGGTCATCAGTGCAAGGAGATGTCTTGAGCTGAGCAAACCCTAATCCTGCCTTGAGTCCAAAGAGTCTTGTGAGGAGAATCTTGATAAAATGAGAGGGAAAATTTTGGGGTACAACAGCATGCAAAAGAAAGGAGAAAAGAATGTTGGGAAAATAAAAGTTGTGCTCGCTCGGGCCCTACCCCAATGCATATGTATCCCTTTTAAGGAATTAGAGCAGCTGTAATTCGTCCTTAAAAGTTTTTTTGTTGGTTTCTATTTTTAAATGAACAATATTAATTTTGCCTTCTACCGCAGATCGACCTTTGGAGGGTCACACGTTAGCACAAAAGTGAATCAACATGTTATTTTGAAAAAAAGTTTGAAGGAAAAGCCCGAAGGTGCAAAAAGTTTGCATTGGTTGGTATTTTTTTACCTTAAAGAAGGATTTGAAAGTTGTTAGATGTTTTATGCTTTTTGCCAAGAAAAAGAGTTTTAGTCTTAATGCAAGGATGCAAAAGAAAGAAAAATCATATAAGGGAGACTAACCTAGATATATCCCTAATGTTATCATACAATGATTGATCCTAAGGTCGAGGATAAAAGGGAAATCTCTACCCTAACTTAGCATGCATGGATACCTATCCTAACGTCTAGCTCGAAGACTACTCTAGTCGAGCGATCCTAAGGGAAGCATGGTATAGCAAACAAATAAGAAAACAAGTACTTTGGCAAAAGCGCACAAACATGAGTAGCACATACCGACTCAAAGGGATGGGGGAAACAAGAGCAATGCTTTAGCTAAGGGGAGCGTATCACCTGAAGCAAACAAGCGGGAGACGAATGAAATAAAAAAATGTGACGTCCAAAGCGATTGAACTCCTATCCAAGATATATAAGATCGAGGTGGGAAAGAGAAGACAATCTGAATGATCACGGAATATCGGCATTAGCCAATGCGAACTCCTGACAAAGCGTGGGGGTTTGGATGCAAAACCCTCCCCACTTGATGGACTCGATACACAAGATCTGCACAACTCCGAAGCATCGATGTACAACGTGAGCTAAGGATGACACGAACTAGAATGTGTAGGGGTTGATTATGGACCCTCCCCGCCTACCTCCTTTTGAGGACTTATCATCTGTAAAACAATGCGGGCACAAATGTAAACACACGTGCAAAATACCTACTTCAAAGGTAAGATTTTAAACAACCACAATTAGCATACTGAAAGCGGTGCCTGCTACAGGACTTTAAACAGCGGTTTCGAGCGCACACTCCTTATTTCCTGCTTCCTACTTCACATGATTTCTAGAAAGCGATAAATGCCCCTAATATACATGATCTCTAGAAAGCGGTAAATGCTGAAATAAGGTAAACAAGAGAAAATACCAAGCGAACAAAAGCTCGTAGCATGGAAAGCAAAGAAGAGAAATCCGGAATAAACTCAGGGGGTGCAATATGTAAGCAGGAGGTGCTGTAGTAAAACCATAAGCTAGACCCATGCTAAGAGTCCATAAGATGTTTTTGTTGCACACGACTTCAACTTATAAAAAACAATGCCATTGGGCTTAGGCGGGAGGTACATGCCGGAATCCAGGCATGTAGAAGTAATTTGGGTGCTAGGCCCATCATTAAAGTCCAAATACCAGTTTTTTGTCATAAGCAACCAGGTTACCAAAAATCAGTTATGGGCTTTGGAAAGTGTAGTTTGATCCAAGTCCTAGGCCTAAGG
This sequence comes from Vicia faba, assembly GCA_948472305.1. Lineage (NCBI taxonomy): Eukaryota > Viridiplantae > Streptophyta > Magnoliopsida > Fabales > Fabaceae > Vicia > Vicia faba. The sequence goes on along the minus strand of OX451735.1, from coordinate 156,636,144 downwards.
AAAAGGGTGGAACTCGGTCCAACAAACAGCTCCAAGTTCATCATTCAGCCTTTTTTATTTAATTATTATTGGTTTGAATTTAAAAACAAACAAGAATAATAATAAAAAAGGGGAAAAGTATTAGTGTGAGAAATTAGGGTTAGAGGTTGTGACTTCTCAACTTCATCGTTCACAAACTATTCTTACTCTTTTCATAAAACACGGTGTGACTTTCTTCCTCGATACCTCTGTTCAATTTCGCCATAACCACCATACGCCATCTATGATTATGCTCAACAACTTATTCTCTGTTAACTCCGTTTCAACATATCTTGTCGCGCCTCGAAGCTCCGTCACACTTCGATCCGTTCTCGCTTGTTTTAACAAAAGCAAAGGAAAAATTGAGGAAATCGAAGGGAGAAGAAGCGAGACTCACCTAACGGTAACAATTCAGCGCCTATTCAAGCATGTCGAAACAATGAGAAATCCATAAACTGGTGGCTCAGGTAAGCGTTTGTTTGTTCTCTTCTTCGATTCACACTTCTTCCTCTACTTATTCTAGTTTCTGCGTTTGCACGATTCTTATGTGCTTTCTGTTGCGTGTTTCAGTTGTGTTGATGCCGTGAAGGTTGCAGATTGGTATCATTGTTGTGTAGATATGAAACAAATTCTTGAAGGTGATTGAAGATTTGTGATGAAGAAGAACGGTGTTGCGGTTCAAGGTGATGCAAGATTTGCAGGAGATTATAGAAGATGATGAAGGGAGCAAAGAACGCGTTTCAGAGAAAAAGAGATTGAGTTTTTGGTGTTATTCCTCCAATGATTGGAGACCCGGTGAAGATGATTTAGTTACAGTGATATTTCTTATGAAGATACTGATGGCATTTGTTTTAGAAGCTCCAGGGTGGTTGAAGAACGATGAAGATGATGGAGGTTATGTGGAGAAGTTCGATCAGAGACTTAATGAGGGTGAGAGAGATGAGAGTTTTCTGGTTTTGTGGTGGATGAAGATGAAGATGGAGAGGAGCAGAGAAAAGGTTCCAGATTCTTTATGCAGAACTGAAGGATGATAGAATTTTTCCGAGAGCAGAATGAGAGCTTTCAAGGATTTCTTTTTGTGATTTTTTTCAAGAGAATCAAGAAGAAGTATCAAAGGTGAGTTTTCCTGTTATATAATTCTGTTAAAATATGAAAATTAGTTACATGAGATATTGATCTGAGCCATAGGTTGAGAAGTTTGTTAGGGACTCAAATGGTTAGGATTGATCTGTTAGTTTCCGTTGGTTACAGAAATTCTGTTAGAGACTGTTAGGAGGTTAAAGGGAGTTAGATAGGAAGTTAGAATTTAGTTTTTTTGTTTTTGTTTTTTATGCTATTCGGTTAGACCTGGAAAAATAGTTAGGAAATTGGTTTAGAAAACAGTTAGGGGGTTGTTAGAGGAAGTTAGAATTCAGTTAGAATTCTGTTTGTTTTCTTATTCGGTCAGAGCAGTTTGCTAAATTCTGTTTTGTTATTTCTAATTTCTGTGTATTTGTATGTGCAGGGCTCTATGAACTGATATGGAATATTTTGTGGACAAGCTTGGATTCAGTTCCAAGGCATTTGGACATAGAATGATCTGGTTCGCAGGGCTGCATATGCGGAATGCTATTGTCATAGACTGTTTATGTGAGTGAAACTATCTTGAAATGGTTGTGATGAATGAGTAATACTTATGTTTGGTTGGCTGAACTGGGTTTATTAGCGCAGGTTGAAACGTGGGCAGCAGGGCAGTTTGATTCCGTTAGGGACTTTTTGTAAAATCAAGCTTCTCAAATAAACTTTTGTTTTGATGAAATCAAACCATGATTGACAAATAAGGAAAAGAATTTTGATCAAGCTCAAAGCATCTATGGACAAAGTCTTCAGTTCAAGCTCTTAGAAAATTTCAAGGTATAATGATAATACTTACTTTGACCTTAAGACATAGATGCTCAATGGTGAAAAGAAATGTTTTATAAATCCTTACTCAAGTTTTTCTAATTTAAAATTCATTTTTCACTTGAGTGCAATCGATTTTCATATTAGTGCAATCGATTGCATGCTTCAATTTTTCAGATCCTTTGCTACTGTTTCTCAGTGCAATCGATTTGCATATTAGTGCAATCGATTGCATGCTTAAAATTTTCAAAACATTTGCTTCTGTTTCTCAGTGCAATCGATTTGCATTGCTTGTGCAATCGATTGCACTCAATCATTTTTTGCTACCGACTTCACATGCAATCGATTTACATTCTTGTGCAATCGATTGCACACTTAAAACTTTTGAAAATATAGCTGTTGAAACCCCGTGCAATCGATTTACACAAAGGGTGCAATCGATTGCATGCTGCACGATTTTGAAAAACAACAACTTTGCACATGCCTGTTCATAATACCTTTTCATGGAAACCTTTCACTCAATCTTGGCAATTGTTCATGATTCATTTACAGAACTTTATGTTGTTTCAAAAAGGTGCTATGAACATATAAATACTCATTTTCAAAATCATTTTCAAAACCTCTTCCAAATATATTTTTTGAATTTTCAAAATACAAACTCAAGCTTTTCTTCACTTTCATACATAAGTTTTCTGCACACTTTCACATACTGTTAACCAGAAAACTTTGAGCGTTATATCTTGAGTCATTGTACAATATTATCATTGGAAGAGAAGATCATTCATTTATAAATCACTCTAAGTGATCATTACTACTCAACTCACTCAAAATCAAATATTGATAGATACTTACTTATTTTTCCAGGATTGTTGGAGATAAGTTTAAGTGGTTTTTAAATCTTGTCTTTCCAGGATTGTTGGATACAAGTGTAGTCACTTTGAGAGGATTGTTCTCATTGTTGACATAGTGAAAATCCAAGAGGACTTTTCTTGGTCCAAGAGGATTGTTCTTGGCTTTTTGGTAGTTCTTGTTTAAGCTTGCCACAATAAGTAAATCTCTTTCATGTTGAATGGGGACTGGAGTACTCTCGGACTGTGAGGGGAACCAGGATATATCGCTTGTGTCGCTTTATTTTTCTGCACTTTACTCTTTCCTAAACTCACCATAATCCAGAAAAATAATATCCATCATCACTAAAACCAGAATTTTTTAATGTACCTAATTCACCCCCCTCTTAGGCGCACTTCGTACTTACAATTGGCATTAGAGCAGGTTATAGTAACCTGTTCCTAAAAGATCCAGAATGGCTTCCGCAAATCAAAATCCCTTTTTCAGAGATGGTGGTAGTAGCAACAAGCCTCCTCTATTTTGTGGTGATTATTTTGACTTCTGGAAAATACGCATGAAGGAACATCTAGAAGCACAAGGATAAGAAATATGGGATGCCGTCAAGAATGGTCCATTTATCCCTATAACGGTAATCAATGGTGCTGGCTCATCAAAGCCTAAAACTGCATGGGACGAAGATGATAAGAAGAAAGTTCTCTATGATAAAAAGGCAATAAACCTTCTTCAAGGTGCACTTAGCATGAATGAATTATTCCGTGTTTCGGCATGCAAAACATCAAAAGAAATATGGGATACCTTGGTACAAACTCATGAAGGAACGATTGAAGTAAAAAGATCAAGACTAAATACCCTGAGTCAAGAATACGAATTATTTCGAATGAAGCCCGGAGAATCCATTCTTGACCTACAAAAGAGATTTGTTCACTTGACAAATCATCTAAGTGCTCTTGGTAAAACTTTGACGAATGATGAAATAAATCTGAAAGTACTTAGGTCCTTAACTAGGGAATGGAAACCAAAATCTCAGAAAAGAAAATTCTTTCCTCCATGACATCTGCAACATTGTTTGGGAAACTTCAAGAATATGAAACGGAACTCAGAAGACTTGAAAAACATGAAAATCAAGAAAAGAAATCCAAGAATATTACTTTGAAGATAGATTCCAAGGAAGTTGAAAAGGAAGACAATCCGGAAGAAGATGAAAATTTCATGCTTCTTATTAAAAGGCTTGGTAAGTTCTTTGGTAGAAATGACAAATCCTTTTCTCATTCAAAAGGAAAGAAACAATTTAAGAAAAAGGAAGTTTCCAAATCAACACAAGAAATCACATGTTATGAATGTGGTAAGCAAGGTCATATCAAGCCGGATTGTCCAAAACTCTCCAAGAAAGGTGGCTTCAAAAGCAAAAAGGGATTCAAGAACAAAAAGGACTATGTTGCATGGGAGGATAATGAAATAAGTTCCTCATCTGATTCCGATAGTGATGAAAGTACAAATCTAGCATTGATGGCCTCACACCATTCCGATGATGAAGACAATAAGGTTAGTAATGAATTTTCTGTTTTTAATAGTGATGCACAAGGTGCTATAGATGAACTATTGAATGAATGCAAAATTCTGTATACAACTATTTCATCACAAAAGAAACAAATTTCATCCTTAGAAGAAAATTGTGAATCTATGGAAAAAGATTTCAAAGAAGAAAAACAAAAATCAAGTGATAAACAAAAACATAATTTTGTATGCAAAAATTGTGAATCACTCTCTTTCCAAAATTTCCAATTAAAAAGAGTCATTGAAAGATATGAAAAAGGCCAAATTGGATTGGAAGGTGTTCTTAGCCAACAAAGATACTCCAATGACAAAAGTGGACTTGGATATTCAAAGTTTTCAAAACCAAGTTCTAATAAGACTATCTTTGTTAAGGCTAATGATCAATCATCCAAAGAGAAAGTGAACAAATCTAAAATAGTTCATCACTATCCTAAAAAGAAAACATTTCCTAAGAAGAAATCTTATCCTTCTAGATAAAGAAGTAACTTTGAAACTACTTGTTTTTATTGTGGCATTAAAGGCCATACACCTAATACTTGCTATGTTAGAAACTTTAGTGTGGCAAGTGGGCATTATGTATGGGTAAAGAAAGGCACTAATTACAAAGGACCCAAAGTAACTTGGGTACCTAAAAAAGCCTAATTTGTTTTACAGGTATGCTTGAAGACCACATACAATCCTTGGTATCTTGATCGTGGTTGTTCAAAGCATATGACGGGAGACATAAACCAATTTTCAAATCTAGTGCTAAAGGCCAAGGGTTTTGTCACTTATGGAGACAATAATAAGGGAAGAATCCTTGGAAAAGGCAAAGTTGGTGCTCCACCTTTCACATCCATTGAAGATGTTCTTTATGTTGAAGGACTAAAGCACAATCTTCTTAGTATTAGCCAACTTTGTGACAAAGGATTCAAGATCAAGTTCACCAAGGATGAATGCTTGATAGAAGACGAAGTCACACATGAGGTTATACTTGAAAGGTAAAAGAATCAATAATATATTCATGATTTCCCTTGATGATCCATCTTTGAAGGTAAAATATCTCATGGCGAACAACGATGATTCATGGCTGTGGCACAAAAGAATTGCTCATATTCACATGGAACACTTGAATAAACTAATCAAGCATGATCTTGTCATTGTGTTGCCTAAGAGAAATTTCGTCAAAGATAGACTCTGTGATGCTTGTCAAAAGGGGAAACAAACAAAATCAACTTTCAAATCTAAGAATGTGGTGTCTACTGCAAGGCCACTACAATTGTTACATATGGACTTATTTGGTCCATCAAGAACAAGAAGTTTCGGAGGTAATGTATATGCCTTGGTTATTGTTGACGATTTCTCTAGATATACTTAGACATTCTTTTTAGTGCAGAAAAATGATGCATTCAAGGCGTTCAAGAAGTATGCTAAACAAATTCAAAATGAGAAGTCCTTAACAATTGCCTCCATAAGAAGTGATCATGGCGGAGAATTTCAAAATGCCCTATTTGAAGAATTTTGTGGCGAACATGGAATATCTCACAACTTCTCGGCACCAAGGACTCCTCAACAAAATGGAGTGGTAGAAAGAAAGAATAGGTCTCTTGTGGAACTTTCTAGAACGATGCTTAGTGACTCAAATCTTCCAAAACATTTTTGGGCGGATGCGGTGAGCACGACATGTTTTGTTAGCAATAGAGTTAACATAAGACCGATCTTGAAGAAAACTCCATATGAACTCTTCAAAGGGAGGAAACCAAACATTGCTTTCTTTCACATTTTCGGATGCAAATGCTTTGTCTTAAACAACGACAAAGATAACCTTGGTAAGTTTGATGAAAAATCCGATGAAGGAGGATAATATTGCTTGTAATAATGATGATGATGAAATACTAGAAGGTCCTCAAGAAAATACTTCCAAAGATCAACCAATTCAACATGAAGAATCACCTCAACAAGAATCAAATCTCAATGATCTACCAAAAGAATGGAGAACTCATAGAGATCATCCTATCGATAAAGTAATTGGTGATATAAGTCAAGGTGTGTCAACAAGATTAAATCTCAAAGATGCTTGCCTAAACATGGCGTTTGTCTCTCAAATTGAACCTTCCAAAGTTGATGAAGCCTTAGGCAACGACCAATGGATTATCGTTATGCAAGAAGAATTAAATCAATTTGAAAGGAATCAAGTTTGGGAACTTGTCCCTACGCCAAGCAACAAACACATTATTGGAACAAGATGGGTGTTTAAAAACAAACTTGACGAAAATGGAATAATTGTTCGTAACAAAGCAAGGTTGGTAGCACAAGGCTACAATCAAGAAGAAGGAATAGATTTTGAAGAAACTTTCGCTCCGGTTGCAAGGTTAGAAGCCATTCGTCTCTTACTTGCCTATGCTTGCTCATTAAATTTTCAGCTTTTCCAAATGGATGTCAAAAGCGCATTCTTGAATGGATATATCACTGAAGAAGTATACGTTAAGAAACCCCCGGGGTTCGAAGATTTCAAGAATCCATCTCATGTATTTAAATTGAGAAAAGCTCTATATGGTTTAAAACAAGCACCAAGGGCATGGTATGATCGTTTAAGCAACTTCTTATGCGAAAAAGGTTTTGAAAAGGGCAAAGTTGACAAGACTCTGTTTATCAAGAAACTCAAAGATGACACTTTGCTAGCTAAAGTCTATGTTGACGATATCATTTTCGGATCTTCAAATTATGAAATGTGTGAAGAATTTTCAGCAATGATGCAAGGAGAATTTGAGATGTCCATGATGGGTAAAATGAATTATTTTCTTGGACTTCAAATCAAACAATTAAAAGATGGAATCTTCATCAACCAATCCAAGTATTGCAAGGAACTCTTGAAAATATTTGGCATGGATAACTGTAAGGCAATGTCTACACCAATGGGTTCTGGTACATATGTTGATCAAGATGAAATAGGTGTTTCCATCGACATTACAAAGTATCGAGGTATGATTGTCTCCTTATTATATTTGATGGCAAGCCGTCCTGACATAATGTTTAGTGTTTATCTATGTGCTCGCTTTCAAGCAAATCCAAAGGAATCTCATCTTACGGCGGTGAAGAGGATCATGAAGTATCTCAAAGGAACAACAAATGTCGGATTATGGTATCCCAAAGGTAGTGTTTGCAACCTAGTTGGTTATTCTGACACGGATTATGCAGGTTGTAAAACTGATAGAAAAAGCACAAGTGGTACTTGTCACATCCTTGGAAATGCATTAGTATCACAGGCCAGCAAGAAACAAGCATGCGTTGCTCTTAGCACGGCCGAAGCAGAATATATTGCAGCGGGTAGTAGTTGCGCTCAAATTTTGTGGCTCAAACAAAAACTTCGTGACTACAGACTCGATCTAGGATGCATTCCTCTACGGTGCGATAACACAAGTGAAATAAACATTACGAAGAATCCAGTCATGCATTCAAGAACTAAACACATAGATATAGGACATCATTTCCTTCGTGATCATGTACTTCAAGGAGATGTCGAGGTAACATTTATAGATACTCATAATCAACTTTCCGATATCTTCACTAAACCTTTGGCAAGAGAACCGTTTTACAAGATTCGTCGAGAGCTTGGCATACTTGACGAACACGACATATAAGGTGTCTTCTATCCTTGTTATAATTTTATATATATGTTTTTAACCATGCTATATGTGAATATATATGTTAAGTGGTGTTTAAATTTAAGAAAAATATGTTTTTGGTCATTTTTGGTTGATGCAAATCGATTGCACAATAGTGTAAATCGATTGCTCACTGAGTGTTTTTAATTTTGACCTTTCTGTTTCAAGTGAAAATCAATTGCACCATAAGTGCAAATCGATTGCACTCTGTGCATTTCAGTTTTATTTTGGTTCTGTTTTATGTGCAAATCGATTGCATCTGTATGCAAATCGATTGCACCTACTGTAACATGCTTTTATGACAAAAATATTTGTTGGTAAGAATTCCTCTCTCTCTCATATTCCCAAGCCAAATAAACTTTAATACAACCCACTCATTTCTATCTACTCAAATCATATCCAAATTTCAGCTCTCAAACACCCTTCTCTCTCAAAAAACCTAAAATCCTCAAAACCCTAAAATACCTTACCCATGGCTTCAAGACAAAAAAGGAAGGTGCCAGCTTCAGAAAAAGGGAAGAAAAAGGTTGATTCATCCTCTAATCCATTACTTTCATCTCTCTCCGAAGAACAAGAAGCCAGATTCACAAAGGACTTTCAAAGGAAAATAGTGTCCAATCCTAAATATGGTATGCTATCATCCTTTCCCCAAGAATGCTTCTCTTTTCAAAATGATTTAACTGCTTATGGTCTAGAACCATTAATTTCATCATTTGGTCCATATTATCTGGATCTAGTAAGAGTGTTTTTCAGCAATTTAACTCCCCACAAAGGCAAAATGGTGACATATATGCTGGGTACTCGAATCTCTCTAACTCCTGAGGTTGTTGGTGAGATTCTTCATATTCCCTACACTGGAAGTTCCCTGTATGACCCTGAAAACGAGGCATGGGATGAATACCGAAAAAAGGATTTCTATTACAGCATTGGGAGATTAAGTGAAGCTGAATTTCGTGCCAAAAGGATTCATGGTCTAGGCGGAGTAATTCCATCCAGAGACTCATGGAGTGCAGGTAACTTTTATATAGACGATCGACTATTTCATTACTTTATGGTCTATATTATGTTTCCAAGAGCTGGAAACCACTGCACTGTAACCGACCTGGAAATGCAGCCAAATTATGCAAGAAAGAAAGGAGTAAGTGTTAATTGGGCAAGACTTATAATGGCTCACATGCTGAGAGTCGATGCAAAATCAAAATTTCTACCATATGATTATTTTGTTACATTAATTATGGAGGAATTTGGAGTGGATTTTGCTGGATTTGAGAAAGTCAATATGGATCCAAATCTGCATAAGATTTCCATCAAGAATGTTGACTCAAGAATGGGCGTACATTATAATCCGGAAACAAAAACTATCACTTACATTGGTGAAGATGTGGTTGGTGATGAAGGGAACGATCAAGAAGTCGAAGGCGATGAAGCGGTACCTCCTCCACCTACTGCTCCCTCTGGTCTAAGCAATCAAGAACTTATGGATTTCATGTCTCAACAATTTGCTTCCATGAACACCAACATCAACAACCAATGGAATGCGATCAATGATTCTACAACAACCCCGATTAATGACTTCCGCACAGATGTGAATCAACAATTTTCTTACATTTACTCTCATCTTCACATTCCACCATATGATCCAAATAATCCAGCTGCACCTCCACAACATTACACAGAACCTCCTCTACAACAACAATTTTCGAATCAAGGATCTTGGTCCTATAACAACTGGGACATGCATCAACCATAAAAGTTTTGTCCAACTTTATTATGTCTACTATTTTCTGTTATGTCCTTGTCCTGTTATTCTATGTTTTGTTTGTTAAATTTCCGTGTAATCGTTAGACAATTTGTGTTGCATGTTTAATTAAAGTTTTCCTCGAAATATTGCTTTATTACTGCTTTTTTTTACATCTTTCCCTTCTTTTTGATAATGTCAAAGGGGGAGAAGGATGTGGTACTTTATGCTTGTATATTTCCTTGTCTTAATTTTTTTTAAGGTACTCTTCACCCAAGATGAACAAATTCAAAGGATTCTAACCTTCTCATACATAGGGGGCGTTATGCATCTTAGGGGGAGAAGCTCTTTCCGGAAATTACAACGCATAAAGAAAGATTGTTTGTCATCATCAAAAAGGGGGAGAATGTAAAATCAAGCTTCTCAAATGAACTTTTTTTTGATGAAGACAAACCATGATTGACAAAGAAGGCAAATAATTTTGATCAAGCTCAAAGCATCTATAGACAAAGTCTTCAGTTCAAGCTCTTAGCAAATTTCAAGGTATAATGATAATACTTACTTTGAACTTAAGACATAGATGCTCAATGGTGAAAAGAAATGTTTTATAAATCCTTACTCAAGTTTTTCTAAGTTAAAATTCATTTTTCACTTGAGTGCAATCGATTTGCATATTAGTGCAATCGATTGCATGCTTCAATTTTTCAGATCCTTTGCTACTGTTTCTCAGTGCAATAAATTTTCATATTAGTGCAATCGATTGCATGCTTAAAATTTTCAAAACATTTGCTTCTGTTTCTCAGTGCAATCGATTTACATTGCTTGTACAATCGATTGCACTCAATCATTTTTTGCTACTGACTTCACATGCAATCGATTTACATTCTTGTGCAATCGATTGCACACTTAAAACTTTTGAAAATATAGCTGTTGAAACCCCGTGCAATCAATTTACACAAAGGGTGCAATCGATTGCATGCTGCACGATTTTGGAAAACAACAGCTTTGCACATGCCTGTTCATAATACCTTTTCATGGAAACCTTTCACTCAATCTTGGCAATTGTTCATGATTCATTTATAGAACTTTATGTTGTTTCAAAAAGGTGCTATGAACATATAAATACTCATTTTCAAAATCATTTTCAACACCTCTTCCAAATATATTTTTTAAATTTTCAAAATACAAACTCAAGCTTTTCTTCACTTTCATACATAAGTTTTCTGCACACTTTCACATACTGTTAACCAGAAAACTTTGAGCATTATATCTTGAGTCATTGTACAATATTATCATTGGAAGAGAAGATCATTCATTTATAAATCACTCTAAGTGATCATTACTACTCAACTCACTCAAAATTAAATATTGATAGATACTTACTTATTTTTCCAGGATTGTTGGAGATAAGTTTAAGTGGTTTTTAAATCTTGTCTTTCCAGGATTGTTGGATACCAGTGTAGTCACTTTGAGAGGATTGTTCTCATTGTTGAAATAGTGAAAATCCAAGAGGACTGTTCTTGGTCCAAGAGGATTGTTCTTGGATTTTTGGTAGTTCTTGTTTAAGCTTGCCACAATAAGGAAATATCTTTCATGTTGAAAGGGGACTGGAGTACTCTCGGACTGTGAGGGGAACCAGGATATATCCCTTTGTCTCTTTATTTTTCTGCACTTTACTCTTTCGTAAACTCACCATAATCCAGAAAAATAATATCCATCATCACTAAAACCATAATTTTTTAAAGTACCTAATTCACCCCCCCTCTTAGGCGCACTTCGTACTTATACTTTTCTGTATTTTTGATGAACATATTCTTTGGTTTTTCTTCTCACTTTTTCATTATGGTTAAATGAGGCTGCTGTGACTTATTGACTCTGAGTCGTTCCTTGTATTCTTCGTTCATTTTCCTGCACTGACGAGTTGATTATGTGTGAACTCATAATTTTTACTATATGCAGGCTTGGTGATGTATTAGGACTGGAAAGCACGGTGTAACTTGGTTCTGATGATACTTTTATGAGTCCTGGTTGGTTAAGATCTGAAGTATCACAATTAATAAAATGAAGCCTAGGATCTCTATTCTTTACTGAAGACTGATTGATGGAAGTAGAAGAAACAGACATCCGATCCAAGAGGGTCGACTTAGAGCTTGTTAGGAAGCAGCTACAGAAGCACTGAAAACCTTATCCATGGTATCAATAACTCCTTCCTCACAGTAACTATTCAACTCCATCCTTTTAGCTACTTCCTTAGAGGCAAAAGGAAAATAGCCTTAGGAATTTGAATTCAGGGATATGCTTGTAGTTTTGAATTGACAGCATGGTTGTAATATAGTGTAGCTTTGTAACGAAGAATATATTTGAATGACCTTTTGAGTTTATTTGGATGAACAAAATGAGATGGTTTTTTGAACGAACATATATGCTAGGAGGAACTTTGAATGGTGGTAGATTTAAAACCTTAAGTATGAACCAATGCTTAAATTTCTTAATTCAATTTGCTTACCCTCTAAACGTTTCATTTCAATACTAAATGAATAAATTCCAACCAACTTGCATATTCCATGAGTAAGTCTTGAATTTATGATATGACATAGGGTTTAATCTAATGAAGAATATTCACGCGTGAACTTAGTTAAAAAATGACTTTTCCATATTGCCTTTGCCCAAAATCAAAGCCTTTATTCGTATTGTTCTGACTCCCTTAATGCTTCCTCGCATCATATCTTGTATTATGCTTCAGCTTTTGTAATTCAAGTCACAAACATGTCCACTTGAAAACGTAAGGCTAAAATCCTTAAGAAATTCCCTTGAAGAAGATAATTCCCAACGCATAAATCTCTGAGAAAGTCCCTTGATAAAAACAAACCCTAATTTTCTGATCTTTGAAGGAAAATTCGATTGGAGCATAATTGACGAAAACCTGGCTCTGATCGTATATAGGACAATAAACCCTGATAGTCTCATAGCTTGATGAAGAAATAAATTCTCAATGACCCAGATCACAACCCTAATTCCACTGCTCACTGCTTGAATAAGAAAGAATCAGCCTTATATATATATATCAAACCACTATAAAAAGCCCTAGATTTTACGCCCGTCAGACTTCCAAACCTCGGGCGCTTTATTGAATGTAACGTTATGTTAATGACCTAATGAAACATATGCAGATGAATGCAAAAGCCTAAGCCAAACAAAAGTACAATAGGAGGGAAAATTTTGGGTTGCAATAACTTCCCCTATTTGATCGCCTTCAACCTGAAGGTGAGATTAGCATCAACCTTTCTAACTCTCAGGGTGGAAAAAGATTAAATACTTAAAGAACCCGAAAATTTGCACTCCGAAGCTAGTCAGAAATTATTATATTTTTGGTTTTCTGTATTTTTTTTTTATTTTTTATTTTTTGGATTTCAGTAGTTAGTTGAGTAAACCTCTTGGATGTCAGGTCAAGGTTAGACATACAAGACAAAGATCAGATACTTGAGAACAAGATCCACCACAACAGACTCAATCGAAGATGTCGAGAAAAGACGGGATCTCACAGTGATTTCATCCAAAGACGACAGAGATAGATGAGACCTAACAAAGTAGGCTCAAATGAAACTATCAGACGCGTAAGGGATGTAACAAAGTGATCTAGACCAAATATCAGGGGAGGAAGAAATCTAATACAACGACTTTAACCAAAGATATCAAAATTCTAACCACAGATAGACTCTTGGAAAAAGAACACCGACTGAAGGCTAACTGGGAATACAATAGCGTGTCTGGTCAAAGCTGGACACATATAAGAAAGAGACTGGTCAAAACAGACTCTAACTGGGAAAGAGTATGATTAAAATACAACCTGGCCAGAAATGTTAGCTAAGATAATAGAAAGTAGACTCGATCAAAACGGATAAACGAGGGAGATGGAACTGATCAAAACAGAACCTAAACAAGGGAAGGAAATGATCAAAATATAACCTAACCAGAAATGTTAGCTAAGATAACAGAAGGTAAACTAGATCAAAACGGATAAACCAGAGAGAAGGAACTGATCAAAACAGAACCTAAACAGGGAAAGGAAATGATCAAAACATAACCTAACCAGAAATGTTAGCTAAGCTAACAGAAGGTAAACCCGCTCAAAATGGATAAACTAGAGAGAAGGAACTGATCAAAATAGAACCTAAACAAGGAAAGGAAATGATCAAAACATAACCTAACCAGAAATGTTAGCTAAGCTAACAGAAGGTAAACCCGATCAAAACAGATAAACCAGAGAAAAGGAACTGATCAAAACATAACCTAAACAAGGAAAGAAAATGATCAAAACATAACCTAACCAAAAATGTTAGCTAAGCTAACAGAAGGTAAACCCGATCCAAACAGATAAACCAGAGAGAAGGTAATGATCAAAACAGAACCTAAACAAGGAAAGGAAATGATCAAAACATAACCTAACCTGAAATGTTAGCTAAGCTAACAGAAGGTAAACCCGATCAAAACAGATAAACCAGAGAGAAGGAACTGATCAAAATAGAACCTAAACAAGGAAAAGAAATGATCAAAACATAACCTAACCAAAAATGTTAGCTAAGCTAACAGAAGTTAAACCCGATCAAAACGGATAAACCAGAGAAAAGGAACTGATCTAAACAGAACCTTAATGTTGGAAACATGGAAAAGAGACCGACTAAAGCAGACTCCCAATCAAGATACAACAAACAAAAGGTGGACCCACTGAAACCAAACTGGTCAAAGATAAACTTTTTAGAGAGAGAATGCTGATCGAAGGCGGACTTTCTGAGGCTACAAATAGACATTGACTCTGAATGGAATGCCGATCAAAGGAGAACTTACAAAGAAAAGAGACCAGCCGAAGAGAACTCTTGGGGAAAGAACTTTCTGGGGATTTACATTTGTATTGAACCTAAACAAAATTCCGGTTGAACGCGAAATTACGATTATACAAAAGAGACCAATTGTAGGGACTCTAAACAAGGATTGCCAACATGCGTTGGGATTTAAAATTTTGCAAATACGCAAGAACTACAAAATCCCTTAAGCCAAAGGCAGGGTGTAATTCTTCAAGAGTGGAAATTATCTGAATTGCCACACACCAAGTATGGATACTCAACTACTTGAGATGCAAGAAAGGCTATACATCGTCTCTCACTCACACTCTAACGACAAAGCAAACACGGGTAAAATAACAAAAGGCTTGCAAGGGCAAGAGAAAACCACGACTTACTGAGGAAATGACAAATACTAAAGACCCGACTTGTAGTAAATAACACAGATTCCGTCGGGGAAAAAGAATCGGATCACCTTAGGCTTGCTGTGGAGATAATTCAAATCTGAGCGCATAACAATCTGGTTACTGCAAGTGAACATAATTGGCTTATACTTATGCATGTTTGAATTTTTTTATAGCGTAATGCCCCATACAATGGAAATTCTACGCATTTTGGTAGATGCAATGTAATGATGCATGTTTAACAATGCAATGGGGGAAAGCACATCAATAATCAGCTGCTGAGAAGACAATGAACTTCTGAACGATTATCTTGCACATCTGATCTTCTGTAGAGAAAAGGCAATCTGAATTTCAATGGGGAGAATGAGTGCAAACCACTAACATATAAAGATCAATAACATCGAGTAAGTAACTTCCTGGAGAGCAATACTGCAAAAAATAAATTGCAATTCAGAAAAATCTTGAATTTATGATCAAACTCCCAACTTCCTGGGGAGAATACTGCAAAAGTAAACTGCAGTTTCAGAGAAAATCTTGAATTCCGATCAAACTCCCAACTTCCTGGGGAGAATACTGCAAAAATAAACTGCAGTTTCAGAGAAAATCTTGAATTATGATCAAACTCCCAACTTCCTGGGGAGAATACTGCAAAAATAAATTGCAGTTTCAGAGAAAATCTTGAATTTCGATCAAACACCCAACTTCATGGGGAACACATTATTTATCTTCTATTAGGAAGAGGAGAGCTTCGCCGAGGATGGAAACTTCTAGACAAAGATAACTTCTATTGGGGGGTATATAAATTCCTAAATAAAAAGAATTCTACTCAGACCACACTGGGGATAACACCACCGAGGGGTAAAAATATTCACTTGGGGAAGAAACAAACATCTTGGGGTAGAAACTCCATTGGGGATATTTCAACAGAAACTTCTATCAACGGGGTTATGAATGGCACTCTCATGTACACCACACTGGGGAGACAATACTTGCTCCATTAGGGGAAGACGAATTTGCTCACTGGAGAATAATAGATAAGTTACTCCGGCAGGTCTTCAAAATTTGGCTTCGACTGAGGATAAAGACTACCTCTTACACTGGGGAGCCAAAAAATGTTAGATGATAACATCAAAAATACCTATTGCACTGGGCATAGCCATCTCTGCTAGGTTCAAGCCGACAAGAAATTTGTACTAGGGAGCAGAAATCATTTCATTGCGGATGATGGTCATCCTCATGAAGATAAAAACTAGAATCTTCCGTAGGTAAACATGAGTCTCTTTAAGAACTCTGATATAGGCAAGCCGCATTGGAGAGAGAGGGAGTGCATTCCTTATTCAGTAGGAGAATGCATACTTCACGGGGAGGGCGAGCACGAACCTCGTTGGGGAGTATATCAAGAATATCCAGTTGGTTAATAAAATGATTCCTTCGAGAAAACTAGAAAGAAACAAACTATACTAAGAAGGAGGAATACTCGGGCGAGAGTACGCCTTCACTGACCCAACTCCCAACTTCTTAGGGAAAAATCCAACATCTCTTTCCAAGGATAAAAAGAATATTGCTGAGAACTGGGACCTTCTGATGTAAGTCCTCAATAAAAGTGATTTCGACTGGGGAATCACACAAATTCTTGAATAAAAGAATTATACCCAAGCCATACAAGGGATACTACTGTCGAGGATAAAAATCTTCACTTGAAGAAGAGGAGGGCATCTTTGAATCATAAGCTTGAGATTAATAACTCCACAGAGGAAATATTTCACCAATACTCCATCGTTGGGGATAAAAGAGCCCTAAACGACAGTCGTCTATGCCTACCACTCCAAAAGAGTAGGATATTTGCTCCACTGGGGCACAATAAACATGCTGATCAAAACATCTCTGCAAGAAAACCTAACAGGGGTAAACTTCCCTGGGTAAAAAAGATATGAACTTCATGGGGAAGATGAACAACAACCTCACCGGGGAGATAAATGCCAATCACGAAGACACAAGGTATTGACTTTAATGGGATATAACAAAGGTATCCAATCCAATGAAACGATCCTCCCAAGATTCTTCAAAAAGAGTAAACTGCACTAAAGAAGAAGATTGTACATAAGCGCGTTGAAGTACACTTCTTTGGAGATAAGCCCTCTAGAAGGGACAAACTCTTACACAAACTCTTATCAAGAGTGCTGACTTCAGTGGGGATTATTAATGGATATGCTTTTACTGGAGATAAAGAATTATGTCTAGGCGAAAGTACGCCTTTAATGAAGATGAATTATTTTGTTTTGAGCAGAAGCGAGTATTCACTAGGGAAATTGGATCCCATTCTACAAAAATCTTCATGTTGGTCGCATACAGACCTTTCTTGATTCATTTGCTGGTATGCTTCTTGTCATAAAAGACAAACAACACTTGCAAAAAAAATTGTGGCAATATGCCCCAGTCTGGAATAACAAACTTCATTGAAGAACAAACAATTCGAACTACCGACCACTGGGTAAGGACTGCGATGTAAGATTACAACTTCATCATGTCAACTCTGAGGAGAAATGCCACTGAAATGTGGACTTTGGAGAAGATGCTGCAAAAATAAATTGCAGTCCACTGAACCGAAATCATCTTGACTTTAAACAACTTCTAAATTTCCGGGGAGAGGAATCATTCTCCTCCTGTCGAGAAATGAGGAATACTTTGCTCGTATATAAAGATCTCAGAAGAGAAACCCCTTAGCAGGCAGACTTTTGTCAAGTTGCAACAGATCTTGTGCTGGAGAAAGAATTCTGTCTCGGAAACAGCATTTCCATCATGAACTTTGTATGGGTAACAACCTCACTTGCTCTTTGTGTTGCTGCTCGTATCCTACTGAGGATAACGATCCATACTTCAACTAGAGATAGTGATCCTGACTTCTCATGAAGGAACATCAATAAATGGACTTAAGTCTCTGATGAGCCAAGGAAAACGATCCTGACTTCTCGACATCCTTTTCAAATTAACGAGTCATTTAGCATGCTTATGGAATTGATCTGATCAACCCTTGAAGAGGAGAAAATGCCCCTTCATAATTTCTTGCCCTAGTCTATAGGGTCTTTCAAAGAAAATTTTCCTTGAAAGAACTTTCTGAGATCTGTATTATCAAAGTTAACCAGCCCCAGTGTTGTGAATTTTAGGACACGACTCTTTGCTAACCGAAGCTGGAGATGGTTTCAACCATGCTTGAATGAATGCCCATGCATCTTCAAATTCTGAAAGGATTCTCCTCTTAATCAACATATTCTTGGAAAAATTTGTCAAATCTCAACATAACTGCCCCAGTTTGGCTGTACTTTTGAGGGCTCAAATCCTGACTTGAGTGCCTCAGATTGGATGAACACTTACTTAACAGAGTATTTAACATGCTTACCCCTTCTCAACAGAGTCTTCACAAACCTTTTCTTCGTTTCATGCCCATGGAGAAATGAGAAGCTCACAGAGTTTTGAAGACAACACCTCCTTAGCTTAGTTGACTTGCGTCTTGAAAGTAGGCTACTACACAATCATGCTTCCCAACTTGCAATGCTTCATGTTTAAGCAAATACTTGAAGCAATACGTCTCTCAGGCCTAACTAAAAGTAACACACCACTTCTTGATAGAGACTTTGGGCAATCAACTTTTGTAATCTGTTTCAGACCATTTCTCAAACCTGTATTCTTTCACTCAACCAAACCAATCGAAGTTTTCCTCAGATTAAGATCATCTTCAAAACTGATTTACCTTTCAACGATATCCTGGAGCAATTTGTCCCTTGAGATAATCAAACTTTCATCTGATGCTCATTATGCAAACTTACTTGATGTTTAAGCACTTGTTCATATGGAAATAATGTTTATTCTAAGAATGATAATTCTAATGCAAAGCCCATGTTTGTCTTGAAGTTTAAAAACTTTTATTGAAAAGATTAAACATCAAATTTTTCCTGTACAAAAGAAAGTAAAAAAGATGGTGTGATACCAACTCAAATGTTTTAGCAAGCCTCCTAAGAGTCAGATTACCGTATTCTCGTTACAGTTCACTTTCAAATGAACCCATGCTTCAGTTAGGACTTTTTAGGGTTGTAACGTGGCCTGGTTCACAGTTTTAGAAAAAAGGATTTAAGGCTCAAAATATTTTGTGCCCACCCATTCTCCGTGATGTTCTCCATTCCTACATTCAGTTAACTTGATGCGAGCACTCATCTCTTAAAAGGAGGTTACGATGGTTGAGGAGTCAAACGAGGTTTTTCTAGACACGACAGTCACTCACCTCTTTCTTTCTTGGTGTCTGATCACACGACTTTGTTCTTTGCTAAGGATATTTTTTGTAATCCTTTTTCGTTTTCACGCTTTTCGCTTTCTTTTTGTTTTCCCTAACTTTTGCCTGAACAAATTCTTTTTGATTTTTACTCTGAAGTCCAGCGGGATGCCTTGACTTTTTCCTAAGCAACTTGTTTTCCAAGTTTCGACTTAGCAAGGCTTTTTGTCTCTTTATTTCATCATTTCTTTTTGTTTGAACCATTCGTGTGACTTCGAGTCATTTTTGACTTGTTGGAGGTAATTAAGACTGCCTGAGTCATTAGTAGATGAGGGATAACTATTGTTGTACCATCATCTGTTGAACTCCTGATATGCGAGACATAACCATTATGGTATCGTTCTCTTCGATGCACACTGCTGATATATGAGGGTTAACCATTGTGGTTTTGACTTTCCTTCACCTTTTGATGGATAACTGTTGTTATATCCTTAGATGCACACTCCTAATGAGTTCTGAACGCTCGACCAAATTAACTGAACACTACCCTGCCCCGGGTTAAATGTGAGGGTTTTTTTTGAAAAGAAAAGAAACTCCGGCTTCAAGGATCAAAGGTGGTTAACAAGGGTCTATATTCCTTATATCTCTGATGTTTAGGGATTTGAAACAATGCTTGTACATCGTCAGCATGGATTTTATTCAAAAGCACACCATTTGAAATTTTTGGCATATTACTCATCATCCTCCCTATGAGGTATTTTTATTTATTTAAAAAGAGTTAAGTACAAAAAAGTAAAGAAAAACATTAATGAGTGAATACGAATGTATTAATTCAAGACAAACATATTCAATGCATCATGATTAATATAAAAAATAAGCAAGTTTTGCATACAAGAAAGTACTGAACCAAACAAGAAATATTACAAATGAGAATGCAAATGTAATTTGAATTGCCATATTAAGGAGACTAGCCTCCGTATGGACTTGTTACCTCAGATGATGCTCCGACAGTCTTGACATTCACTGAGTCAAAGGAGACTTCAAATCTGACCAACTGGTGCGAGAATAATGGCTTTTTCATCAAGCAAGTCTTGCATCCCATCTTCGAATGGTTTACAACCTTCAGCTGAATGGCTAAGTTCCCCAGCATGGTAATCACATCAAATTCCCTCACCATATGTGATGAATGCTTCATCAAGCGAACTTGCATAAACTGCATCATAAAGTACCTTCTACCATAGAGAAGAAATGCCAACCATCTTCTACTACACGGAAGAAAAAAGCAGCCGCTGAATTCCGGAGCATCTCCTGCTACACAAAAGAAGCATCGTATTCTACTACACATAAGCAAAATCTAGCAATAATACACAAGGATCTTCTACTACACGAAAGAAAATAAACTTAATATCCTACTTCACAAAAGATAAGTTTTAGCAACTGAATTACGGGGAATCTCCTACTTCATAAAAGAATCTTCGTCTTCGACTACACAGAAGCAAAATTCAGAAACTGTAACAAAGATCTTCTATTACATAGAAGAAACTAAACCCTGAACGTAGAATTCAACCTTTGAGGTATTTTATTTCTACACAACAGCGAATGTCTAAGATCTCTATATCTTATACTTCTTCATCACAGAAGCATCACCCCATCTTCTACTTACACATAAGAAGCATCTATCTGAGGAAAAGGAGCTTGAAACAGTTAGCCAAGCATGGACTGATCCTTGATATAGGGGCCAACCAAGTGGTCTTCAATATCATAACCAGGTGCCCCAGAATGGGAGGCACATCTAGCATTTGCATCAAAATCAAGAGAGAAATTAGTGGGAGGAGGACCCAAAGCACAAAGCTTAATCACTTGAGCTTCCACCACACGAGGAAGTAACTGGATGCAAGATATAAAAGATTGTATCAACATGCTTCTCAATATTTTTCCTATCTTTGCCGATAAGCTTTTCCCCATGGGTTCACTTGAAGACCAGAAACTAGTTGTTGACGAAAAAATCTAGGAACACAAAGTTCTGGATGAGACCCATAAAGTATCTCTCGATTCAAAAAATGTCCCCTAGTCCGAGGATGAGTGACAACTTATGTAGCAACACCATATATATGATCACTTTCCCTTGCTGACACTATCTTCATAACTTCCATATCCGACTCAACTGAATCTTCAACTGGTTATTTTTTCCCTCTTAAGGATTTTTAACCATGGACTATTGCCTGCGTGTCCATAATAAATAGCCCCATCTGATTTTTCATCTCAGAATTATGAAAAGAATACCAGGCCTGAATAAGAATTTCTCACTCTGAGTACCTGTTATGAATGCATGAAGATGCATGAGGTAAATGAATGGATGTAATGCCATGTTTGGTCATTTATTTGCCTACAACCTTTCACATTTATTTTTTTTGTGTAAAATAAACATGCTATGAGGTAAGGTGCAACAACATAGGTTCAAAAGTTTAGCATAGCAACTGTACAATCCTCTAGATAACTACTGTATCAATATGCTGAATAATTCGGATATCACCGGATTGAAGGTTCATAATCACTTCAGGAATACAATGGAACCAAGTACCAAGAATAACTGTTGTATAATCTCTGGCCAAGTTGAATATATCAAGATCAAATGTCCAAAACATAACCAAATAACCATAGTCACCGATAGAATACAACAGTCACCATCATAACATAGTCACCATCTGTACCTATAATAATTAAGTCCCTCCCTACTCACGGGTGAAAACTAGGCCAGGGTAAGTAAATGTAACTCAAAATCACAGGTTCTCTTGAGAGTACTATCATCATACGCCTACGTGATAATGAGAGCACCTCATTAAAACCTCATCTGAGCACGAACGACACAACTGTCTAGGGTAATCTACATCCCCTATCCGTCGTGTTCCACCACATTCCTAATGTTCCTGTGGTTTTCACTTGGCCTGGGTATTGGGTCTCCTACCTCTTGTAACACCCACCCAACATGGAAACAGATCCAGCACAACAGATAACCAATGTGGAAAGCAATAAAATGCATGCACAAACATATGCAAGTAGTGTATATGAAGCTGTAAATAACTGGAGATAAACAAACACCCAAAGAAGTAAACAAACAAGAGCTAGGATCGACTTCAGGATGGGCCAGTAATAGGTCAATTTATCCCCAGTGAAGTCGCCAGCTAAAACAACCGGCTAAACAATCAAATGATAATGAAATCAATGAAGCGCCATCGAACGTTTTTTTCCCAAAGGAAGGGAACAATAAACATCGAGTAAACCTGAGAAGGGTGAAATCACGATCAAATGACCGAGAGATCGAGTAAGGGAGTCTGTTACGTGAAGGGAATGTATTAGCACCCCACACGCCCGTAGTACTCTACGATATCCACTCTTGTTATTCTAATCAAAGGGTGTGTTTCAAATCTATATCTAAACTATACGGGGAATGCATGCAAAACAAAGGAGAAAAGAATGTAGGGAAAATAAAAGTTGTGCTCGCCCGGGCCCTACCCTAATGCCTACGTATCCCTTTTAAGGAATCAGAGCAGCCGTAGTTCGGCCTCAAAAGTTTTTTTGTTGGTTTGTATTTTTAAATGAACAATATTAATTTCGCCTTCTGCCGCAGCTCGACCTTTGGAGACTCATGTGTCAGCACAAAAGTGAATCAACATGTTCTTTTGAAAAAAAGTTTGATGGAAAAGCCCTAAGGCGCAAAAAAGTTTGCATTGGTTGGTATTTTTTACCTTAAAGAAGGATCTGAAAGTTGTTAGATGTTTTATGCTTTTTGCCAAGAAAAAGAATTTTAGTCTTAATGCAAGGATGCAAAAGAAAGAAAAATCATCTAAGGGAGACTAACCTAGATTTATCCCTAATGTTATCATATAATGATTAATCCTAAGGTCGAGGATAAAAGGGAAATCTCTACCCTAAGTTAGCATGCATTGATACCTATCCTAACATCTAGCTCGGAGACTACACTAGTCAAGCGATCCTAAGGGAAATATGGTATAGCAAACAAATAAGCAAACAAGTACTTTGGCAAAAGCACACAAACATGAGTAGCACATACCGACTAAAAGGGATGAGGGAAACAAGAGAAATGCCTTAGCTAAGGGGAGCGTATCACCCGAAGCAAACAAGCGGGAGACGGATGAAATAAAAAAATGTGACGTCCAAAGCGACTGAACACCTAACTAAGATATAGAAGATCGAGGTAAGCGACAAAAGACAATATGAAAGATCACAGAGTGTTAGCATCAGCCAATGCGATCTCCTGACAAAGCGTGGGGTTTTGATTGCAAAACCCTTTCCCACTTGACGGATTCAATATACAAGATCTGCATAACTTCGAAGCATCGATGTACAACATGAGATAAGGCTGACACATACTAGAAGGTGCGGGGGTCGATTACGGACCCTCCCCGCCTGCCTCCTTTTGAGGACTTATCATCTGTAAAAAAAATGCGGGTAAAAATGTAAACACGCGTGCAGAATACCTACTTCAAAGGTAGGATTTTAAACAACCACGATTAGCATACAGAAAGCGGTGCCTGCTACAGGACTTTAAACAACAACTTAGAGCGCACGCTCTTTATTTCCTGCTTCCTACTTCACATAATTTCTAGGTAGCGATAAGTGCCCCTACTATACGTGATCTCTAGAAAGCGGTAAATGTTGAAATGAGGTAAACAAGAGAAAAATACCAAATGAACAAAAGCTCGTAGCATGGCAAGAAAAGAAGAGAAACCCAAAAAACTTTGAGTAAGCTTCACCAAGCAAAGAAAAGAGTCAAAAATCAAATTCTCGGAATAAGTGTCGAAGCATCATCGGTGTGAAAATAAATCACAATCAAAATCTCAAGCACATCCTCATATCGCACAGTAAACCTGCATAAGACTCAAATCTCAACAAGCAAAGGTGATTTACCAATCTCAAGTAATCGGATAATCGAGTTTCAATTCCTAAAATCAAAATAAGAAAAACTAACAAATTTTTATATTTGATTTTATTATTTTTTATCATGTAAAGAAACAGTTCAAACAAAACTAAATAATTATCAAAATTATTAAAAAGAACATACTAAAAGAATAAACTCAGGGGGTGCAATCTGTAAGCAGGAGGTGCTATCGTAAAACCAGGCGCTAGACCCACGCTAAGAGTCCATAAGCTGTTTTTGTTGCACATGGCTTCAACTTTCCAAAAACAATGCCATTGGGCTTAGGAGGAAGGTACATGCCGAAATCTAGGCATGTAGAAGTAATTTGGGCGCTAGGCCCATCATTAAAGTCCAAATATCAGTTTTTTGTCACAAGCAACTAGGCTACTAAAAAATCAGATATGGGCTTTGGAAAGTGTAGTTTGATCCAAGTCCTAGGCCTAAGGCAAAGGGTGGAACTCTGTCCAGCAAACAACTCCAAGTTTATCATTCAGCCTTTTTTATTTAATTATTACTGGTTTAAATTTAAAAACAAACAAGAAGAATAATAAAAAAGGTGAACGATATTGGTGTGAGAAATTTGGGTTAGAGGTTGTAACTTCTCAACTTCATCGTTCAAAAACTATTCTTACTCTTTTCACAAAACACGACGTGACTTCTTCCTCGATTGCTCCGTTTACTTTCGCCATAGCCACCATATGCCATATGTTATTCCGCTCAACAACTTACTCTCTGTCAACTCCGTTTCAACATATCTTGTTACGCCTCGAAGCTCCGCCACACTTTGATCCATTTTTGCTTGTTTTAACAAAAGCAAAGGAAAAACCGAGGAAATCGAAGGGAGAAGAAGCGAGATTCACCTACCAGTAACAATCTGGTGCCTCTTCAAGCATGTCGAAATAATGAGAAATCCAGAAACCGGCGGCTCAGGTAAGCGTTTGTTCTTTCTCTTCTCTGATTCACACTTCTTCCTCTATGTATTCTAGTTTATGTATTTGCACGATTCTTATGTGCTTTCCGTTGCGTGTTACAGTTGCGTTGTGTCGTACCCCAAATTTGTCCTACCTCGATGATTTTATTTTTCGAGATTAAAATAGAAGAAATATTTAATTAAAGATGGTACAACAGTATCTGATGTTCCATCTTTATCTGACTAGGGGGTGTATTTTAATTCAGGAAAGTGGGGCTTTCTAAATCAGAAAGACTTGCCTATCTGTGAATCCATTTGCGAGGCATGTTGGCCATTGGCCTATGCGATTCGTAAATGGAAATTATTCAAATAGCTATTAAGTTCCTAATTATTAAATAGTTGTTAGTAAAAGAGGGATTGAAATTAACTAAGTCCACTTAAATGTTTTTGTTGTTAGAAAGGAGGTGAAAATTCAGTATATAAGCCCATTTCGTTAGCCCATTTCCATTTGTGTTGTTAGGTAGCAAAGAAAGGGGGTATGGTTATAAGATTAGGCCCATTAAGGTTTTTTAGAAAACGGTCCATTTGGCATTTTGTTGCTGATTTGCTTTAGGAAGTTGTTATAAAAACATTTGTTTGTTATTATCATTTTTTCTAAAGTTTTCTTTACAGCCCGTTAAAGAAGGAATTTATTTCATTTAGGGTAGTAAATTAGATAATGTTTATTTATTAAAAGATCTTTTAAAAAAATATTAAATATTGTTTGAAGAAAATTATCTGATTTTTATTTGTGGTAAGTTTCTGTTTTATTATTTTAAGAGATATTGTATTATGTATTAAGTTTTTTGTTTTGTTTTGGAAGATCTGTTGGATCGAAATTAAGCCCAAATCATGTCAAAAATAATAGTAATATGCTGCAGGCCCAATACAGATGTTGGCCCAATTAACATTCACTGTGCAAATCATCCAGGATTAACACACGTTTTTTTCCTCACTAACAACAACTGTTCAAATTATCATAAAATCAAATCTTTTAAACAACAAATCCAGAAATTACAAATACATTCAAATTTGCAGAAAATCCAAAATATACCAGTTCAAAATCCAGTAAATCAATTACAAACAAATCCAATCCAGATTACAATGTATAGAATCAACTATAATTACAAATAATCAATTACAGAAATCAAAACCCTAAGATTATTCGTAATCCCTAAATCTAAGACTAATTGTAACAACAATTTTACAATTCTCTAATTCCTAACCCTATAAGTACCAAGAAAAAAGTATATACAGAAGGGAGGAGGACGAAGGAAGAACAGAATAACCGCGAAAAACAACAATACTGAAAAGGGGGGAATTGAAGATGGGAAGGAAGATATACAATAAGGGGGCGGAATTCGAAATAAGAAGAACAAGATGCCAAAACTGTTGCTTGTTGAAGATTGAAAAGGGGAAATTAGGGTTTCAACATCTAAAACCCTAATCGCATGACCTAATTGCACTACTAGCCTTGCTAACCTCCGCCGTAACTCATCGTCTTCACCGTAACCTGCAAAGGGAATCGAGATCAGAAAGAATAGCATAGTCGAACAGTTGAGAATGAAGGTAAGTGAAACTTAGCTTTCAGGCGTTTAGTTTTCGTTGTTGTTGGGTTCGAATTGGCAGTAAGGGGAGGGACTGAGCGCTGCTGCGGGTGTTGAAGAAGAGAGAAAGGATTGGAAAACGAGAGAGAGAGAGAGAGAGAGAGGGTGTTAACTGTATACTGTAAATCAAACAAAGAACAATAAAAACATAATATTAAAAACATGATGTTATCTGTTTCACTCCAATATCCGCACGCCCACACTAATTATCACACTCCCTCGTTATCCTCCACGTGATTGCAATCAGACGGCCGCTAGGCCAAGTCTGCATGGTAAATAACGCACATCGTGCAAAACCCAATTCGTCTGGTTCCTCTTCAAACGTTTTGGGCCTAAGCCCGTTAACTTTCTACACCCCCTGCCAGCCTGCATATATGGGCCTAACCCAAGCTCCTTCCAGCACCCCCCTCTTTTTACTCTATAACTAATAATACACCCCCTGGTAATTATTTATATTTTACATTTTTTATAATTATTTTAATTATATTTTCTTATTATTATTATACTATATTTTTATAATATTTATAATAATAATAATTATTAATTTTTATATATTATTATTTATTATATGTAAATATTATTATTATTTATATATTAACATATAAATTATTTTATTCAAAAACCCATGCATTATTTTATATATTTTTGCATTAAGATATTTTATCATGCATTAACAAGATTTTTTTTTGTAATTAATACGATTAAAAAACACTCAACAAACAACAAACTATTTTTCGCAATCAACTAATCTAATCAACTTTTTTTGCAAAAGGGTTTCAAACAGATTTTGACTTACCGCGCATTTAGTCAAAATCTCCGCAATCACTACTTCTGGCTAAGTGCGAGGTGATTCAAAATACGTTTGCGACCCCTAAAAAACACCAACCCATATGAACTACAAATTGGGACTCTGATTCTTCATAAGAGGATACGTAGGCATACGATCAAAAGTCGTAGCGAGTTCCCCTATAAAAAATTTAAGCCCTTCCCCTAATAAAATTTAAATCCTGTTTCCCCAACTCAAACCTAAAACCCAGTATCCTTGTGAACAAGTTAGATGAAAGGTGCCTAACACCTTCCTTTCGTCTAAAGAAGTCTGAAACCTAGAATCTCTGTCTACGAATTAGGCTTTTCTGTTAGATTCCCTTCCCTAAGATAAAAACTAATAGTGGAAGCTCTGATTAAAAAACCAGTTGCTACAGTTGGCGACTCTGCTGGGGAATTCAGCTTTAGGTTTTAGGATTTTTTGCTTTGGGGGTTTTATTTATTTATTGCTTTATTTATTCATTGCTTTCATTTATTCATTATATTTATTTAATTATTGTCTATTGTTTATCATCATATATACTGCGTGGTTGGATTTTTTTTTATTTCTCAAAATATTTTCAATAACCCTTAGAAAGAAGGTCCGTCTAATAGCTTAGGGGGTACATCATCCCTGTGAGTTTATGTGACGACTTCGCCTAGAGTCGGTGAACTTCTGAAAAAGGAATAATTATCGAGAGATATCCTCTTGACGAGTAGGACTTTGGAAGGTCACCCATGACTCTTTGTAACGACCTTAAACTAAAATCTCATTACAAGACCTTTCACGACTTTGAGACAAAAGTCTCAGTCCGTAAAGAGGCTTCACCTAAGGGAGGCCCTTGTGCCTTTTCCCTCTGGTGTTATTCATGACACCCTTAAGGAAGCCACCTTTTGGGAGGGTAAACCAAACATAGGTCAAAATTAAGGAGCCTACCTTCTAAGGGTACTTATCACAAAACCCCGTCACTAAACCATACATCCCTACCTTATAGGGGTACTTATCACAAATATCTCGTCACTCAACCCTACACCTATACATTCATGCATTTCATATATCCGTTATTCATTTCATATATTCGTCACCCATTTCTTTGTCTTATTCATAGGGTACAAAAAAAATAAAATAAAATCAAGATCTCGGTGACTGTCTTTAAAAATGGATACCGAAGGAAACAACTTGTCTATGTCAACACGCTAAATATGTCTGAAATCAAAGCCACAAAAGGGAAATAATGTGCTGAAGACTTTCTCAAGATTTGTCAAGCAAAGGCGGATGGTTTCAAGAGCAGATATCTGCAGGCGCACCTAGCAGACTTGTTTCCCATTGCTTGATTTCATGTAAATAAAGTTTTGGTTTAAGATTGTAATATTTTTCAATATCTGAATTATGTTACCTTCAATAAAGGCATTTTGTTTCTGCATCTCGTTTGCATATCTATTTTAAAGATAGTCACCAAGTAAAATAATAAGCAAAAGACAAGCATGTACCCAAATGAATAAGACATTTAAAACAAGAAACCATTTCATGTTCATACACATCTGTTCGCACACATGCATTCATAAACACCTACATATCATATCAAAACTCATTTTTTTTAAAAAAACTCTTCAGTTAAGCCATGGGTAGAAGAAGATCACCACCTCCTTGGCCTCCATATCGAGTAAGGACATATCAACAAAGAACCTTGGAACAGATCGAGGAAAACCAGGCTGCATTCAAGGAATATCTAGACCAAGTCAAAGGTGATACGAGTTCGATGAAAGGAGATCTGAGTCAAGTTCTCCTAGCCTTAAAGAACTTCATTGACAAATAAGACCAGATCCCCAGGGTAGCTTTCGAAGAAGTAGCTCAAACGATTGGTGCATCAAGCGGTCACCAATTAAGAAAAGAGCCAGAAGCGGGACCCCTCAATCTAAAAAGGTCTGTTTCAGACCCCCCAAAAGACAAGAGGGAGAAATTAATGTCGTAGCCTCACAAGCAAGAATACCACGACCATTAGTGATCCCACAAAGACAACAACAAGGTATAAGGCCACTCAAAATTTGATCCGCTCCCTAGGCCACCTAGCCAGTTATTGCAATAGATGGTTAAGGCATCCTTGGTGGTAATCAAGCCTCTAGCTCCTCCAGTCGGGCCACTCCCACAAAGATACAATGCTGACGCCAAATGTGAATACCACGCTAACTCTCTGGGGCACACTGTTGTACCCCAAAATTCTCCCTCTCATTTCTCAAGAATTTTCTCACAAGATCTTCCATGACATCAAGTTTGAAGCACTGAAACATCAATTTGGGTTTGGAATTGGCACAATGGCAAAATGGTTTGCACACTGAAAAGTCAAACTTTAACTTTCGGATCAAAATCAAGTTTCAAGAATCATATTTCATCAAGACATGTTAGAAGATGAAGTTTGTTTCATCAAGAAAGTCAAAAGTCAAATTTACTTTGGAAAAGTCAAAATTCTAAGCACTTAGAAATTTTTCTAAGTGTTAAGAAAATATGATAAGTTCAGAACTTCTGGTCAGATTTTCATCATAATGTAGGCTGATTCTGGAAGAACTTCTGACACAAAAGTTGTAGATCTCCATGAGATCTAGAATATTGCAGAACAGAGATTCTCCTAGAAATGATGGGATTTCAAGTTATACATCCTTGAAGACACATCCATAAAACTAAAACACTTAGTAAATTCTGAGCATTTTCAAGTCAGAATTTGGTTACAACTTCTGGGCCAGTTTTCGCGTAGGTTCAATCAGAGTTTGCAAGAGTAATTCAAGGAAGGTATACAAAGCACATTACAAGCTTTCTGAAAAGCATGAGAACCCCTTCAGATCATGCTGGAACAGGGAGATTCAAAGATCAGAAGTTGGAATTTTGTTCTAAGTTACGTTGATGTTGAAATTCTGATCCAGATTAAGCTATGATACATAATCTCATATTGCAGGTTTTCTGTTTTGATAAATATCATCATCATTTAATGCTCACACCCACTTTTGAGTCTTTATCCAAAGGATTTCCCCACGCGTGGCATAGAAGTACCATTGTTGTCCTTGAAAAGTAAACTTTTGTACAAAGTTTATGCTGGGCCCATGCTTTACTTTTTATTCTGAGGGTACTTTTCCATAAATCATGCTTAAAAATTCAGGTTAGGCACGGCTAAAGCTGCTAACCACTCTACTTTTCCTTGAAACATGCTTGTCCAAACTTGCTTCAAGAACAAGTCAGCGCTATAACACATGATGATTGTACTCTTGAATTCTCCAAAGCTCTAAAATCCTTGCCTATAAATTGAACTTCATTTGAAACTGTGAAAGGGGTCGAAGATTTGAGAAAAAAGCCTTAAAATCTTGCTTAAATTTCCCAAGTACTTGAAGCTACAACCCAAACACGAAACCTGCTAAGCTTATGTTTGTAACATCCAAACTCTAATTTTTCTTGCACATTTCTTGGCCAAATCACTCACGCAATTTTTGATATACATTTAGAAACCGTCCCAACTTCTGTTTTCAGACTGTAACACAACCTTCATCCATCTCTATTTCAAAAAATCAAAACTTTGCTTCTTGGCTACTCCATAATATCACAACAGTCATAACCAGGCTCTAGTTCACAGAATAATTTCCAACTGCAAGATAAGTTTTTCTAATTTTTATCTCATTACTTAGGCATTGTTAGGCTTGCATGTTCAAAAATACAATGTAGACATGTTGATTCTGATCATGTATATAATCATAAATTTCATGTATTTTTGCCTAAGTAGAGAGAATTTCAGATCATAATTTCTTGAGGAAATTATGTGTCAGAGTTAGAATTAGCCAAATTCATGTCTATTTATGATTTAGAGTTCTGATGCTTTATATTTCTGAAACCTTGATGAAATCTGCCATGACTTCTATGTTTGCATTTTCCATTTTTGTTGAGAAATGACTAAGTTGCAGATACTCTGGTTGGCATGGAGAAGGAGATGGAGTTCATCATCAGAACTTACTTTGTAATATATGTTTATGTTTTTGCTTATAATACCGGATGTATAACCACCCCAGTGGTAGAAAGCGTGCGCATAAGACATTAGTGTTAAGGATCCTGAGTTCTAGCCCCATAAACACCTTTTTTTGTATTTATTTCCTGACATTTTTACCCCATTATTTGTCAAACAATAACCCTGGACAGAACTTCTGGATAAACCTCCTCCCATTTGTTTGTCAAAATAGTGATCCAGGACTGGAACTTCTAGATTTTCCCATCCAGCAGCATTGACACCTCATTCTCCCATTATCAGAACTTCTAGGTTTCCAATTGTACTAGAACTTCTAGGCTCTCTCAAACAACCAGAATTTCTGACCTTCCATTAACACTAGAACTTCTAAGTTCCCGATTATATCAGAACTTCCAGGATTTTCTTTGTTCCTAGCAACCCCAGAGTTTTAGTGCACCCGGATCCAGAACTTCTGACCTTCCCCATCTCTGCTAACATTTTCTTTATGATTTGCAGTGCATCAGAGTCAGAATTTCCGCCCCTTATTGCTGTCCTTTCAGCAACGCGCTGATTCTGACTTTTATTCCCTTATTTTTTTTATCATCACTTTTATTTTCATTAATCAAAAACACCAAAAATACCTTATATTCATGCACTTTGCTTTATTCCTTTTAAAATAAAAAGACAAATATTTTCTTAAGCAAATTTATTTCTTCTCTTAACAAAAACAAAACAAGCCTAGTTTACATTTCTTGTACATTATTTCAATATGGTTGTAATAGATAATTAAGACTTTAATTCCTTGCAATCCCCATTTGTAAATTTGTGCACCCCATCCCCCTAATGATTGTAATAGCGTAGAATATTTACTTCCTGCAATTTATCGCTTTCACATAAATGCTAGTAAAATAGGATTTGTATGGGAAAATAAAATGAACAAGTAGACAACCCCTAATCAAAGACTAAATTCTTTCAAATTAAACAAACTATTCACACATACACCCCTAGGGTTAACTCCACTTGTTGCCTAAAAATGGTCATGTTATGCATGTGAGAAGTCTTAGCAAAACAATAAAAAATACAAAGATCATAGTCCCTCGATAACGCTTCGAATGTTGCCTTACAAATGATTATAGTCCCTCAAGAAAAATGCTAAGATATCTCACAACATTGCTATCATGACTATATGATGACCCACGCCCGTCCCTTTACATCAAAGGATAAAGCTTCTTACCAATCAATGGTAAGAGAGCAACATCTAAAGGAGGAGGAAAAGAACAAAGACTTTTGAGTAGGTAGAAACGTTCTTAGTTGCTTGCCCATTTTCAAAAACAAAGATCTTTTCAAACACACCAACACTTTCCATGAAATATTTTCAAAAGTCCAACACTTTGTATACATTCTTATAGAGACGAGAATCATTACAAAGTTTTCCTAAATGAAGGCGCTTTTCAAAAATACTTTCAAAAAACACCACAAAGCACACTTTCAAACAAAAGCAAATGATCTATCAAGCAACTAAGAGCCCATAGATAACTATGGATGAAAAGGGTGCTAACACCTTCCCTTTTCATAATATACCCCCCTAACTCAAGAAAATAATCTCAATGGTCTTTCCTGTTCTTTTGACCCTTTCCTTTATTTGGAAAAAAGAAAAGTCGGTGGCGACTCTTGCTATCTGCAACAATTGCGATCAAATGCAAAACATCCCAAATCAGTTCTCCCACCGTGTTACAGAACTGGCGACTCTGCTGGGGATATGACTTAAAAGTGGGGTTACCTTAGGGCTAGATCACCTTTACTTGCTTTTCTTTGTTGACTTGTTTGCTTTACATTTTGGTTCCTTGTTTGGGCTTGTCTTGATCCTCTACCCGGATCTGGGACACCTTTTAGATAAGTAGAAATAAGTTATGGAAACTGTGCGGGGTATACCGATATGGTCTATGAAATAGCTATGTTAGTGTGACACATTTGTTGGTACCGGTAGCCCTTGAGTAGTCAAGGAGAATACGGGGCCGCTGTGTGGTGTCATAAAGCACTAACTGACTTTAGAACCTTTATTTAACCAACTTGGCCATTAGGAAGTAGTGAGGTAGCCGACTTTGGTGCAGTCTGAAGTTGGTTGACACTCGATAATACGCTCATTGAGATCGGACTTTTGGTATACTTCAGTCACCATTAAAGAGGCTTGCACTGAAACAATGTCTCATGAAGAAAGATCCGTGATATTAATATCCCATAGAATCTGATTACTTTCTAGGACAGTTTGAACCAACTAAAACTTCAAGAGGGTACTTACCTTTAAGCTCCATGAAAGCCTAAACCTAAGGACTTGTTTGCCTTGTGTGTATATGTTTACTTGTACATAAAATCATAGCATCATACCATTGCATTTTTGCACTAACCATTTCAAGGATTTTTGAGATTTATCTTTGTTCTATTTTGTAGGACATGGCTTCCACCCGCAGGAATACTATCCAAGTCAATCTCGTAAGAATTCCTTCTCAACTCAAAGAGTTAGCATAAAGGGTTCTTGAGAATTATTCATTTACCAAAAGACATGGTCGACTCTTAAACTTGGTTACCTCAAACATTGATGAAGACATGATGAAAGTGATTTTTCAATTTTTTAAACCTTTGCACCATTGCTTTACCTTTTCCGATTACCAGATTGTACCCACTATGGAAGAATTCTCTCAACTATTGAGAATTCCTACTCTCAATCAATTACCTTTCAAAGTTACTGAAAAATAACCAAACTCTGAAGAGATTTCCCGAGCGTTACACATGTAACAATCCGACGTCACGACTAATTGGGAAACAAGAAGTGGTGTCAGAGGGTTCTTAGCCAAATTCTAGTTGGAGAAAGATCAAGATTGTTGTGACACTCTGGATTTACATGCTTTTGAAGAAATCTTGGCCCTTCTCATCTATGGGATGGTTTTATTTCTAAATCCTGACCAACTTATAGATGTAAATGCTGTCAAAATCTTCATATCTCGCAATCCAATACCTACTTTGTTGGGAGATATCCTACATTTTCTCCACTCCTGCACCACGAGGAAAAGAGGAACCCTCATGTGTTGCACTCCCATATTGGCTAGGTGGTTTGTCTCGCATCTCCCCCGATCCGTATTGAAGAACGAGCAAGGTTTGAGGTGGTCCAATAAGTTGATGTCACTCAGACATTCGGATATTCACTGGTGTTCTCGATCCTTGGAGGATATTACTATCATCGAACTTTGTGGGGAATTCCCTAATGCCCCTTTGCTTGGCATTAGAGGAGGTATCACTTACAACCCTTGCTTAGATTTGCGACAGTTTGGATATTCCCGAAGAGATGGTCCTCACGATATGCTCATCCAAGGAGTGGTATTCGACTACGAAAGTGACGATCAAGGCTACCGTCAGAGGTTTATGCAAGATTGGAGGATGGTAAACAAGGTGGGTGGTAAGACGTTGGGATACAAGAATTCTATTCCCCTTGAACCTTACTGTGATCGGTGGATCTGGAACTGACTGTTTAACGCTGGTTCGCGAAATGTCGCGGAAGCAAGAGTCGCCACCGTCTTTTATTTTCTCCAAATGGAAAGGACAAAAGCACAGAAAAATTCCTTATAGAGATTGCTCTCGGTTCGGGAGGTAGGTTATAGAAAGGGAAGGTGTTAGCACCCTTTCTATCCATGGTTATCCATGGGCTCCTAGATACTTGCTCATTGTGTTTTCAAAAAATGGTTTGTTTGCTTTTCAATGTGGGTTTTAAAAAGTTTCTTTGAAAATTCCAGTTCGACTCTTGTATCAGTCCTCAAGAGTGTTTGAAAAATTGCTTTCGAAAGCTTTTTTGAAAAGGTGTCGGTGTGAAAAGTATTTTTTGAATTTTGTTTGAAATTTAGAGCAAGTATCTAGAGTCGTCTACCTACCCTAAGGAATTCGTCTGTGTAAATGTCCTTTAAAGTAGTGTCATCCCACCATTGAGAGGTAGGTAGCACCACCGCTGGAGGTGTTCGGGTCAATTCGAGGGTTCGGGACATGGTGATCACCGGAGCAATGGGAAGACACCTTAGAAGCTACCCTCATGCCAGGTTCCCGGATCATGAGGACTTACTAAGACATCCTCTACTCGACGATCACCTTTTGAGGCAAGGCAACAGTGAGGCGTACCCTAGGCGTGGTGTGTGCGATTTGTGTGTCGTTTTCAGATATTTTTGTCTCTTGTCATGTATGGGTGATCTACGCTTGTTTTTATTTATTGTCATTCATTCTTGCATGCCTTGATTAACAGTTAAAAGTGCGAGAAAAGTAAAATTCTAAAGCTATTACAAAAGGTGCGGGTCCACATCGCCAAAATTTCTTGAACCCGATTTGACAGAAAAATAAAGAATTAAAAATGCGAACGATAAAGATTACATGGCCGTGGGAGAGATACATAAATATTAAAAGAAATAAAAATAAATATGCGAATAAGAATTAAAAACGAGGGCGTTGGACCCTTTTTTGCAAAATTAAATTAAACGATGAAATTAATTAATTAAAAAAGAAAAGAAATTGTTTTTGGTATTTTTTGGTTTTATGATTTTAATGGGAAAAAGAATTAAATGCAATTAAACCTAATTCTACAATTTTTATTTTATTATGAAAACATGTTAAAGTTTAACCTAAAATTAACCCTAATTATTTTACATGCAATTTTTAATAAAAATAAATAATATTTATATTTAATTATTATGAAAAAAAATAAAAAGGGATAAAAACTAATATAAACCCTAGTTCTACAAATTTTAATTTAATTTAAGAAAACATTACTATTAAACCTAATTTAATAACTAAATTCAATTAATGCAATTTATTTACAAAAAAAATACTAAAATAAAATATTTATTATTTTTCCTCTTTTCTGATTTTTTTTAATATATTTTTTATGAAAATAATAAATTAATTAAACAAAACAATAATTAAAAGAAAATAGAAATAATAAAAAAAGAAAGAATTGTAAAAAAGATGGCAAAACCTAGGGGGTCTGCCCCAAATTGTGAGGTTTCCTTTTAGCAATCTGGGCCCAATGCTTCAGGCCTGGTGGACTTTCCCCACTAGCGTGCATTAGCGTTGACCCACGTACACCATGCTCTTCAGATCCTAGCCCTTGATTGAATCCAGTGGGACGCGTGGACGTTTGATTTTGAAGGCGTACGGTGTGCTTTGATATTGAATCTGCATAGGAATATTAGTTGAAAAACAATATTGAAAGAGTGAAGACCTGGGGCTCGAACCCAGGTCTTGAACGTTACCAGCGCTTATGCCTGCCAGTGGAGCTACCTTGTTTATCTGTACATCATATAATTAACGAATATAATAAAAAAAAAGTTAATGCTTCTGTTTTTCGCGCGCGATTCAAACAATCCAATCGCTGACGGCCACCTCATCTTCTTCTTCTTTATTCCCTGAAACACAAAGGTAATAAGCAACGGTTTTTTAAGTGTTCTTTTAGGCCATCTTCTGGAAAATAGCGAATAGCCCCTGGGGCTTCATAAATTAGGCGCGATGGCCTCATTCTCTTCGTCCAAACGCCCTGAATTGGATGGTCTAGGTCTTACACGCCACTTGTTCCTCAAACGAAAACCCCTAATTTGAAAACCTAAGAACCCTAAAAAGCAACAATGGTGAATTTGCATACGATGTATAAAAACGCAATTAAAGTAGATGATTAGCTTCAGAACACATCATATAGTATGAATCCATTAAAAATATGCAATGAAAATGTCTAAATCTTGAAATACGATTATGAAAAAAAATGAGAAAAGCTTGACTTCTGTACAATGATTCAAAGGGTTAGGGACTATGTTCTTGATCCAGGAAGGTTCCTTGATGTCCCAGGAATGTGATAGGATCGTTGTTTTGGCTTGAATCAAACTCTAACCCTGTTTTCAGTTTTTTGAGTTTTCAAGAGAAATTTCAAGTGTTCATATGCTTTTTCTGTGCAGCTTCTTGGTCAATGACATTAGGTTTTGCTTCTTTGTATATGTATGAATGAATTAGGTCAAAAATCTGATCAAAAGAATCCAAGAATTGATTATGCAATATTTGGTTTTCAAGCATTAGTTTTTCCAATCTTTTTCATCCAATTTGATATCAAATCATATCCAATCCTTCCCTAATTGATCATGCACGAATTTGAGTGTCCAATGAGAGTATTTTCTGCACAAAAAGATTTTATTTCATTAGTTTAGCATTTTTCCATATTTTATTTGGTTTAAATGAATTATTAATAATAAAAAATCCAAATAAATAAATAAAAAAATGAATAAAAACTTCCCTTTGGGCCAAGTGGTCGTGCGCATGCCTTGGATAATGAATTGTGGAAGAAAAATAGGCCCATTAGCAATTTTAGGTCATTTGAATCAATGTTGACTTTTCAAAATATCCAAAAATTGCCCAATTTCCACAAGGCATAACTTGCTCAATTTATAAGCTTTGCTCTTGTTCTTGGACATTTTGGAAAGGTCTTTGAGTCCTCTAACCAATGCCTTTTGTCCCATGTCATTTTGATTTACCAATCTCAAGTTATGGCCTTTGACTTAAAGTCCTTTTTTGTTGACTTTTGAAAATGACCTATAATGTTGAAATTGATAACTTTTTGTGAGAGCATTTCTTGGACTTGAAGTATGAATAGGAGTTGTAGGAAATGTCTTTCTCTTCAAAATGAGCTTTTGATGGAATTTTTATGATAATCCATGTGAAAGTTATGCCCTGGTCAATTTACAGTTGACTTTTTCAGCTGTCCAAATAAGGAAACTTTTGCATCTTGATGATTTTTGAGCCAAACTTTGAGAATCATGATCAAGCATTGATCAAATGATGTTTGTGGCTTCAAAATGAGATGTTGACCAAAAATTTGAACTTTTGACTGTCAAATGACCATTTTGCCCCTACAGTTGACTGTGCAATTTTGTGCTGAAATTCTTGAAACTTGGTATGAGGATGCTTGACCATATTTGTAGGCATGTGGGACTTGATTGGACCCTTGGAAACTTCATTTTCTTGATCAGGACCAAAACCCTAATTTTGACTGCTTAGGAGGCCCTTGACTGTGCAACCTTTGGGGAGACTTTGAAGCTTGACTTGGCAATTTCTGAAGAATATGGGAGGGCAAATTTTGGGGTACAACAGTTGCCCCTGTTCAATCTTCTTAGACCTGAGGATGCAGATTGGCTGACGTGCCTTTCGTAATCCGAGGGTAGAAGATGATTGAACACTAGAGTGCCCAGAAATTTGCGCTCACATAGTAGCAGTGTGACGGAAATGGGCTTATAGATGCCATTTGGAGATTGATGGATAGGATGATGGGCTTATAGATGCCATCTGGATGTTGATCGCGTAAGAGATTCCTTAGCGAGAACTTGCGTACCTGCAAAAGAAAAATGAATACCTGACATGTTGCAGGAGCTGGTCTTCAGATGCTTTGTATAGATATGTCCTGATTGGTTACAGGAGCTGAATCTGGAGCTTCAAAAGGTGATGAATGAACCAGGGGTGGTTACTACCTCAGCAGGAGTGGTGAGAGAACCTTGGATGACCTTAACCTCAACAGCAATTGTTGAGAAAATTTTGGTGGGAATTACCATCTCCGCAGGATCGGGGAGAGAACCATAGGCAATTATAATCTCAAAAGCGGACGTTTGAGAAAAACCTGGAATGGAATTATCGTCTCCGCAGGATCGGGGAGAGAACCATAGGAAATTATAATCTCAAAAGCGGACGTTTGAGAAAAACCTGGAATGGAATTATCGCCTCCGCAACATTGGGGAGAGAACCATAGGAAATTATAATCTCAAAAGCGGACGTTTGAGAAAAACCTGGAATGGAATTATCATCTCTGCAGTATCGGGGAGAGAACCATAGGAAATTATAATCTCAAAAGCGGACGTTTGAGAAAAACCTGGAATGGAATTATCATCTCCGCAGGATCGGGGAGAGAACCATAGGAAATTATAATCTCAAAAGCGGACGTTTGAGAAAAACCTGGAATGGAATTATCGTCTCCGCAACATTGGGGAGAGAACCATAGGAAATTATAATCTCAATAACATTCATTGAGAAAAACCTGGAATGGAATTATCATCTCCGCAGCATTGGGGAGAGAACCATAGGAAATTATAATCTCAATAACATTCATTGAGAAAAACCTTTGATAACTTCTACTGAGTCTTCATCAGAAAAATCTGTTTGGGGTCGATTTAGCTGGACTAGAGAAGGCCTTGGACTGGATAAGAAATCTTTGGAGTCGATTAACTGAACCGGTCTAGGTCTTGAAATATGATTGAGAATTTAACTGAATCTTTCCTAAAAGATAGAGGTCAGTCATATGCAATGCATGATATGGATCAAGCAATGATGTTCTCAACATAAAGGAGATTTGTAAGATATGATGCGTATATGCATGCTATAATGATGTATGTGATGTTTAGGAATGTATGTTTTCGTCTAGGAAAGTAAATCCTTGACGGGTGCTGGGAAGTCATATCCTGGGCTGATGTTGAAGAATAAGCTTTTACTTCCGCTGGGGGTGATAGTTGCAAGAATACCGGTAGGAGAAGATGACTCCGTTGGGGAATAAACTTGGCGAATGGATTAATCTGCGGGGAGGAAGTACTCTAGTGATCTTGCTGGGGAAGCAATACTCTGTGGGGAGAGAGGTACTTTGTTGAGTTGTTGATAATAAATTGCTGGGGATATCTTTGCTGTATTGGAAGTGTTAATAGACTTCGCTGGGGATATCTTTCCTGTGTTGGAAGTGTTAATAGACTTCGCTGGGGATAAGAAAACTTCATCGAGGACGCTCTTTCCGTGGCTTTTGGCTGAGGATAACCCAGTTATATCCTGGTAAGGAAATAACTCTTTGAATAAAGCCGGGAGACGCGTTCGTGTTCTACGAGGATAAGCTTCCAGAATCTACTGGGGATAAGCTTACTGCTTGGAGATGAATTCCAACTTTCCTGAGGAAACTGGATTGGATTCTCCTGAGGAAGTTTTTTGAACTGTATTGGGGAAGTGACTCCAATGAATGTTTGATATACCGCCGGGGAACAATCTTCAGACCAAGACTGCCGGGGATGCTTGTTAAGAATGTATGCTGCTGGGGAAGGTTGAGATCTGCGGGAGGATACCCAACTTTCTTAAGGTTTGATTGTAACTTTGCTTGAGGAGAGTGCACTGACTTGCTGGCTCACTCTCTGGGGAATTAAGATATCTAGTTGTATTCTCCAGCTGAACCTACCTTGGTACCTTGGAGGATAGAACAATTAGATTGCTTGGGCAACCCATTATTGCCCCTGTTTCTGAGGTGGGAGAGGAGGACCTGTGAGGTGTTAATAGTTGGACAAACCTTCTTCTGGCAGGCAGGTGATGAGATGGTAGGACATAGTCGTACACTTTGATCCCTAACTTTTGCCTGGACCGCCCTTTCGGGTTTTCGGTCCACCGGGATACCCATTTTTGCCCAAGCCGCCTTTTCAGGTTTTCGACTTGCCGGGTGTACAGATTTTTTCATTTCATCCCTTCAATTTGCCCGAACCCTTTTGGTTCGCCGGGAAGCCCTTATTTTTGCCTAGGTGTGTCAGCCTAGCGGGTCTTTGATTATGCGTAGTATTATTTTTTTTTTGACTATGTCTATGCTCTTAGAATGCAGGGAGGTGCCCCTGGCTGCTTGTGTTGCCATATTACCAGAAGATGTCTGATCATGCAAGATTCGTTGATGGAGTGCCCCAAGTGACT
Organism: Vicia faba; assembly: GCA_948472305.1. NCBI lineage: Eukaryota > Viridiplantae > Streptophyta > Magnoliopsida > Fabales > Fabaceae > Vicia > Vicia faba. Next base: position 156,594,907 of record OX451735.1, on the reverse strand, counting down.
CAGGCAGAGATTTGCCCCTACTGTTTGGCTTTTGAGAGATTCTCCGAATCTTGATTGGACTGCCCCAGATAATGGACCATGGTCATGTCTGCCCCTTGATTGGAAGTACTTCTGTTCATTAGGCATTCGTCGTGCGAATTTCTAAGCTGTTCAAACAAAAGTCATATGCAAACAAAGTTATATTAAAAATGCAAAGCCTATGTCTGTCTTGACGATTTTGAAAATGCATTTTTCATAAAACAAGTGAATGTTTGTAAAACGTGATGTCAACTCGTTATTTTATTGTGAGCCTTAAGGAGTCAGGATACCTTTCGTAACAGTATGCTTTCGAACTAACCCGTGCTTCGGCTAGGACTTTCAAGGGTTATAACGTGGCCTGGTTCACGGTTCGAGAAACAAAGGATAAAGGCTCAAATTATTTGTACCCACCCGCTCTTCGTGATGTTCTTCAAACCTAAACTCAATTGATCATACGTTAGACCTTGTTTGAGTCTTTGCTCTGATGTTCCAATGATGGTTCAGATATTGATGATTTAGGCAGTCATTTTTTGTTATTGTTGAGGGTTTGTAGGACCTCTTTCTTTTGATTTTGTTATCCCTATTTTTTGCCTGCACTGTTTCCTTTTTTGGAATTTACAGTCAGCGGGATGCCCCAGTTTTGTAAGTCCCCTTCATAGATTTTGACTTAACGGGCTTTTATTTTGATAGATAACGACTGCCTGTCTTTACGATTGTTCAGAACCATCACTGTCTTTCTTTTTTCGTAAGGATCTCTTTGGTGCCATTTGTTGCGCACTTAGATCAACTGAGAGAACTACCCTGCCCCAGGTTATGATAAAGGGTTTTAATTTTCGAAAAGAAAAACTCCTACTTCTTTGGCTCAGAGGGGTTGACGAGGGATTATCATCCTTATAACTCCAGTGTTTAGGAATTGAAACAATGCCTGTACCTCATCAGCGGGGTCTGTTCAGAAGCATACTGTACATTATGGTATCGTTTTCGTCATCCTCCCTCAAGAGGCTTAGAGTTATTATTTAAGAGTTGATCATCAGAAAAAATATGAAAATAATTTGCATTTAGTGAATACGAATATATTGTTTTAGAACAGACATATGCGATGCATTAATGAAATAACAATGTTTAACATGAGTAAATGTTTGAACAAAAGAGAATTGCAACTTGAACATTCGAATGAACAAAAATTTCTCAATCCTAGCCATGTTTTGGCAAGGGAGCAGTGATCACGTGGGGAGTCTTGGGTACTTTAAACTGAATCTCTCCAGCGTCGATCATGTCTTGGATCTTATTTTTCAAGCTCCAACAATCATCTGTAGTATGCCCCGGGCTGTCAGAGTGATAAGCGCAGCGGGCGTTGGGGTTATACTTCGGTGACGTTGTATTTTGGTTCTTCGGAGCTTCTTTTAGAGTTACCAGTTTGGTCTCCAGCAACTGTGGCAATATCTGGGATAAGGTCATGCTGAGCCGAGTGAACTGCCTTCGCTCTCTCTTTTGTTGGTTGTGATGTTGAATTTGTGACACTGGAGCCATTTGAGGAGCTCTCCCCTTACCTCCTTGTCTCAAAGGTGGTTGAACGATGACTGGCTTTTTACCTTTAGACATTTGCCCCAGTTGGTTACCCTGAAGCAGTTGGTTGACGAGAAACCATAGCTCATCTTGTCTTTGAGCTAACCCTTGAATGGCAGTCACCTGCCCCAGCATCTGGACCTTCAACGCATCCACCTCAGCTTGTAGGTGTTTCAGCCTTTCATCCTCAGCACTGTTCCTGACAAAGGTCTCCATGAGAAGTGTCCTTAGCTCTTTCTGCCCCTTGGATAGATCCAGGAGGATTTTCCCGAACCGGGTCTCTTGAGCAAGAAAGTCCTGGTTATCTTGTTGGGAAGCCATTGCTGAAATAAACAACGGAGATGGTAAGTGACCTGTCCAAAGGGTACCTGTTATGCAATGATATGTATGATATGCATGCAATGTTTTCAAGGACCTCGCGGGGTAAACAAGAAGATTGTTAGCATTTGGATCCAGTAGCTTGATTGACGGAACTGCATATTATTGAGAGTCCTTCTTCAAGGGTCAAAGGCTCACCATATCCAGTGGGTCACAGCCTCTGACTTTAGTCATCATGTCTGGTTTTGATTTCCAAACAACCTTGGTTAGGGGAACCTTTTTCAGGAGTCAGAGCTCACCATATCAAGTGGGTCATAGCCTCTGACAACTTTGGCTAGAGGAAAATAAATCCTCTTTGCCCCTTTCTGGGATAGTTGATTCACCATGACCTGCATCACAAGCCCTTGAGATCCTTGAAATGGATTAGGATGTATGCAATGGTATGATGTTATGCTATGCATGGGGTAATGTAAGTAACCCTGTTATGAGTCCCAATTAAGGACTATAGACAAACCCTGCAAGAAATTCAGTATACTTTGTTATGAATCCCAATTAAGGACTATAGACAAACCCTGCAAGAAATTCAGTATACTTTGTTATGAGTCCCAATTAAGGACTATAAACAAAACCTGCAAGAGACCTAGTAAACCCTGTTATGAGTCCCAGTTAAGGACTATAAACAAAACCTGCAAGTAGCTTATGTGTCAGATAACATGCATGCAATTAGTCAAGTACGAAGGCACACAAGTCACACAAGAGAAGCCCTTAGAGTTTAGGCCAGCATGAGGTCTAGGTGTTACCCTCTTTCAGTTGGTTGGTTCATACCTGTCCTATCAAAGTAACCGGGTTCTTAGAGGATCCCAATATCATTGACTACCCTCAATCGGTCATAACTCCAGCATCGCAATCTTTTCTTGCGGCCAGAACCATCACGAGAGTTTAGCCTCAATGGGCGTAGCATATTGCTACTGTTCTTACGGCCAAGTTGGGTCATTTAAGGTTCTAAGGTCTGTTGGTGCTTAATGACTCCTTGGAAGACCCATATTCTCCCCGTTTCAACACGAGGGATATCGGTACAGACCAAGGCGCCACACCAACGTAGCCACTGCTTCACCCATGTCGGTATACGCCGGACAGGTCCCTCACAGCTTATGCTACCTAAACAGGGTATCCCCAGATCCGGGTTAGGATCTATGTAACTCCCATGCAACCCACAAATTTAAAGCAGACAAGTCAATACAATTGAAAACACAGTTATGAACTAACCCTAAGGTACACCTCACTTTAAGTTTAAGTCCCCAGCAGAGTCGCCAGTTCTGTGATCGGTGGATCTGGAACTGACTGTTTAACGCTGGTTCGCGAAATGTCGCGGAAGCAAGAGTCGCCACCGTCTTTTATTTTCTCCAAATGGAAAGGACAAAAGCACAGAAAAATTCCTTATAGAGATTGCTCTCGGATCGGGAGGTAGGTTATAGAAAGGGAAGGTGTTAGCACCCTTTCTATCCATGGTTATCCATGGGCTCTTAGATACTTGCTCATTGTGTTTTCAAAAAATGGTTTGTTTGCTTTTCAATGTGGGTTTTAAAAAGTTTCTTTGAAAATTCCAGTTCGACTCTTGTATCAGTCCTCAAGAGTGTTTGAAAAATTGCTTTCGAAAGCTTTTTTGAAAAGGTGTCGGTGTGAAAAGTATTTTTTGAATTTTGTTTGAAATTTAGAGCAAGTATCTAGAGTCGTCTACCTACCCTAAGGAATTCGTCTGTGTAAATGTCCTTTAAATTAGTGCCATCCCACCATTGAGAGGTAGGTAGCACCACCGCTGGAGGTGTTCGGGTTAATTCGAGGGTTCGGGACATGGTGATCACCGGAGCAATGGGAAGACACCTTAGAAGCTACCCTCATGCCAGGTTCCCGGATCATGAGGACTTACTAAGACATCCTCTACTCGACGATCACCTTTCGAGGCAAGGCAACAGTGAGGCGTACCCTAGGGGTGGTGTGTGCGATTTGTGTGTCGTTTTCAGATATTTTTGTCTCTTGTCATGTATGGGTGATCTACGCTTGTTTTTATTTATTGTCATTCATTCTTGCATGCCTTGATTAACAGTTAAAAGTGCGAGAAAAGTAAAATTCTAAAGCTATTACAAAAGGCGCGGGTCCACATCGCCAAAATTTCTTGAACCCGATTTGACAGAAAAATAAAGAATTAAAAATGCGAACGATAAAGATTACACGGCCGTGGGAGAGATACATAAATATTAAAAGAAATAAAAATAAATATGCTAATAAGAATTAAAAACGAGGGCGTTGGACCCTTTTTTGCAAAATTAAATTAAACGATGAAATTAATTAATTAAAAAAGAAAAGAAATTGTTTTTGGTATTTTTTGGTTTTATGATTTTAATGGGAAAAAGAATTAAATTCAATTAAACCTAATTCTACAATTTTTATTTTACTATGAAAACATGTTAAAGTTTAACCTAAAATTAACCCTAATTATTTTACATGCAATTTTTAATAAAAATAAATAATATTTATATTTAATTATTATGAAAAAAAATAAAAAGGGATAAAAACTAATATAAACCCTAGTTCTACAAATTTTAATTTAATTTAAGAAAACATTACTATTAAACCTAATTTAATAACTAAATTCAATTAATGCAATTTATTTACAAAAAAAATACTAAAATAAAATATTTATTATTTTTCCTCTTTTCTGATTTTTTTTTTTATATATTTTTTATGAAAATAATAAATTAATTAAACAAAACAATAATTAAAAGAAAATAGAAATAATAAAAAAAGAAAGAATTGTAAAAAAGATGGCAAAACCTAGGGGGTCTGCCCCAAATTGTGAGGTTTCCTTTTAGCAATCTGGGCCCAATGCTTCAGGCCTGGTGGACTTTCCCCACTAGCGTGCATCAGCGTTGACCCACGTACACCATGCTCTTCAGATCCTAGCCCTTGATTGAATCCAGTGGGACGCGTGGACGTTTGATTTTAAAGGCGTACGGTGTGCTTTGATATTGAATCTGCATAGGAATATTAGTTGAAAAACAATATTGAAAGAGTGAAGACCTGGGGCTCGAACCCAGGTCTTGAACGTTACCAGCACTTATGCCTTCCAGTGGAGCTACCTTGTTTATCTGTACATCATATAATTAACGAATATAATAAAACAAAAAAGTTAATGCTTCTTTTTTTCGCGCGCGATTCAAACAATCCAATCGCTGACGGCCACCTCATCTTCTTCTTCTTTATTCCCTGAAACACAAAGGTAATAAGCAACTGTTTTTTAAGTGTTCTTTTAGGCCATCTTCTGGAAAATAGCGAATAGCCCCTGGGGCTTCATAAATTAGGCGCGATGGCCTCATTCTCTTCGTCCAAACGCCCTGAATTGGATGGTCTAGGTCTTACACGCCACTTGTTCCTCAAATGAAAACCCCTAATTTGAAAACCTAAGAACCCTAAAAAGCAACAATGGTGAATTTGCATACGATGTATAAAAAGGCAATTAAAGTAGATGATTAGCTTCAGAACACATCATATAGTATGAATCCATTAAAAATATGCAATGAAAATGTCTAAATCTTGAAATACGATTATGAAAAAAAATGAGAAAAGCTTGACTTCTGTACAATGATTCAAAGGGTTAGGGACTATGTTCTTGATCCAGGAAGGTTCCTTGATGTCCCAGGAATGTGATAGGATCGTTGTTTTGGCTTGAATCAAACTCTAACCCTGTTTTCAGTTTTTTGAGTTTTCAAGAGAAATTTCAAGTGTTCATATGCTTTTTCTGCGCAGCTTCTTGGTCAATGACATTAGGTTTTGCTTCTTTGTATATGTATGAATGAATTAGGTCAAAAATCTGATCAAAAGAATCCAAGAATTGATTATGCAATATTTGGTTTTCAAGCATTAGTTTTTCCAATCTTTTTCATGCAATTTGATATCAAATCATATCCAATCCTTCCCTAATTGATCATGCACGAATTTGAGTGTCCAATGAGAGTATTTTCTGCACAAAAAGATTTTATTTCATTAGTTTAGCATTTTTCCATATTTTATTTGGTTTAAATGAATTATTAATAATAAAAAATCCAAATAAATAAATAAAAAAATGAATAAAAACTTCCCTTTGGGCCAAGTGGTCGTGCACATGCCTTGGATAATGAATTGTGGAAGAAAAATAGGCCCATTAGCAATTTTAGGTCATTTGAATCAATGTTGACTTTTCAAAATATCCAAGAATTTCCCAACTTCCACAAGGCATAACTTGCTCAATTTTTAAGCTTTGCTCATGTTCTTGGACATTTTGGAAAGGTCTTTGAGTCCTCTAACCAATGCCTTTTGTCCCATGTCATTTTGATTTACCAATCTCAAGTTATGGCCTTTGACTTAAAGTCCTTTTTTGTTGACTTTTGAAAATGACCTATAATGTTGAAATTGATAACTTTTTGTGAGAGCATTTCTTGGACTTGAAGTATGAAGAGGAGTTGTAGGAAATGTATTTATCTTCAAAATGAGCTTTGGATGGAATTTTTCTGATAATCCATGTGAAATTTATGCCCTGGTCAATTTACAGTTGACTTTTTCAGCTGTCCAAATAAGGAAACTTTTGCATCTTGATGATTTTTGAGCCAAACTTTGAGAATCATGATCAAGCATTGATCAAATGATGTTTGTGGCTTCAAAATGAGATGTTGACCAAAAATTTGAACTTTTGACCGTCAAATGACCATTTTGCCCCTACAGTTGACTGTGCAATTTTGTGCTGAAAGTCTTGAAACTTGGTATGAGGATGCTTGACCATATTTGTAGGCATGTGGGACTTGATTGGACCCTTGGAAACTTCATTTTCTTGATCAGGACCAAAACCCTAATTTTGAATGCTTAGGAGGCCCTTGACTGTGCAACCTTTGGGGAGACTTTGAAGCTTGAGTTGGCAATTTCTGAAGAATATGGGAGGGCAAATTTTGGGGTACAACACTTACCTTAGGTGGGTACGGGCTCGTGCTCAGAAACTCGTGATGCCTTACCCCTCCATCTTGCCAGTTATCATAGAACCCGTTGCTGAAGGAGATGTCCCATACACTGTCCTCTATCTCGACATGCCTACTTCTCTTGAAGACTTGAAAAAGGGTTAGATTCAGCTAAAAGAAGAACGAGACACCTTTGAAGCTCGGTTCTACGCGAGTGAGAAAAGGGTTTTAGAGCTTATAAAGCAACTACATGAAGAATAGAGCTTGAACGCCTACCTTGCACCGAAGAGGATGCGTTCGACCTTTTTATCTTTGAAATTTATTTTTGTAAGCCCATGAGGCATGCTGTAACCAACTTGAACTTATTAATGCAATTTGACGTTTGTTCATTCTTTGTCTAGACAAATTTAAATTTCATAAATCCTTGAAATCATTTGCATAGACATTTCTTATGCATCATAACATAACAGGTTTTCCACAATAAGTTTCCTTATCCTTCTGCTGTTTATTTCAGCAAGATGGATATCGAGAAAACAATGAAAGATCTGCAAGCACAAAACTCCCAGTTTCAAGAGACTCTGCTGACCCTAGCCAAGGGGCAACAAGAGTTGATGACGTTGCTGGAATCCAAAAAGAAACCAAAAAGGAAATCCCTAGCCAACATGGATAAAATATTCAGAGAATCGATCCGCCAGATACCAGTAGTTGAAGATTCGTCTGAGGAAGACGAAAATCAAATTGAAGAAGCAAGGCGTATCCATGCTGGGTTTATCAATGATCAAGTGTCCTATGATGAATACTATTTTGACGAGCAGTATCCTCTTTCTGATGTTAAGTACAAGCAGCTAGAGGATAGATTGAAGTCTGTTGAGATTCAAGACGTCCCTGGTTTGGATTTTGATGATTTGGGTTTAATATCTGGGGTTGACATTCCCCACAAATTCAAGATACCCGTTATGATACAATGGCAGAACCGACTGTTAATACTGGTTTTGCGTTTTGTATTCGCAAATGTTGCAGTAAGCAAGAGTCGCCACCGACTTTTCTTTTATCCAACAAAGGAAAGGGTGAAAAGAACAGAAAAAGACCTTTTTCGAGATTTTCTGAGTAAGGGGGGTAGATTATGGAAAGGGAAGGTGTTAGCACCCTTTCCATCCATGGTTTTCCATGAGCTCTTAGGTACTTGCTCAATTTTGAAAATTGCTTTCGTGTTTGTGTGTTTTGAAAAGTTTGTCTGCTTTTTGATAACTCTTGTATCAGTCCTCAAGAGTGTGGTAAAGCGTTTTTGAAAGTGTGATGTGAAAATGAATTAAATTTGAGCAAGTACTTAAGAACTATCTACCTACTCGAAAATGGGTGTTCTTTTCCTCCTTTCCTTTAGATAGCGCTATCCTGCTATTAGTGAGTAGGTAGCCCTATCATTGGATGTTGAGGGACTATCGTAAGGGACATTTATGGTCATTGAAGACAACATGTAAGGATACCTTAGCATTTCGAAAGGACTGTCATCATCATATATTCGTAGGCAACTCGAGGGACAAGATCATTTCTCGTAGGAAACTCGAGGGACAAGATCATTTCTCGTAGGAAACTCAAGGGACATTTAGGGACTATGATCTTTATGATGACTTTAAACTGAGGGTCTTTGCTAAGAGTATCCCTATGTTCGCGGGACATGACCATTTCCGAAGGCAATCTAAGTGAGAAATACCCTAGGGGTGCAAGTGTGCAATAGTGTTCTTTTTTCAGATATTTTTATCTTGATGTTAGTGATCTAAGAATGATTATTTAGTTCTTGCCATACACGCCTAATTTACTAGCAGTTTATATACATGCCTATAATATAGTGCGAAAAGTAAAACCTACGGCTATTACAAAGCTTTGGGGCAATTACAATTATATCTGACTGAAAATATAAAATGCAGAAATTAAAACCCTAATTAGACTATTACAAACCAGTAGGCAGTTACAATAATCAAAGAAATGCGAAAGTAAATAAACGCGCGCATGAATTGAAAATACGCCTAAGATCCTAAGTGAACGGAATTCTTTTTGTTTGTTTTTGTTATGAAAAGAAATTGAATTAAAAATCCTAAGTCTATTCAATTTTAGTTTTTTAAGAAAGTATTAAAATAATTAATTAATTAATTGATAAAATTAATTTAATATAAAAAAGCTAAGCCTAATGTTTTTGTGGTTTTTTTAATGTTAATTAAAGCTTAGAAGAAGTAAGGACAAACAATCAAAAGAAGGATAAAATCGAAAGACAAAAACAGTAAATGTAAAGAGTGCATTCTTGGAAGTAAGGCCTGGATCAAAGAGGCTTGGGTTACCTTTCGATCCAATGAGGAATCTTGATCGAAGGTGCCTGAGAGTCTGCACGTCTGGGGGCATTCAATCTGGATGTGTCATCCTTCGATCTGGGATACTGGATCTGTAAGGAAGTTTGTTAGAAAAAACACAAAATGTATGACCTGGGTGTCGAACCCATGTCCTTTTCATTGCAGCGCATATTCCTCACCAACCTGGTCGAATGATTTCCATTCATTGGTACAAACAAAACAATAATATTACGTTAGAAACAAAAAACATAGTATTAACTTAAATATCAAATCTGCACGTTCAATGGGCCCCTATTGTGTTTACCCATAGAAGATAAACTAAAGCTATAAGAATCGAAGGTAAGCTCAGATCGTGCCCCAACAATGGTACAATCTCAATCCTGCATCTTTGCTTACATGTAACACAGTCAAACAAACATGAACATTAGCAGCAATATGTATATATGTTCGACATGAATTTAAATCATGTTTAACAAGTTTGAGATCAAAGACAAAATTACCAACAAGGGAATTTTATGAGGGATGCTTCTGTGTGAATCCCAGGAACACGATTCAGGTGTTAGTCTAGACGGAGGCTGCTTGCAAAATCATTTTGAGTTTGACAGTCTTTGGAAATTTTGTGCAACTTTCTAGAACCCCATGAGGAAGACTTCGTTTTTTTGTGAGGAAGTCTCCGTGTGTCTCCGTCCGTTTTTTCTCTAAGATCATGAGGTTTATATAGACAAGGGATTTTAGGTCAACAATTGTGTATCAAATCTTGGTCCATTATGATGAAGAGATTTGATTTGATTTCCTCATAAAAACTTGCTATATTTGATTCAATCAGGTGCCAATCTATTTTCATGCGTTACTGCCAGCATGTTAAGAGTTGTTTGGGCCTCCAATATGATGGAAATCGAAAGTTGACATGCCCCTGCAGATCCATCTCCCTTCGAATTTGTTATCTTTGAAGGCTCTGAACTCTAATTCGAATTGCACCAACTTCGATGTCATGGCTCCTTAAATTGAGCCACCCTCCACTTCGATTGCTTGATTTAAAGAGAATCACCCTGGTTGAATCAGCTCAAATAAGGCAAGAATCTGGCATTTAACTCAGGAATTGAATCCACGATCAACATTGAATTCTTGCCATATTTGCAAGGAAAACATGCCATTTTGAACTTTGGGTGAACCTGGACAGGTTAGGATAGGTGTTTTGTTCGAATTTTGCTCAAGGCTTTCATCACGATTCTTTCGATTAAGTCTCAAATTTTGTTCTCTTCGATGGCTTTGAACTTGGTCTAATCGAAGCGTTATCTTATTGACTAATCAAAGTGTTGTTCTACACTCCTTGATGGCTCTAAGTCCTGATTCGAATTGCCCAAAAATTCCCTCATCAGAACATTTGGTTTCCTTCAAAGGATCTGAATTGGAATTTCCCCAACTTTGTTATCATGGCTCCTCCGATTAAATCTTAAGCCTTGCTCCCTTCGATGGCTCTGCATCTTGATTCTAATTGCTCATATTCTCAGCATCAGAGCTTCTACGTTTGAACCATAGTCTGCAGAAAGGCTTAGAGTTATCCCATCTAATCTGCATGAATTCGAATGCCTATCATCAGAGCTTCTGGAATCCTCTCAGTTCTTGCTCTTTTTGATCTCATTTTCTCTAACTTGGACAATTAGAATATCGCCCTGTTGATATGCCAATCGAAACATCACTTGGTTAACATGCCTGTCAAAAGGTACTTTGTATGCCCTAATGAAATACAACCTTATTTAAGATGCCCGTCGAAGCTTCTTTGTTGGAAACGCCCATCGAAAGGCCCTATACCAATCGAAGGACCTTTTGCAGATTCCAATCGAAGGACCTTTTGTAGATGCCAATCGAAGGAACTTTTGAAGATGCCAATCGAAGGATACTTAACCATCATTTGAAAATTTTCCTTTTCTTTAGGAAAAGGTTTGTAACCACATATGCAAGAGGAAATCTTGGAAAAAAACATGAGAGGGCAAATTTTGGGGTACAACAACTGCCCCTGTTCAATCTTCTTAAACTTGATGATGTAGATTGGCTTGTCTGCCTTTCGTGATCTAAAGGTGGAAGATGATTGAACACTAAAGTGCCCAGAAATTTGCACTCGTATGAGATGATACTTGACTGTGTAGATAGTATCAGGAATGGGCTTATAGATGCCATTTGGAAAATATGACCGAAGATCGTCGGTGATGGGATTAAAGATGCCATCCAGAACAATGTTGACTTTATGAGATATTCCTTTGTGGGGAGCCCTATTCCTGTTGTTGAGGAGGATTCCGCTGAGGAATGTTGGTCTTTGTTCGGGAAGTAGAGTTTAGGAGCTTCAATTATCCATCACTCTACTGGGGATTATCTCTTATCAGGAGTGACATAAATGAACTGCTATCTGGTCAGGATCCAGGTTTCACAGTGACTTGCTAAGGATGATGGAATTAATGGTTACCTCAATAGATAATGAAGGAATCTTTGACAATTGCTACCTCAATAGATAATGAAGGAATCTTGGGTGATTGCTACCTCAACAGATAATGAAGGAATCTTGGACGATTGCTACCTCAACAAATAATGAAGGAATCTTTGACGATTGCTACCTCAATAGTTAATGAAGGAATCTTGGACAATTGCTACCTCAATAGATAATGAAGGAATCTTTGACGATTTCTACCTCAATAGATAATGAAGGAATCTTTGACGATTGCTACCTAAACAAATAATGAAGGAATCTCTGACGATTGCTACCTCAATAAATAATGAAGGAATCTTTGACAATTTCTACCTCAATAGATAATGAAGGAATCTTTGACGATTGCTACCTCAATAGATAATGAAGGAATCTTTTACGATTGCTACCTCAACAGATAATGAAGGAATATTTGACGATTGCTACCTCAATGGATAATGAAGGAATCTTGGACGATTGCTACCTCAACGGATAATGAAGGAATCTTTGACGATTGCTACCTCAATGGATAATGAAGGAATCTTTGACGATTTCTACCTCAACAGATAATGAAGGAATCTTTGACGATTGCTACCTTAATAGATAATGAAGGAATATTTGACGATTGCTACCTTAATAGATAATGTAGGAATCTTTGACGATTGCTACCTCAATATATAATGAAGGAATCTTGGACGGTTGCTACCTCAACAAATAATGAAGGAATATTTGAAGATTGCTACCTCAACAGAGTACTGGAAATTCGTCTGGTCGTACGAAAATTCGTATATGTATAGACTTTACCTGAAAAGATAAAGGTTTAGCTGCTTGCAATGTCATGATGCATTAAGTGCAAATGGTATCCTTCAAAAAACGATATTATGATATATGCATTCATACTGTGTATTCCTCCTTTCCTTTATATAGCGCTATCCTACTATTAGTGAGTAGGTAGACCTATCATTGGATGTTTAGGGACTATCGTAATGGACATTTATGGTCATTGAAGACAACATGTAAGGATACCTTAGCATTTAGAAAGGACTGTCATCATCATATATTCGTAGGCAACTCGAGGGACAAGATCATTTCTCGTAGGCAACTCAAGGGACATTTAGGGACTATGATCTTTATGATGACTTTAAACTGAGGGTCTTTGCTAAGAGTATCCCTAAGTTCGAGGGACATGACCATTTCCGAAGGCAATCAAAGTGGGAAATACCCTAGGGGTGCAAGTGTGCAATAGTGTGCTTTTTTCATATATTTTTATCTTGATGTTAGTGATCTAAGACTGATTATTTAGTTCTTGCCATACACGCCTAATTTACTAGCAGTTTATATACAAGCATGTAATATAGTGCAAAAAGTAAAACCTACGGCTATTACAAAGCTTTGGGGAAATTACAATTATATCTGACTGAAAATATAAAATGCGGAAATTAAAACCCTAATTAGACTATTACAAACCAGTAGGCAGTTACAATAATCAAAGAAATGCGAAAGTAAATAAACGCGCGCATGAATTGAAAATACGCCTAAAATCCTAAGTGAAAGGAATTCTTTTTGTTTGTTTTTGTTATGAAAAGAAATTGAATTAAAAATCCTAAGTCTATTCAATTTTAGTTTTTTAAGAAAGTATTAAAATAATTAATTAATTAATTGATAAAATTAATTTAATATAAAAAAGCTAAGCCTAATGTTTTTGTGGTTTTTTTTTAATGTTAATTAACGCTTAGAAGAAGTAAGGACAAACAATCAAAAGAAGGATAAAATCGAAAGACAAAAACAATAAATGTAAAGAGTGAATTCTTGGAAGTAAGGCCTGGATCAAAGAGGCTTGGGTTGCCTTTCGATCCAATGAGGAATCTTGATCGAAGGTGCATGAGAGACTGCACGTCTGGGGGTATTCGATCTGGATGTGTCATCCTTCGATCTGGGATACTGGATCTGCAAGGAAGTTTGTTAAAAAACACAAAATGTATGACCTGGGTGTCGAACCCATGTCCTTTTCGTTGCAGCGCATCTTCCTCACCAACCTGGTCGAATAATTTCCATTCATTGGTACAAACAAAACAACAATATTACGTTAGAAACAAAAAACATAGTATTAACTTAAATATCAAATTTGCACGCTCAGTGGGTCCCTTTTGTGTTTACCCATAGAAAATAAACTAAAGCTGTAAGAATCGAAGGTAAGCTCAGATCGTGCCCCAACAATGGTACAATCTCAATCATGCATCTTTGCTCACATGTAACACAATCAAACAAACATGAACATTAGCAGCAATATGTATATATGTTCGACATGAATTTAAATCATGTTTAACAAGTTTGAGATCAAAGACAAAATTACCAACATGGGAATTTTATGAGGGATGCTTCTGTGTGAATCCCAGGAACACGATCCAGGTGTTAGTCTAGACGGAGGCTGCTTTCAAAATCGTTTTGAGTTTGACAGTCTTTGGAAATTTTGTGCAACTTTCTGGAACCCCATGGGGAAGGCTTCATTTTTTTGTGAGGCAGTCTCCGTGTGTCTCTGTGTTTCTCCGTCCGTTTTTTCTCTGAGGTCATGAGGTTTATATAAACAAGGGATTTTAGGTCAACTATTGTGTATCAAATCTTGGTCCATTATGATGAAGAGATTTGATTTCATTTCCTCATAAAAACTTGCTATATTTGATTCAATCAGGTGCCAATCTATTTTCATGCGTTACTGCCAGCATGTTAAGAGTTGTTTGGGCCTCCAATATGATGGAAATCTAAAGTTGACATGCCGCTGCAGATCCATCTCCCTTCAAATTTGTTCTTTTTGAAGGCTCATAACTCTAATTCGAATTGCACCAGCTTCGATGTCATGGCTCCTTAAATTGAGCCACCCTCCGCTTCGATTGCTTGATTTAAAGAGAATCACCCTGGTCGAATCAGCTCAAATAAGGCAAGAATCTGGCCTTTAACTCAGGAATTGAATCCATGATCAACATTGAATTCTTGCCATATTTGCAAGGAAAACATGCCATTTTGAACTTTGGGTGAACCTGGACAGGTTAGGATAGGTGTTTTGTTCGAATTTGGCTTAAGGCTTTCATCACGATTCTTTTGATTAAGTCTCAAGTTTTGTTCTCTTCGATGGCTTTGAACTTGGTCTAATCGAAGCGTTATCTTATTGACTAATCGAAGTGTTGTTCTACACTCCTTGATGGCTCTATGTCCTGATTCGAATTGCTTAAAAATTCCCTCATCAGAAAATTTGGTTTCCTTCAAAGGATCTGAATTTGAATTTCCCCAACTTTGTTATCATGGCTCCTTCGATTAAATCTTAAGCCTTGCTCCCTTTGATGGCTCTGCATCTTGATTCGAATTGCTCATATTCTCAGCATCAGAGCTTCTACGTTTGAACCATAGTCTGCAAAAAGGCTTAGAGTTATCCTATCTAATCTGCATGAATTTGAATGCCCATCATCAGAGCTTCTGGAACCCTATCAGTTCTTTCTCTTTTTGATCTCATTTTCTCTAACTTCGACAATCAGAATATCGCCATGTTGATATGCCAATCGAAACATCACTTGGTTAACATGCCTGTCGAAAGGCACTTTGTATGCCCTAACGAAATACAACCTTATTTAAGATGCCCGTCGAAGCTGCTTTGTTGGAAACGCCCATCGAAAGGCCCTATACCAATCAAAGGACCTTTTGCAGATTCCAATCGAAGGACCTTTTATAGATGCCAATCGAAGGACCTTTTGAAGATGCCAATCGAAGGATACTTAACCATCATTTGAAAAATTTCCTTTTCTTTAGGAAAAGGTTTGTAACCACCTATTGAAGAGTAAATCTTGGAAAAAAACATGAGAGGGCAAATTTTGGGGTACAACAACTGCCCCTGTTCAATCTTCTTAAACCTGAGGATGTAGATTGACTTGTCTGCCTTTCGTGATCTGAAGGTGGAAGATGATTGAACACTAAAGTGCCCAGAAATTTTCACTCGTCTGAGATGATACTTGACTGTGTAGATAGTATCAGGAATGGGCTTATAGATTCCATTTGGAAAATATGACCGAAGATCATCGGTGATGGGCTTAAAGATGCCATCCAGAATAATGTTGACTTCATGAGATATTGCTTTATGGGGACCCCTATTCCTGTTGTTGAGGAGGATTCCGCTGAGGAATGTTGGTCTTTGTTCAGGAAGTAGAGTTTAGGAGCTTTAATTATCCATCACTCTACTGGGGATTATCTCTTGTCTGGAGAGACATAAGTGAACTGCTATCTGGTTAGGATCCAGGATTCACAGTGACTTGCTTAGGATTATAGAATTAACCGTTACCTCAATAGATAATGAAGGAATCTTTGACGATTGCTACCTCAATAGATAATGAAGGAATCTTGGACGATTGCTACCTCAACAGATAATGAAGGAATCTTGGACGATTGCTACCTCAACAGATAATGAAGGAATCATTGACGATTGCTACCTCAATAGATAATGAAGAAATCTTGGACGATTGCTACCTCAACAGATAATGAAGGAATCTTTGAAGATTTCTACCTCAATAGATAATGAAGGAATCTTTGACGATTGCTACCTAAACAAATAATGAAGGAATCCTTGACGATTGCTACCTCAATAGATAATGAAGGAATCTTTGACAATTGCTACCTCAATAGATAATGAAGGAATCTCTGACGATTGCTACCTTAATAGATAATGAAGGAATCTTTGACGATTGCTACCTCAATAGATAATGAAGGAATATTTGACGATTGCTACCTCAATGAATAATGAAGGAATCTTGGATGATTGCTACCTCAATGGATAATGAAGGAATCTTTGACTATTGCTACCTCAATGGATAATGAAGGAATCTTTGATGATTTCTACCTCAACAGATAATGAAGGAATCTTTGATGATTGCTACCTTAATAGATAATGAAGGAATCTTTGATGATTTCTACCTTAATAGATAATGAAGGAATCTTTGACGATTGCTACCTCAATAGATAATGAAGGAATCTTGGACGATTGATACCTCAACAGATAATGAAGGAATCTTTGAAGATTTCTACCTCAACAGAGTATTAGAAATTCGTCTAGTCATACGAAAATTCGTTTGTGTATAGCCTTTACCTGAAAAGATAAAGGTTCAGCTGCATGCAATGTCATGATGCATTAAGTGCAAATGGTGTCCTTCAAAAAACGAGATTATGATATATGCATTCGTACTGCGTATGCTATGATGTTTTTAAAATGATGTATGCATGCAATGTATGAACGTGTCAGTCGTTCTGTTGCTGTATTGTTGAATTAGGGAAAATAAATCGCTAATTGTTGCTGGGGGTGAAGAATGTAGATCTTCAGATTTGTTGAAGTTGAAACGCTGGGAGATGAACTTCTGTTGTTAGAGAAATAAACTCTGTTTGGGAAGGTAAACTCCGTGAACTGCTTGGGGATTTTGTTGAAATCCTGTTGGGGAGTCCTGAAAAACTTTGGCGACTTCACTGGGGGATCTTTAGGTATTGGAGCAGTAATTGGAGATTCTTGCTCTACCGGGGTATGAGAACACCTGGCACCATTAGGCTGCTTGCTGAGAATATGGCATTGACCTTGTAGTAGAATGCCCCTGTCTCGATACCTGTTGTAGAAAATATCAACCGGAGATTTTGTAGATGGTTTAATTGTAATCCCAACTCTTGGAGTCCTTGGTGAATGCATATCAGGATAATAAACCTTCTACTAATTAGACAAGTGACGAGATGACGGGACATAGTCGTACGCTTTAATCACTAACTTTTGGCTAGACTGTCTTTTCAGATTTTCAGTCCATCGGGATACCCTTTTTTGCTCAAGCCACCTTTTCAGGTTTTCGACTTGCCGAGTGTAAATTTTTTTTTCATACGTATATCTATAATTTTTGCCTGAACTCCTTTTGGTTCGTCGGGATGCCCTTATTTTTTCCTAGGCCAGTCAGCCTAGCGGGTCTTTGTTCATGCGTAATATTTTCCGACTATGTCCATGTTCATCGGGTGCGGAGAATTGTCATTGTCCATAGTAGTAAGTGTTGCCACACTTCCATAAGATGTTTGTTTGATCGTACATGATTTGTTGCTGGAATTCATGTCTAATGCCCCAAGTGATTCAGATGGAGGTCTGCCCCTGGTTATTTGGCATTTTTGAGAGATTCCTCGAATCTTGACTTGACTGCCCCAAATTAGCTGGATACCGTGCCATGCACCTTGATTATGAAGGGCCTGTTATTGGAAATATCTTTTCCGTCTGAGGTGATTCTGTCCATTGAGAGGATCTTCGTTCACTAAGTATTCGTTGTGCAAATTTCTCTACTGTTTGAACAATTAGCCATATGCAAACAATTTCATTTAAAGAATGCAAAGCTTATGTCTGTCTAGAAGTTTGAAAATGCATTTTTTAGTAAAACAAACAAATTTTGTAAGAGTGTGATATCAACTCAAGATTTATAGAAAACCTTATAGGAGTCAGGATACCTTTTGTAACAATATGCTTTCGAACTAACCCATGCTTCAGCTAGGACTTTTAAGGGTTGCAGCATGGCATGGTTCACAGTTTAAGAAACAAAGGATAAAGTCTCAAATTTTATTTGTACCAAACCCATTCTTTGTGATGTTCTTCAATCCTATGCTCAGTTAATTGTGCGTTTAACTCCCTCTTGTGTCTTTTCTCTGATACTCCGATGATGGTTCAGGAACTGAATGTTCGTTTGAGAAGGCTGTCATTTTTTTAACCTTTTCTTTTTTTGTTGAGGATTTGTGGGATCTCTTTTTTTTGTTTTTGTTATCCCTACTTTTTCCTGAACTGTTTATTTTGTGATTGCAGTCACCGAGATGCCCCAGTTTTTTTTCTTAAGTCCCCTTCATAGGTTTTGACTCAACGGGATTTTATTTTGAGAGATAATGACTGCCCGTCTTGACGATTATGTGGAACCATCACCATCTTTTGGAGAGCATCTTCTACACTATTTTTCGTGCATGAAGGGAAAGCTTGTGACTGAATGCACATCTGAATTAACTGAGAAAACTACCCTGCCCCAGGTTATGATTAATGGTTTGAATTTGTGTGAAAAGAAAAACTCCTACTTCTTAGGCTCAAAGGGGTTGACTAGGGATTATCTTCCTTATAACTCCACTGTTTGGGATTTGAAACAACACCTGTACATCGTCAGCGAGGTCTGTTCAAAAGCATACTGTAGAGATTATGGCATCGTTTTTGTCATCCTCCCTCTAAAGGCTTAGAGCTTTTTAATCGGGAGTGGAATATCACAAAAAGGAAGTAAAAACCCAGTTTGAATATAATGAATACGAATGAAATAATTCAAGACAAACATATGCAATGTATTAATATGAATAACCAAATTTGACATAAAGATAAATGTTTTAAACAACAAAGGAATTGCAATTGGTAATTCAAATGCAGTAAACGCTCTCAATTTTGGCCATGATTTGGCATGGGAGCAGTGGTCACACTGGGGTCTTAGGAGAGTCAAATTCGATCTCCTTACTATTGATCAAATCCTGAATCTTGTTCTTCAAAGTCCAACAGTTGTCGGTGTTGTGCCCAGGGCTATCAGAATGGTAAGCACATTTTACATTAGGATTGTACTTAGGAGAAGAGGTATCAGGTTTTTCAGGAGGATCCTTTAGTGTAATCAGCTCTGCTTTTAGCAATTGTTGTAATTCTTGAGACAAAGGCATATTAATACCAGTGTACTGCCTCTCTTGATATTTTATCTTACGCCTATTTCCCCGTTGATGTTGAACGAGTGTAGGATTAGACATTAACACTGCTCCCACGGATTGATGATGGTTATTTGTATTATGGCTCCTTTGACCATAGACAACCTTAGTTTCTTTTCTACCACCAAATGGATTCCTCTCAGCATTAGAGGATGCCGCCATTAGAATCTTCCCACTCTTGATACTGATTTCAATCCTCTCCCAAGTCATAACCATTTCTTTAAAACCAGATGAGGAACTTCCAATCAGCAAATTGAAGAATGGTCCTATCAGAGTGCCCATGAACATGTCCACCATTTCCTGATCAGTCAGAGGAGGTTGAACCCTGCCAGCCAAATCCCTCCATTTCTGCGCATATTCCTTGAACCATTCTCTTGAGCTCATGGACATATTCTGCAATTGCACCCAAGTTGGTGCCAGGTCAGCATTGTATTGGTACTGCTTGTAGAAAGCAGCAACCAAGTCTTCTCAGGTATGTATGTCAGTTCCTTCTAGCTGATAGAACCACTCCAGTTGAGTGCCAGCCGAACTTTCTTGGAAGAAATGGACCCATGGCTTCCAATCAACATTGTGAGGCTGGATCTTTCTGACATATGACCTCAAGTGAAGTTTAGGACAAGAAACCCCGTCATATTTGACAAATGTGGGAATCTTGAATTTTGGTGGGATGATCACGCTAGGTACCAGCCCTAATTCTTTAAAGTCCAAGCCAGGTATCTGCTGAATCTCCATAGCATTGAGAAGATCCTCTAGCTGTTTGTATTTATCATCAGCAGGAGGATATTGCTCCTCAGAATAGTCAGGTCCATCTTCTTCAGACACTGGATTGTTGTCTCCTTCCCCTGATTCCTCGTCATCTTCCTCTTGATTATCCCCTCCCTTTGACGGGGTTGCGAAATCTATAGCTCGGTTAACTGGTCTTCTTCTTCCCACACTCAAAACACGAACTGGTTTCTTTGCCTTCTTAGTCTTCTTTTTGACAATCAGAGCTTTCAGGTCTTCTTGCCCCTGGGTTAGAGTCAGGAACATTTGTTGGAACTGAGTGTTTTGAGCCTGAAGGTCTTTGATTGTTTGTTTAAGAGACATTTCTTCTTGCTGAAATAAACAATGAAGGAATAAGAAGCCTGTACCTGGAGTACCTATTATGCAATGACATGTATGATATGCAAATATTTTCAAGGATCTCTCGGGATAACCAAGAAAATGTCAGAGTTTGAAATTTGTACTTTTTGAGTGAAGAACTTCGTATCGTTGAGTGTCCTTCTATGAGAGTCAAGCTTACCATATCAAGTGGGTCATAGCCCCTGACTCAAGTTGTTGAGTTTTGATCTTTTGATGGCATTAGCTAGAGGAAAATAAATCCCCTTGCCCCTTGCTAGACATCTGATGTATCATAACCTGCATCACAAACCCTTGAGATCCTTGAAATAGTTAAGGAAATGCTGTGGCATGATGTTATGATGTGTATGTTATGCGTTAAGCAAAAGTGTAAGGTGATGAAGACAAGTGAGTCTAAGAAGTCCAAGTTACTGGATAATGACTATAAACAAATCCTGCAAGGAGATTATGTTGTTAGATAAAAACCCTGCAAGTAGCTCAAGTTAAAAGCAAACAAATTACACAAGCAACCTTAGGTTTAGGCTTGCATGGGGTTTGTAGGTAAGTACCCTCTTGAAGTTTTAGTGGGCTCAACCTGTCCTATTAATAGTAACCGGGTTCTAAGGATTCTCAATATCACTGACCTTCCCTTTAGAAATTGTTTTAGCTCCGCACCGAAGTATTGCAGCCAAAAAATCCTGAAAGTCCAGCCTCAATGAGTGTAGTATCGAATATCAACCAATCTTCGGTCGAAACCAAATCCGGTTATCTCACTACTTCCTAATGGCTAGGATGAGTCAATTAAAGGTTCTAAAGGTCAGTTAGCGCTTAGTGACACTAAGAGGAAGCCTAATGTTATCCTCGACTTACTCAAGGAACATTAGTACAATCCAAAGTATCGCGCTAACATAGCCACCACTTCGTCCATATCGATCTACGCTGTACAACCTCCATGATTTATTGCTACTTACCTAATAAGGTTCCCCAGATCCGGGTGTAGGATCTTTTAGTAACAACCCAAATAAACCCTCAAAAGTAAAGCAAACAAAGCACAAAAGTAGTTTAAAAATGAACTAACTCTAAGGTAAAACCCACTTGTATTTTCCTCAACAGAGTCGCCAGTTCTGTGATATGGTGGCAGAATCGACTGCTAATACTGGTTTTGCATTTTGTATTTGCAAATGTTGCGGTAAGCAAGAGTTTCCACCGACTTTTCTGTTATCCAACAAAGGAAAGGGTGAAAAGAATAGAAAAATACCTTTTTCGAGATTTTCTAAGTAAGGGGGGTAGATTATGGAAAGGGAAGGTGTTAGTACCCTTTCCATCCGTGGTTTTCCACGGGCTCTTAGGTACTTGCTCATTTTATAAAATTTCTTTCGTGTTTGTGTGTTTTGAAAAGTTTGTCTACTTTATGATAACTCTTGTATCAGTCCTCAAGAGTGTGATAAAGCGTTTTTAAAAGTAGTTTTTGAAAGTGTGGTGTGAAAATGAATTAAATTTGAGCAAGTACTTAAGAACTATATATCTACTCGAAAAAGGGCGTTCTTTTCCTCCTTTCTTTTAGATATCGCTATCATACTATTGGTGAGTAGGTAGCCCTATCGTTGGATGTTAAGGGACTATCGTAAGGGACGTTTATTGTCATTGAAGGCAACATGTAAGGATACCTTATCATTTCAAAGGGACTGTCATCATCATATATTCGTAGGCACCTTGAGGGGCAATATCATTTCTTGTAGGCAACTCGAGGGACATTTATGGACTATGATCTTTATGATGACTTTAAACTGAGGGTCTTTGCTAAGAGTATCCCTTCGTTCGGGGGACATGACCCTTTCTGAAGGCAATCAAAGTGGGAAATACCCTAGGGGTGCAAGTGTGCAATAGTTTGCTTTTTTTAGATATTTTTATCTTGATGTTAGTGATCTAAGACTGATTATTTAGTTCTTGCGATACACGCCTAATTTACTAGCAGTTTATATACAAGCATATAATATAGTGCGAAAATTAAAACCTACGGCTATTACAAAGCTTTGGGGGAAATTACAATTATATCTGACTGAAAATGTAAAATGCGGAAATTAAAACCCTAATTAGACTATTACAAACCAGTAGGCAGTTACAATAATCAAAGAAATGCGAAAGTAAATAAACGCGCGCATGAATTGAAAATACGCCTAAAATCCTAAGTGAAAGGAATTATTTTTGTTTGTTTTTGTTATGAAAAGAAATTGAATTAAAAATCCTAAGTCTATTCAATTTTAGTTTTTTAAGAAAATATTAAAATAATTAATTAATTAATTGAAAAAATTAATTTAATATAAAAAATCTAAGCCTAATGTTTTTTGTGGTTTTTTTTTATGTTAATTAAAGCTTAGAAGAAGTAAGGACAAACAATCAAAAGAAGGATAAAATCGAAAGACAAAAACAGTAAATGTAAAGAGTGCATTCTTGGAAGTAAGTCCTGGATCGAAGAGGCTTGGGTTGCCTTTCGATCCAATGAGGAATCTTGAACGAAGGTTCCTGAGAGACTACACGTTTGGGGGCATTTGATCTGGATGTGTCATCCTTCGATCTGGGATATTGGATCTGCAAGGAAGTTTGTTAGAAAAACACAAAATGTATGACCTGGGTGTCGAACCTAGGTCCTTTTTGTTGCAGCGCATCTTCCTCAACAACCTGGTCAAAAGATTTCCATTAATTGGTACAAACGAAACAACAATATTACGTTAGAAACAAAAAAACACAATATTAACTTAAATATCAGATCTGCACGCTCAATGGGCCCCTATGGTGTTTACCCATCTAAGATAAACTAAAACTGTAAGAATCGAAGGTAAGCTCAGATCGTGCCCTAACAATGGCACGATCTCAATCCTGCATCTTTGCTTACATGTAACACAGTCAAACAAACATGAACATTAGCAGTAATATGTATATATGTTCGACATGAATTTAAATCATGTTTAACAAGTTTGAGATCAAAGACAAAATTACCAACAGGGGAATTGTATGAGGGATGCTTCTATGTGAATCCCAAGAACACGATTCAGGTGTTAGTTTGGACGAAGGCTGCTTGCAAAACCAGCTTTGAGTTTGACAATCTTTGGAAATTTTGTACAACTTTCTGGAACCTCATGGGGCAGGCTACATTTTTTTGTGAGGCAGCCTCCGTGTGTCTTCGTGTGTCTCCGTCCATTTTTTCTCTGAGATCATGAGGTTTATATAGACAAGGAATTTTATGTCAACATTTGTGTATCAAATCTTGGTCCATTATGATGAAGAGATTTGATTTGATTTCCTCATAAAAACTTGCTATATTTGATTCAATCAGGTGTCAATCTATTTTCATGCGTTACTGCCAGCCTGTTATGAGTTGTTTGGGCCTCCAATATGATGGAAATCAGAAGTTGACATGCCCCTGCAGATCCATTCCCCTTCGAATTTGTTCTCTTCGAAGGCTCTGAACTCTAATTCTAATTGCACCAGCTTTGATGTCATGGCTCCTTCGATTGAGCCACCCTCCGCTTTGATTGCTTGATTTGAAGAGAATCACCCTGGTCGAAACACCTCAAATAAGGCAAGAATATGGCCTTTAACTCAGGAATTGAATCCACAATCAACATTGAATTCTTGCCATATTTGTAAGGAAAACATGCCATTTTGAACTTTGGGTGAACCTGGACAGGTTAGGATAGGTGTTTTGTTCGAATTTGGCTTAAGGCTTTCATCATGATTCCTTCTATTAAGTCTCAAGTTTTGTTCTCTTCGATGGCTTTGAACTTGGTCTAATCGAAGCGTTATCTTATTGACTAATCAAAGTATTGTTCTACACTCCTTGATGGCTCTAAGTACTGATTCGAATTATCCAGCACTTCCCTCATCATAACATTTTGTTTCCTTCGAAGGCTCTGAATTCGAATTGCCCCAACTTTGTTATCAGGGCTCCTTTGATTAAATCTTAAGGCTTTCTCCCTTCGATGGTTCTGAATCTTGATTCAAATTGCTCATATTCTCAGCACCAGAGCTTCTATGTTTGAACCATAGTCTGAAGAAAGGCTCAGAGTTATCCTCTCCAATCTGCATGAATTCGATTGCCCATCATCAGAGATTCTGGAACCCTCTCAGTTCTTGCTCTTTTTGATCTCATTTTCACTAACTTGGACAATCAGAATATCACCCTGTTGATATGCCAATCGAAACATCACTTGGTTAACCTGCCTGTCGAAAGGCACTTTGTACGCCCTAACGAAAAACAACCTTATTTAAGATGCCCGTCGAAGCTGCCTTGTTAGAAACTCCCATCGAAAGGCCCTATACCAATCGAAGGACCTTTTGTAGATGTCAATCTAAGGACCTTTTGCACATGTCAATCGAAGGACCTTTTGTATATGCCAATCGAAAGAACTTTTGCAGATGCCAATAGAAGGACCTTTTGCAGATGACAATCGAAGGACCTTTTGCAGATGCCAATCGAAGGATACTTAACCATCATTTGAAAAATTTACTTTTCTTTAGGAAAAGGTTTATGACCACCTATGCAAGAGGAAATATTGGAAAAAAACACGAGAGGGAAAATTTTGGGGTATAACACCAGTCTTTGTTAAATATGATGGGGTTTCTTGCCCAAAGCTTCACATGAAGTCTTATGTGCGCAAAATACAACCACACACCGCCGATAAGAAGCTTTGGGTCCACTTCTTTCAAGAAAGCTTGGCTGGGAATCAATTAGAATGGTTTTACCAATTGGAGGGTTCCCGTATCCATACATGGGAAGATTTGGCCACTACTTTCTACCACCAATACCAATACAATACTGACCTGGCGCTGACTAGAGTTCAACTACAAGCCATGACAATGGGTAAAAATAAAGAGTTCAAAGAGTACTCCCAAAAGTGGAGGGATCTTGCCAGTAGGGTCCGGCCACCATTAATTGATAAGGAACACATTGATATGTTCATGGGTACGTTATCTGGTCCGTTCTTCAACTTATTATTGGGTGTTCTTCGTCCGGTTTCACCGAGTTGATCCTGACCGATGAAAGAGTTGAAAGTGGTATCAAGAGCGGGAAGATCCCCATAGCATCTGCTTCCACCTCTAATCCTATAAAGAAACCCTTCAATGGGAAGAAAGAATCTAATGTTGTGTATGGTGCAAGGGCCCGTACCAAGAAGGATGACCGTCTGTCCGTTAATGCTGTTCGGATTTCCAATCCAACTCCTGTTCAAAGACAATCTTCCAATCATCAACGATTTGAGGCTCCATGAAGACAATACACAAGGATAGGCATGTCGCTATCCCAAGCCTTACAACACCTATTAAAAGCTAATTTGGTGACACTGCGTGATTCTCCGGCCAATCCAGATGCGTCCTCACCTAAATATAATCTGAATACCAGGTGTGCATATCACTCGAATAGTCCCGGGCATGAGACCAATAAATGCTAGGAACTGAAAAATAAAATTCAAGACCTAATAGACAACAAGACCATCAAATTTGATTCGCCTAAAATTCCCAATGTGATAACGACACTAATGCCAAACCACGGAAAAGGTGTCAATGCAATTGAAGACACCATTTTTGTTTCCTCCGTCCAAGACTTGACCACTCCGTTAACCATTGTCAAAAAGAATCTGCTGAAAGTCGGGGTTTTCCCTGGCTTTTTGAAGGACTGTGATTGCTGCGCCACACAAATTAATGGATACAAATGGCTGAAAAAAGGCGTTCAACGCCCGATGAATAGTCATGAGATCCTATTTGAGAAAAATATGTCCGCTAAAA
Organism: Vicia faba; assembly: GCA_948472305.1. NCBI lineage: Eukaryota > Viridiplantae > Streptophyta > Magnoliopsida > Fabales > Fabaceae > Vicia > Vicia faba. The sequence continues at coordinate 156,568,580 of OX451735.1, read as the reverse complement.
GTTTGACCAATAAGATTGAAGACCTCTCTATCATAACAATTTCAAACAAGCCTCTTAGGACCTCCTCAAGGGTCCTATCAGGATTTCAAATGAACCAACTGTTGCTCCTCTGATAATTATTGCCCCTGGGCCAATTTCGTACTCTTCCAATAAAGCAGTGTCGTGGAACTGCAATGCTGAGGTGTTTTACCGTGAAATAAAGCAATATGCTTGGGTTGAAGAAAGCAAGTATGTTGACATTGGTAATATTACTAGCTCTAGTAAGGTGACCAGAACTGGGAGAATCTTTTCGCCCAATATTTCACCCCCAACTGCTACAACGGCACCTGTCCGCATCACCGTTGCTAAGCCTAGCGCTGACACAAGGGGAAAAGGGAAAGTAGGTGAGCCTGCTGAGACAAAAATGCCTGCAAAAGACTTTGCTGCTGAGGAACTTTCTGCTCAAGAAATGGATGATATATTAAAAATTATAAAGAGGAGTGATTTCAAGATAGTGGTGCAACCCCCTTCCAAGATCTCCATGTTATGTTTTCTACTTTGTTCCGATGCTCATGCCCGGGCATTGATCAAATTCTTGAAGAAGGCTCATGTCCCTCATGAGACCACAACTGACCAGTTTGAAAATTGTGTGGGAAGCTTGATGGTCGACAACAGTTTGGGGTTTTCAGATGCTGATCTGACACCACTTGGAAGAAACCATAACAAAGTTTTACATGTTTCTATTGAATGTAAGGGGACTACCCTAGCACATGTTCTAGTTGACACTGGCTCTTATTTAAACGTGCTACCCAAGGGCTCTTTGGACCGCTTAGACTGTGAAATACTGGTTTTGAAGCTGAGTGATATCATTGTGAGGGCTTTCGATGGGTCCAAAAGGAAGTATCATGGAGAGGTGGATCTCCCGATCAAGGTGGGCTCACATATTTTCAACTCTACTTTCAATATCATGGACATCCGCCCTGCCTACTCTTGTTTGTTGGGTCTCCCTTGGATCCATGGAGCTGGGGCAGTAACATCTACGCTTCACCAAAAGATAAAGTACCTAGTCAAGGGGAGGATCATCACTGTTTGTGGTAAGGAGGAATTCATGGTAAGCCATCTTAATTCATTCAAATATGTGGAGATGGATGGCGAATTTATAGAAACCCTGTTCCAGGCTTTTGAAGTTGTTCTGCCTATGGTTGCTACTGCCAAAATTTCCTCTAACATGCCCAAAGCTGACAAGGTTGTGCCAAAGATGGTTTCATTTAAAGATGCTCATGCCGCAGTCGAGGATGGAAATTGTGATACCCGAGGAAAACTCCCTGAGATCCCGTCCAAAGCAGACAAATGTGGTTTAGGTTTCACTAACAAAGCTCAGAAGGAAGTAAGGCGCGCTCGTGCAGGAAAGCCCCCTCTCCATATTGGAAATCATGAAATAAACATTGTGGAGGATTCTGATGATGAGTGTGCATTTGAAGAATGGGTATACCCTACTACAACAGAGCTCAACAATTGGCACGCAGATGACTTTGTTCCCATCTCCTTCATTGAGGAGTAATTACTTGTTTATTTGCTTTCTATCAATTCAAGAACCTTTTGTCTGTAATATTAAATAGTGACTTTTAAGCAATATGCCTGGCCCAGGGCACTTTGGTCCATTTGTTAAGGGTTTTATTTATGTTCATTTTATCATATGATCATTCAATACAAACCATTAGACTTTTTTCATTCAAACTTTTGTGCTCATTGTCTTTCTTTTTCTTCAATGCATTTTTCAAGATAGTCATGTATCTTACATGCACACACACACACTCACTCTTGCAGGTCCTCGTCAACTCCAGATCTCATTGCCAATGACTCTACAATTTCCAACTATGATTTCAAACATCCAATTAACCAAGCCGAAGACGAAGGCGAGGAAGATTGTTAAATACCGATAGAACTAGGCAGACTTCTAATACAAGAGGAAAAATCTATTCAACCTCACAAAGAGTCAATTGAGGTCATCAACCTAGGTACCGTGACAGACAAGAAAGAGGTCAAGATCGGCGCCAACCTAGGAAGAAATGTCAAGAGCATATTGGTTCAGATGTTACATGACTATGTGGAAGTGTTCGCTTGGACGTATGAAGATATGCCAAGGTTAGATACCGACATTGTAGTTCATCGTCTGCCAACAAAGGAAGATTGTCCTCCTGTCAAGCAAAAAGTTCGTTACATGCGGCCTGACATGTCTGAAAAGATAAAAGCTGAAGTGATGAAACAATTTGATGCAGGATTCCTAGCTGTGACATCTTATCCCCAATGGGTTATGAACGTGGTTCCAGTGCCAAAGAAAGACGGAAAAGTTCGTATGTGCGTAGATTACAGGGATATGAATATGGCAAGCCCCAAGGATGACTTCCCTCTACCTGATATTGACGTCTTGGTCGATAACACCGCTCAAAATAAAGTCTTCTCTTTCATGGATGGCTTCTCCGGCAATAATCAAATTAAGATGGCTCCCAAAGACATGGAGAAGACTGCCTTTTTTATGCAATGGGGCACCTTGTGTTATAAGGTCATGCCATTTGGATTAAAGAATGCAGGGGTAACATATCAAAGGGCTATGGTAGCTTTGTTTCATGATATGATCCACATGAAATAGAGGTATATGTGGATAATATGATTGCAAGGTCATAAACTAAAGAGGAGCATCTCAGTCACCTATACAAGCTATTTGAGAGGCTGAAAAAGTACAAACAGAAGTTGAACCCTAATAAGTGCATATTCGGAGTAAGATCTTGAAAACTTCTAGGTTTTGTTGTCAGCGGTAAAGGCATCGAAGTTGATCCTGCAAAGGTAAAATCCATTCAATAAATGCCAGTCCCTCATTCTGAAAAGGAGGTTAGAGGATTCTTGGGTCGTCTTAATTACATCGCTCGCTTCATATCTCACTTAACTGCTACTTGTGAGCAAATCTTCAAACTCTTGAAGAAAGATCAAGTAGTCAGATGGAATGATGAATGTCAAGCTTCCTTCGAAAAAATCAAGGAATATCTACAAGAACCTCCTATACTCATGCCTCCAGTTCAAGGAAGACTCTTGATCATGTAATTGACGGTGCTAGAGAATTCTATGGCGTGTGTGTTGGGACAACATGACGAGTCTGGCCGAAAAGAGCATGCTATTTACTACCTGAGCAAAAAGTTTACCGGCTGTGAAACCATATATTCACTGCTCGAGATAACTTGCCGCGCTCTGGCATGGGCTGCTCTCCTGCTAAGACAGTATATGTTGACTCATACCAGTCTATTAATTTCTAAGATGGACCCCATCAAGTACATCTTTGAGAAACCCGCTCTTTCAGGACGGATAGCTAGATGGAAGATGATCTTGACTGAGTACGACATTCAATACACAACAAAAAAGGCCATCAAAGGAAGTGTATTGGCAGATCATTCGGCCCATCAAGCTGTTGATGATTATCAGTCTATGAACTTTGACTTCCCGGATGAGAATATCATGCTAGTGACCGACTGCGTGAAACCTGAACCATATGACGGACCTGAACAAGGATCCCGATGGACTATGGTATTTGATGGGGCTTCCAACGCTTTGGGTAAAGAAATTGGTTCCGTAATAATATCCCCTAAAGGTTGCCATACCCCGTTCATTACTAGACTGTGCTTCGATTGTACAAATAACATGGCTGAATATGAGGCATGCATTTTGAGTCTGAAGGCTGCCATTGACTTGAGGATCAAACATTTGAATATGTTCGGAGATTCCGCTCTAGTGATTAGCAAAGTAAAGGGAGATTGGGACACTAAGCACCCTAATCTCATTCCTTACAAGGAGCTTGTGCTATCTTTGATTCCTTACTTCGAAGAGATCACCTTTGAACACTTTTTTGGAGAAGAAAATCAGTTAGTCGATGCTTTGGCCATGATGTATTCTATGTTCAAGGTCAGATGGGACAACAAAGCTCCTATGATTACAATTGAGAAATTTGACGAACCTGCGCACTGCTATGAGGTGGACACTGATGCCGATAAGACATGTTACCATGAGGTGAAGAGATATCTTGAAGCACAAGAGTATCCCGAAGGAGCTTCCATCAATGACAGAAAATTCTTACGAAGATTCTCAGCCAAATTCTTTCTAAGCAATGGAACCTTGTACAAATTCAACTATGATTCTATTCTACTCCGATGTGTGTGTTGTACCCCAATTTCCCCCCCTAAGATCCCTTCATCATACCATATTGATTCAATCACAACAAGATCACATTAGGGCTTTTGGTTCTCCTCCTTATCTTTAGCTTTGCTCTTTGAGGAATCACCAAGCACCCTGACTTGTTTTTCTTTTTGTGATCATACATGTTTTGTTTTAACTTTCCTTTTAATTAATAAAATTCAAAGTTGGTTTGTAGGTAAAGGAAATGTGGCTTAGATAGTTGATACATGGGTTCATGAGTTTATTTCCATGCCCTAGTTAATGAAGCTTGAGAAATTCAAACCTCACTATTGAAGTTGTTTTGGAATAAATGGCATGACAAGGTTTATTTTGGGTCACTACATTTCAAAGTTATCAAGATTGATTCAAAAGTACAAGGGGTTGATTGAAGAAGTTGTCATGGTTGGACAAGGCCTTGTTCCCATTAGTCACAAGTGCATATTTCTCTTAATTCTCAAGATATGGAAGTGGTTTTGGTTGCTATGAGTTCTTATTATCATCCTCGACAATTTCTATTTACAAAGAAAAAGTGTTGATACAAGAAGGTTGTTTAAAATTGTCAAAGTTCCTCAATGCATTTTCTTGATCTAGGAGCTAGGGTTTTGAACTTCAAAGAAGTATATCTTGCTCATATTTTGGTATTTTTGGGTGATTCCAAAAGCATCCTTCTCTTCAAAGGGCTATTAACAAATCACTTCAAAAGTTTCAAGGAGTTTTCATGTGGAAGAAACTTGATGATGAAGAAAGATTACAAGTCCTCCAGATGAACCCCCAATTTCCCATGTGTGACTTCAAATGATCATAACTTGGTCAATTTTTATCAGCTTGAGCCCACTCTTTTTCCATAATGATATTGAGGATGTGAAATTTATTCCTTATTTTATGTTCAAAGTGATAAAATGGATAGAATAGGCCCTAAGGATACAAAAGATTATAGATCATTTCATGATTTTTTGCCAACTTCAACAATTCATAAATCTCTCAATTTTTGGAGATTTTGAATGATTCAAGTCTCAAAATGTGATTAAAGAGGTCTATTTCATGCCATATTTTTTTCGTCAAGAGCAAATTCCAAGTGGAAGGCCATGTTTGGATGCAAAACATTATATGTCACTTTTGAAGAAAAACTTGAAATATTTCTAAGTATGGAGAGTCAACTTCTTTTTCCCAACTTTGACTCATTGCAACTTTCATCTAAAACATCCATTTGACTCTATTTTTTTTCCATTGCAAAGCTTGTAATCTCATCTTTCTAAAGCATCAAGAATCAGGCCCTAAGACCCCTTGAGTTGAGAATGCCATTAATTTGAACTTGGTAACTTGAAACTGAATTTTCTTGAAAAGTCAGAATTTGAAATCCTTGATTTAGCTTCTAAACACATTGTTTCTGCGTGTTTTTGCTTCTAAACATGTTTAGTGAACTTCCAGAAGTGATTAGCATAGCAAAACGCACATTTTGGATGAGTTTTGATCAAAATAGAAGTCACACTTTTCTTGTTTGCAACTTCACACGATCTCCCTCCAAACTTTATAATTTCACACGCTTGAACATTCCATTTGATTCCCTATAAATAGAGGGTCATCCCTCATTCTTTTCCTCAAGCTTGAACAACCAAAATCACTCTGCCAAACTTGCTCATAACTCATTTTTCTGCAACTTCGAAATCACTGTTCAAGCCTTTTTCAATCCATTTTTTCTATCAATTCACCTTCCTTGATCTTCCCTGAAGATAACCATACAATTACCTTCAAGAATCGTGACCTATATTAATCCTTAGAAGTCCAGTTTCAGAGCTCTGCAACTCAACTTCAATACGTAGTTTTCTCCATCAATTCTCTCAAACTTTGATATTATTGTGAAGCTCTCATTGCCCTGGTTCTAGTCGCAACACTTGCTTTTAACTGGAAACACGTTTTGGCCATGAATTTTCAAATTCCCTTTCAAAACTTTCCTTCCAAATTGCTTGAGCTATAGTTTATATAAATTTATCGCGAAGGTGTGTTTGTCTTCGTCTTGAAGAGACAAAGCGAATGGCACGGGTCTCATGCTCTAATTTTACAGTTTGAGCAACCTGGTTTTGGGACTGGCTGGAGGTTGAAGATGACCAATGTGTCATCTTCCAACCAATGATGGCGTGCCACTTGTTTTTTTTTTGAATTTCTGATTTAATAAGTGATCCAATGTTTTATTCACTAAAGCCCATTACATGCACATCGCGCCAGGTCCACTTGATCTGTTTACTAACGCGTTTTGACAATGACCAGATGACCCATATTTTTTTGGTTTGATATTTTATTTTCTGATTTTTATTTAAATTGATTTAAATTTCAAAAAATCATAGAAAATTCATTTAAAGTCCAAAAAATCTGAAAACATTATGAGAAATATATTTGATTTTTCTGATTTTTATATTTTCATAATTTTATTTTGTGTTTTGCTATTTTTTTATAAATTTTCACTTTATTTGAATTGTTTTAAATGTTTAAAAATACTTTTAGGCATTTTTAAATTCTGAAAAAATATGGAATGATCCAATGATATTGTGACAAATATTGGTGACCTTATTTATTTTTTTAACTTCTGACTTTGTTATTTTTTACCATTTTTGGTTTATTTTACTCATTTCTTTTAATTTTTAAAAATAGTTTCTGACTTTAAAAAATTACCAAAAATTTTATAAAAATATTTTACTTCATTTCTGATTTTTCCATGGTCTTACTTAATTTTTTAGGATTAATTTGAACATAGTGTGGCGGTAGAAATGTGCAAGACTAAGCCATTAGATTGACTAGACTTTATACAAATCAAAATAAAAATCGCCACCGCGCTTTATTGTTTCCAAAGGAATGGGAAAAGAGCGAATAACCCAAAAAGAGGGGGAAAGATTCAGGGTAAGGGGGTTGGTTATGCAAAGGGAAGGTATTAGCACCCTAAACATCTACGGTACTTCGCAGGAACCTCTTTGAAAAATCTGTATATTTTGGCTATAAAAATGTGTTGTATATAAAATGGATGGTGGAGGTGAGAAAAGAAATATTTTTATGATTTTTGCACCCGCCGCGGTTGCGAACCTTTAGTGCCTACGTACCACCTTTCGTGCAATAGGGGATCAGGGTACACGTAGTTCCTCTTTTAAAAATTTGAAACACAAGTGTGTTGGTTGATTTTATGAGATAAGACATCATCGCAATTGTCCGTGTGAAAAAACATACTTACTACCCACAATCATGAGAAAGGAGAATTTGCATCATCTCAAAGTGGAGGATATGGCTTGGATTTTAAAATCAACAATGCCTCACTCAACATCCAAGTGTAAAATATCTCACTTCACTACATATTATAGAAGTATAGTTGTTTGCATCACTACAAGGATTGACAAGAGTCTAATCTTTTGAGAAAAGTTTAAAGATAAAAGCCAAAGTGGCAAAATGGTTTGAAATGAGATTGATAGACTTTTAGTCTTCTCACAAAAAAAAGGTCAAGGTATTATTAAATTGATTGAAATTCATTTATGAAAATGTTTTGAAGATGCATGGACCTAAGTCCAAGTTTATTATGAAAATGTTTCAAGTTTCAAAACAAGAAGAGTTTTTTTTTTAAAGGAGGGGAGAAGATTTTTGAAATTAAAGAAGATGGGAGGAGAAGAAGAGGCTATCCTAAAGCATAAGGTAAAAGCTAGGGATAAGAACCATCTAACCAACAAGAAGCCAATACTTGACATTATGAGTCAATATAGAATTCCCATTCTTCGGATTGAAACCAAACAAGCAAAGATACTAGACCTCTTGAGAGAACCAAACTTCAAGTGTTTTAAGTATTCACAAAAATTGGGCAGAGTAACGGCTGTATACAGGTGAATTCAAGATTACAAACAAAGATCGTAATCTCAATAACCTGCACACAAAACAAACAAACAACCCAATGTCTTGAGGTAAACCTCAAGAAATCCAGACAAAATATCAAATAAAGTCACAAAGTCTCCAAGATAGGCCAAGGTCTCTAATCCTAAGTCCAAGAAGTCCATCACTCCATAATGCAAAGGATAGTAACCATGTAGTCCAAGTATCATTAATGATTTTTATGGTTCATGTTGATTATTAGGTGTCTTTAAAAAGAAAGAAAAGCTCAAGTGAGCAAAATAAAAATGACATAAAAGTAAATGCTCAAGTGAGCAAAGATGAAAATAGCATGAAATGTAAAATGCTAAAAGTAAATGGTACATAAAGCATAAAAATAAAAGCGTAAAGTAAAGTTAATTGTTAGTAATTAGTGGTTAGTTGGATGACCATCTTGAAACTTGCATTTGGAACTCATTAGAGGATTGGTAGAACCAAAACCTCCACACAACAAGTTGCATTTGCTTTTTGTCAAGTATATCATCCATTTTGGAATTATCACAAGGCAACATGTAATGATCAACGATGTTTAAGTGATCCGCGTTGACCAAAGGTGTTGTAGATCCATTAGAGGATTGGTAGAACCAAAGCCTCCACACAATGAATCTCAAGGTTATTGGATCAAAGAGATCAAATTAACATACTTGGGCTTGAAATCATAAGTTTCGGCCACGAATGATCATTTATTCGAATCGGGACAAAATTTAGCGCTATGTTAAGCAATCGTAAGTGGACTTATGTAGAAGTCACACATATTTTGAGGTCGGTCAATAGCAATCTATGTACTTCATGTTTGGATAAATAATATAGAGATCACCATCCCTTAACATGTAGCACAATTAAAAAATAAAGGGATAAGATGAAGAGGGAGGGAAATGATAAGCTAATTTGGATCACCATTTCAAAATTCTTTCATCTTTAAATTCAACCACTCCTCTAGATGGATTAAAGCACTAAACATATCATTAATCCAAAGCACCAAAAATGAATTAAATAATTCACTCTTAGGTAGATTTGAATTGATGAACATTTATCCAACTTCATCTACATCACAAAGTCCATTGAGTTTAAAGACAAATTGGACATTTAAAATTGCAATCTAAACCAACAATCAAAAGGAGTGAGTAGAAAAAGCATTTTGGATCAAAGCTTCCCCAAAACAAGGAAAAAAAGTGCATTCTGTCCATGTGTAAATCGATTGCACTATTGTGTAAATCGATTTACACAGTACAGTTTTCTAAAAATTGTGCAAAATTGCTTCTGTGCAATCGATTGCACTACAGTGCAAATCGATTGCACACAGTTACAGTAGAAAAAACAACATTTTAAAAGGGCAATTTCTTGTTCAAACTTTCCATCAAACACCTTATGATCATGGATCCACTTGAGCACGAAAATTCCATCAAATTATGAGAAAATAACACCATTGAAATCACAAAATAATGCTCAAAGAATCAATCCCAAAGATCACCAAGAGATCACATTGTGAAAGATGAATTATCCAACTTACCAAAGGTAGATCTAGAGAATTATCAAAACAACTTCAAGAATTTGCTTTAATTCAACCACAAGAATCAATTGACCAAGCTTGGATGTAGAGAATTGATGGAGAAAAAGTGTTTGGATGAAGGTTTAGCTCAAAGATTAGTAAGCTTCAATGCAAAGCTTACTAACTTTTTGAAAATGGAGCTTTGAGTGAATTTGGTAGATGGAGAGAATTGAGAGATTTTTTAGCAAGGTGGATTTGGCTATCAAAAGCTTGAATTCTGAATGAAATGAGAGCTCTATTTATAGAGTTTTAGGATTGGGATTAGTGGTAATTTTGTAATTGATTCTTGGAGCCAAAATTTGAATTAATGATAACTCTTTCAAAAATTAGAGCCAAAATTTGAATTAATGATAATTCTTTCAAATATTAGAGCCAAAATTTGAATTAATGATAATTCTTTCAAAAATTAGAGCCAAAATTTGAATTAATGATAATTCTTTTTAAAAATGAAAGATTGGCACTAAAATTTGAATTAATGATACATCTTTCAAAAGTGAAGGAAAATTGGAGCCAAAATTTGACAAGTTTAAAATGCTGATTTTTTTATAATTTTAACGCTGTGCAATCGATTGCACAATGTATTTTTTTCAAAAATGGCGCAAAATACACTATGTGCAATCTATTGCACTTTAAGAGCAATCGATTGCATCAGTGAAAGAAATGAAAATTTTTAATTCTTTTTCTTTGCAAATAGAGATTTTAGGAAAATAATACCAGAAATCCTTATTTGTTAGATGCTTCGACTTGGTACCTACAAAACAAAAATATACAAAGACAAAGACAAATATTTTTTGTATTTTGATTAGAAGTTAGTCAACAACACATATACAAAATACACAACCAAGGTGCTGGGAGATTCCTCAAGAGCAAACTTAAAGATAGGAAAAAAGAGGAAGAACCAACCCTAATGTGATCTTGTTATGATCGAGTTGATATGATATGATAGAGGAATCTTAGGGGTAAAAATTGGGGTACAACATCTGCCCTTATTTAAGTGTCTTCTATCCGGAGATACGAAGGTTACAAATATTCGTGTCGACGCAATTGAAGATACTTAAATATAAAACAAGCCCTATTTTTGTCTCTAAGATGCCATGTGTTGCACCCCAAAATTTTCCCTCTTATGTTTTTCCAAAGTCTTCCCCCTGCATGGTTGATCACAAACTCTTGCCTAAGTGTGATCGGTGGGAATGAGAAATGACTGTTGAAAGCTGGTTTCGCGAAATGTCGCGGAAGCAAGAGTCGCCACTGTCTTTTATGTTCTCCAACATGGAAAGGACAAAAGCACAACAAAATTCCTTATGAGAATGTTTCTCGGTTCGGGAGGTAGATTTATAGAAAGGGAAGGTGTTAGCACCCTTTTTATCCGTGGTTATCCATGGGCTCTTGGGTACTTTCTCTTATGTTTTCAAAAGATGTTTGCTTTTCAAGTGTGTGTGGGTTTTGAAAAAGTTTATTTGAAAACTCCTAGGTAACTCTTGTATCAGTCCTCAAGAGTGTATGAAGTATTGTTTGAAAACTTTTTTGAAAGTGTAAGGTGTGAAAAGTATTTTGTTTGTTTTTGAAAAGAGCAAGTATCTATGAGTCATCTACCTACCCTAAGGAATTAAACTGTGTAAGAGTCCTTTAGATAGTGCTATCCCACCATTGAGGGGTAGGTAGCACCATCGTTGGAGTTGTTCGGGTCAATTCGATTATCGGGACAGTGTGGTCACCGAAGCAATGGTAGGACACCTTAGAAGTAACCCTAATGTCCTAGATCCTTTTATCCGAGGCAACCGTTTCGAGGCAACTGGATCTTGAGACAAAGGGTGACCTCTAAGACGTCCTATACTTGATGACCACGTTTCGAGGCAACGAGTGAAGCGTACCCTAGAAGTGGCATGTGCATTATGTGTTGTTTTTCAGTTAATTGTCTTTGTACATGTTATTTGTGTTCTACGGATTGGTTTTATTTACATACATTCTTTCATGTATTTAACAGTTAGGGGGTGCGGAAAGTAAATTGCGGAAAACATAAATCCTACGCTATTACAAGGCGCGGGTCTATACATCGCCAAAAATACAAAGACCCGTTTTTGGTAAATAAGTACGGGAAATTAAAATAAAGCAGTAAACCTAATTAACTATTACATGTCTTGGAAGCAATTACATAATAATAAACTATGCGCGAATAAAAATTAAATCGGAAATGTTCTAAGGGTGTTGACCCTTTTAAGAAAAGAAATTGATTTTTTTTTGTTTTTTGTAATTAAAATGAAATTAAAACTGACTAATGACTAATTAATTAATTTAATTAAAAGAAAATATATTTTTTGTGTTTTTTATGAAAATATGGAATAAAATAAAAAGAAATGAAATTAAAAGTTAATTTTACCTAATTCTAAATCTATTTTAATTATTAAGAAAAGAAGTTAAAATTGCCTAATTAAACTATTTATTTGTTAATATTTTATTTACAAAAATAATATGAGAATAATAATAATAATAATGTTAATTCTATTTTTTTGATTTTTTATGAAAATATGTTAATTATGTTAATTATTAAAAAATAAAATAAGGCAAATAAATAAAAGAAAAGAAAATGACAATACAAAATAAAATAAGAAAAAAGTAAGTAAACCCAAGGGGGGTGAGATGGCCTTTATGGAGGTTTTCTGAAGTAATTCTGGCCCAACAACAAGAAGCCTTATTTGACTTTCTGGCATCATGTGCGTGCTTTTGACTGGGGCGCACCATGGATTTCACCTCCTGGCCACTGGATGGGTGCTTGAAGACACCTGGCTAGCTGATGTGTGAGACCTATGGTGGAACACTGGATGAGCGCTGCACAAGAACATTTTAGAAAAAATGATAATGAAATATGGGGGGACCTGGGAATCGAACCCAGGTCCCAACGCTTGCAAGGCACCTGGCCAACCACTACACCAAGCGCGTTAGTTTGTTAGTATAATGGAAAAGAAATATAATATAGAAAACACGCGTTATATGCTGAAAAACAAAAAGAAGCGCACAGGATTTGAATGGACCAATGCCTTGCTGCCACGCCTTTCGTCTTCAACCTTTTCCTGTAAACATAAAACATATAGCGGGGGTTTTAAACCCCCACAAAATGCAGACATTTTAAAAATAGCGAATAGACGCTCATGAAATATAAATTGGGCGTGAGGTGTCTATCCTGTTCGTCTTGTCACGCTGATTTTAGCCATGCAAGTCTTAAGGTTCAATTTTGCACTATGGGAAAAACCCCAATTCCAAACCTTAAGAACCCTAGAACCTGTTAATGGCAAGTTATGATTTAACGCGTTATAATGCAATTAGATTATTCCATTAGCTTCAGAATGTTCCTAACAACACAAACCAATCAAGAAAAATGGTTAAAAATGCATGAATGGTGATATGTAATTCTGGAAAATAATTCAAACCGTGTGAGTTATATGGCACGAGTTCTTGAGGTTTTGCGCTTAATTCTGATTGCAAAAGGTTCCTGGAAGGGTCAGGAGTGTGTTTGGATCAAAGAGAAAGCTTGAATTGTGTTGGAAGAGGGTTTTCAGTTTGTGACTTTTCTCTTCAAAAATGAAATTTGCTTTGGCCGTTTTTTAGTATTCTAGGTCGTGTCCTCCATATGGAAGGCTTGCACATGTGTTTTGTAATGAGTATCAATCAGAATAATGGTCATTTAAGCCTTTGCAATGAAGTTTTGATTTTGCCATGAACACCATTAAACCACTTGCCATATTTGCTTCAATTTTGAATTTCATGCTTGGAATAGGCCTTGCACGAATTTGGAATGTGCTTCATGGTGTATCAAAGCTATTCAAGCCACAAAATATCCCTCCATTAATTTCTTTGATTTTTATTTGAATTTTAAAGATTTAAAGTGAATTAAATCAAATAAAATTAAATAAAAATGGAAAAATTTATTTCTAATCTTGAAATAAATTGTGGGACACGTGGGAGGCATTTCCAAGCTGAACCAAGTGGAAAAAGTGGGCCCTTTTTGTCAAAAATGAAGTTTCAAGGATAGTTGACTTTGGCCATTTCACAAAAATTTCCCAACTTCTCCAATGCATATCTTGCTCAATTTTGAAGATATGAACATGTTCTTGGACATTTTGGAAAGGTCTTGAAGTCCTCTAACCAATGTCTCTGGTCCCAAGTCATTTTGATTTACCAATCTCAAGTTATGGTCTTTGACTTAAAGTGCCCTTTTGTTGACTTTTGAAAATGACCTATAATGTTGAAATTGATAACTTTTTGTGAGAGCATTTCTTGGACTTGGAATGTGAAGATGAATTGTAGGAAATGTCTTCCCCTTTAAGATGAGAATTGGATGGGATTTTTCTGATGAACCAAGAAAGAGTTATGCCTTGGTCAAGTTACAGTTGACTTTTCAGCTGTCCAAAAATAGAAACTTTTGACACCTTGATGATTTTTGAGCCATTCTTGTAGAATCATGGTCAAGACTTGATCAAATGATGATTGTGGCTTCAAAATAAGATTTTGACCAAAAATTTTGACTTTTGACTGCCAAATGACCATTTTGCCCCTACAGTTGACTGTGGAGCAATTAGGGTTTTTGACTGTGCAACTTGACCTTGTGAGCCTTGAAAATTGACATGTAGGTGCTTGACAGTGTATATGAGCATATGGAACTTGATTGAGCCCTTAAAAACCTCAACTTCCTTGCAAGAACCAAAACCCCAATTTGACTGGCTTAGGAGGGTGCTTGGCTGTGTAGCCCTTGAGTAAACTTGAGCAATTTGAGGTGATGCTTGTCAAAACTTTGAAGAATATGGGAGGGAAAATTTTGGGGTACAACAGTTGCCCCTGTTCAATCTTCTTAGACCTGAGGATGTAGATTGGCTTGCATGCCTTTCGTGATCCGAAGGTGGAAGATGATTGAACACTAGAGTGCCCAGAAATTTGCACTCACATAGTAGAGTATCAGCAGTGTGATGTCGGGAATGGGCTTACAGATGCCCTCTGGAGAGATGGTGGATAGGAGGATGGGCTTATAGATGCCATCTGGAGATGTGACAGAACCTTGTCGGGAATGGGCTTATAGATGACATTTGGAACTGTAATGGGAGGATGGGCTTATAGATGCCATCTAGGTGTCAATCGCGTAAGAGATTCCTTAGTGAGAACTTGCGTACCTGAGAAAGAAAGATAATTACCTGGCCTGTTACATGGGTTGATCTTCAAACTCTTCAGACGTGCCCTGGCTGGATACAGGAATCGAATCTGGAAATAGTCGTCAACAGATATGCCCTGGCTGGATACAAGAATCGAATCTTCAAACTCTTCAGACGTGCCCTGGCTGGATACAGGAATTGAATCTGGAAATAGTCGTCAACAGATATGCCCTGGCTGGATACAGGAATCGAATCTTCAAACTCTTCAGACGTGCCCTGGCTGGATACAGGAATCGAGTCCGGAAATAGTCGTCATAAGATACGCCCTGGCTGGATACAGGAATCGGATCTTCAAACTCTTCAGACGTGCCCTGGATGGATACATGAATCGAGTCCGGAAATAGTCGTCAACAGATACGCCCTGGCTGGATACACGAATCGAATCTTCAAACTCTTCAGACGTGCCCTGGCTGGATACAGGAATCGAGTCCGGAAATAGTCATCAACAGATACGCCCTGGCTGGATACAGGAATCGGATCTTCAAACTCTTCAGACGTGCCCTGGCTGGATACAGGAATCGAGTCCGGAAATAGTCGTCAACAGATACGCCCTGGATGGATACAGGAATCGGATCTTCAAACTCTTCAGACGTGCCCTGGCAGGATACATGAATCGAGTCCGGAAATATTCGTCAACAGATACGCCCTGGCTGGATACAGGAATCGGATCTTCAAACTCTTCAGACGTGCCCTGGATGGATACAGGAATCGAATCTGGAAATAGTCGTCAACAGATATGCCCTGGCTGGATACAGGAATCGAATCTTCAAACTCTTCAGACGTGCCCTGGCTGGATACAGGAATCGAATCTGGAAATAGTCGTCAACAGATATGCCCTGGCTGGATACAGGAATCGAATCTTCAAACTCTTCAGACGTGCCCTGGCTGGATACAGGAATCAAATCTGGAAATAGTCGTCAACATATGTGCCCTGGCTGGATACAGGAATCGAATCTTCAAACTCTTCAGACGTGCCCTGGCTGGATACAGGAATCGAATCTGGAAATAGTCGTCAAAAAATATGCCCTGGCTTGATACAGGAATCGAATCTTCAAACTTTTCAGACGTGCCCTGGCTGGATACAGGAATCGAATCTGGAATTAGTCGTCCACAGATATGCCCTGGCTGGATACAGGAATCGAATCTTCAAACTCTTCAGACGTGCCCTGGCTGGATACAGGAATCGAATCTGGAAATAGTCGTCAACAGATATGCCCTGGCTGGATACAGGAATCGAATCTTCAAACTCTTCAGACGTGCCCTGGCTGGATACAGGAATCGAATCTGGAATTAGTCGTCAACAGATATGCCCTGGCTGGATACAGGAATCGAATCTTCAAACTCTTCAGACGAGCCCTGGCTGGATACAGGAATCGAATCTGGAAATAGTCGTCAACAGATATGCCCTGGCTGGATACAGGAATCGAATCTTCAAACTCTTCAGACGTGCCCTGGCTGGATACAGGAATCGAATATGGAAATAGTCATCAACAGATATGCCCTGGCTGGATACAGGAATTGAATCTTCAAACTCTTCAGACGTGCCCTGGCAGGATACAGGAATCGAGTCTGGAAATAGTCGTCAACAGATACGCCCTGGCTGGATACAGGAATTGGATCTTCAAACTCTTCAAACGTGCCCTGGCTGGATACAGGAATCGAGTCCGGAAATAGTCGTCAACAGATACACCCTGGCTGGATACAGGAATCGGATCTTCAAACTCTTCAGACGTGCCCTGGCAGGATACAGGAATCGAGTCCGGAAATAGTCGTCAACAGATACGCCCTGGCTGGATACAGGAATCAGATCTTCAAACTCTTCAGACGTGCCCTGGCAGGATACAGGAATCGAGTCCGGAAATAGTCGTCAACAGATACGCCTTGGCTGGATACAGGAATCGGATCTTCAAACTCTTTAGACGTGCCCTGGCAGGATACAGGAATCGAGTCCGGAAATAGTCGTCAACAGATACGCCCTGGCTGGATACAGGATTCAGATCTTCAAACTCTTCAGACGTGCCCTGGCTGGATACAGGAATCGAGTCCAGAAATAGTCGTCAACAGATATGCCCTGGCTGGATACAGGAATCGGATATTCAAACTCTTCAGACGTGCCCTGGCAGGATACAGGAATAGAGTCCGGAAATAGTCGTCAACAGATACGCCCTGGCTGGATACAGGAATCGGATCTTCAAACTCTTCAGACGTGCCCTGGCAGGATACAAGAATCGAGTCCGGAAATAGTCGTCAACAGATACGCCCTGGATGGATACAGGAATCAGATCTTCAAACTCTTCAAACGTGCCCTGGCAGGATACAAGAATCGAGTCCGGAATAATGACAGTTGATAGTAACCATCTTTGGATTGACCTTTTCCTGAAAAGGCAAAACATTTGTTGTATGCAATGTCATGATGTATAAAGCATGATGTCATGATGTATGAAATGCGTGATGTTCTCAAAATAAATGAGATTGTATGTTCATGATGCATATGTGCATGCTATAATGTATGAAGATGTGATGTTCGTGAATGTATTTCTGTCTAGGAAAATAAATCTTTGACGAATGCCGGGAGTTTGTTGAATCCTGGGCTGATGTTGAAGAGGAGAGTTTTTCGTTTCCGCTGGGGATGATGGTTGCAAGAATAAACCGATAGGAGAAGATGACTCCGTTGGGGATAAACTTGGTGAAGAGATTACTCTGCGGGGAATACTCTGTGGGAAGATATACTTCGCTGAGGTTTGATGATAACTCCGCTGGGGATACCGTCGATAAGCTTTGTTGGGGAATTTGATGAACTCCGCTGGGGGTAGGAAGAACTTCGCCGAGGACAATCTTTCCGTGGTTTTTTTGCTGAGGATAACCCAATTATAAGCTCTGGTGGAGAACAACCTTTGAATAAAGTCCGGGAAACGTGTTCATGCTCTGCAGGGGTAAGCTTCCAGAATCTACTGGGGATAAGCCTCCTACTTGGGAGATTGATTCAACTTTCCTGGGGAGACTTTTGAGACTGTACTGGGGAAGTGGCTCCACTGGGGTGTCTAGTATTCCAACGGGGAACAATCTTATATGAAGACTGTCGGGGATGCTTGCTTAGGAACATCTGCAAACTCCGCTGGGGAATGTTGAGATTTTCTGGGGATACCCAACTTCCTTAAGGCTGACTGTAGGCTAACTCTGCTTGGGGAGAGTGGCGCTGACTTGCTGGAGATATTGTGCCTTGTCAGGGCTTATGAGAGACCAACTCTGCTCGGGGGAGAGTATTACTGATTCTGGTCTTACTCCGCAGGGAGTGGAGGTATCTGGGTTACATTCTTCAGCCGAACTTACCTTGGTACCTTAGTGGACAGAGCAACTAGATCGCTTTAGACAACTCATTATTGCCCATGTTTCTAATGTCACCCGTAATTAATCCTTCGTTTCGCATGCAAGTATTTATGATTTAACAATTAGTGTCAAATGCATATATCAAAATTGAACATTGGACGTTCTTCACAAAACAAAACAGATAAAGGAAAAACAATTGGCAATTGGTCTGAAAAGTGAGTTTGTATTGATTTTTGAATTTGCCTGTAAATAGGCGTTTATGTACAAGAGGATGACGTCCTAGTAAGAGAACACCGCCGAATAGAATAGAGTTTATACAATTTGTACAAGGAAAAACAAAACAGCTATGTGAAAATATCCCACTGGGTTCCAACTCTGCTATCGCCTTTATATCTTCGAGCGTCTCATCACTTTGCTGCTTAGTTGAAGATGAAGCTGATTGAGCAATACCGTCTGAGCTCGGTAGTTGATACCGGATTCTGGATGCAAGGTGATTCAATGAGACATAGTATTACGCTCTAATCCCTAACTTTTGCCCGGACCGCCCTTTCGGGTTTTCAGTCCACCGGGATACCCATTTTTGCCCAAGCCGCCTTTTCAGGTTTTCGACTTGCCGGGTGTACAAATTTTTTCATTTCATCCCTTATTTTTTCCCGAACCCTTTTGGTTCGCCGGGAAGCCCTTACTTTTTCCTAGGTGCGTCAACCTAGCGGGTCTTTAATCATGCGTAGTATCTTTTTACTATGTCTGCATTGGCGGGGTGAGAAAGGTCGTCACCGTCCATGGTGGTTAGAATCATGGCTCCTCCTGAGAAGACATGTTTAACCACAAATGGCCCTTCGTACGTAGGGGTCCATTTTCCCCTGGGATCACTTTGAGGAAGAATGATGCGCTTGATTACCAGGTCTCCGACTTGATACTCTTGTCGTCTGACTTTCTTGTTAAAAGCCCTGATCATCCGTTTTTGGTACGTCTGACCATGACAAATAGCAGTGAGTCTCTTTTCGTCAATTAGGTTTAATTGATCAAGTCGAGTCTGAATCCAGTCATCTTCGCTCAAGCCTGCATCCTTCATTATCCTAAGAGAGGGTATCTGGACTTCAATAGGCAAGACTGCCTCCATGCCATAGACCAAGGAAAAGGGTGTTGCCCCGGTTGACGTCCTTGCTGAGGTACGGTATCCATGAAGAGCAAACGGTAGCATCTCGTGCCAATCTTCTTGATATTCTTATTTGCTGCTTCTACAGCCCCATTCATCTTCGGCCGGTAGGGAGAAGAGTTGTGGTGCTGTATCTTGAATTGCTCGCAGAGCTCAGTGATCATCTTGTTATTGAGATTGGTACCATTGTCCGTAATGATCCTTTCCGGGACGCCGTATCGACAGATCAGGTTATGACGAATGAACCGTGCTACGACGTTCTTGGTTACCGTAGCATAGGAAGCTGCTTCAACCCACTTCGTAAAGTAATCAATCGCCACCAGGATGAAGCGATGCCCGTTGGATGCCGTAGGTCTGATCTCGCCGATCATATCAATGCCCCACATTGCAAACGGCCAAGGTGCTGTCAAGATATTCAGAGGTACTGGAGGAACGTGCACCTTATCAGCATAGATCTGGCATTTATGACAGGTCCGAGAATGTTGGTAACAGTCAGCTTCCAATGTGGACCAAAAATATCCTGCCCGAAGGATTTTCTTTGCCATAGTATGTCCACTGGAATGTGTTCCGAAGGTACCTTCATGTAGCTCTGCCATGATCTTTTCTGCTTCCGTCTTATCCACATAACGCAGTAAGGTCGAATCATGGTTTCGCTTGTATAGAATTCCATTGCTGAGGAAGAACTTTGCAGCGAACCTTCTCAGGAATTTCTTGTCATTGACAGATGCACCCTCGGGGTATTCTTGAGCTTCCAAGTACCTCTTCACCTCATGATACCAGGGTTTTTCAGTTACTATCTCAGCCTCAAGATCACAACAATATGCAGGTTCGTCCAATTTCCAGATAATGATCCGGGGAGCCTCATTATCCCATTTGACTTTGAACATAGAAGACATCGTAGCCAGCGCGTCCGCCAATTGATTCTCCTCTCTTGGGAAGTGTTCAAAAGTTATCTCCGTGAAATGGGGGATCAACGTCAACACACACTCTTTGTAAGGAATGAGATTCGGATGTTTCGTATCCCACTCGCCTTTGATCTGATTGATTACTAGAGCGGAATCTCTGAAGACACTCAAAAACTTGATCCTTAAGTCAATTGCAGCTTGAAGACCCATGATACACGCCTCATACTCCGCCATGTTGTTGGTGCAGTTGAAGCCTAGCCGGCCAGTAAGTGGAGTATGAGTGCCTTTTGGGGATATGATCACAGCGCCGATACCGTTACCCAAAGCGTTCGAGGCTCCGTCAAAGTGCATAGACCATCGGGATCCTTCCTCAGGTCCTTCATCCGGTCCAGGTACTTCACAATCAGTCACTACCATGATGCTCTCGTCTGAAAACTCAAAGTTCATTGACTGGTAGTCGTCCACTTCCTGGTGTGCCAAATGGTCTGCCAATAGACTTCCCTTGATTGCTTTTTGAGTCGTGTATTGGATGTCGTATTCTGTCAAGATCATCTGCCATCTTGCTATTCTTCCAGACAGAGCAGGCTTTTCGAATATGTACTTTATTGGATCCATTTTTGAAATCAACAGAGTAGTGTGAGTCAGCATATACTGTCTCAGCCGGCGAGCAGCCCATACCAAAGCGCAACAAGTTTTCTCGAGCAGTGAGTATCGGGTCTCACAGTCGGTAAACTTTTTGCTAAGGTAATAAATGGCGTGCTCTTTTCGGCCAGACTCGTCATGCTGCCCCAGCACACACCCCATTGAGTTGTCAAGTACTATTAGGTATAGTATTAGAGGTCTCCCTTCAACCGGTGGCATAAGAATGGGTGGTTCTTGGAGATACTCTTTGATTCTGTCGAAAGCGGCCTGACATTCATCATTCCAACGTACTACTTGATCTTTCTTCAGCAGCTTGAAGATTGGTTCACAGGTAGCAGTCAGATGCGAGATGAACCGGGCAATGTAATTCAGACGTCCTAGGAAGCCTCTGACTTCCTTCTCTGTCTTGGGAGCTGGCATCTCTTGTATAGCTTTCACCTTGGAAGGGTCCACTTGAATACCTTTGTCGCTCACGACGAAGCCTAACAATTTTCCGGATCTCACCCCAAAGGTACACTTGTTTGGGTTCAACCTCAGCTTGTACAACTTCAGACGGTCAAACAGCTTGTGCAGATGGTCAAGGTGTTCCTCCTTAGTTTGAGACCTTGCAATCATATCATCGACGTGTACTTCAATCTCATGGTGGATCATGTCATGAAATAAAGCAACCATGGCACGTTGGTAGGTTGCCCCAACATTTTTCAACCCAAAAGGCATGACCTTGTAGCAGAAGGTGCCCCACTGAGTAACAAAGGTGGTCTTCTCCATGTCTTCAGGAGCCATTTTGATCTGATTATAACCGGAGAATCCGTCCATAAAAGAGAATACCTTATGCTGAGCAGTGTTGTCAACCAGAACGTCGATGTGAGGCAGAGGGAAGTCATCTTTAGGGTTGGCCCTGTTCAAATCCCTATAGTCAACACACATTCGGACCTTACCATCTTTCTTTGGCACTGGAACCACGTTGGCAACCCACTGAGGGTAAGAAGTCACTGCTAGAAAACCGGCATCAAATTGCTTCATAACCTCAGCTTTGATTTTCTCGGACATCTCTGGACGCATACGGAGGACCTTCTGTTTAACCGGAGGACAGTCTTCTTTGGTAGGTAGGTGATGAACCACAATGTCGGTGTCCAACCCAGGCATGTCTTCGTAAGACCAAGCAAAGATTTCCACATAATCATGCAGCATCTGAATCAACCGTTGTTTCACACTGAGCTCTAGATTGGCACCAATCTTGACTTCCTTTCTGTCTGTCTCAGTACCCAGATTTACCGTTTCCACTGGCTCTTCATGTGGCTGAATGGCCCTCTCTTCCTGGAGTAACAGTCTTGCAAGCTCGCCAGGCACCTCACAATCATCTTCACCTTCGTCTTCGGCTAAGTTGATCGGATTTTCGAAGTCATAACTGGAAGTAGCAGAGTCGTTACCAGTGAGATCCAGAGTGGATTGGAACATGTATAAGTGGGTGTGTGTAAATACAACTGTTTTGCAATATATAAAGAAAGAAAAGGAGCGCACGATTTGAAAATGTAAAAAACGTCCAATGCTTTTATTCATGATATATGAAAGTGACAATTAACAAGCCCTCATAAATGAAGCCACGGTGCCCCGGGTAAGACACTGGGCCATAAAGTTTAGTAATATTGTTCGTTACAAATTCAAAACAAAGAAGTTCATTACTGGGTGACAAAAGTAATAGGGGTAAAGTCTTTTGCAGTCCAGTTGCTAGGTCCACCGTTGGTCGTCGGGTAGATCCAACTGTCGAATTCAGATTCCTCCACTTCGTCCTCAATAGCATTCACTCCCGGGTTGGTGATGAATACGGGAGGTCTTCCTATCCTTGCCTTGCGCACAGCCTTCTGAGCCTCTGCAGTGAAACGCAAGCCAAATTTGTCAGTCTTTGGAGTGAAATCAGGAAGTCTGCCCCAGTTTTCACACTCACCCTTCTCAACCACAGCCCGAGCATCCTTCAAGGAAGCCATCTTCAAAGGAGAGTCTTCTGCAGTCACTGTCTCTGCTGCTGCCAACGTCTGAGGCACCTCTTCAAAGTGTTGAAAGGGGGTCTCAATGAATTCCCCATCCATTTCTATGTACCTGAAGGAGTTGAGGTGGCTGACCATGTATTCCTCTTCCCCTTGCACTGTTACGATCTTCCCCCTGACCGGGTATTTGAGCTTCTGATGTAAAGTTGAAGTCACGGCCCCTGCTTTGTGGATCCAAGGACGACCCAGTAGACAAGAGTAGGACGGTCGGATATCCATCACATAGAACTTTGAATCAAAGACTTGTGAACCAACCCTGATTGGGATGTCAACCTCACCATGTACCATCCTTTTGGACCCGTCAAAGGCCCGGAAAACGATGTTACTTGGTTTGAGCTCTAAACCCTCACAGTCCAGCCTGTCTAGAGCTTTCTTGGGCAGCACGTTTAATGAAGAACCAGTGTCAACCAGCACATGAGCAAGAGTAGTGCCCCTGCATTCAATGGAGACATGGAGGGCATCATTATGGTTCTTCCCCTTGGTCGTCAGATCAGCGTCAGAGAAACCCAGACCATTATCAGTGGTTAAGTTGGCCACACAGTCGGTGAATTGGTCAGCAGAAGTTTCTTGTGGCACATGAGCCGTCTTCAGGAAGGCAATCAGGGCCTTGGCATGGGCCTCTGAACACAGCAACAGTGATAGCATGGAGATTTTAGAGGGGGTATGCCCCAGCTGTTCAACGACGTTGAAATCACTTTTCTTTATAATTTTGAGGATCTCTTCCATCTCTTGCTTGGAAGCCTCAACAGTGGTCTTCGGTGCCTCCGTTCGGACAGGCACATCAGTAGCAATCCCCTTACCCCGAGCTTCAGATGACTCGACAGTAGGGGTAGAAACTTGATCGGGGGGGGGGGGGGGGGGGAAACAGGCACACTGGCAGGTGTGATGACAAGAGGCCTCTGGATTGCTGGAGGTGAAATGTCTGGTGAGAACAGTCTTCCACTACGAGTGACTTTAGCAGGCCCGATGATGTTACTGATGCCGGTACTAGTATCGAACTCTTGTTTCACTCCCAGAACATAGACATCTGCCCCATAGTGCCACGGGACAGCTTTATCAGACTTGTAGGGGATGGGCCCCAGAACAGTGATAGTGATGGGAGCAACCTTGTGAACAGGCATAATTTTGATAGGGTTCTTTGAAGGAGCCTTGGAAGGGTTGTTGAAAATGGTAACAATTGAAACTTCTTCAACAGGGGCAGCAGGAACGACAGTCTTCTTGAACAAGATCTCTTTACTATCCATCAGGTTTTGGACGCCTGACTTCAGCAAAGGACAACCAGCAGGTGAATCAGCACATAAATGGCAAACTTTGCTACATCCCGGAAATAAACCGGCTAGCAACAGGTTCCTCTTGACGGTTAACAGCGGAGTAGCAACATCATCCACAGAAGCTACATACAGATCCTCCTCAACAGTGTTCACTCCATGCTGGGGCATGGGAGCGGTCACAACATTTGGCCTTTCGGGCACCTCGAACTGTATTTCCTTAGCATCAATAAGGTCCTGAACCTTATTCCTTAGGGCCCAACAATCATCAGTAGAATGTCCCGGGCTATCAGAGTGATAAGCGCAACGGGCGTTGGGATTGTACTTCGGAGAGGTTGTGTTTACCACCTTCGGAGCTCCTCTGATAGTTACCAGGCAAGTTGACAGCAGTTGCGGTAATATTTGAGAGAGAGAGTCATGTTGAGCCGAGTATACTGCCTTTTGGGCCTCTCAGCTCTGGGCTGGTTGTATTGCTGAGGAGCAGCAGCAGGCTTAGAAATAACCACCGCGTTGACAGCTTGGCGGAGTTCCGGTTTGTTCTGTCTCCTGGGACCGTACACAGCACTGGCCTCCTTCTTGAAGGGCTTCTTTTCAGTATTTGAGGAGGCACCCTTCTGTATCTTTCCCGATTTGATACCAGCTTCGATCCTTTCACCAGTCAGGATCAAGTCTGTAAACCCAGCAGAGGAATTACCAATGAGATGGTTGAAGAATGGACCAGATAGGGTCCCCAAGAACATGTCCACTAGCTCCCGGTCAGTCAATGGTGGCTGCACCTTGCCAACCAGGTCTCTCCATTTCTGTGCGTACTCCTTAAAACCTTCACCCGTTCCCAGTGACATACCCTGGAGTTGGGTACGCGTGGGAGCGAGGTCGGAATTATACTGATACTGCTTGTAAAAAGCAGTGGCCAAATCCTCCCAGTTACGAATGTTGGTTCCATCCAGCTGATAGAACCATTCGAGATGAGTCCCTGAAAGACTCTCCTGGAAGAAGTGGATCCATAAGTTCTTGTCTGCCGTGTAAGGCTGGATCTTCCTTACATAAGAACGGAGGTGCATCTTAGGACAGGAAGCCCCATCATACTTCACAAAAGCAGGCGCCTTGAACTTGTGTGGGATCACCACCCCAGAAGATAACCCCAAGTCTCCGAAATGCAACCCAGGCACACGTTGAATCTCCATAGCATTTAACTTGTCCTCCAGTTGTTTGTACCGGTCCTCAGCAGGAGGGTACTGTTCATCGTTGAAATCTGTCTCGGTGTCAGAGACCACAGGACTAGGGACCTCTCTCCCTTGGTGACTGCCTTCCCTCACAGATGGAGTAGGCCTTTCAGCTTCATTCTGCAATGTATTCCCGAGTCTACGCCCAGTGTTGAATAGCACAGTCCTCTTCTTCTTCTTCTTCTTCTTCAGGAGCAAAGCCTTCAGCTCTTGTTGTCCCTGGGCCAAGTTCATGACCATCTCCTGAAATTGGGCATTCTGGGCCTGGAGGGCCTTGATAGCTTGCTCGGTAGTGAGTTCAGGATTCATGATGCTTGAGTGCTGAAATAAACAGCGAAGAAGATTAAGCAACCTGTAGAAAAAGGGTACATGTTATGCACATGATGCATGATATGCTATTTATGCAATGCATTCAAGGGTTCGAAAGTTCAAATTCGTTGTAGCCAAAAAAGAACACACTTTTTATTAGGAAATAATTTGTTCAGTACATCAGGGCCTCATGGGCAAAACATTACAAAATAGTTAATCCCAAAAGACACTGCGCATCCTCTTTGGAGCAATGTAAGTGTTGAGAGTCTTTTCCTCGTGCAGTAGACGGGTGAGCTCCAAGACCTTCTTCTCATTGGCATGTAGATTGGTTTCAAGAAAATCCCGTTCTTCCTTAAGCTGGATCTAGCTTTTCTGCATTTCTTCCCATGATGTAGGCATGTCAGGATGCTGAATGGTGTATGAGACCTTTCCTTCCAACATTGGCTCTTTGATCACGGGGAGAACATGAGGATATGGCATCACCAGCTTCTGGGAGCGGGCTCGTACCCACTTGAGATGAGGTTCCAGGGGATGGATTTCTTGTGCCCCAGTGTCTTGCTATCTACCCTGTTGGGCATCCTCCAGGCTCTGATAAATCTCTGGCGAAGTCCTTGTGCATCGTTGTCGAAGTCAAAAACTATGTCAGGAATCAACATATCATGAGGGCCATCCCTCCAAGCATATCCAAACTGCCTCAAAGCCAGACATGGATTGTAGGTAATACCCCCTCTTATCCCAAGAAAAGGAACATTAGGATACTCTCCGCAATGATCAATGATAGTGACATTCTCTCTGGACCGAGAACACCAATGTATATCAGCATGTGTAAGAGTCATCAATCGTTGTGACCATCTCAAACCCTGCTCGTTCTTCAAAACTGATTGTGGAAGGTGCGAAATAAACCACCTTGCCAGGAGAGGAGTGCAGCACATGAGAACACCTCTTTTTCTCATGGTTCGAGTGTAACATGAGTGAAGGATGTCCCCAAGCAACGTAGGTATAGGATTCCTGGACATGAAGATCTTGACAGCAATGATGTCTATAAGCTGATCTGGATTAGGGAACAGCACCAACCCATAGACAAGGAGGGCTACAACTTCTTCAAAGGCTTGTAGGTCAAGGGAGTTCCAACATTCTTGTGCTTTCTCAAACAGAAACTTGGCCAAGAACCCTTTGATACCACTTCTAACTTCCCAATGTCCCTTAATGTCAGATGGTTGTAGGCATAATGCTTTAGCAACCTCTTCAAGTCTTGGCTCCTTTTCTGTACCGTTGTAGGGTAGTTGACTAAGGATAGGAATCTCTAGAAGCTGAGAAAACTCTTCCAAAGTAGGCACCAACTGATAATCCGGGAAAGTAAAACAGTGGTGGAGAGGGTCAAAGAACTGGAACAACACTTTCACCATATCCTCTTCAATGTTGGTATTGACCAAGCTGATGAGTCTACCATGCCTTTCACTGAATGAAGAGTTCTCGGGAATCCTGGATGTAAGTTCCTTAAGCTGAGGAGGGACCCTGACAAGGTTGACCTGAATTGTCTTTCTGCGGATAGTTTCCATGTCCTACAAAATAAGAACAAAGATGAAGATTCGAACCCCTGAAGTGGTTAGTGGATGCATATGATGATGTATGATGTTATGATGCTATGATAAAAACACACCACAAGTATTCACAAAAGCAAACATGGTAAAGCACACAAGTCACACCATAGCCCTTAGAGTTTCGGCCAGCATGAAGTTTGGGGTACTACCCTCTTGAAGTTGGTGGGCTCAAAAACCTGTCCTATCAAAAGTAACCGGGTTCTAAGGAGCTCAATATCATTGGGTTGTTTTCTGTGTTCATTGTTTTGATTTAGCCACTGAACTGGCGATCAAAATATTCCAAGAAAACAACCCTCAATGAGTGTAGTATCGAGTATCAACCAACTTCGGACTGCACCAAAGTCAGTTATCTCACTACCCTAAAGAGGCCAGGATGGTCAAGTAAGGTTCCTAAGGTCAGTTGATGCTTCACGACACCACGCGGAGGCCCCATACTCTCCTTGACTTGACTCAAGGGTTACCGGTACTCACCAAAGTGCCACATCAACATAGCAAACTACTTCAACCGTCTCGGTATACCTCGCACAGTTCCCTCACAGTCTTGTTGCTACTTTCTAAAAAGTATCCCCCAGATCCGGGTTAGGATCTATAGAACTCCCAAAACAGGCCCAATAATATTAAAGCATACAAATCAGGCAATTGAAAACATAAGTATAATCTATCCTAAGGTACACCTCACTTTAAAGTCTCCCCAACAGAGTCGCCAGTTCTGTGATCGGTGGGAATGAGAACTGACTGTTGAAAGTTGGTTTCGCGAAATGTCGCAGAAGCAAGAGTCGCCACCGTCTTTTATGTTCTCCAACATGGAAAGGACAAAAGCACAGCAAAATTCCTTATGAGAATGTTTCTCGGTTCGAGAGGTAGATTTATAGAAAGGGAAGGTGTTAGCACCCTTTCTATCCGTGGTTATCCACGGGCTCTTAGGTACTTGCTCTTATGTTTTCAAAAGATGTTTGCTTTTCAAGTGTGTGTGGGTTTTGAAAAAGTTTGTTTGAAAACTCCTATGTAACTCTTGTATCAGTCCTCAAGAGTGTATGAAGTATTGTTTGAAATTTTTTTTGAAAGTGTAAGGTGTGAAAAGTATTTTGTTTGTTTTTGAAAAGAGCAAGTACCTATGAATCATCTACCTACCCTAAGGAATTAAACTGTGTAAGAGTCCTTTAGATAGTGCTATCCCACCATTGAGGGGTAGGTAGCACCATCGTTGGAGTTGTTCGGGTCAATTCGATTATCGGGACAGTGTGGTCACCGAAGCAATGGTAGGACACCTTAGAAGTAACCCTAATGTCCTAGATCCTTTTATCCGAGGCAACTGTTTCGAGGCAACTGGATCGTGAGACAAAGGGTGACCTCTAAGACGTCCTATACTTGATGACCACGTTTCGAGGCAACGAGTGAAGCGTACCCTAGAAGTGGCATGTGCATTGTGTGTTGTTTTTCAGTTAATTGTCTTTGTACATGTTATTTGTGAGCTACGGATTGGTTTTATTTACATACATTCTTTCATGTATTTAACAGTTAGGGGGTGCGGAAAGTAAATTGCAGAAAACATAAATCCTACGCTATTACAAGGCGCGGGTCTATACATCGCCAAAAATACAAAGACCCGTTTTTGGTAAATAAGTAGGAGAAATTAAAATAAAGCAGTAAACCTAATTAACTATTACATGTCTTGGAAGCAATTACATAATAATAAACTATGCGCGAATAAAAATTAAATCGGAAATGTTCTAAGGGTGTTGACCCTTTTAAGAAAAGAAATTGATTTTTTTTTGTCTTTTTGTAATTAAAATGAAATTAAAACTGACTAATGACTAATTAATTAATTTAATTAAAAGAAAATATATTTTTTGTGTTTTTTATGAAAATATGGAATAAAATAAAAAGAAATGAAATTAAAAGTTAATTTGACCTAATTCTAAATCTATTTTAATTATTAAGAAAAGAAGTTAAAATTGCCTAATTAAACTATTTATTTGTTAATATTTTATTTACAAAAATAATATGAGAATAATAATAATAATAATGTTAATTCTATTTTTTTGATTTTTTATGAAAAAATGTTAATTATGTTAATTATTAAAAAATAAAATAAGGCAAATAAATAAAAGAAAAGAAAATGACAAAACAAAATAAAATAAGAAAAAAGTAAGTAAACCCAAGGGGGGTGAGATGGCCTTTATGGAGGTTTTCTGAAGTAATTATGGCCCAACAACAAGAAGCCTTATTTGACTTTCTGGCATCATGTGCGTGCTTTTGACTGGGGCGCACCATGGATTTCACCTCCTGGCCACTGGATGGGTGCTTGAAGACACCTGGCTAGCTGATGCGTGAGACCTATGGTGGAACACTGGATGAGCGCTGCACAAGAACATTTTAGAAAAAATGATAATGAAATATGGGGGGACCTGGGAATCGAACCCAGGTCCCAACGCTTGCAAGGCACCTGGCCAACCACTACACCAAGCGCGTTAGTTTGTTAGTATAATGGAAAAGAAATATAATATAGAAAACACGCGTTATATGCTGAAAAACAAAAAGAAGCGCGCAGGATTTGAATGGACCAATGCCTTGCTGCCACGCCTTTCGTCTTCAACCTTTTCCTGTAAACATAAAACATATAGCGGGGGTTTTAAACCCCCACAAAATGCAGACATTTTAAAAATAGTGAATAGACGCTCATGAAATATAAATTGGGCGTGAGGTGTCTATCCTGTTCGTCTTGTCACGCTGATTTTAGCCATGCAAGTCTTAAGGTTCAATTTTGCACTATGGGAAAAACCCCAATTCCAAACCTTAAGAACCCTAGAACCTGTTAATGGCAAGTTATGATTTAACGCGTTATAATGCAATTAGATTATTCCATTAGCTTCAGAATGTTCCTAACAACACAAACCAATCAAGAAAAATGGTTAAAAATGCATGAATGGTGATATGTAATTCTGGAAAATAATTCAAACCGTGTGAGTTATATGGCACGAGTTCTTGAGGTTTTGCGCTTAATTCTGATTGCAAAAGGTTCCTGGAAGGGTCAGGAGTGTGTTTGGATCAAAGAGAAAGCTTGAATTGTGTTGGAAGAGGGTTTTCAGTTTGTGACTTTTCTCTTCAAAAATGAAATTTGCTTTGGCCGTTTTTTAGTATTCTAGGTCGTGTCCTCCATATGGAAGGCTTGCACATGTGTTTTGTAATGAGTATCAATCAGAATAATGGTCATTTAAGCCTTTGCAATGAAGTTTTGATTTTGCCATGAACACCATTAAACCACTTGCCATATTTGCTTCAATTTTGAATTTCATGCTTGGAATAGGCCTTGCACGAATTTGGAATGTGCTTCATGGTGTATCAAAGCTATTCAAGCCACAAAATATCCCTCCATTAATTTCTTTGATTTTTATTTGAATTTTAAAGATTTAAAGTGAATTAAATCAAATAAAATTAAATAAAAATGGAAAAATTTATTTCTAATCTTGAAATAAATTGTGGGACACGTGGGAGGCATTTCCAAGCTGAACCAAGTGGAAAAAGTGGGCCCTTTTTGTCAAAAATGAAGTTTCAAGGATAGTTGACTTTGGCCATTTCACAAAAATTTCCCAACTTCTCCAATGCATATCTTGATCAATTTTGAAGATATGAACATGTTCTTGGACATTTTGGAAAGGTCTTGAAGTCCTCTAACCAATGTCTCTGGTCCCAAGTCATTTTGATTTACCAATCTCAAGTTATGGTCTTTGACTTAAAGTGCCCTTTTGTTGACTTTTGAAAATGACCTATAATGTTGAAATTGATAACTTTTTGTGAGAGCATTTCTTGGACTTGGAATGTGAAGATGAATTGTAGGAAATGTCTTCCCCTTTAAGATGAGCATTGGATGGGATTTTTCTGATGAACCAAGAAAGAGTTATGCCTTGGTCAAGTTACAGTTGACTTTTCAGCTGTCCAAAAATAGAAACTTTTGACACCTTGATGATTTTTGAGCCATTCTTGTAGAATCACGGTCAAGACTTGATCAAATGATGATTGTGGCTTCAAAATAAGATTTTGACCAAAAATTTTGACTTTTGACTGCCAAATGACCATTTTGCCCCTACAGTTGACTGTGGAGCAATTAGGGTTTTTGACTGTGCAACTTGACCTTGTGAGCCTTGAAAATTGACATGTAGGTGCTTGACAGTGTATATGAGCATATGGAACTTGATTGAGCCCTTAAAAACCTCAACTTCCTTGCAAGAACCAAAACCCCAATTTGACTGGCTTAGGAGGGTGCTTGGCTGTGTAGCCCTTGAGTAAACTTGAGCAATTTGAGGTGATGCTTGTCAAAACTTTGAAGAATATGGGAGGGAAAATTTTGGGGTACAACAGTTGCCCCTGTTCAATCTTCTTAGACCTGAGGATGTAGATTGGCTTGCATGCCTTTCGTGATCCGAAGGTGGAAGATGATTGAACACTAGAGTGCCCAGAAATTTGCACTCACATAGTAGAGTATCAGCAGTGTGATGTCGGGAATGGGCTTACAGATGCCCTCTGGAGAGATGGTGGATAGGAGGATGGGCTTATAGATGCCATCTGGAGATGTGACAGAACCTTGTCGGGAATGGGCTTATAGATGACATTTGGAACTGTAATGGGAGGATGGGCTTATAGATGCCATCTAGGTGTCAATCGCGTAAGAGATTCCTTAGTGAGAACTTGCGTACCTGAGAAAGAAAGATAATTACCTGGCCTGTTACATGGGTTGATCTTCAAACTCTTCAGACGTGCCCTGGCTGGATACAGGAATCGAATCTGGAAATAGTCGTCAACAGATATGCCATGGCTGGATACAAGAATCGAATCTTCAAACTCTTCAGACGTGCCCTGGCTGGATACAGGAATCGAATCTGGAAATAGTCGTCAACAGATATGCCCTGGCTGGATACAGGAATCGAATCTTCAAACTCTTCAGACGTGCCCTAACTGGATACATGAATCGAGTCCGGAAATAGTCGTCAACAGATACGCCCTGGCTGGATACAGGAATCAGATCTTCAAACTCTTCAGACGTGCCCTGGCTGGATACATGAATCGAGTCCGGAAATAGTCGTCAACAGATACGCCCTGGCTGGATACACGAATCGAATCTTCAAACTCTTCAGACGTGCCCTGGCTGGATACAGGAATCGAGTCCGGAAATAGTCGTCAACAGATACGCCCTGGCTAGATACAGGAATCGGATCTTCAAACTCTTCAGACGTGCCCTGACTCGATACAGGAATCGAGTCCGGAAATAGTCGTCAACAGATACGCCCTGGATGGATACAGGAATCGGATCTTCAAACTCTTCAGACGTGCCCTGGCAGGATACATGAATCGAGTCTGGAAATATTCGTCAACAGATACGCCCTGGCTGGATACAGGAATCGGATCTTCAAACTCTTCAGACGTGCCCTGGCTGGATACAGGAATCGAATCTGGAAATAGTCGTCAACAGATATGCCCTGGCTGGATACAGGAATCGAATCTTCAAACTCTTCAGACGTGCCCTGGCTGGATACAGGAATCGAATCTGGAAATAGTCGTCAACAGATATGCCCTGGCTGGATACAGGAATCGAATCTTCAAACTCCTCAAACGTGCCCTGGCTGGATACAGGAATCAAATCTGGAAATAGTCGTCAACATATGTGCCCTGGCTGGATACAGGAATCGAATCTTCAAACTCTTCAGACGTGCCCTGGCTGGATACAGGAATTGAATCTGGAAATAGTCATCAAAAAATATGCCCTGGCTTGATACAGGAATCGAATCTTCAAACTCTTCAGACGTGCCCTGGCTGGATACAGGAGTCGAATCTGGAATTAGTCGTCCACATATATGCCCTGGCTGGATACAGGAATCGAATCTTCAAACTCTTCAGACGTGCCCTGGCTGGATACAGGAATCAAATCTGGAAATAGTCGTCAACAGATATGCCCTGGCTGGATACAGGAATCAAATCTTCAAACTCTTCAGACGTGCCCTGGCTGGATACAGGAATCGAATCTGGAATTAGTCGTCAACAGATATGCCCTGGCTGGATACAGGAATCGAATCTTCAAAGTCTTCAGACGAGCCCTGGATGGATACAGGAATCAAATCTGGAAATAGTCGTCAACAGATATGCCCTGGCTGGATACAGGAATCGAATCCTCAAACTCTTCAGACGTGCCCTGGCTGGATACAGGAATCGAATATGGAAATAGTCATCAACAGATATGCCCTGGCTGGATACAGGAATCGAATCTTCAAACTCTTCAGACGTGCCCTAGCTGGATACAGGAATCGAATATGGAAATAGTCGTCAACAGATATGCCCTGGCTGGATACAGGAATCGAATCTTCAAACTCTTCAGACGTGCCCTGGCAGGATACAGGAATCGAGTCTGGAAATAGTCGTCAACAGATACGCCCTGGCTGGATACAGGAATTGGATCTTCAAACTCTTCAAATGTGCCCTGGCTGGATACAGGAATCGAGTCCGGAAATAGTCGTCAACAGATACACCCTGGCTGGATACAGGAATCGGATCTTCAAACTCTTCAGACGTGCCCTGGCAGGATACTGGAATCGAGTCCGGAAATAGTCGTCAACAGATACGCCCTGGCTGGATACAGGAATCAGATCTTCAAACTCTTCAGACGTGCCCTGGCAGGATACAGGAATCGAGTCCGGAAATAGTTGTCAACAGATACGCCCTGGCTGGATACAGGAATCGGATCTTCAAACTCTTCAGACGTGCCCTGGCAGGATACAGGAATCGAGTCCGGAAATAGTCGTTAACAGATACGCCCTGGCTGGATACAGGATTCGGATCTTCAAACTCTTCAGACGTGCCCTGGCTGGATACAGGAATCGAGTCCGGAAATAGTCGTCAACAAATATGCCCTGGCTGGATACAGGAATCGGATCTTCAAACTTTTCAGACGTGCCCTGGCAGGATACAGGAATAGAGTCCGGAAATAGTCGTCAACAGATACGCCCTGGCTGGATACAGGAATCGGATCTTCAAACTCTTCAGACGTGCCCTGGCAGGATACAAGAATCGAGTCCGGAAATAGTCGTTAATAGATACGCCCTGGATGGATACAGGAATCAGATCTTCAAACTCTTCAGACGTGCCCTGGCAGGATACAAGAATCGAGTCCGGAATAACGACAGTTGATAGTAACCATCTTTGGATTAACCTTTTCCTGAAAAGGTAAAACATTTGTTGTATGCAATGTCATGATATATAAAGCATGATGTCATGATGTATGAAATGCGTGATGTTCTCAAAATAAATGAGATTGTATGTTCATGATGCGTATGTGCATGCTATAATGTATGAAGATGTGATGTTCGTCAATGTATTTCTGTCTAGGAAAATAAATCTTTGACGAATGCTGGGAGTTTGTTGAATCCTGGGCTGATGTTGAAGAGGAGAGTTTTTCGTTTCCGCTGGGGATGATGGTTGCAAGAATAAACCGATAGGAGAAGATGACTCCGTTGGGGATAAACTTGGTGAAGAGATTACTCTGCGGGGAATACTCTGTGGGAAGATATATTTCGCTAAGGTTTGATGATAACTCCGCTGGGGATACCGTCGATAAGCTTTGTTGGGGAATTTGATGAACTCCGCTGGGGGTAGGAAGAACTTCGCCGAGGACAATCTTTTCGTGGTTTTTTTGCTGAGGATAACCCAATTATAAGCTCTGGTGGAGAACAACCTTTGAATAAAGTCCGGGAAACGTGTTCGTGCTCTGCAGGGGTAAGCTTCCAGAATCTACTGGGGATAAGCCTCCTACTGGGGAGATTGATTCAACTTTCCTGGGGAGACTTTTGAGACTGTACTGGGGAAGTGGCTCCACTGGGGTGTCTAGTATTCCAACGAGGAACAATCTTATATGAAGACTGTCGGGGATGCTTGCTTAGGAACATCTGCAAACTCCGCTGGGGAATGTTGAGATTTTCTGGGGATACCCAACTTCCTTAAGGCTGACTGTAGGCTAACTCTGCTTGGGGAGAGTGGCGCTGACTTGCTGGAGATATTGTGCCTTGTCAGGGCTTATGAGAGACCAACTCTGCTCGGGGGAGAGTATTACTGATTCTGGTCTTACTCCGCGGGGAGTGGAGGTATCTGGGTTACATTCTTCAGCCGAACTTACCTTGGTACCTTAGTGGACAGAGCAACTAGATCGCTTTAGACAACTCATTATTGCCCCTGTTTCTAATGTCACCCGTAATTAATCCTTCGTTTCGCATGCAAGTATTTATGATTTAACAATTAGTGTCAAATGCATATATCAAAATTGAACATTGGGCGTTCTTCACAAAACAAAACAGATAAAGGAAAAACAATTGGCAATTGGTCTGAAAAGTGAGTTTGTATTGATTTTTGAATTTGCCTGTAAATAGGCATTTATGTACAAGAGGATGACGTCCTAGTAAGAGAACGCCGCCGAATAGAATAGAGTTTATACAATTTGTACAAGGAAAAACAAAACAGCTATGTGAAAATATCCCACTGGGTTCCAACTCTGCTATCGCCTTTATATCTTCGAGCGTCTCATCACTTTGCTGCTTAGTTGAAGATGAAGCTGATTGAGCAATACCGTCTGAGCTCGGTAGTTGATACCGGATTCTGGATGCAAGGTGATTCAATGAGACATAGTATCATGCTCTAATCCCTAACTTTTTCCCGGACCGCCCTTTCGGGTTTTCAGTCCACCGGGATACCCATTTTTGCCCAAGCCGCCTTTTCAGGTTTTCGACTTGCCGGGTGTACAAATTTTTTCATTTCATCCCTTATTTTTACCCGAACCCTTTTGGTTCGCCGGGAAGCCCTTACTTTTGCCTAGGTGCGTCAACCTAGCGGGTCTTTAATCATGCGTAGTATCTTTTTACTATGTCTGCATTGGCGGGGTGAGAAAGGTCGTCACCGTCCATGGTGGTTAGAATCATGGCTCCTCCTGAGAAGACATGTTTAACCACAAATGGCCCTTCGTACGTAGGGGTCCATTTTCCCCTGGGATCACTTTGAGGAAGAATGATGCGCTTGATTACCAGGTCTCCGACTTGATACTCTTGTCGTCTGACTTTCTTGTTAAAAGCCCTGATCATCCGTTTTTGGTACGTCTGACCATGACAAATAGCAGTGAGTCTCTTTTCGTCAATTAGGTTTAATTGATCAAGTCGAGTCTGGATCCAGTCATCTTCGCTCAAGCCTGCATCCTTCATTATCCTAAGAGAGGGTATCTGGACTTCAATAGGCAAGACTGCCTCCATGCCATAGACCAAGGAAAAGGGTGTTGCCCCGGTTGACGTCCTTGCTGAGGTACGGTATCCATGAAGATCAAACGGTAGCATCTCGTGCCAATCTTTATAGGTCACTGTCATATTCTGCCCAATCTTCTTGATATTCTTATTTTCTGCTTCTACAGCCCCATTCATCTTCGGCCGGTAGGGAGAAGAGTTGTGGTGCTGTATCTTGAATTGCTCGCAGAGCTCAGTGATCATCTTGTTATTGAGATTGGTACCATTGTCCGTAATGATCCTTTCCGGGACGCCGTATCGACAGATCAGGTTATGACGAATGAACCGTGCTACGACGTTCTTGGTTACCGTAGCATAGGAAGCTGCTTCAACCCACTTCGTAAAGTAATCAATCGCCACCAGGATGAAGCGATGCCCGTTGGATGCCGTAGGTCTGATCTCGCCGATCATATCAATGCCCCACATTGCAAACGGCCAAGGTGCTGTCAAGACATTCAGAGGTACTGGAGGAACGTGCACCTTATCAGCATAGATCTGGCATTTATGACAGGTCCGAGAATGTTGGTAACAGTCAGCTTCCAATGTGGACCAGAAATATCCTGCCCGAAGGATTTTCTTTGCCATAGTATGTCCACTGGAATGTGTTCCGAAGGTACCTTCATGTAGCTCTGCCATGATCTTTTCTGCTTCCGTCTTATCCATATAACGCAGTAAGGTCGAATCATGGTTTCGCTTGTATAGAATGCCATTGCTGAGGAAGAACTTTGCAGCGAACCTTCTCAGGAATTTCTTGTCATTGACAGATGCACCCTCGGGGTATTCTTGAGCTTCCAAGTACCTCTTCACCTCATGATACCAGGGTTTTTCAGTTACTATCTCAGCCTCAAGATCACAACAATATGCAGGTTCGTCAAATTTCCAGATAATGATCCGGGGAGCCTCATTATCCCATTTGACTTTGAACATAGAAGACATCGTAGCCAGCGCGTCCGCCAATTGATTCTCCTCTCTTGGGAAGTGTTCAAAAGTTATCTCCGTGAAATGGGGGATCAACGTCAACACACACTCTTTGTAAGGAATAAGATTCGGATGTTTCGTATCCTACTCGCCTTTAATCTGATTGATTACTAGAGCGGAATCTCTGAAGACACTCAGAAACTTGATCCTTAAGTCAATTGCAGCTTGAAGACCCATGATACACGCCTCATACTCCGCCATGTTGTTGGTGCAGTTGAAGCCTAGCCGGGCAGTAAGTGGAGTATGAGTGCCTTTTGGGGATATGATCACAGCGCCGATACCGTTACCCAAAGCGTTCGAGGCTCCGTCAAAGTGCATAGACCATCGGGATCCTTCCTCAGGTCCTTCATCCGGTCCAGGTACTTCACAATCAGTCACTACCATGATGCTCTCGTCTGAAAACTCAAAGTTCATTGACTGGTAGTCGTCCACTGCCTGGTGTGCCAAATGGTCTGCCAATAGACTTCCCTTGATTGCTTTTTGAGTCGTGTATTGGATGTCGTATTCTGTCAAGATCATCTGCCATCTTGCTATTCTTCCAGACAGAGCAGGCTTTTCGAATATGTACTTTATTGGATCCATTTTTGAAATCAACAGAGTAGTGTGAGTCAGCATATACTGTCTCAGCCGGCGAGCAGCCCATACCAAAGCGCATCAAGTTTTCTCGAGCAGTGAGTATCGGGTCTCACAGTCGGTAAACTTTTTGCTAAGGTAATAAATGGCGTGCTCTTTTCGGCCAGACTCGTCATGCTGCCCCAGCACACACCCCATTGAGCTATCAAGTACTATTAGGTATAGTATTAGAGGTCTCCCTTCAACCGGTGGCATAAGAATGGGTGGTTCTTGGAGATACTCTTTGATTCTGTCGAAAGCGGCCTGACATTTATCATTCCAACGTACTACTTGATCTTTCTTTAGCAGCTTGAAGATTGGTTCACAGGTAGCAGTCAGATGCGAGATGAACCGGGCAATGTAATTCAGACGTCCTAGGAAGCCTCTGACTTCCTTCTCTGTCTTGGGAGCTGGCATCTCTTGTATAGCTTTCACCTTGGAAGGGTCCACTTGAATACCTTTGTCGCTCACGACGAAGCCTAACAATTTTCCGGATCTCACCCCAAAGGTACACTTGTTTGGGTTCAACCTCAGCTTGTACAACTTCAGACGGTCAAACAGCTTGTGCAGATGGTCAAGGTGTTCCTCCTTAGTTTGAGACCTTGCAATCATATCATCGACGTGTACTTCAATCTCATGGTGGATCATGTCATGAAATAAAGCAACCATGGCACGTTGGTAGGTTGCCCCAGCATTTTTCAACCCAAAAGGCATGACCTTGTAGCAGAAGGTGCCCCACTGAGTAACAAAGGTGGTCTTCTCCATGTCTTCAGGAGCCATTTTGATCTGATTATAACCGGAGAATCCGTCCATAAAAGAGAATACCTTATGCTGAGCAGTGTTGTCAACCAGAACGTCGATGTGAGGCAGAGGGAAGTCATCTTTAGGGTTGGCCCTGTTCAAATCCCTATAGTCAACACACATTCGGACCTTACCATCTTTCTTTGGCACTGGAACCACGTTGGCAACCCACTGAGGGTAAGAAGTCACTGCTAGAAAACCGGCATCAAATTGCTTCATAACCTCAGCTTTGATTTTCTCGGACATCTCTGGACGCATACGGAGGACCTTCTGTTTAACCGGAGGACAGTCTTCTTTGGTAGGTAGGTGATGAACCACAATGTCGGTGTCCAACCCAGGCATGTCTTCGTAAGACCAAGCAAAGATTTCCACATAATCATGCAGCATCTGAATCAACCGTTGTTTCACACTGAGCTCTAGATTGGCACCAATCTTGACTTCCTTTCTGTCTGTCTCAGTACCCAGATTTACCGTTTCCACTGGCTCTTCATGTGGCTGAATGGCCCTCTCTTCCTGGAGTAACAGTCTTGCAAGCTCGCCAGGCACCTCGCAATCATCTTCACCTTCGTCTTCGGCTAAGTTGATCGGATTTTCGAAGTCATAACTGGAAGTAGCAGAGTCGTTACCAGTGAGATCCAGAGTGGATTGGAACCTGTATAAGTGGGTGTGTGTAAATACAACTGTTTTGCAATATATAAAGAAAGAAAAGGAGCGCACGATTTGAAAATGTAAAAAACGTCCAATGCTTTTATTCATGATATATGAAAGTGACAATTAACAAGCCCTCATAAATGAAGCCACGGTGCCCCGGGTAAGACACCGGGCCATAAAGTTTAGTAATATTGTTCGTTACAAATTCAAAACAAAGAAGTTCATTACTGGGTGACAAAAGTAATAGGGGTAAAGTCTTTTGCAGTCCAGTTGCTAGGTCCACCGTTGGTCATCGGGTAGATCCAACTGTCGAATTCAGATTCCTCCACTTCGTCCTCAATAGCATTCACTCCCGGGTTGGTGATGAATACGGGAGGTCTTTCTATCCTTGCCTTGCGCACAGCCTTCTGAGCCTCTGCAGTGAAACCCAAGCCAAATTTGTCAGTCTTTGGAGTGAAATCAGGAAGTCTGCCCCAGTTTTCACACTCACCCTTCTCAACCACAGCCCGAGCATCCTTCAAGGAAGCCATCTTCAAAGGAGAGTCTTCTGCAGTCACTGTCTCTGCTGCTGCCAACGTCTGAGGCACCTCTTCAAAGTGTTGAAAGGGGGTCTCAATGAATTCCCCATCCATTTCTACGTACCTGAAGGAGTTGAGGTGGCTGACCATGTATTCCTCTTCCCCTTGCACTGTTACAATCTTCCCCCTGACCGGGTATTTGAGCTTCTGATGTAAAGTTGAAGTCACGGCCCCTGCTTTGTGGATCCAAGGACGACCCAGTAGACAAGAGTAGGACGGTCGGATATCCATCACATAGAACTTTGAATCAAAGACTTGTGAACCAACCCTGATTGGGATGTCAACCTCACCATGTACCATCCTTTTGGACCCGTCAAAGGCCCGGACAACGATGTTACTTGGTTTGAGCTCTAAACCCTCACAGTCCAGCCTATCTAGAGCTTTCTTGGGCAGCACGTTTAATGAAGAACCAGTGTCAACCAGCACATGAGCAAGAGTAGTGCCCCTGCATTCAATGGAGACATGGAGGGCATCGTTATGGTTCTTCCCCTTGGTCGTCAGATCAGCGTCAGAGAAACCCAGACCATTATCAGTGGTTAAGTTGGCCACACAGTCGGTGAATTGGTCAGCAGACGTTTCTTGTGGCACATGAGTCGTCTTCAGGAAGGCAATCAGGGCCTTGGCATGGGCCTCTGAACACAGCAACAGTGATAGCATGGAGATTTTAGAGGGGGTATGCCCCAGCTGTTCAACGACGTTGAAATCACTTTTCTTTATAATTTTGAGGATCTCTTCCATCTCTTGCTTGGAAGCCTCAACAGTGGTCTTCGGTGCCTCCGTTCGGGAAGGCACATCAGTAGCAATCCCCTTACCCCGAGCGTCAGATGACTCGGCAGTAGGGGTAGAAACTTGATCAGGGGGGGGGGGGGAACAGGCACACTGGCAGGTGTGATGACAAGAGGCCTCTGGATTGCTGGAGGTGAAATGTCTGGTGAGAACAGTCTTCCACTACGAGTGACTTTAGAAGGCCCGATGATGTTACTGATGCCGGTACTAGTATCGAACTCTTGTTTCACTCCCAGAACATATACATCTGCCCCATAGTGCCACGGGACAGCTTTATCAGACTTGTAGGGGATGGGCCCCGGAACAGTGATAGTGATGGGAGCAACCTTGTGAACAGGCATAATTTTGATAGGCTTCTTTGAAGGAGCCTTGGAAGGGTTGTTGAAAATGGTAACAATTGAAACTTCTTCAACAGGGGCAGCAGGAACGACAGTCTTCTTGAACAAGATCTCTTTACTATCCATCAGGTTTTGGACGCCTGACTTCAGCAAAGGACAACCAGCAGGTGAATCAGCATATAAATGGAAAACTTTGCTACATCCCGGAAATAAACCGGCTAGCAACAGGTTCCTCTTGACGGTTAACAGCGGAGTAGCAACATCATCCACAGAAGCTACATACAGATCCTCCTCAACAGTGTTCACTCCATGCTGGGGCATGGGAGCGGTCACAACATTTGGCCTTTCGGGCGCCTCGAACTGTATTTCCTTAGCATCAA
This sequence comes from Vicia faba, assembly GCA_948472305.1. NCBI lineage: Eukaryota > Viridiplantae > Streptophyta > Magnoliopsida > Fabales > Fabaceae > Vicia > Vicia faba. Next base: position 156,526,828 of record OX451735.1, on the reverse strand, counting down.
TAAGGTCCTGAACCTTATTCCTTAGGGCCCAACAATCATCAGTAGAATGTCCCGGGCTATCAGAGTGATAAGCGCAACGGGCGTTGGGATTGTACTTCGGAGAGGTTGTGTTTACCACCTTCGGAGCTCCTCTGATAGTTACCAGGCAAGTTGACAGCAGTTGCGGTAATATTTGAGAGAGAGTCATGCTGAGCCGAGTATACTGCCTTTTGGGCCTCTCAGCTCTAGTCTGGTTGTATTGCTGAGGAGCAGCAGCAGGCTTAGAAATAACCACCGCGTTGACAGCTTGGCGGAGTTCCGGTTTGTTCTGTCTCCTGGGACCGTACACAGCACTGGCCTCCTTCTTGAAGGGCTTCTTTTCAGTATTTGAGGAGGCACCCTTCTGTATCTTTCCCGATTTGATACCAGCTTCGATCCTTTCACCAGTCAGGATCAAGTCTGTAAACCCAGCAGAGGAATTACCAATGAGATGGTTGAAGAATGGACCAGATAGGGTCCCCAAGAACATGTCCACTAGCTCCCGGTCAGTCAATGGTGGCTGCACCTTGCCAGCCAGGTCTCTCCATTTCTGTGCGTACTCCTTAAAACCTTCACCCGTTCCCAGTGACATACCCTGGAGTTGGGTACGCGTGGGAGCGAGGTCGGAATTATACTGATACTGCTTGTAAAAAGCAGTGGCCAAATCCTCCCAGTTACGAATGTTGGTTCCATCCAGCTGATAGAACCATTCGAGATGAGTCCCTGAAAGACTCTCCTGGAAGAAGTGGATCCATAAGTTCTTGTATGCCGTGTAAGGCTGGATCTTCCTTACATAAGAATGGAGGTGCATCTTAGGACAGGAAGCCCCATCATACTTCACAAAAGCAGACGCCTTGAACTTGTGTGGGATCACCACCCCAGAAGATAACCCCAAGTCTCCGAAATGCAACCCAGGCACACGTTGAATCTCCATAGCATTTAACTTGTCCTCCAGTTGTTTGTACCGGTCCTCAGCAGGAGGGTACTGTTCATCGTTGAAATCTGTCTCGGTGTCAGAGACCACAGGACTAGGGACCTCTCTCCCTTGGTGATTGCCTTCCCTCACAGATGGAGTAGGCCTTTCAGCTTCATTCTGCAATGTATTCCCGAGTCTGCGCCCAGTGTTGAATAGCACAGTCCTCTTCTTCTTCTTCTTCTTCAGGAGCAAAGCCTTCAGCTCTTGTTGTCCCTGGGCCAAGTTCATGACCATCTCCTGAAATTGGGCATTCTGGGCCTGGAGGGCCTTGATAGCTTGCTCGGTAGTGAGTTCAGGATTCATGATGCTTGAGTGCTGAAATAAACAGCGAAGAAGATTAAGCAACCTGTAGAAAAAGGGTACATGTTATGCACATGATGCATGATATGCTATTTATGCAATGCATTCAAGGGTTCGAAAGTTCAAATTCGTTGTAGCCAAAAAAGAACACACTTTTTATTAGGAAATAATTTGTTCAGTACATCAGGGCCTCATGGGCAAAACATTACAAAATAGTTAATCCCAAAAGACACTGCGCATCCTCTTTGGAGAAATGTAAGTGTTGAGAGTCTTTTCCTCGTGCAGTAGACGGGTGAGCTCCAAGACCTTCTTCTCACTGGCATGTAGATTGGTTTCAAGAAAATCCCGTTCTTCCTTAAGCTGGATCCAGCTTTTCTGCATTTCTTCCCATGATGTAGGCATGTCAGGATGCTGAATGGTGTATAAGACCTCTCCTTCCAACATTGGCTCTTTGATCACGGGGAGAACATGAGGATATGGCATCACCAGCTTCTGGGAGCGGGCTCGTACCCACTTGAGATGAGGTTCCAGGGGGATGGATTTCTTGTGCCCCAGTGTCTTGCTATCTACCCTGTTGGGCATCCTCCAGGCTCTGATAAATCTCTGGCGAAGTCCTTGTGCATCGTTGTCGAAGTCAAAAACTATGTCAGGAATCAACATATCATGAGGGCCATCCCTCCAAGCATATCCAAACTGCCTCAAAGCCAGACATGGATTGTAGGTAATACCCCCTCTTATCCCAAGCAAAGGAACATTAGGATACTCTCCGCAATGATCAATGATAGTGACATTCTCTCTGGACCGAGAACACCAATGTATATCAGCATGTGTAAGAGTCATCAATCGTTGTGACCATCTCAAACCCTGCTCGTTCTTCAAAACTGATTGTGGAAGGTGCGAAATAAACCACCTTGCCAGGAGAGGAGTGCAGCACATGAGAACACCTCTTTTTCTCATGGTTCGAGTGTAACATGAGTGAAGGATGTCCCCAAGCAACGTAGGTATAGGATTCCTGGACATGAAGATCTTGACAGCAATGATGTCTATAAGCTGATCTGGATTAGGGAACAGCACCAACCCATAGACAAGGAGGGCTACAACTTCTTCAAAGGCTTGTAGGTCAAGGGAGTTCCAACATTCTTGTGCTTTCTCAAACAGAAACTTGGCCAAGAACCCTTTGATACCACTTCTAACTTCCCAATGTCCCTTAATGTCAGATGGTTGTAGGCATAATGCTTTAGCAACCTCTTCAAGTCTTGGCTCCTTTTCTGTACCGTTGTAGGGTAGTTGACTAAGGATAGGAATCTCTAGAAGCTGAGAAAACTCTTCCAAAGTAGGCACCAACTGATAATCCGGGAAAGTAAAACAGTGGTGGAGAGGGTCAAAGAACTGGAACAACACTTTCACCATATCCTCTTCAATGTTGGTATTGACCAAGCTGATGAGTCTACCATGCCTTTCACTGAATGAAGAGTTCTCGGGAATCCTGGATGTAAGTTCCTTAAGCTGAGGAGGGACCCTGACAAGGTTGACCTGAATTGTCTTTCTGCGGATAGTTTCCATGTCCTACAAAATAAGAACAAAGATGAAGATTCGAACCCCTGAAGTGGTTAGTGGATGCATATGATGATGTATGATGTTATGATGCTATGATAAAAACACACCACAAGTATTCACAAAAGCAAACATGGTAAAGCACACAAGTCACACCATAGCCCTTAGAGTTTCGGCCAGCATGAAGTTTGGGGTACTACCCTCTTGAAGTTGGTGGGCTCAAAAACCTGTCCTATCAAAAGTAACTGGGTTCTAAGGAGCTCAATATCATTGGGTTGTTTTCTGTGTTCATTGTTTTGATTTAGCCACTGAACTGGCGATTAAAATATTCCAAGAAAACAACCCTCAATGAGTGTAGTATCGAGTATCAACCAACTTCGGACTGCACCAAAGTCAGTTATCTCACTACCCTAAAGAGGCCAGGATGGTCAAGTAAGGTTCCTAAGGTCAGTTGATGCTTCACGACACCACGCGGAGGCCCCGTACTCTCCTTGACTTGACTCAAGGGTTACCGGTACTCACCAAAGTGCCACATCAACATAGCAAACTACTTCAACTGTCTCGGTATACCTCGCACAGTTCCCTCACAGTCTTGTTGCTACTTTCTAAAAAGTATCCCCCAGATCCGGGTTAGGATCTATAGAACTCCCAAAACAGGCCCAATAATATTAAAGCATACAAATCAGGCAATTGAAAACATAAGTATAATCTATCCTAAGGTACACCTCACTTTAAAGTCTCCCCAACAGAGTCGCCAGTTCTGTGATCGGTGGGAATGAGAACTGACTGTTGAAAGTTGGTTTCGCGAAATGTCACGGAAGCAAGAGTCGCCACCGTCTTTTATGTTCTCCAACATGGAAAGGACAAAAGCACAACAAAATTCCTTATGAGAATGTTTCTCGGTTCGAGAGGTAGATTTATAGAAAGGGAAGGTGTTAGCACCCTTTCTATCCGTGGTTATCCACGGGCTCTTAGGTACTTGCTCTTATGTTTTCAAAAGATGTTTGCTTTTCAAGTGTGTGTGGGTTTTGAAAAAGTTTGTTTGAAAACTCCTATGTAACTCTTGTATCAGTCCTCAAGAGTGTATGAAGTATTGTTTGAAATTTTTTTTGAAAGTGTAAGGTGTGAAAAGTATTTTGTTTGTTTTTGAAAAGAGCAAGTACCTATGAATCATCTACCTACCCTAAGGAATTAAACTGTGTAAGAGTCCTTTAGATAGTGCTATCCCACCATTGAGGGGTAGGTAGCACCATCGTTGGAGTTGTTCGGGTCAATTCGATTATCGGGACAGTGTGGTCACCGAAGCAATGGTAGGACACCTTAGAAGTAACCCTAATGTCCTAGATCCTTTTATCCGAGGCAACTGTTTCGAGGCAACTGGATCGTGAGACAAAGGGTGACCTCTAAGACGTCCTATACTTGATGACCACGTTTCGAGGCAACGAGTGAAGCGTACCCTAGAAGTGGCATGTGCATTGTGTGTTGTTTTTCAGTTAATTGTCTTTGTACATGTTATTTGTGAGCTACGGATTGGTTTTATTTACATACATTCTTTCATGTATTTAACAGTTAGGGGGTGCGGAAAGTAAATTGCAGAAAACATAAATCCTACGCTATTACAAGGCGCGGGTCTATACATCGCCAAAAATACAAAGACCCGTTTTTGGTAAATAAGTAGGAGAAATTAAAATAAAGCAGTAAACCTAATTAACTATTACATGTCTTGGAAGCAATTACATAATAATAAACTATGCGCGAATAAAAATTAAATCGGAAATGTTCTAAGGGTGTTGACCCTTTTAAGAAAAGAAATTGATTTTTTTTGTCTTTTTGTAATTAAAATGAAATTAAAACTGACTAATGACTAATTAATTAATTTAATTAAAAGAAAATATATTTTTTGTGTTTTTTATGAAAATATGGAATAAAATAAAAAGAAATGAAATTAAAAGTTAATTTTACCTAATTCTAAATCTATTTTAATTATTAAGAAAAGAAGTTAAAATTGCCTAATTAAACTATTTATTTGTTAATATTTTATTTACAAAAATAATATGAGAATAATAATAATAATAATGTTAATTCTGTTTTTTTGATTTTTTATGAAAAAATGTTAATTATGTTAATTATTAAAAAATAAAATAAGGCAAATAAATAAAAGAAAAGAAAATGACAAAACAAAATAAAATAAGAAAAAAGTAAGTAAACCCAAGGGGGGTGAGATGGCCTTTATGGAGGTTTTCTGAAGTAATTCTGGCCCAACAACAAGAAGCCTTATTTGACTTTCTGGCATCATGTGCGTGCTTTTGACTGGGGCGCACCATGGATTTCACCTCCTGGCCACTGGATGGGTGCTTGAAGACACCTGGCTAGCTGATGCGTGAGACCTATGGTGGAACACTGGATGAGCGCTGCACAAGAACATTTTAGAAAAAATGATAATGAAATATGGGGGGACCTGGGAATCGAACCCAGGTCCCAACGCTTGCAAGGCACCTGGCCAACCACTACACCAAGCGCGTTAGTTTGTTAGTATAATGGAAAAGAAATATAATATAGAAAACACGCGTTATATGCTGAAAAACAAAAAGAAGCGCGCAGGATTTGAATGGACCAATGCCTTGCTGCCACGCCTTTCGTCTTCAACCTTTTCCTGTAAACATAAAACATATAGCGGGGGTTTTAAACCCCCACAAAATGCAGACATTTTAAAAATAGTGAATAGACGCTCATGAAATATAAATTGGGCGTGAGGTGTCTATCCTGTTCGTCTTGTCACGCTGATTTTAGCCATGCAAGTCTTAAGGTTCAATTTTGCACTATGGGAAAAACCCCAATTTCAAACCTTAAGAACCCTAGAACCTGTTAATGGCAAGTTATGATTTAACGCGTTATAATGCAATTAGATTATTCCATTAGCTTCAGAATGTTCCTAACAACACAAACCAATCAAGAAAAATGGTTAAAAATGCATGAATGGTGATATGTAATTCTGGAAAAGAATTCAAACCGTGTGAGTTATATGGCACGAGTTCTTGAGGTTTTGCGCTTAATTCTGATTGCAAAAGGTTCCTGGAAGGGTCAGGAGTGTGTTTGGATCAAAGAGAAAGCTTGAATTGTGTTGGAAGAGGGTTTTCAGTTTGTGACTTTTCTCTTCAAAAATGAAATTTGCTTTGGCCGTTTTTTAGTATTCTAGGTCGTGTCCTCCATATGGAAGGCTTGCACATGTGTTTTGTAATGAGTATCAATCAGAATAATGGTCATTTAAGCCTTTGCAATGAAGTTTTGATTTTGCCATGAACACCATTAAACCACTTGCCATATTTGCTTCAATTTTGAATTTCATGCTTGGAATAGGCCTTGCACGAATTTGGAATGTGCTTCATGGTGTATCAAAGCTATTCAAGCCACAAAATATCCCTCCATTAATTTCTTTGATTTTTATTTGTATTTTATAGATTTAAAGTGAATTAAATCAAATAAAATTAAATAAAAATGGAAAAATTTATTTCTAATCTTGAAATAAATTGTGGGACACGTGGGAGGCATGGCCAAGCTGAACCAAGTGGAAAAAGTGGGCCCTTTTTGTCAAAAATGAAGTTTCAAGGATAGTTGACTTTGGCCATTTCATAAAAATTTCCCAACTTCTCCAATGCATATCTTGCTCAATTTTGAAGCTATGAACATGTTCTTGGACATTTTGGAAAGGTCTTGAAGTCCTCTAACCAATGTCTTTGGTCCCATGTCATTTTGATTTACCAATCTCAAGTTATGGTCTTTGACTTAAAGTGCCCTTTTGTTGACTTTTGAAAATGACCTATAATGTTGAAATTGATAACTTTTTGTGAGAGCATTTCTTGGACTTGGAATGTGAAGATGAACTGTAGGAAATGTCTTCCCCTTCAAGATGAGCATTGGATGGGATTTTTCTGATGAACCAAGAAAAAGTTATGCCTTGGTCAAGTTACAGTTGACTTTTCAATTGTCCAAAAATAGAAACTTTTGACACCTTGATGATTTTTGAGCCATTCTTGTAGAATCATGGTCAAGACTTGATAAAATGATGATTGTGGCTTCAAAATAAGATGTTGACCAAAATTTTTTACTTTTGACTGCCAAATGACCATTTTGCCCCTACAGTTGACTGTGGAGCAATTAGGGTTTTTGACTGTGCAACTTGACCTTGTGAGCCTTGAAACTTGACATGTAGGTGCTTGACAATGTATATGAGCATATGGAACTTGATTGAGCCCTTGAAAACCTCAACTTCCTTGCAAGAACCAAAACCCCAATTTGACTGGCTTAGGAGGGTGCTTGGCTGTGTAGCCCTTGAGTAAACTTGAGCAATTTGAGGTGATGCTTGTCAAAACTTTGAAGAATATGGGAGGGCAAATTTTGGGGTACAACACTAAGGAAAAAGAAAATTTTTGAGTGGTGCTTTAAGACCCTTCGATTGGCATTCTTAAAGACCCTTTGATTGGCATTCTGAAGGAGCATTTCGATTGGCATTCTGAAGGAGCATTTCGATTGGCATTCTGAAAGACCCTTCGATTGGTATTCTGAATGAGCCTTTCGATTGGAATTTTGGACAAGCACTTCGATTGGCATTCTGAAAGGCCCTTCGATTGGTATTTTGAAGGAGCACTTCGATTGGCATTCTGAAAGGCCCTTCGATTGGTATTTTGAAGGAGCACTTCAATTGGAATTCTGAAAGGCCCTTCGATTGGTATTCTGAAGGAGCACTTCGATTAGCATGAAACAAGACCTTTCGATTGGCATGTTAACAAAGCCTTTCAATTGAAATTTTAATTAGTATCCTTCGAATGATCTTTGGACAAGGGCCATTCGAAGGAGGTCATCAAGAGGGCACTCAAGTCAAAAGCGTCCAGGTTCATTCAAGAGACATGAATATTTCAAAAAATGAAAACTTTTAATGTGTCTGTTTCTTGTCTCATTTAATGGCCTATTTAATGGCTGTCTCTTGCCATTACTGTACCCTCACACCCCTATAAATACAGAGGCCAACATACATATCCAACACATAAAAAAACTCTGCAGGAAAACAGAACACATGAAAAAACACACAACAGGAGAACAAAAAACATTGGAGTTACACTGCCAAAAGTTGTCAACATTTTCAGAATTTTCCAAGCCAAAGCTGCCACCCAGCAAACATCTCCATGCCCAGAAATCCCAGATTGAAAGTGCCTACATTCAGGAAGTGCCCAGATCGAAGGTGCCTACATCCAGGAAGCGCCCAAATTAAAAGTCCAATCTGCTGGTAAGAAAGGGTAAAACTATCCAACCTCATATTTGCATAATACATCCATACTGGTTGTTACCTTCGATTTTCTATCCTAGACAGGATCAAGAGGCCTGGGTTTGGCACCCAGGTCATGTTCTTCGTTTGCTAACATTTGCTGAAGATTTAGCCTGAAGAGACCCAACAAGTGCAGGATCGAAGGGCCTGGGGTTCAATACCCAGGCCCTGCCTTTTATTTCGCTAACATACTTTTGCAGGTATAACATCCCAGATCGAAGGAGACACCTTCTCTGGATCGAACCCATTAGCATGCTGGATCGAAGGAGGCATCTCATTCCTGGATCGAAAGCCATGACCTCCATGATCAAAAGACAATCCCCTTCCCTGGATCTAAGGCTTTTCATGCCCACTTCCTGGCCCAATCGAAAGAGCCATGACCCTGTCTGGATCGAAGCTTCCATTCCCTCCCTGGGTCGAAACTCTTTTTTTTCCCTGGATCGAAGGATCCCCCCTTGTACTTTATTTTGGTTTTCATTGACATCTTTTTATCTTTTTTAATTAACATTAAAATTAAAAAAAAACCACAAAAAAACATTAGGCTAGTTTTTGCTATTAAAATTAACTTTGTTAATTAACTTTTTAATTATCTTAACATTTTTCCAAAACTAAAATTAAGTAGATTTAGATCATTTTCCCAAAATAAAATAAAACAACAAAAAAGATTTTATTCTTAGAATTTTTAGAGGTTATTTTCAGATTCGTGCGCGTTTATTTTATTATAACTGTCTACTGGTTTGTAATAGCTTAAACTAAGACTTTTACACTTTACTGCTTTTATTCCCCCAATTTTTGGGCATTTAAATAATCCCCCTCCCCGAAGCTTTGTAATAGCGTAGGATTTACAATTCCCGCACTTTAAATTCCTGTACATATATTAACTGTTTAGATGTATGCTAGCTAGGATTGCATGGCAAGATCTATCTTAATTTAAAATCAACCACAACTCACCATAACATGTACAAAGATAACATAAACTGAAAATTGACACACTTGCACATGCCACTCTTAGGGTACACCTCACTTGGTTGCCTCAAACGTGGTCATTAAGTATAGGATGTTTTAGAGGTCGCCCTCCTGTCCAAAGATCAAAGTTGCCTCGAAATGGTTTCCTCGATAAAAATGATATAAGACATTAGGGTTACCGCTAAGGCGTCCTAACGTTGCTTTAGTGACCACACGTCCCTTACACTGAATTGACCCGAAAACTCCAACGACGGTGCTACCTACTCCTCAATAGTAGGATAGCACTGTCTAAAGGACATTTGCACAGTTTAATTCCTTTTTGAGTAGGTAGAGGTTCTTAAGTACTTGCTCATTTTAAAAATAAAACAAAACTTTTCACACTTACACTTTTCGAACAAAGTTTTCAAAACACTTCATTACACTCTTGAGGACAGAAGCAAGAGTTAAATCGAAGTTTCAAACAAAAACTCTTTTCAAAACCCACAAGCACAAAGAAAAGAAAACTTTTGAAAATATAGTGAGCAAGTACCTAAGAGCCCGTGGATAACCACAGATAGAAAGGGTGATAATACCTTCCCTTTCTATAATCTACCTCCCGAACCTGAGAAACAATCTCGAAAAGGAATTTTTCTGTGCTTTTGTCCTTTCCTTGTAGGATAAAATAAAAGACGGTGGCGACTCTTGCTTACCGCGACACTTTGCGAAAACAAAACGCAAACGCGAACCAGCATTCCAAAAACAGTCAGTTCTCATTCCCACCGATCACAGAACTGGCGACTCTGCTGGGGATATTATAAGTGAGGTGTACCTTATGATTAGATCACTTGTGTTTTCAATTGTATGCTTTGTATGCTTTAAATTTTGTGGGCTTGTATCAGAGTTCTATAGATCCTAACTCGGATCTGGGGATACCCTTTAGGTAAGTAGCAACAAACTGTGAGGGAACTGTGCGGGGTATACCGACATGGTTGAAACAATAGCTACGTTGATGTGGCACTTTGGTGAGTACCGGTAACCCTTGAGTTAAGTCAAGGAGAGTACGGGGCCGTCCTGTGGTGTCGTGAAGCATCAATTGACCTTAGAACCTTACTTGACCATCTTGGCCTTTTTAGGGGTAGTGAGATGACTGACTTTGGTGCAGTCCGAAGTTGGTAGATACTCGATACTACACTCATTGAGGGTTGTTTTCTTGGAATATTTTGGTCGCTAGTTCAGTGGCTAAACCAAAACAATGAACATAGAAAACAATCCAATGATATTGAGCTTCTTAGAACCCGATTACTATTTATAGGACAGGTTTTGAGCCAACTAAACTCAAGAGGGTACTTACCTATGAAACTCCATGCCAACCTAAACTTAAGGCTATTTGTGTGACTTGTGTGCTTTCAAATCTGAACTACTTGCACATTCTTGTTATCTGACAACATGAGTTCCTTGCAGGTTTTATTTACAGTCCTTATCCAATAATTTGGATTTATTGCAGGGCTTACTTACATCACCTCACACTTTTGCTTAAACACATAGCATACACATCATAACATCATTTCTTTAACCATTTCAAGGATCTCAAGGGTGTTTGATGTAGGTCATGATGAATCAAAAGTCTAGCAAGGGGCAAAGGGGATTTATTTTCCTCTAGCCAATGTTGCCTAGAAATCAAAACACGATAACCTGAGTCAGGGGCTATGACCCACTCGATATGGTGAGCTTGACTCTTGAAGAAGGGCTCTCAGCAACATGAAGTTCCTTCAATCAAGCTATCAGATTCAAATTCTAACAGTTTCTTGTTTACCCCGCGAGATCCTTGGAAACATTGCATACATATACATATCATTGCATAACAGGTCTCCCAGTATAAGTCTCTTATCTTCTTCGCTGTTTATTTCAGCAATCATCATGTCTACTGAACCTTCCACTGAGCAAGCTATCAAGGCCCTCCAGGCCCAGAATGCCCAATTTCAAGAGTTGGTCATGAGCCTAGCTAAGGGTCAGCAGGACTTGAAGACCCTGATTCTGAAAGAGAGGAAGAAGAAGAAGAGGACCATCCTATTCAACACCGGATGCAGGTTTGGAAACGGTCTACAAGATGAAGTTGATCTGACCACCCCATCTGGAGAGAAAGACAGTCCACAAGAAAGGAGGGCTCCTAGCCCTGAAGTCTCCGACAACGAGACGGACTATGATGAAGAACAATATCCTCCTGCTGAGGATAAGTACAAACAACTGGAAGACCGTTTGAACGCCATGGAAATACAGAAGGTGCCCGGTCTGGACTTCGGAGATCTAGGTCTATCCTCTTGGGTGGTGATTCCCCATAAATTCAAGGCACCTGCCTTTGCCAAGTACGACGGAGCTTCCTGTCCAAAGCTGCACCTCCGGTCATATGTGTGGAAGATCCAACCTTACACGGCTGATAAGGACTTGTGGATCCATTTCTTTCAAGACAGTCTCTCAGGGACTCAACTTGAATGGTTCTGTCAACTGGAAGGAGCTAGCATCCGCAACTGGGAGGATCTTGCTGCTGTTTTTTACAAGCAGTACCAGTATAATGCCGACCTTGCTCCCACACGTACTCAGCTTCAGGGTATGTCTATGGGTACAGGTGAAGGCTTTAAGGACTACGCTCAGAAGTGGAGAGATCTTGCTGGAAGAGTCCAACCCCTTCTTCCTGATAGGGAGTTGGTGGACATGTTTCTTGGGACTTTGTCCAGTCCCTATTTCAAACACTTGATTGGAAGCTCTTCAGCCGGATTCACCGAGCTAATACTGACCTGCGAAAGGGTCGAAGCTGGCATCAAAAGTGGGAAGATTCAAGAAGCTACACCTTCTGATGCTCAGAAAAAGCCCTACAATGAGAAGAAAGAGTCCAACGCTGTGTATGGTCAAAAGGGTCGTCATGACCAGTGCGTAGGAGAAATCTTGATCTCTAATCCTACACCTGCTCAACAAAGACAGGGGCATCCGCGTAAGGAGGTCGCGCTTAAAAGACAATTCACTAAGATCAACATGTCACTGGGTCAAGCGCTACAATGCCTGTTGGAGGCAGAGCTGATTACATTAAAGGCTCCTCTCCGGAACCCAAATACTTCCGCTCCTACCTATCATCCCAATGAAAGGTGTGCATACCACTATGATAGTCCGAGACATGACACAAACAACTGTTGGGCTCTGAAGAACAAGGTCCTGTAGCGATAAAAAATGTAGCGGGGTAAATCGGAGATCGAATTATTGATTAATTCGTCTCGCAATAGCAAGAGTCGCCACCGCGCTTTATTGTTTCCAAAGGAAAAGGGAAAAGAGCGAAATAAAACCCTAATTAGGCAATGTAAATAAAAATACAAATACAAAGCGTTTTTTCGAAAAGAGATCGAGAGTTCGGGGGTTGGTTATACAATGGGAAGGTATTAGCACCCAATGCATCTATAGTACTCTATAGGAACCTTTTGAAATATCTGTTTTATTTAAAATTGATTGCTTGATTGAAAATAAATTGTTTTGGCCGAAAGAGGGATATGGACGGGTTTTTGAAGATACGACAACTTAACGTTGAAGTTTTGACTTAAAAGGTGTGAGTTTTGGGGAAATCGGACATTTGGAAAAATTATCCTAAGTTTCAATGAAATGAGAGTACTTGCTCGATCGTTTTTTGAGGACATGAAGTCAACAAAAAAAAAAATTATTAAACTATTCCCTTTGGATTGACGCAAACAGAATAATCAAGTAAATGCGAGATATCTAAACAGAAAATGATACACAACAATTAAATGTGAACATGCATTTTATATGATTTTGTTTAATATGCGAAAAGAAAAAGTTTTAATTGGTTTTCATTTTTTACGCATTTTTAATGATAAAAGGTAACGAGAATTAATAGAAATATTTTTAAAGTTTTATATGTTCTATTTTTTATGTTTTTATTATATTGATACTTAATCAAAAGGAGGGAAATAAAATAAAATGTCTTTTAGTTTTACTTTCATAGGTTTTTTAGAAATATTAAATATTGGTCAAATTAAATAAAACTTATAAATCAAAAATCTAATTAAAATAAGGAAGACTAAAATTAAATAAACTTAAATAATATTTGGGTAAAGTGTCAAAATTATCTATTTAAAATCATATGTGTATTCCTAAGAAAAACTAATCTAAATTAATTAAGTTAAGAAAATGAAATAAAATTAACTAAAGAGTAAATAAATATGGGGTGAATAACAATTAGCAATGGGCTTTTAGTGTAAGAAAAGAATTGGGTTGGGTTGAGAAATGGAGCGGGTCGTGGGTTTAAGGGGTCCAAGGGATTAAATCCTAATTAGGGTTGTGTTTGTTTGATAAAGGGATTTTAGGGTTTGGTTTAAGGCAGAACGGCGCCTCTCTCACGATCTTCATCTCTCTCTCGCGCAGCTTCTTCGTTTCTTCGCCTCCAACGCCGATGCTTCCATGTTCCGGCCACCCACACCAAGTCTTTCTCTTCCCTCCATTGTTGACGCGGCGGCTTCAAGCGGAGACGGTAATGACCAAAACGCTTTCGTTACTGTTGATTTAATTCGCGTATAAGCTTTACAGATTCGCTGTTGATTTTACAATTTCTTAGTTGATTTTATGGCTTCTTGGTTGATTCTGACTAGTTACCATTTTTACTGTCCATGTCGATTTGAATGATGTTTTAAGGAATAAGAATGAAAGAAAGCGTTACCTAGGTGGAGAAGGAGGAGGAGCTTGGGGGTGATGGAGGCCGGACAGCAGGGAGGCAGCGGGCGCACGCGGTGGTGAACGGTATTTGATTTCCTTCCTTTTGCTTGAATGTTACTGTGTTTGCTATTGTTGGAACCCGTTGAACTGCACTTTGGCTCTTTCTTCTTCTTCTTTTTTCTGATTTTTATACAATCCTGGAGTTTTATGATGGACTCTGAGGTTTGAGTATTTGATCTTTAGTTTTGGTTTTATGAGGGGTGATATTGGCTTTTTGTGGCTCAATCGAATTCTTTGAGGTTTAGGCCATGTTTACTGGTTTGACAGCAGCAGGCTAACGGTTTTAGCAGTATGTTTTCACTGGTTTTTTTGAAAAATGGGTTAGGCCATGTAGATAGGTATGGTGTTTATGCTGTAAGCTCTATAGTTTTCTTTTGGTTTTGGTGGATTGTGTTTTGAAGAAGAGCTATAAGGCTTTAGGTTTGTGCAGGTTATTTTGATATGGTGAACTGGTTTTCGGTTAGGTTGGACAGGGCCAAGGTTTTACTGATGTGAGGCCATTACAGGTTTTTGTTGGTTTGGTGATGGCTATCAGGTTTTGAACGATGGTTCTACAGGTTTTGAAAATGGCTTGAGGGTTGTTTTTTTTGTTTTGGTGATGAACAGGTTTATGGTTATGTATGCAAGATGTTTGAAAAAAATGGTTTGTATCCTCTTTGTTAACAGCAGGGTTTCTAAGTTTTTAAGGCTTGGAGATTGACTTCTTTTTTTGTTCTGAAATGATCCTAACGTTATATCACTGCCTCCTTTTGTTACAGGCTGAAGATTGAAAATATTTTTTTACCCTCCTCTTGGCCTTCTGCGTCAAACTGTTACATTTAGTTTGTCTCTATTCCTCTTTTATGCTATTATTCTTACTGGCTATATTTCTTAGTTTGTTTTGCATCTCTTCCTGCCTAAACCAAACCTGCAAAACCAATTCTCTATCTCTCTTCTCTCTCTTCAATGCAAATTTGACATGAAAATGATGTTTGCATTTGCTCTGAAAAAGCACCCCTGCTGGAAAAATGATGAAAATAGGAAACAAACATTGCTTGCATATTGGTTAAACTGCATATCTCTTTTGCATGGTACAGTGGGTTTACGTTGGCATTGGCTTTATTCTTGATGCTGCTGCTACTTTGTGTGTGCTGTATGCTCTTTTGAAATAGGCATTTGGATTTTTTTGAAAATGCAATTACTTTCAAATATGCAGTTTTGAAAAAATGAAAAAGAGTTTGTGCATGTTTTAAATTGCATTCATTATGAAATAAAATTCCTCCCTTTTTTGTGAACCGGGAGAAATCCCGTGATTTGCAAAAAAGGTAAACTGATTCCGGCCAGTGCTTTTAATGATGAGCATTAAGATTTATTTTCTGCATTTGATTACTTATTTGAATTCTAATTCTTTTCTTTTAATTGTGCAGGTAAAATTAAATGAGCGGACACGCATTGGATTGGAAGCTTTAGAATTAAGATAGACTAGTTTATTTCATTTCATTTTAATTTTGTCAATTCATTATTGTAATTTACTGTAATATATACAATATTTACAAAATAACTTGTACCAAAAAATGAATAAAAGAAACTATTTGTCCATTAATTCTTCTTCTTTATTTATTTATCGTTTATTATTTCTCCGAACGAATAATAATTGAAAACAAATTTCCAATTACCTACATTCAAAATAATAAGCAGATAAATAATAAATATCATTGATCAACTAATATCTTCGGTTATTTAATTCCTCATTCTCAACTAAATTATAATAATTAAAACAGGGTTTCAATTATTTAACTTAGAACGGCGAGTGATTAAACAATCGTTATTGACCAATGAATTCTTCGAATGCTTATTATATTATTCATAACTTTTAAATTATGTAATAACTAAAAAATAAATTCTAGTTACTTAAATTTAAAATAATGAGTAATAAATAAATACTATCCACACAGTTAATGCGTTTTCTTCTCTGATGTTCATTTTATTATCCATACATCTTTAAACTAAATAGTAATCAAAATGAATTTCAGTTATTTAAGTTTTAGATAATAGATAATTAATAAACATCTTTTTTTTGCACGAATCGGTTAAATGATTTAATGTTCAGCATAAATAGCTCTTGGCTTGAAAAAGTCATGAAATTTAAAAATCGATGGATCAAAACAAATGTAATGTAAAGATGCAGATAGGAGACGACGTCTTAGGTCAAAATTTGGGGTACAACAGCTGCCCCTATTTAAGTTTCTTCTATCCGGAGATATGAAGATTAAAATCTTCGTGTCGACGAGATTGAAGGTACTTAAATACATAACTACGCAAATTTTGTCCTAAGATGCCGTCGTCATGTCTGGTATGAATGCAGCGATCTAACTCACAGAGGAAGATACTGTGAAACGAGACAATGTTGAGGGAATCGAACGTCAACAAAGACATGAATTATGCGCTACTGGGAGAACGAGCTATCGACTTCAAACGACAGACTCCTGACAGCGAATAAAACTGAGGGAATACGACCTCTAACCTTAACAAAGAGAGCATCTTGCATAGGCCATAACAGATTATTGATCCAAATAGTGAATTCGCAACTCAAGGTCGACGGTAGACATGGAGTATCAAATTGCTGATAACTGGTTACCGACTTCTGGAGGTGTCGATTCGTACCAGACTTCTCTGCGAGATTTCAGAGGTATACTCATTAATGCTGAGGTGATAAGACTGTAGGTACGAAGGTTGTTCAAATAAAGAAAATTGCCAGCTGTTGGCGTCCAAAGAAAATACCGATAACAAACAAGTTGCTCAAATAAAGAAGCTGCCGCTTGCTGTCGTCCGAAGAAAATACCGATAACGAACAAGTTGCTCAAATAAAGAAGCTACCACTTGCTGTTTTCTGAAGAATAATAACGTACTGGTAACACGTACTGGTAACTCATGAAGAGTTTGCTGCTTGTCGCTTTCAAAAAAGAGTAAATGACGCACTAGTAGTTCATGAAGAACTGCTGCTCGGCGCTTCCCAAAAAGGATAAAATGACGATGACGCACTAGTAGCTCATGAAGAACTGCTGCTCGGCGCTTTCACAAAGTCATAACTGATGCACTAGTAGCTCATGAAGAACTGCTGCTCGGTGCTTTCCAACGGAATCAAAATGACGCACTAGTAGCTCGTGAAGAACTGCTGCTTGGCGCTTTCCGAAAGCTAAAATAACGCACTAGTAGCTCATGAAGAACTGCTGCTTGGCGCTTGTCGAAGATAGTAACGTACAAGTTGCTCGTGAAGAGCTACCGCTTGTCGTTTTCCAACATAATTCAGAGGGGAACTGCGATGATATTGGCAGAGAATAAAATCTTCATCAAAGAGAACCCTGAATCAATCCTTCCCGAGGAGATCACATATTTAAACGTGCGAAATAAACGCACCAACCGTCTAGGTCGCAATTTCACTGGGGAAAAACACTGAGGTAGCCTATGCAAGAGGCGACAACTTCATTCAGGAATAACCAGAGAGAAAACAGTCAAACAAGACTCCTCCCAAATGAGAAAGTAAATCGATTGGGGAAATTATCCTATCGAGAAATGGACAAGGTAAGCTAAATCAAAAATCATCCACGAGGATTAGCTCAGTTGGGGAATTAGAAAGGAGGCGCACTTTATGCTTAAGCTGACGCCCTATTTGGAAGGATCAAATACGTTATTTGAAAAGGACACAACTAAGGTGTACGAATTTAATGACATTAACAAATACAACTGTGTGTGCATGATGCAAGTGTGGATGAATAAGTGAATGTCATGTATATGCTGACAAAACAGACAGATGGGATATCTTAGAGATAATAAGGTGTCACAGCGACGTAAACGCTCGGCCACTCTTGAAAAGATGGAAGATAGACGGAATACGAAGCAACGTCGGAAGATGTCACGCTACAAGGCCCAAGTCTTCTGAAGAGACGAACAATCAACTCCAATCTTCTAGTACCAATAAACCACTGGCATGAGACGAAGTGTACCGCACTTCAAAAATCTCCCAAACAAAGGTAGCTAAAAACCACACTTAACTGGAACAACTGGGGAATCACCAAGTTTAGTACCACCATAACCAAGCATGTACACGGCCAACACTTCATGATGATTTTGAAAAAAAGCAAATTCATCATGCAAGTATAAATTACTGTACTGTTTTGCATTTCATGGCTTGACCATTTTCGGAACGACTATTAATATTCCTTTCGTTATTCACGACACATTTTAGAAATAAGAAAAGTTTAAGTAAATTTGCTTCGAGTATTTCCATAAAAATTAAAATTTTGCCCACAAAAGGTAAATGCTCAAATTTCATTAATACGATGGTAGTTCGCTAACAATGCGACTCCAACGGTTTACAACAGTTTGGGGAAATAGTATGTGAAATAAGAGGTCATACAAAACAATGATCACTATTCTCCCTAACAACTTTGAATTCCAGAATATGTTCAGATGCCAAGACTGGTTTGACCAGGAATTTGCCTAAGCGAAATACTTCTTGACTGCATCGGCGTTCAAGGGACGCGGGAGGTCTTCGCCATCCATATTGGCGAGAATCATGGCACCTCCAGAGAAAACCTTCTTAACAACAAACGGTCCTTCATAGTTCGGAGCCCATTTGCCCCTAGAATCGGGTTGGAAAGATAATATCTTCTTGAGCACGAGGTCACCTTCTCTGAACTCGCGCGGTCGAACCTTCTTATCAAAAGCCTTCTTCATTCTTTGCTGATACAACTGACCGTGACACAAAGCCGTTAATCTCTTTTCCTCGATTAAATTCAACTGATCGTACCTACTTTGACACCATTCGGCCTCGGAAAGCTTGGCTTCCATCAACACTCTCAGAGATGGAATCTCAACCTCCACGGGGAGTACTGCTTCCATACCATAAACTAGGGAGAAAGGGGTCACACCTGTTGAAGTTCGAACTGAAGTACGATACCCGTGTAAAGCAAACGGAAGCATTTCATGCCAGTCCTTATAAGTTACCACCATCTTCTGGACGATCTTCTTGATATTCTTGTTAGCAGCTTCAACAGCCCCATTCATCTTCGGCCTGTAAGGAGAGGAATTATGATGCTCGATTTTGAACTCTTCACAAAGCTCCTTCATCATCTTGTTATTCAAATTCGACCCATTGTCAGTGATGATCTTACTCGGGATACCATACCGACAAATAATCTGATTCTTGATAAATCTGACTACCACCTGTCTGGTTACATTAGCATAAGATGCGGCTTCCACCCACTTAGTAAAATAATCGATCGCTACCAAGATGAAACGATGACCATTTGAAGCTTTGGGTTCAATCATCCCAATCATATCAATGCCCCACATGGAGAAAGGCCAAGGTGAAGATATAACATTGAGGAGGGTCGGCGGTACGTGCATCCTGTCCGCATAAATCTGGCATTTATGACACTTCTTCACATACTTGCAGCAATCAGATTCCATGGTCATCCAGTAGTAACCAGCTCTCAACATCTTTCTAGCCATTGCGTGTCCATTGGCATGAGTGCCAAAGGATCCTTCGTGCACCCCTTGCATCAGCATGTCTGCTTCACGTCTGTCTACACATCTGAGCAAGACCATGTCGTAATTCCTCTTATACAACACTTCTTCATTGAGAAAGAAACTGCTTGCTAATCTTCTCAACGTCTTCCTATCTTTGTTGGATGCCCCAGGCGGGTACTCTTGAGTTTGAAGGACACGTTTGATGTCATAGAACCAAGGTTTGTCATCGGTGACCTCTTCTACTGCGAACACATGAGCAGGTCGGTCGAGGCGCATAACTCGGATTGTAGGCACGTCGTTCCAATCATTCACTTGAAACATTGAAGACAAAGTAGCCAAAGCATCCGCCATTTGATTCTCATCCCTAGGGATATGATGCAATTCCACCTTGTTGAAGAAAGTTAACAACCTTCTAGCATAGTCTCTGTACGGGATCAAACCAGGATGACGAGTTTCCCATTCTCCTTTGATTTGATTAATCACCAGTGCCGAATCTCCATAAATATCCAGAATCTTAATCCTCAAGTCCACTGCTTCTTCGAGACCCATAATACACGCTTCATACTCCGCCATGTTGTTCGTACAGTCAAACTTCAGTCTTGCCGTGAACGGGATATGAGTACCTCGGGGAGTAACGATGATTGCCCCAATTCCATTTCCATAGGAATTCACGGCTCCGTCAAATATTAAACCCCAACGGGATTCAGGATCAGGTCCTTCTTCAGGTAACGGCTCTTCACAGTCTTTAGCTTTCAAGTACATAACATCCTCATCGGGGAAGTCAAACTTGATGGACTGATAGTCCTCAATTGGTTGGTGAGCCAAATGATCGGCCAAAATACTCCCTTTGATCGCTTTCTGAGTGTGATACTCAATGTCATATTCAGATAACAACATCTGCCAACGGGCTATCCTTCCAGATAAGGCGGGCTTCTCAAAGATATACTTGATTGGGTCCATTTTGGAGATCAACCAAGTAGTGTGATTAATCATATACTGGCGCAGACGGCGAGCAGCCCAGGCTAAAGCACAACAGGTTTTCTCAAGCAATGAGTATCGAGACTCACAGTCTGTGAATTTCTTACTCAGATAATATACAGCGTGCTCCTTTCTTCCAGTCTCGTCTTGTTGACCAAGCACACATCCCATGGAATCTTCTAATATGGTCAAGTACATAATCAAGGGCCTTCCTTCCACCGGAGGAATCAAAATGGGAGGCTCGAGCAAATATTCTTTGATACTATCGAAAGCTTTCTGACAATCCTCTGTCCACACACATCCTTGGTTCTTGCGGAGAAGCTTGAAAATCGGCCCACAAGTAGCAGTCATGTGAGATATGAACCTAGAAATGTAATTCAATCTCCCAAGGAATCCTCTTACTTGTTTTTCTGTCTTGGGTGCGGGCATTTCTCGAATAGCTTTGACTTTATCGGGATCCACTTCAATACCTTTCTGACTGACAATGAAACCTAAAAGTCTTCCCGAACGAACGCCAAAAGTGCACTTATTGGGATTCAGACGGAGTTTGTACTTCCTCAAACGCTGGAATAGCTTTAACAAATGCTCCAAGTGATCTTCCTCAGTCTGTGATTTGGCAATCATATCATCCACATACACTTCGATCTCCTTATGCATCATGTCATGAAACAAAGCAGTCATGGCCCTTTGGTACGTTGCACCAGCATTCCTCAAACCAAACGGCATAACTCGATAACAGAAAGTTCCCCACGGTGTAATGAAAGCGGTCTTTTCCATATCTTCCGGCGCCATCTTGATTTGGTTGTAACCAGAGAAACCATCCATGAAAGAAAAGACTTTGAACTTGGCGGTACTGTCGACCAATACGTCAATATGAGGTAATGGGAAATCATCTTTCGGACTAGCCCTGTTCAGATCTCTGTAGTCTACACACATCCGAACCTTACCATCCTTCTTAGCAACAGGTACGATGTTGGCTAACCACTGAGGATAGACCGACGTCACAAGAAAACCTGCGTTGATCTGCTTCTGAACTTCTTCTTTAATCTTATCGGCCATGTCAGGACGAGTCCTTCTCAACTTCTGCTTGACCGGTGGACATTCAGGTTTCAACGGTAAACGATGCTCTACGATGTCGTTGTCCAACCCTGGCATATCTTGGTAAGACCACGCAAACACATCAACATACTCTCTGAGAAGCTCCAACATCTTCTCCTTAACTTCCGGGATAAGCAAAGCTCCGACTTTGACTTCCTTTCTAACTTCTTCATCACCCAAATTGACCAACTCTACAGGTTCTTCAAATGGTTGAATGACCTTCTCATCTTGCTCGATCAAACGGGAAATCTCAACAGGAACCTCTTCATCATCCTCTCCTTCGGCTCTGAACACAGGGAATTCAAAGTTGGGAGAGGGCATAGGATCATTGTTTTCGATGGTTAAGTCATGAAGTAATCTGCACACATGATTATGCTTTATTTTAGAAATCGATTTGTGCAAATAAAACAAAATGCTCTTAATCAATTTTCATTATTATTTCCCGAAAAATGAAAAAATAAAACAGCAGTGGACAAAATAACATTTTTATTCATTAAAGAGGAAATACTTGAAACAACAAGCCCAGACATTTCTCTTTTGCCTTGGGCAGAGCAAAAGGAGTTATTTTTCATAGCCCGACACAAAATACGTTTCGCCTTGGGCAGAGCGATTTTTTTTTTTAAAAGAAAAATGAACAAAACATTACTCGGAAACGTGCATAACCACAGGAATATCAACAGCTATCCAGTTTTGGCAAGCCAATCCAGGCGTCACAAACACGGGCAAATCCTCCTCGGAATCATCATCTATGACAGCATCAACCTCAGGATGTACAAACCCTGCACTCCGAAAGACCTCTTGAATTGGACGAACAACCACCGCTTTCTTGACCCTTGCAGCTATTGGATGAAAACCCAAACCTTCCCCAGACTTGTTCTCGGGTAACGTCAACACCTGGCCCCATCCTTCGGCCGAACCACTCTCCACTACTCGCCGTGCATCCTCAAAAGAAGAGATGGATGCCCCCTGCTTCTTCACGGTATCCTTAGCAACTGATAGGCCCTGAAACTGGGTCCCGACGTCCTCGTCAGCATCAATAAAAGAAAACGATGATAAATGACTTACCACCATGGCCTGCTCTCCCCCAATCATCACTAGTTTCCCATGCCTCACAAATTTTAATCTCTGATGGAGCGTGGAGGTGACTGCCCCGGCATCATGGATCCAGGGACGGCCCAATAAACAACTATAAGCAGCACGGATGTCCATCACTTGGAAAGTGATTTGAAAAGTGTGGGGGCCAATCACTATGGGAAGATCCACTTCACCGATAACCGTCTTCCTGGAACCGTCAAAGGCTTTAACAATTACCCCGCTAGGCCTCATAGGAGAACCTGGATATGAAAGTCGAGACAACGTGGTCTTGGGCATCACATTCAATGACGAGCCGGTATCCACTAACACGCTTGATAAGGTATCGTTCCCACAACTTACTGAAATGTGCAGAGCCATATTATGGTTTCTCCCCTCCTCCGGGAGTTCTTCATCACTGAAACCCAAGTTGTTACACGAGGTTATATTCCCCACAATCCCGTCAAACTGATCAACTGTCACATCATGGTCTACGAACGCCTGGTCCAACACTTTCATCAAGGCTTCTCTGTGTGCCCCAGAATCTCTCAATAAGGCAAGCAAGGAAATCTTGGAAGGTGTTTGCAGAAGCTGGTCCACGATTTTATACTCGCTTCTTTTGATAAGCTTTAAGATTTCATCTTCTTCAGGGTGAGGGATAGGTCCACTGGATCGACCTACCTCAACCCTTGGTTCATTTCTTACAGGAATCTCCGCCGGCATGGGCCTCCTTACTTGAACTTCTGGTCTTCTTGTCGGTACCGCGGCAAAAACACGCCCACTTCTTGTCACTCTACTTACATCGGCAATATTAACGAAAGACGGTCTAGTTGGTATGGGGACCTCTACCCCATTCTCGATCATGGTGGCGTTATACTTGTACGGCACGGCTTGGTCTGAGCTATAAGGCACAGGGCCAGGTGGGTAAATAATCAAAGGATCAGCAGACGCAGTCTGGCTGTTGTAAGCAATCTCTACTGATTCTGGCAAATTAAACTGTGGGGTTATCACATTCACTTCATCTTCAGGATTTCGGTCATAGGTAATAGTAATAATTCTCTGATCTAGCAACTTCTGAATGTCCTCCTTCACAATAGGACAATCCTCTTCTCTTGAACAAAACTGGCAAACGTCATAGTCATGTTGGTGCCTAACAAAGGCAAGTCTTCTCAAACTTTGGTGTAACCTGATCAATGATTCTCTGATGTGCTCGACTTGGAAAACCCTGAACTTCCCCGGGCAACCCTCCACCATATTCACAGAAGCTGCCCCATGTCGGGGCAAAGGGTTATCTCTGACATTTGGATTCACATCCTTAAAAGACAAGATGCCATGCTTAATTAATCTCTGCACATCCGCCTTCAACGCAAAGCAATTCTCAAGGTTGTGCCCCGGTGACCCTTGATGATATTCACAGAATTGATCCGCCTTATACCACGGGGAAGCACTGTTCGGTGCGACAGGAGGTGGTTTTGTTGTGATGAGATTCTTTCTAATGAGAGCGGGAAACAATTCAGTATACGTCATAGGAATGGCATCAAACTGCGGCTTTCTGGGCGAACGGTTCTGATTGTTGAGCGGATAGGCCTGTTGTCGAGGCTGCTGTTGAAAAGGTCGTTGTTGAGGTGGCGGAATCTGATGAGATGGGGCTGCCAAAGCTGGGCGGACAGCCGGAGTGACTGCCGCGACGTGAGAGTAGCCTCTCCTAGGCCTACCTGGAAACAAAGCACTAACATCCTGTTCTTTCCTCTTCGGGAAAACACCTCCGAACTTCTTCACACCGCTGGACGTACTCCCTTCTTTAATCAAACGTCCTTCACGAATTCCTTCCTCTAATCGCATACCCATGCTCACCATCTCGGTAAAGTCACTGGGCGCGCTAGCTATCATCCTCTCATAGTAAAAGGATCCCAAGGTCTTCAAAAATATCTTAGTCATCTCTTTCTCCTCCAGAGGCGGATGGATCTGAGCAGCAATTTCACGCCACCTCTGGGCGTACTCCTTAAAAGATTCCCGGTCTCTCTGCGACATTGCCCGGAGTTGATCCCTGTCCGGCGCCATGTCAACATTATACTTGTACTGATGGACAAAGGCTTCACTGAGATCGTTAAAATTGCGGATTCGAATGCTGTCCAATCCCATATACCACTTCAAGGCAGCACCCGTCAAACTATCTTGAAAATAATGAATCAATAAATCATGATTATCAGAATACGTGGACATCTTCCTCACGTACATTGTCAAATGGCTTCTAGGACACGAATCCCCCTTGTATCTTTCAAAATCTGGTGTCTTGAACTTTGCCGGAATCTTGACATTCGGAACCAAGCAAAGATCATGTGTGCTCTTCCCAAACAGATCCTTCCCCTTCAAGGCTCTAAGCTCTTTCTGCATTTCCTGGAACTGATCCTGAAATTCCTCCATTCTATCAAAAAGGCCCATACTTTCAGCAGGTTCGGCAGGATAAACTGGTTCGTTCAAGTATGGCACTGAGTGGACCACAGGAGCAACGGTCGTCATGACTGGTTGCGGAAAAGGTGTTACCGACGGAATTACTGGCGGCAGTGCAATCGTCTCTGGTTGAGGAAGAGACAAAGCAGGCTGAAATATAGGTTGGGCGGTAGGCTGACACCCCTCCGGCATAAAGTTGTAAGGCATTCCCCAAGGAAAACCTTTCGGCATCTGATGCTGGATCGGAGAGTTGATTTGAGTTGCGGAGGCAGGAGCGATAACAATCTCGGAAACCACTGGAGTTGAAGTCTGAATCTCGGCAGCCGTAGTCGATGGCTGATTCTGAACAGCCACCAAACTTTCCACCAACGCTGTTAACTTTTCCATCTCGGCACGAAGCGTAGCAACTTCCCCACGAAGCTCTTGATTTTCCTGTTCCAAATCTTCCATTCTTTTCTGACGACTGGCCCGAGTGTCGTGTTGGTGAGACAGCTTGGCAACCTTCGGTGGAAAAAGAACAAGAATGAGACTCTAGAAAAACATGTGATGTGGAATGTGAAATGATGCATGATGGTGATGCAAATGATGACTCATTTTAAAAGTTTTTCAAGGAACTTTAGTAACTTTGCATACATCAATAATAAAGGAATTTGGAATAACAAAAACTTAATCCGTTAATTTAAAGCGATAAATTACAACTTACAATTTGGAATAGTAAATTACAACCTTGGAATAACAAATCCACTAATGAAAGCAATAAATTACAACTTACAACCTGAAAACCATAATAAAGTGATAAATTACATTTTAAAACATGAAGCAGTAAATTACAACTTGGAGCATGAAGCCCGAAATAAGACCATAAGTTACAACTTCGGAGCATGAAGCCCTTAAGAAAACAATAAATTACAACTTCGGAGCATGAAGCCCTTTTACATAGTTTTACAAAGTGACATCAATACAATAAACTAAAGCTAAAGTTCACTCAGAATCCTCAGATGACGGACCAAACACCAGCTGTAGTCGGAGCTTCTTGATCTTTTCTTCATAAAAGTCTTCTAAATCTTTCTTTTCCGCTATCAGTCGATCGATGATTTCTTCTTGTGGATTAGGAACGAGAGCCACGTTTACTGAACATTCCCTTTTCCTCTTCCTTTCATTCGCGTATTTCTTCAACAAGGCATCCTTCTGGCGAAGCTTCTCATCGTGGTCAGCGAATCGGCCATCTTGAATAAGCAACAACTCCTTCTTTTCTTTCAGCTGTCGAGTCAGGACTCGATTCTCGTATTCGGACATATGGTACTTTTCCTTCCAAGCATCCCTCTCGGACTTCATCCTAGCCAGGTTCCCTTGATATTCTCCTACATCTGCGATTGGGATAGCAACTGATGATGGTGCGATGGCAGGGAACAAAGGTTTCTCAAGTTTATATGGCATCTTGAGAGCACAAGCCCTAGCACGGACCCACTGTAGGTAAGGTTCCAAAGAGACGGCACCTCTATGTCCCAGCATATCTCTCCCTTTCTTGTGGATATGGCGCCAAGCTCCTTCAATCTCTCTCTTAGCAGTCTGATGATCTTGTCCTTCCTGAAGAAAGAAACCACTCACATGGATACTGTTCGGCTTATCTCTCATCGGGTACCCGAACTGACGGCGCGCTAGAACAGGGTTGTAGTTGATTCCGCCCCTCGTACCAAGAAGAGGTACATTGGGAAAAGCACCACAGCTGTCAATGATCTCTACGTCATGGTAAGCTCGATTGTACCAGTCAATGTCGAAATGAGTGAGAGCCATAATCTTTGGCGCCCAACGCGGTTCTTTCTCGAGATCCCAGAAAGCATCGGACCCAGGTAAATGCGAGACGTACCACTGATACAGCAACGGCACGCAACAACTAATCATTCCTCCTTGACGAGAGTTTCGAAGATGGATTGAGTAATACGTGTCCCCTAGCAGCGTAGGGACCGGATTTCCAATCAGGAAAACTCTGATGGCATTGACATCCACAAACTTATCAATGTTAGGGAGTAAGAAAAGACCATACGCGAGTAAAGCAAACACGTCCTCGAAGGCAACGGTATCCTTTGTATCAGCAAAATGACGAGCTTTCTTCAACAGAAACTGAGCCGGCAAACCCCGGATTCCTCCTTTCGTAGTCATATTCTCTTCTATCTCTGACTTCTTCAGATGGGTGACGGCTGCTATCTCATGAGATTTAGGCTCCTCTTCTAACCCAGAAAAAGGAACACGGTCGACGATCGGTAAACCGAGAATATAAGAGTACTCCTCTAAAGTAGGCATCAACTGATAATCCGGGAAGGTGAAACATCGATACAAGGGATCATAGAACTGAACCAAAGTGTTGAGGATGCCTTTCTTCATCTTGCGCTTCATGAGCGGTATGATGGACCCATATTTCTTCTGAAAATCTGTCGGACTCTCTATCTTCGGAATCAAACTCTTCAATTCTTCAATCTCAGGCTCTTTGAAGCTAAAGCTTCGAGTATTTCTCCTTCCAAGTTCCATAGTACCCTAAGACGTTTGCAAAAATCATTCCAAAGTTCCTTGAAAAACGAGTTTTTACAAAGATGTTGATGAATGCATGAATGAATGATAATGCGACAGTCACACACAAATTTGCAAACATGGGGTTTAAAGGTTCAAAGTTCAGCATGGAGTCGAGGGTAAAGCCCACCCAAAGGTATGTACTAATGTTTCGATCACACCTGTAAGACAAGGTTCTAAGAGTTCCCAGAGTCTGCATCCCTCTTTCGGATATTACCAACGTCTTGATTACTCAATAATTAGCAATATTCTCAAGAGAAACTCGTCCGAGCGTAGCATCGCGTAACAACTACTTCCGAATTACTCCGTGATAGTCTCCGCGCTACACCTAAAAAAGCCAAGATGGGTTAGGGTTCTACGGTCCTCAACTTCTCGGGCTCCTAGGTCGAAAATAATAATGTCTTCCCGATTACTCGGTAAACAAATATTAAGTTCAAGAGGGCCTTCCATTGAGTGGGGGATCTCATGCCTCCTTCTTCGGGATTACTCCCTCAAAGTTAACATGACTATACCGCCCGTCCTATTCCTTAAGTATTACTTAATCCGGGTGTAGGATTTGTCCTTCAAAAAACCCAAACACCCCAATTTAAACATATAATCAAACACATCAAATAATAATAAAACAGATAAGACAAATTAGGCTTAACACACTTAGGGATGGACCAGCAAGAGGTCAATCTGTCCCCAGCAGAGTCGCCAATTCTGTAGCGATAAAAAATGTAGCGGGGTAAATCGGAGATCGAATTATTGATTAATTCGTCTCGCAATAGCAAGAGTCGCCACCGCGCTTTATTGTTTCCAAAGGAAAAGGGAAAAGAGCGAAATAAAACCCTAATTAGGCAATGTAAATAAAAATACAAATACAAAGCGTTTTTTCGAAAAGAGATCGAGAGTTCGGGGGTTGGTTATACAATGGGAAGGTATTAGCACCCAATGCATCTATAGTACTCTATAGGAACCTTTTGAAATATCTGTTTTATTTAAAATTGATTGCTTGATTGAAAATAAATTGTTTTGGCCGAAAGAGGGATATGGACGGGTTTTTGAAGATACGACAACTTAACGTTGAAGTTTTGACTTAAAAGGTGTGAGTTTTGGGGAAATCGGACATTTGGAAAAATTATCCTAAGTTTCAATGAAATGAGAGTACTTGCTCGATCATTTTTTGAGGACATGAAGTCAACAAAAAAAAAAATTATTAAACTATTCCCTTTGGATTGACGCAAACAGAATAATCAAGTAAATGCGAGATATCTAAACAGAAAATGATACACAACAATTAAATGTGAACATGCATTTTATATGATTTTGTTTAATATGCGAAAAGAAAAAGTTTTAATTGGTTTTCATTTTTTACGCATTTTTAATGATAAAAGGTAACGAGAATTAATAGAAATATTTTTAAAGTTTTATATGTTCTATTTTTTATGTTTTTATTATATTGATACTTAATCAAAAGGAGGGAAATAAAATAAAATGTCTTTTAGTTTTACTTTCATAGGTTTTTTAGAAATATTAAATATTGGTCAAATTAAATAAAACTTATAAATCAAAAATATAATTAAAATAAGGAAGACTAAAATTAAATAAACTTAAATAATATTTGGGTAAAGTGTCAAAATTATCTATTTAAAATCATATGTGTATTCCTAAGAAAAACTAATCTAAATTAATTAAGTTAAGAAAATGAAATAAAATTAACTAAAGAGTAAATAAATATGGGGTGAATAACAATTAGCAATGGGCTTTTAGTGTAAGAAAAGAATTGGGTTGGGTTGAGAAATGGAGCGGGTCGTGGGTTTAAGGGGTCCAAGGGATTAAATCCTAATTAGGGTTGTGTTTGTTTGATAAAGGGATTTTAGGGTTTGGTTTAAGGCAGAACGGCGCCTCTCTCACGATCTTCATCTCTCTCTCGCGCAGCTTCTTCGTTTCTTCGCCTCCAACGCCGATGCTTCCATGTTCCGGCCACCCACACCAAGTCTTTCTCTTCCCTCCATTGTTGACGCGGCGGCTTCAAGCGGAGACGGTAATGACCAAAACGCTTTCGTTACTGTTGATTTAATTCGCGTATAAGCTTTACAGATTCGCTGTTGATTTTACAATTTCTTAGTTGATTTTATGGCTTCTTGGTTGATTCTGACTAGTTACCATTTTTACTGTCCATGTCGATTTGAATGATGTTTTAAGGAATAAGAATGAAAGAAAGCGTTACCTAGGTGGAGAAGGAGGAGGAGCTTGGGGGTGATGGAGGCCGGACAGCAGGGAGGCAGCGGGCGCACGCGGTGGTGAACGGTATTTGATTTCCTTCCTTTTGCTTGAATGTTACTGTGTTTGCTATTGTTGGAACCCGTTGAACTGCACTTTGGCTCTTTCTTCTTCTTCTTTTTTCTGATTTTTATACAATCCTGGAGTTTTATGATGGACTCTGAGGTTTGAGTATTTGATCTTTAGTTTTGGTTTTATGAGGGGTGATATTGGCTTTTTGTGGCTCAATCGAATTCTTTGAGGTTTAGGCCATGTTTACTGGTTTGACAGCAGCAGGCTAACGGTTTTAGCAGTATGTTTTCACTGGTTTTTTTGAAAAATGGGTTAGGCCATGTAGATAGGTATGGTGTTTATGCTGTAAGCTCTATAGTTTTCTTTTGGTTTTGGTGGATTGTGTTTTGAAGAAGAGCTATAAGGCTTTAGGTTTGTGCAGGTTATTTTGATATGGTGAACTGGTTTTCGGTTAGGTTGGACAGGGCCAAGGTTTTACTGATGTGAGGCCATTACAGGTTTTTGTTGGTTTGGTGATGGCTATCAGGTTTTGAACGATGGTTCTACAGGTTTTGAAAATGGCTTGAGGGTTGTTTTTTTTGTTTTGGTGATGAACAGGTTTATGGTTATGTATGCAAGATGTTTGAAAAAAATGGTTTGTATCCTCTTTGTTAACAGCAGGGTTTCTAAGTTTTTAAGGCTTGGAGATTGACTTCTTTTTTTGTTCTGAAATGATCCTAACGTTATATCACTGCCTCCTTTTGTTACAGGCTGAAGATTGAAAATATTTTTTTACCCTCCTCTTGGCCTTCTGCGTCAAACTGTTACATTTAGTTTGTCTCTATTCCTCTTTTATGCTATTATTCTTACTGGCTATATTTCTTAGTTTGTTTTGCATCTCTTCCTGCCTAAACCAAACCTGCAAAACCAATTCTCTATCTCTCTTCTCTCTCTTCAATGCAAATTTGACATGAAAATGATGTTTGCATTTGCTCTGAAAAAGCACCCCTGCTGGAAAAATGATGAAAATAGGAAACAAACATTGCTTGCATATTGGTTAAACTGCATATCTCTTTTGCATGGTACAGTGGGTTTACGTTGGCATTGGCTTTATTCTTGATGCTGCTGCTACTTTGTGTGTGCTGTATGCTCTTTTGAAATAGGCATTTGGATTTTTTTGAAAATGCAATTACTTTCAAATATGCAGTTTTGAAAAAATGAAAAAGAGTTTGTGCATGTTTTAAATTGCATTCATTATGAAATAAAATTCCTCCCTTTTTTGTGAACCGGGAGAAATCCCGTGATTTGCAAAAAAGGTAAACTGATTCCGGCCAGTGCTTTTAATGATGAGCATTAAGATTTATTTTCTGCATTTGATTACTTATTTGAATTCTAATTCTTTTCTTTTAATTGTGCAGGTAAAATTAAATGAGCGGACACGCATTGGATTGGAAGCTTTAGAATTAAGATAGACTAGTTTATTTCATTTCATTTTAATTTTGTCAATTCATTATTGTAATTTACTGTAATATATACAATATTTACAAAATAACTTGTACCAAAAAATGAATAAAAGAAACTATTTGTCCATTAATTCTTCTTCTTTATTTATTTATCGTTTATTATTTCTCCGAACGAATAATAATTGAAAACAAATTTCCAATTACCTACATTCAAAATAATAAGCAGATAAATAATAAATATCATTGATCAACTAATATCTTCGGTTATTTAATTCCTCATTCTCAACTAAATTATAATAATTAAAACAGGGTTTCAATTATTTAACTTAGAACGGCGAGTGATTAAACAATCGTTATTGACCAATGAATTCTTCGAATGCTTATTATATTATTCATAACTTTTAAATTATGTAATAACTAAAAAATAAATTCTAGTTACTTAAATTTAAAATAATGAGTAATAAATAAATACTATCCACACAGTTAATGCGTTTTCTTCTCTGATGTTCATTTTATTATCCATACATCTTTAAACTAAATAGTAATCAAAATGAATTTCAGTTATTTAAGTTTTAGATAATAGATAATTAATAAACATCTTTTTTTTGCACGAATCGGTTAAATGATTTAATGTTCAGCATAAATAGCTCTTGGCTTGAAAAAGTCATGAAATTTAAAAATCGATGGATCAAAACAAATGTAATGTAAAGATGCAGATAGGAGACGACGTCTTAGGTCAAAATTTGGGGTACAACAGGTCCAAGACATGATTGATGCCAAGGAGATCAAGTTTGACCCTCTGGAGACCACAAATGTGATCACTGATCCTATGCCAAATCATTGAGAATGTCTTTGTTTCATTTGAATTTTCAAGTTGTAATCTCTTTGTTATTCAAACAATTATCTATTAATGTCAAACTTTGTTTCATTAATGCATTGCATATGTTTGTCTTTATTTGATCCACTCACTTTCATTACATTTAAACTGTGGTTTTTACTTTATGACATTTAACTCTTGCTAAAAGTTACAAGCCTTTAGAGGGAGGATGATGAAACAATGCCATAATCTCATACAGTATGCTTTCTGAAAGACATTGCTGACGATGTACAGGCATTTCTTTCAAATCCTAAACACTGGAGTTATAAGGAAGATAATCCCTAGTCAACCCCTTCGGGCCAAAGAAGTAGGAGTTTTCTGTTTTAAACACAAATTGAAACCTTTAATTTAAACCTGGGGCAGGGTAGTCTCTCAGTTAATTCAAAAGATGCGCATTGAAGTCGCAAAACTCTCAGTTCATAATACAACAAACGACATCAAAAGCGTTCCTATGGAATCAAAAGACAGTGGTGGTTCTTTATCTCATAGGCATTCAATCTCTCAAAAGAGAAAAGCCCACTGAGCCAAAACCTATAAAGAAGGCTTAAGAAAGCTGGGGCATCCCGCTGACTGTAATCTTGAAAACAGGAACAGTCAGGAAAAAATTAGGGATAACAAATCAAAAGAAGGAGGTCATTAAAAATCCTCATCAACATGAAAAATGTTGCAAAAAAATGATGATTGCCTTCAAAAATCCAACTTGTGTGAACCATCACCAAAAACGTCGTTCCAGACTCATTTGGAGTTCAAATGCACAATTAACTGAGTTTAGGATTGAAGAACATCACGAAGAGCGGGTGGGTACAAATATACTTTGAGCCTTTATCCTTTATTTCTTAAATTGTGAACCAAGCCACGTTACAACCCTTCAAAAGTCCTAATTGAAGCATGGGTTAGTTCAAAAGCATACTGTTACAAAAGGTATCCTGACTCCTGTAAGGCTTGGCCCTAAATCTTGTGTTGAATTTGTCTTATAAAGAGTTTTCTGCTAAAAAACGCATTTTTCAAAAACTTCGAGACAAGCATAAACTTTGCATTATTTGAATATCACTGTTTGCATTTGGCTATTTGTTTGACAACGAAGAAATTCACACAACGAATATCCGATGAACGAAAGCCCTCTCAGTGAACAAAATCACTTCAAAAAGAATGATACTTCCATGGACAAATCTCCTATCAACAAGGGGGCATGACACGTCACTGTCCAGCACACATGGGGCAGTCCAGTCAAGATACCAGGAAACCTCTCAAAGAAATGCAGAGTAACCAGGGGCAGGTCTCCATCTCCGTCATCTGGGGCATTGAATGTCAACCCCGACAAAGGGTTACATACAATCGAACTTTTTGGCAATGCCACAAACATTTGCTACTAGGGGAAATGACAAATCTCCCCAAAATCCTTCTCATAGGATGACTCCCAGCAAAGGTTTAATCTCTGGAAACCTTTCCCCAGCTGAATCAACCTCAAGAATCCTCGAGGACTTCCCCCAACGAAGATGTCACCTCTCTAACGGACTGACGACACGGTTTATTTCCCCAACAACACCAGGATTCCCCAGCTTGAGTTTGCCTCTCCGACTACTACAAATCAAAGGACCACAACTCCTCTTCCCCAGTAGACTACTCTACAATCCCCAGCAAGTTACTGCGAAAACTGGACACGACCAGATATCAGTTCAACTTCGCCTCCCCAGTAGAGCAACGGACGACTAAGACTCCTAAACTCTTTTCCCCAAGCAGAAATAAACATACTCCCCACAGAGTTTTCAATATCCCCCAGCAGAGTTCTCCTCAAATAACAAAGCAGGGATCCCTGGTGGAAACATTTTGAAATTACACTTAAACAACATTCATAACATATGCATATGACACAAATCTCATTTTATTTTGAGAACATCATTACACAATGCATACATCATGACAATACATACATCATGACAATGCATACATCATGACATTGCATACAACTAAATCTTTACCTTTTCAGGAAAGATCAATCAACAAGCAAGGATCATCACCTTCTAGAGACAGTTCAGATGCGATCCAGATATGGCTGACATTCTGATACTTATTCCGGACTCCTTCTAGAGACAGTTCAGATGCGATCCAGATATGGCTGACATTCTGATACTTATTCCAGATTCCTTCTAGAGATAGTTCAGATGCGACCCAGATATGACTGACATTCTGATACTTATTCCAGACTCCTTCTAGAGACAGTTCAGATGCGACCCAGAAATGGCTGACATTCTGATACTTATTCCAGACTCCTTCTAGAGATAGTTCGGATGCGACCCAGATATGGCTGACATTCTGATACTTATTCCAGATTCCTTCTAGAAACAGTTCAGATGCGACCCAGATATGGCTGACATTCTGATACTTATTCCAGATTCCTTCTAGAGATAGTTCAGATGCGACCCAGACATGGCTGACATTCTGATACTTATTCCAGATCCATTCTAGAGATAGTTCAGATGCGACCCAGA
Source organism: Vicia faba (assembly GCA_948472305.1). Lineage (NCBI taxonomy): Eukaryota > Viridiplantae > Streptophyta > Magnoliopsida > Fabales > Fabaceae > Vicia > Vicia faba. The sequence continues at coordinate 156,492,186 of OX451735.1, read as the reverse complement.
TATGGCTGACATTCTGATACTTATTCCAGATCCCTTCTAGAGACAGTTCAGATGCGACTCAGATATGGATGACATTCTGATACTTATTCCTTACTCCTTCTAGAGATAGTTCAGATGCGACCCAGACATGGCTGACATTCTGATACTTATTCCAGATCCATTCTAGAGATAGTTCAGATGCGACCCAGATATGGCTGACATTCTGATACTTATTCCAGATCCCTTCTAGAGACAGTTCAGATGCGACCCGGATATGGCTGACATTCTGATACTTATTCCAGACTCCTTCTAGAGATAGTTCAGATGCGACCCAGATATGGCTGACATTCTGATACGTATTCCAGACTCCTTCTAGAGATAGTTCAGATGCGACCCAGATATGGCTGACATTCTGATACTTATTCCAGATTCCTTATAGAGACAATTTAGATGCGATCCAGATATGGCTGACATTCTGATACTTATTCCAGACTCCTTCTAGAGACAGTTCAGATGCGATCCAGAGATGGCTGACATTCTGATACTTATTCCATATTCATTCAAATTACAGTCCAGATACGATCCAGATTCGGATGTCATTATGTCACTCATTCAAATTACAGTCCAGATACGATCCAAATTTGGATGTCATTCTGTCACTCATTTCAAGTTACAGTCCAGATACGATCCAGATTCGGATGTCATTCTATCACTCATTCAAATTACAGTCCAGATACGATCCAGATTCGGATGTCATTCTGTCACTCATTCAAATACATTTCAGATACGCTCCAGATGCGGACGCAATTCTGACAATCATCCAGACTCAACTCTATTCTCCAGCAGCTCCGGGATTTATTTTCCCAGCTAAAACATCACTTCCCTACGTCATAGTATGGACGAGTACTATAACCTCAACAGTATACTCCATTGAGCACGAGTCAGTTCCTAGATCTTGATGTTCTCCTCTGTCATAGTGTGGACAAGTTCTATAACCTCAGCGGTATACTCCCGGTGGGCACGAGACAGTTCCTAGATCTTGATGAAGATGCTTCCCCCAATTGAATTATGAACAGGTTCTTAAAACTCAGCTGAAGCATTCTCCCAGTTGAAGTATAGGCAGGTTCCTAAATCTCAACAAAGTTAGACTTCCCCAGTGGAATCTTCTACAACAACAAGTATGCAAGTTCTCGCTAAGGAATCTCTTATGCGATCGACACTCCTACAGATGGCATCTATAAGCCCATCCTCCTACCAACAATCTCCAAATGGCATCTGTAAGCCCATTCCCAACATCACAATGCTGATATTACACCATACGAGTGCAAATTTCTGGGCACTCTAGTGTTCAATTATCTTCCACCTCCGGATCACGAAAGGCACGCAAGCCAATCTACATCCTCAGGTTTAAGAAAATTGAACAGGGGCAACTGTTGCACCCCAAAATTTGCCCTCTCATGTTTTTCCAAAGTCTCCCCCTGCATGGTTGATCACAAACTCTTGCCTAAGGAAAAAGAAATTTTTTGATTGATGCTTTAAGACCCTTCGATTGGCATTCTGAAAGACCCTTCGATTGGCATTCTGAAGGAGAATTTCGATTGGCATTCTGAAGGAGCATTTCGATTGGAATTCTGAAAGACCCTTCGATTGGTATTCTAAATGAGCCTTTCGATTGGCATTTTGGACAAGCACTTCGATTGGCATTCTGAAAGGCCCTTCGATTGGTATTCTGAAGGAGCACTTCGATTGGCATTCTGAAAGGCCCTTCGATTGGTATTCTGAAGGAGCACTTCGATTAGCATGAAACAACACCTTTCAATTGGCCTGTTAACAAAGCCTTTCGATTGAAATTTTAATTAGTATCCTTTGACTGATCTTTGGACAAGGGCCATTTGAAGGAGGTCATCAAGAGGGCACTCAAGTCAAAAGTGTTCAGGTTCATTCAAGAGACATGAATATTTCAAAAAAGGAAAACTTTTAATGTGTCTGTTTCTTGTCTCATGGCATTTAATGGCCTGTTTAATGGCTGTCTCTTGCAATTACTGCACCCTCACACCCCTATAAATACAGAGGCCAGCATACATATCCAACACACAAAAAAACTCTGCAGGAAAACAGAACACACGAAAAAACACACAACAGGAGAACAAAAAACATTGGAGTTACACTTCCAAAAGTTGTCAACATTTTTAGAATTTTCCAAGCCAAAGCTGCCACACAGCAAACATCTCCACGCCCAGAAATCCCAGATTGAAAGTGCCTACATTCATGAAGTGCCCAGATCGAAGGTGCCTACATCTAGGAAGCGCCCAAATTAAAAGTCCAATCTGCTGGTAAGAAAGGGTAAAACTATCCAACCTCATATTTGCATAATACATCCATACTGGTTGTTACCTTCGATTTTCTATCCTAGACAGGATCAAGAGGCCTGGGTTTGGCACCCAGGTCATGTTCTTCGTTTGCTAACATTTGATGTAGATTTAGCCTAAAGAGACCCAACAAGTGCAGGATCGAAGGGCCTGGGGTTCAATACCCAGACCCTGCCTTTTATTTCGCTAACATACTTTTGTAGGTATAACATCCCAGATCGAAGGAGACACCTTCTCTGGATCGAACCCATTAGCATGCTGAATTGAAGGAGGCATCTCATTCCTGGATCGAAAGCCATGACCTCCATGATCAAAAGACAATCCCCTTCCCTGGATCGAAGGCTGTTCATGCCCACTTCCTGGCCCAATCGAAAGAGCAATAACCCTGTCTGGATAGAAGCTTCCATTCCCTCCCTGGGTCGAAACTCCTTTTTTTCCCTGGATCGAAGGATTCCCCCTTGTACTTTATTTTTGTTTTCATTGACATCTTTTTATCTTTTTTAATTAACATTAAAATAAATAAAAAACCACAAAAAAACATTAGGCTAGGTTTTGCTATTAAAATTAACTTTGTTAATTAACTTTTTAATCATCTTAACATTTTTCCAAAACTAAAATTAAGTAGATTTAGATCATTTTCCCAAAATAAAATAAAACAACAAAAAAGATTTTATTCTTAGAATTTTTAGAGGTTATTTTCAGATTCGCGCGCGTTTATTTTATTATAACTGTCTACTGGTTTGTAATAGCTTAAACTAAGACTTTTACACTTTACTGCTTTTATTCCCCCAATTTTTGGGCATGTAAATAATCCCCCTCCCCGAAGCTTTGTAATAGCGTAGGATTTACAATTCCCGCACTTTAAATTCCTGTACATATATTAACTGTTTAGATGTATGCTAGCTAGGATTGCATGGCAAGATCTATCTTAATTTAAAATCAACCACAACTCACCATAACATGTACAAAGATAACATAAACTGAAAATTGACACACTTGCACATGCCACTCTTAGGGTACACCTCACTTGGTTGCCTCAAACGTGGTCATTAAGTATCTGATGTTTTAGAGGTCGCCCTCCTGTCCAAAGATCAAAGTTGCCTCAAAATGGTTGCCTCGATAAAAATGATCTAAGACATTAGGGTTACCACTAAGGCGTCCTAACGTTGCTTTAGTGACCACACGTCCCTTAAACCAAATTGACCCGAAAACTCCAACGACGGTGCTACCTACTCCTCAATAGTGGGATAGCACTGTCTAAAGGACATTTGCACAGTTTAATTCCTTTTTGAGTAGGTAGAGGTTCTTAAGTACTTGCTCATTTTAAAAACAAAACAAAACTTTTCACACTTACACTTTTCGAACAAAGTTTTCAACAAACTTCATTACACTCTTGAGGACAGAAGCAAGAGTTAAATCGAAGTTTCAAACAAAAACTCTTTTCAAAACCCACAAGCACAAAGAAAAGCAAACTTTTGAAAACATAGTGAGCAAGTACCTAAGAGCCCGTGGATAACCACAGATAGAAAGGGTGCTAATACCTTCCCTTTCTATAATCTACCTCCCGAACCTGAGAAACAATCTCGAAAAGGAATTTTTATGTGCTTTTGTCCTTTCCTTGTTGGATAAAATAAAAGACAGTGGCGACTCTTGCTTACCGCGACACTTTGCGAAAACAAAACGCAAACGCGAACCAGCATTCCAAAAACAGTCAGTTCTCATTCCCACCGATCACACCATGCAATGCTTATGATTATGGATGCATATGAACAGAACAAAAGAGACGCAAAGTAACACTTGGGATGCCACAAAAATGAAGAAACAAAGGAGCAACCCCACCAGGAAAATAAATCACTGGTGGACCAAAAGAATAGAACCAGAGAGGAGGATAACAAGCATCGACGTTCACTGCCGATGTCTACCAACGTTTACTAAAGGTAGAGATAAGAAGATATACCGACTCACAGATGACGGTAAACTACCAACTCAATAGTTGAAGGTAGAAGAGAAAATATATCATGCCATCACCGTTCACTGACGAGGAACTATCACCGTTCACTGATGATAGCAAAAAGATAAGAAACACCAACGATCACTGCCGATGCACTACCAACATTCAATGAAGGTAGATTTTGAAAATATCATACCATCGCCGTTCACTGACGAGGAACCACCACCGTTCACTGATGATAGCAAAAAGATAAGAAACACCGACATTCACTGCCGATACACTACCAACGTTCACTGAAGGTAGATTTTGAAAATATCATACCATCGCCGTTCACTGAAGGGGAACCACCATCGTTCACTGATGATAGCAAAAAGATAAGAAACACCGACATTCACTGCCGATGCACTACCAACATTCACTGAAGGTAGATTTTGAAAATATCATACCGTCGCTGTTCACTGACGAGGAACCACCACCGTTCACTGATGATAGCAAAAAGATAATAAACACCGACGTTCACTGCCGATGCACTACCAACATTCACTGAAGGTAGATTTTGAAAATATCATACCATCGTCGTTCACTGACGAGGAACCACCACCGTTCACTGATGATAGCAAAAAGATAAGAAACACCGACGTTCACTGCCGATGCACTACCAACGTTCACTGAAGGTAGATTTTGAAAATATCATACCATCGTCGTTCACTGACGAGGAACCACCACCGTTCACTGATGATAGCAAAAAGATAAGAAACACCGACGTTCACTGCCGATGCACTACCAACATTCACTGAAGGTAGATTTTGAAAATATCATACCATCACCGTTCACTGACGAGGAACCACCATCGTTCGCTGATGATAGCAAAAAGATAAGAAACACCGACGTTCACTGCGGATGCACTACCAACGTTCACTGAAGGTAGATTTTGAAAATATCATATGTTCCCCAAACTTCTGGTGTTTCACCTAGAACGGGTCTCAACTTCTTCCTTAACCAAGGAATTCCTCCTGGAAAGGGTTATATGTAAGCTGTCTCAAATAAAGAGACTTCCACTTGCAAAGATTTCACAACGAGAAATTTCTGTGAATTTGAAAGTCTTGCCATCCACTGGCGTAAACTGACGACGAACTGCAAGCTAACCACTCATAGAGGAAATAGTAAAAAAAGTTACGTCGACTTGTACAGGGAAGCACGAGTTGCTCAAACAAAGATACCTGTTGCTTGTTATCATGGAGGATTGCAAAAAGAAATGACTTTCTGGGGATAGAAATGTGGCTTCCTGGGGAAATAGATATGACTTCCTGGGGAAATGAGATATGACTTCCTGGGGAAATAGATATGACTTCCTGGGGAAATGAGATATGACTTCTTGGGGAAATGCCACATTACTCCTGCTGAAGAGATAAAGTCTTCTCATGCAAAATAAATGCACAAATCAAATTTCAAAGTCCTCAGAAATCCAGAGTAAATAATATTGTCATGCAACCACGAAACCAATTAGAAACAAACTGGAGCAAGACGGCCAAAGAAGATACATCCTTTGAGAAATAAACTCAAGAGGGAAAACCAAATCCAACTAAGCAAGGAGCGCTGCAGGAAGTTTTGAACACAATGTCAATAAAAAATGATTTGTAACAATGCATGATGCATGTATGAATGTATGAGTGATATCGTGCATATGTTGGTAAAAGGATACATAATCGAACAAAACTGCCTCAGGTACTAACAACATTGGTATAAACTTCAACCAAAAAGATCAATCCAAGAAAGGTAAAAGCAACTGCAGAAACCAAACTTATTTTCTGTCCTAACTTCACTGAGGAGAAACATAATCCGGATGCAGCTAAATCAAACAGATACCGGGATAGACATCTTTCTTCCGTTTTCATCGGAGAAACCAGTTTTCCAAAAAAACGTGCCTACTGAAGATTGCAAAACTAGTCTCAAATAAAGCAGACTGACACCGAGACAACCAAACCTCACTGAGGAATTCAAACCCACTTCCCTGGGGAAAAAAAACTAAGGATTGAAAACTTTTCATCATGAATACTCATTCCAACAAGAGATGCCTTGGGATAACCTTCCCAGGGCATAACACACAAACTTCCATGGGGAAAACAAATGTTTCACAGTCCGTACTCCTACTGGGGATTTCGATACTGATTGTGAATAAGGCAAATGGAAACCAAATTGTCAAAACATTCACTGCGGAAATCATGCCCACTTTGAAGGAAGAAAAACATACGGAATTCACTAAGGGAGACAATACTTCATCATCGAGGCCTCTACCGGGGACTTCATGTTGACTTCATTGGGGAGGTCGACACCACATCATCGAGGGGAAACCAAGATACGTTCTTCACTGGGGAAAATGACTTCTATCAAATAAACAAGGCCTTCACTGGAAAATACTGGATTGAGTCTTCATATCAACCAAACCTATTCCAACAAAAGATGCCCTAGTGTAGTCTTCCTGGGAAATCAATAAGTCAACACTAATGCCAATACTGCAAAAAGAGCGATACCTTAGCACACCAAGGGAATAAAACCTTTCATCATATGAGGGAGAACTTCGCTGGGGAACCTGGGACAGAGGCTTCTGACCATGCAAACCCAAAATCAAAAGCAAACCAAGACTTGGTCGGGGATCATGGGATCACAAACCTAATACTGTACCTTACGCCAACTGGTATCGTCTTTAATCATCTGAGAAACACACAAAGATTGCGCATATACCAACAAGATGAACTGAGAAAAACCTTCACGAAGGAAGTAAATATTCTTAAAACAACCGGAGTTTGTTCATTCCAGGGATCGCCATTTTTGTTGTCATTGTTTCATCACAAATCCCAAAGTAAATTGAATTGTAAAGATGTCTTTCTTTTTGAAAAGTCAATTTTTTTTTAAATCTTTTTGCTTTGAAAGTTATTATCAGTAATAAATGAAGTCTTTGCAAGCTAAATAAAAATAAGAACACAAAGAATTGGGCAAAAGCTCGAATTTTATTAATAGAATGGTAGTCTGCGAATGGCGAGACTCCATGGATGATTACAAAGTTTGGGAAATGGTAATATATAATGGAAAAGATACATTGAGATACAATGACCACCATTCCCCTAACAACTTTTGAAGTCCTGAGCAGCAGGTTTTGTTGAAGTATGGTGAGGATCCGAGAAGATTGTTGCTTCAACGATCAAGTCTTGTCTGACGTAGTTACTTGCCAAGAAAAATCCCTAACTTTTGCCTAAGCTGCCCTTGCGGGTTTTTAACTTAGCGGGAAATTTATTCTGTTTATGTCTCTAATTTTTGCCTAGACTGCCCTTTCGGGTTTTCAGCCTACCGAGACGCTCCTTTTTGCCTAAGCCGCCCTTTCTGGTTTTCAACTTAGTGAGCTGTTCTTTTATTTCTTTAGGCGAAGTATTTCTTGACTGCGTCAGCATTCATGGGACGTGGGAACTCCTCGCCATCCATAGTTTCAAGAATTAATGCACCACCAGAGAAGGCTTTCTTGACAACATACGGGCCTTCAAAATTGGGAGTCCACTTGCCCCTAGAATCAGTGTTAAAAGACATGATCTTCCTGAGCACGAGGTCGCCTTCTCTGAATTCACGAGGTTTGACCTTTTTATTAAATGCTTTCTTCATTCTTTTCTGATATAACTGCCCATGACATAAAGTTGTTATCCTCTTGTTTTCAATCAAATTCAATTGGTCAAACCTGTTCTGGACCCATTCAGCCTCTGTCAACTTGGCTTCCATTATCACACGCAACAAGGGAATCTCTACCTCAACAAGGAGTACAACTTTCATTCCATATACCAGGGAGAATGGGGTTGCTCCTGTTAAAGTGCGGACAGATGTTCGATATCCATGCAGAGCGAAAGAGAGCATTTCATGCCAATCCTTATAAGTAATAACCATTTTCTGGATAATTCTCTTGATATTCTTATTAGCAGCCTCAACATCCCCATTCATCTTTGGCCTGTATGGAGACGAGTTGTGATGGACAATCTTGAATTCTTCACACAGTTCTGTCATCATTTTCTTGTTCAAATTTGAACCATTGTCAGTGATGATTCTACTCGGCACACCATACCGGCATATCAGATTGTTTTTGATGAAACGCACAACCACTTGTTTGGTAACATTGGCATAAGAAGCAGCCTCTACCCATTTGGTAAAGTAGTCAATCGCTACCAAAATGAAACGGTGTCCATTCGAGGCTTTGGGTTCTATCATCCCGATCATGTCAATACCCCACATAGAGAAAGGCCATGGGGAGGAAATTACATTGAGAAGTGTCAGAGGCACATGTATCTTATCTGCATAAATCTGGCATTTATGGCACTTCTTTGCAAATTTGCAACAATCAGATTCCATTGTCAACCAATAGTTACCTGCCCTTAGCATCTTTTTAGCCATTGAATGTCCATTAGCATGAGTGCCAAATGAACCTTCATGAATCTCATGCATCAACATGTCTGCTTCGTGTCTATCCACGCATCTGAGCAAGACCATGTCATAATTTCTCTTGTATAGCACATTTTCACTGAGGAAGAAACTGCCTGCCAATCTTCTCAATGTCTTTCTATCTTTCCTCGATGCACCAATCGGGTATTCCTGAGTCTGAAGAAAATGCTTGATATCATAATACCAAGGTTTTTCATCTGCTACCTCCTCTGTCACAAACATATGAGCGGGCCTATCCAGTCGTTGAACTATAATACGGGGTATATTATTCCAAGAATTCACTTGATACATGGAAGCCAGAGTTTCCAAAGCATCCGCCATTTGATTTTCATCTCCAGGGATGTGATGGAATTTAACTTTATTAAATAAGGGTAGCAATCTTCTAGCATAATCTTTGTAAGGGATCAAGCCAGGGTGACGAGTATCCCATTCTCCTTTAATATGATTTATTACCAAAGCTGAATCACCATACACATCTAGAATTTTGATTCTGAGATCAATAGCTTCCTCAAGACCCATGATGCAAGCCTCATATTCTGCCATATTATTAGTGCAATCAAATGTTAGCCTCGCAGTAAAAGGAATGTGCGATCCATGAGGAGTGACAATCACAACACCAATTCCTTTACCATAAGCATTCACCGCTCCATCAAAAATCATACTCTAATGAGATTCAGGGTCAGGGCCTTCCTCAGGAAATGGTTCATCACAATCTTTCACTTTCAAGAACATCACATCCTCATTAGGGAATTCAAATTCTGCAGACTGATGATCTTCCATCGGTTGGTGAGCAAGGTAATCTGCCAACACACTACTTTTAATAGCTTTTTGAGTGCGGTACTCAATATCATATTCAGACAACAACATCTGCCAGCGGGCAATTCTCCTCGTAAGAGCAGGCTTCTCAAAAATATACTTGATTGGATCCATTTTGGAGATCAACCAAGTGGTATGATTCAACATATACTGCCGCAAACGCTTTTCCGCCCAGGACAAAGCACAACATGTCTTTTCTAGCGTGGAATACCGCAACTCACAATCATTGAAATTTTTGCTGAGATAATAAATGGCGAACTCTTTCTTTCCCGTTTCATCCTGTTGTCCCAGAATACAACCCATGGATTTATCTAACACCGTTAGATACATAATCAGCGGTCTTCCTTCTACGGGAGAGAGAAATATAGGAGGTTCACGCAGATACTCTTTAATACTCTCAAATTCCCTTTGGCAGTCATCCGTCCACACACAACCTTGATCTTTCTTTAACAACTTAAAGATCGTTTCACACTTTGCAGTCATGTGGGAAATGAATCTGGAAATATAATTCAAACGCCCGAGGAAACCCCTGACTTGCTTTTCAGTTCTTGGTGCTGGCATTTCTTAAATTGCTATGACTTTATCAGGATCAACTTCAATTCCTTTCTGGCTAACAATAAAACCCAACAATTTCCCTGATCTAACTCCGAAGGTGCATTTATTTGGATTCAAGCAGAGATAAAACTTCCTCAAACACTGAAACAACCTCAACAAATCTTTTATATGCCCTTCTTTAGTTTGGGATTTGGCAATCATATCATCAACATATACTTCAATTTCCTTGTGCATCAGATCATGGAATAGGGTTGTCATAGCCCTCTGGTACGTTGCACCAGCGTTCTTCAACCCGAAGGGTATCACTCTGTAACAGAATGTTCCCCAGGGTGTGATAAACGTTGTTTTTTCCATGTCCTCTGGAGCCATTCTTATTTGATTATACCCGGAAAATCCGTCCATGAACGAGAATACTTTGAATTTTGCTATGCTATCCACTAACATATCAATGTGAGGCAATGGAAAATCATCTTTTGGACTAGCTTTATTTAGATCTCTGTAATCTACGCACATGCGGACTTTTCCGTCTTTTTCGGTACTGGGACAATATTGGCAATCCATTGAGGATACACTGACGTCACAAGAAAACCAGCATTAATCTGCTTTAGGACCTCCTCTTTGATCTTTACTGCCATATCTGGGTGGGTTCTTCTCAACTTTTGTTTAACTGGCGGACACTCTGGCTTCAATGGCAAATGATGCTCAACAATGTATGTATCTAGACCAGGCATGTCTTGATAAGACCAAGCAAAAATATCCACATACTCTTTCAACATCTCAATCAACCCGCTCTTCACATCAAGATGCAACGATGCTCCAATCTTAATCTCTTTCGGATCTTCTTCTGAACCCAAATTAATCACTTCCAAAGGCTCCTTATATGGCTGAATGGTATTATCCTCGTGCTCAAGCAACCGTGAGACCTCTTCTGGAATCTCATCATAATCTTCTTCTTCAGCCCCAAACACAGGACATTCAAAGTTGGGAGAGGGTGCAGGGTCATTGTATTCAACGGGTTTTTTAATTAATCTGCACATATGATTTATGATTGCTTTTAGAAACTGACACATATAACAAGTGATCATGCAGATTAATTTTCAGTTATCATTTATTTTGAAATGGTTTTTTATTTGATTACCATTTCCCAAGAAAAAGCAGAAAATAAAGACATATTTTTGGAATCAAAGACAACTTTTATTAATGATCTTAAAAATCAAAGCAAACGGATAAGCCCATACAATACTTTCACCTTGGGCAGAGTGAAAGCTTTTCAAAGAAAGAAACAGATTAAGAAAACAAATTACTTTGAAATATGTATGCAAGAAGGAACATCAATGGTGACCCAGTTATGAACTCGGACTCCATGCGTCACAAAATTCGGTACTTTCTGCTCTGCTTCATCTTCTTCAACAGCATTGATTCCAGAACCAATTGGATGGAGGTAGCCTCCGTTGCGGAAAACATCATGATACCTGTTCACAGGAGACTTTGACTTCAAACTTTCGCCTTTGCCATTCTTCGAAGAAAAACCTAAACCAGTTCTGTTCTTGTTCACGGGTGGATCCACCAGTCGTCCCCAAACTGCATTATGACCATTGCGCACAACCTGCTCCGCGTCCTTCAGGGAAACTACAAAATTCTGATTCCTCCTTATGTTGTCAATGGGTAGGGCTTGGAACTGGGTTCCAATAGCAGCCTCATCCGCTTCTGCAATACTGAAAGAGGATAGATGGGATATTAACAACGCCTGCTCCCCATTTATGATCACTACCTTCCCTTCACGCACAAATTTTAGCTTCTGATGCAGAGTTGAAGTGACAGCCCCTGCTTCGTGTATCCATGGTCGTCTAAGAAAACAACTATATGCGGGAATAATATCCATAACCTGGAAGGTTATCAAGAACAAATGTGGTCCTATATGGATGGGCAGGTCCACTTCACCGATGACAGATTTCCTCGACCCATCAAAAGCCTTCATAATGATACCACTCAGGCGCATAGATGTTCCTTGATACTTTAACTTCAAGAGGGTACTTCTCGGTATGACATTCAGCGCGGATCCGTTATCAATTAGCACATTGGACAGCGAATCATTCTTACAGTTCATGGATATGTGGAGGGCCAGGTTGTGATTCCTCCCTTCATCTGGTAACTCATCATCACAGAAGCTCAAATTGTTACATGACGTAATGTTTCCAATTACGCTACTGAATTTATCTAATGGCATGTCATTCTCTACAAAAGCTTAATCTAGTACTCTCATCAGTGATTCTCTATGAGCAGAGGAATTCATCAATAAGGCTAGAATAGATATCTTTGAAGGAGTCTGCAATAGCTGATCCACAATTTTGTAATCGCTCATCTTAATTATCTTCAAGATATCATCCACTTCTTTCTCTAATGTAGCTCCACTAGTCCCTCCTGCAGACTTCTTAGGCTCATCATTCTCAGCAATCTTCTTTCCAGCAACAACATCTCTTCGAATGACCGGCGCAAATACACGACCACTACGGGTCACTCTGCTATTATCAGCTATATTTCCAACATCTGGCATCGGCTGGATGGGAATCTCCACCCCATCTTCTAAGATCATAGCGTTGTATTTGTAAGGCACAACCTTATCTGATTCATAGGGAACAGGACTTGGCAGACTAATTACCAATGGGGCAACAGCTGGTTTGCTATGGTACTCCACCTCAAGGTGAGTGGGTGCACCAAAACAAGGTACAATGACATTCACCCCTTCCTCAACACAATCAGCCATCAAAAATTCATTTTCGGCAAACAAATCTTCGTTTGAAGAGAAATACTCATCTGCGGAGGCATACTCTTCCTCTGACTCTTCCATCAAACAGACTTCAACCATATCAATCTCATGATAATCATCTCCCTGACCTGTGATCTTGATGGTTCCATTGTCTAACAGCAACTGAACACCTTCCCTCACAACAGAACATCCTCGGGGATTTCGACAATAAATTATGCAAGATCCATATTGGTGTTCCACCTGACCAGCAGTATGGCAGAAGGTAGCATGTAACTGCACTAGATCCTCATTCAAATGATCCACATCAAAAATTATGAATTCACCCAGACATCCAGAAACCATATTCATTTCCTCTTCATATTCTGCCCTAGGCCTGATTATATGGATTAAACCTTCATCCATCATCTCCTGCAAATTAGCATTTATCTTCTCGTAACCCTGTATATTTGTACTGCAAACAACACAACAGGTATGGTCATGCGTATAATAACTGAATTCACAAAAAGTCTGCATGCATCTTCACCAAATCCCCTCTAACCATATTAATGTCAAAAATTAGAAAGTCGCCTGGACAACCGGCCACCATATTCACAACATTCACTCCCCCGTGCTTGGGTAGAGGATTGTCTTTCACATTAGGTCCCACGTCTTTGAAAGATAAAATTCCAGACTTCACCAACCTTTGCACTTCAGTCCTCAAAGGATAACAATTCTCAACACTATGCCCTGGTGCTCCCTGATGAAAGGCACACGTCTGGTCTGCTTTGTAATACCACGGCAATGGTGATGGTACAGCGGGAGGTGGTCGTGTCTGGACCAACTTCTTCTGAACCAATGCTGGTAATAGCTCTGCATAGCTCATGGAAATAGGATCATAGTTCTCCCTTCCCTGATTATACCCTTGATTCCCCTGCTGGGATGGTCTCTGATAAGCAACGGTAGTTGGAGTGGCATTCATAACAGGAGTAACTTAGGCGACTTGCTGATGACGCTGATAATTCCTTCTGGGAGCGTTTACCTTTCTCTCTTGCATAACAACATTTGTATCCCCCTCTTTCTTCTTTGTAAAATCGTAAGATGGCTTCTTCACACCTCCAGATCCTTCACCCTTTGTCAAATGGCCTTCTCTTACTGCCTCTTCTAGGCGGACACCCATTCCTACCATCTCTGTAAAATCACTTGGGGAACTTGCTACCATTCTTTCATAGTAGAAAGCTCCTAGCGTCTTTAGAAAAATCTTGGTCATTTCTTTCTCTTCCATGGGCGGAATCACTTGTGCAGCCACTTCGCTCCATCTCTGCGCATACTCTTTGAATGATTATCTGTCTTTATGAACCATGGCCCTAAGCTGGTCACGGTCAGGCTCCATGTCCATATTGTACTTGTATTGTTTAATGAATGCTTCTCCCATATCATTAAAAGTATGAATGTTGACGCTGTCTAAACTCATGTACCATTTCAACGCAGCACTGGTCAGACTATCCTGGAAAAAATGAATCAACAGACGCTGATCATCAGTATGGGTAGACATCCTTCTCACATACATCACCAAATGAGCACGAGGGCAAGTGTTTCCCTTGTACTTCTCAAATTCCGGGACCTTGAACTTAGCAGGCACTTTAACATTCAAGACCAAACACAGCTCATTCACCTTCTGCCCGAACAACTCTTTTCCCCTAAGAGCCTTCATATCTCTTTGCATTCTATCAAACTGCTCTTGGAAATCATTCATTATGTCATAAAGACCCAAGTCTTCACTCGGCGGAGGGAAAGGACGACACACATCTTCATTAACAAACGGAACCAAATTCACCGAAGGAGGTGCAGCAGGAATAGTATGCACCACAGGAGGTGCAGGAGTAACAACATTTGGAACCACTGGAGCATCTTGAGGACCCGGATTGAAACCTTCAGGTGCAAAATTCTCTGGCATTCCCCACGGATAACCCTGAGGCATACGGTTTTGAACAACAGCCGGAGTAGCGGATACAGGAACAATCAGAACTTCAGTACTTGCCCTTGTTGGTTGAGGTTGAACACTCAGTGGCTGATTCTGAGCAACCACCAGAGCTTCCATCAGAGTAGTCAAGTTGTCCATCTTCTTTTTGAAATTAGCTCGAGTGTTGTAGTGATGAGTCAGCTTGCTGAATGAAGTAAAGAAGCTGGGTAAGGCACCTGGATATGCATAACAAATGCAAAAACATGTGCAATATGATGCATGATATGCAATGTATATGATTATTATTATTTTATCATTTAATATTTCAAGGGATTTAAGATTTACAGACATATTGCAAACATCAAAATAACAACGCATTTGAAATACTGAAAATTTTTATTATAATAACTTCGAAACAGGTTACAAGTTTCAATGATCCCAAGTACAAGATGAAAATACAATCTAAAATCCTGAGAAAAGGAACTGATAGAGATCAATCTGTACGAATGCGCTTCCCCGTGAGCCTGGAAATCTGAGCTCTCAACCTCTAGTTTTCTTCCACATGTCTGATGGCAACCTCCTTCCAATCATCTGAATCAGGAAGTGAACAAACAACACCTGTTTGAGGCTTAGGAGAAAATAAATCTCCTTGCATCTCCATAGACTCTACTGCTCGACTCTCAAGGATCTCGATCAAATCATCTCTCTCCTTCAGGTCTGCTTTGTAGGAACTCTCTAAAGTATGGAACTTGTTCTTCCAAGCATCCCTTTCCTATTGCATCCTAACCAAAGCAAGCTGCAGCTCTTCTAGATCATCTAATAAGGGAGGAGTGGTCTTCACAAACAAATCAGGCATGGGTGTCTCCCGAGTATACGGCATATTCAACTGAATGGCTCTCGATCGGACCCACTGAAGATATGGCTCCAAAGAAACAACACCCCTAGGTCCCAAATCCTTCCTACTCTTCTTATGAATGTGACGCCAGGCCTTCGCAATCTGCTCCCTAGCTTCCATGTGGTCTTCGCCTTCCTTCAGAAAGAAACTACTCAGATGAATATTGTTTGGTTTATCCCTCATCGGATAACCAAGCTGTCGCTGTGCAAGAACAGGGTTATAGTTAATTCCTCCCTTTGTACCAAGAAGAGGCACATTGGGGAAACTACCACAACTGTCAATAATCTCCGCATCTTGGTAAGCTCGATGATACCAATCAATATCTGAGTGAGTAAGTGCCATGATCTTAGGAGCCCAACGAGGTTCCTTCTTGACATCCCAAAAAGCGTCAGACTGAGGCATATAAGAGGAATAATGGATCCATACTTCTTCTGAAAGTCTGCAGAACACTCGATCTCGGGAATTAAACTGATCAACTCATCTATCTTAGGATCCTTGAAACTGTATTTCCCGGTCTTTCTCTTTCCAGAATCCATTGTTTAAAAAGTACCTGAGATATTCACAACTAGTCAACCTTTAAATCCCTTGAAATATTGTTTTTTCAAAAGATGCTTATGAGTGCATGGATGCATGATGCAACAATCACACACAAGATCACACATATAGGGTTCATAGGTTCCACGTCACGAGCATGAGGTCGAAGGTACTACCCATAAGGTATTGGTCTAAAAAGTTATCACCTGCCGAACAAGGTTCTAGAGGTTCTCAGAGTCTACATCCTTCCTTCGGATATTACCAACTTCCCGATTAACTCGGTAATTAGTAATATTCTCAAGAAAGACTCGTACGAGCGTAGTATCGCATGACAACTACTTCTGGATTACTCCGTTATAGCTTCCGCACTACACCTAAAAGGCCAAGAGGGGTTAGGTAATCTACGGTCCTCAGCTTCGACAGGCTCCCAGGTCGAAAGCAGTACGTCTTCCCGATTACTCGGTAAACGACACTACAGTCAATGGGGCCTCCACTGAGTGGGGGATCTCATGCCTCCTTTTTTGGGATTACTCCCTCAAAGTTAACATGACTATACCGTCCGTCCTATCTTAAAGTTTGCCCAAGTCCGGGTATAGGACTTATGAGTAATCACCAAGCACCCTGTAAACCAGGAAAATCCAGACAAACATATATACAAAATATAACACATAAACAACAATAGCACATATACAGATATAAACAAAGATAGGTTTAACCCACTTAGGGATGGACCAGAAAGAGGTCAATCTCTCCCCAGTGAAGTCGCCATTTTTTCTGTGGCGATAGAAATGTGCAAGACTAAGCCATTGGATTGACTAGACTTTATACAAATCAAAATAAAAATCGCCACCGCGCTTTATTATTTCCAAAGAATGGGAAAAGAGTGAATAACCCAAAAAGAGGGAGAAAGATTCAAGGTAAGGGGGTTGGTTATGCAAAGGGAAGGTATTAGCACCCTAAACATCTACGGTACTCCGCAGGAACCTGTTTGAAAAATCTGTATATTTTGGCTATAAAAATGTGTTGTATATAAAATGGATGGTGGAGGTGAGAAAAGAAATATTTTTATGATTTTTGCACCCGCCGCGGTTGCGAACCTTTAGTGCCTACGTACCACCTTTCGTGCAATAGGGGATCAGGGTACACGTAGTTCCTCTTTTAAAAATTTGAAACACAAGTGTGTTGGTTGATTTTATGAGATAAGACATCATCGCAATTGTCCGTGTGAAAAAACATACTTACTACCCACAATCATGAGAAAGGAGAATTTGCATCATCTCAAAGTGGAGGATATGGCTTGGATTTTAAAATCAACAATGCCTCACTCAACACCCAAGTGGAAAATATCTCACTTCACTACATATTGTAGAAGTATAGTTGTTTGCATCACTACAAGGATTGACAAGAGTCTAATCTTTTGAGAAAAGTTTAAAGATAAAAGCCAAAGTGGCAAAATGGTTTGAAATGAGATTGATAGACTTTTAGTATTCTCACAAAAAAAGGTCAAGGTATTATTAAATTGATTGAAATTCATTTATGAAAATGTTTCGAAGATGCATGGACCTAAGTCCAAGTTTATTATGAAAATGTTTCAAGTTTCAAAACAAGAAGAGTTTTTTTTTAAAGGAGGGGAGAAGATTTTTGAAATTAAAGAAGATGGGAGGAGAAGAAGAGGCTATCCTAAAGCATAAGGTAAAAGCTAGGGATAAGAACCATCTAACCAACAAGAAGCCAATACTTGACATTATGATTCAATATAGAATTCCCATTCTTCGGATTGAAACCAAGCAAGCAAAGATACTAGACCTCTTGAGAGAACCAAACTTCAAGTATTTTAAGTCTTTGCAAAAATTGGGCAGAGTAACGGCTGTATACGGGTGAATTCCAAATTACAAACAAAGATCATAATCTCAATAACCTGCACACAAAACAAACAAACAACCCAATGTCTTGAGGTAAACCTCAAGAACTCCAGACAAAATATCAAATAAAGTCACAAAGTCTCCAAGATAGGCCAAGGTCTCTAATCCTAAGTCCAAGAAGTCCATCACTCCATAATGCAAAGGATAGTAACCATGTAGTCCAAGTATCATTAATGATTTTTATGGTTCATGTTGATTATTAGGTGTCTTTAAAAAGAAAAAAAAGCTCAAGTGAGCAAAATAAAAATGACATAAAAGTAAATGCTCAAGTGAGCAAAGATGAAAATAGCATGAAATGTAAAATGCTAAAAGTAAATGGTACATAAAGCATAAAAATAAAAGCGTAAAGTAAAGTTAATTGTTAGTAATTAGTGGTTAGTTGGATGACCATCTTGAAACTTTCATTTGGAACTCATTAGAGGATTGGTAGAACCAAAGCCTCCACACAACAAGTTGCATTTGCTTTTTGTCAAGTATATCATCCATTTTGGAATTCTCACAAGGCAACATGTAATGATCAACGATGTTTAAGTGATCCGCATTGACCAAAGGTATTGTAGATCCATTAGAGGATTGGTAGAACCAAAGCCTCCACACAATGAATCTCAAGGTTATTGGATCAAAGAGATCAAATTAACATACTTGGGCTTGCAATCATAAGTTTGGGCCACGAATGATTATTTATTTGAATCAGGACAAAATTTAGCGCTATGTTAAGCAATCGTAAGTGGACTTATGTAGAAGTCACACCTATTTTGAGGTCGGTCAATAGCAATCTATGTACTTCATGTTTGGATAAATGATATAAATATCACCATCCCTTAACATGTAGCACAATTAAAAAAGAAAGGGATAAGATGAAGAGGGAGGGTAATGATAAGCTAATTTGGATCACCATTTCAAAATTCTTTCATCTTTAAATTCAACACTCCTCTAGATTGATTAAAGCACTAAACATATCATTAATCCAAAGCACCAAAAATGAATTAAATAATTCACTCTTAGGTAGATTTGAATTGATGAACATTTATCCAACTTCATCTACATCACAAAGTCCATTGAATTTAAAGACAAATTGGATATTTAAAATTGCAATCCAAACCAACAATCAAAAGGAGTGAGTAGAAAAAGCATTTTGGATCAAAGTTGCCCCAAAACAAGGCAAAAAAGTTCATTCTGTCCCTGTGTAAATCGATTGCACTATTGTGTAAATCGATTTACATAGTACAGTTTTCTAAAAATTGTGCGAAATTGCTTCTGTGCAATCGATTGCACTACAGTGCAAATCGATTGCACAGAGTTACAGTAGCAAAAACAACATTTTAAAAGGGCAATTTCTTGTTCAAACTTTCCATCAAACACCTTATGATCATGGATCCACTTGAGCACAAAAATTCCATCAAATTATGAGAAAATAACACCATTGAAATCACAAAATAATGCTCAAAGAATCAATCACAAAGATCACCAAGAGATCACATTGTGAAAGATGAATTATCCAACTTACCAAAGGTAGATCTAGAGAATTATCAAAACAACTTCAAGAATTTGCTTCAATTCAACCACAAGAATCAATTGACCAAGCTTCGATGTATAGAATTGATGGATAAAAAGTGTTTGGATGAAGGTTTAGCTCAAAGATTAGTAAGCTTGAATGCAAAGCTTACTAACTTTTTGAAAATAGAGCTTTGAGTGAATTTGGTAGATGGAGAGAATTGAGAGATTTTTTAGCAAGGTGGATTTGGCTATCAAAAGCTTGAATTTTGAATGAAATGAGAACTCTATTTATAGAGTTTTAGGATTGGGATTAGTGGTAATTTGGTAATTGATTCTTGGATCCAAAATTTGAATTAATGATAACTCTTTCAAAAATTAGAGCCAAAATTTGAATTAATGATAATTCTTTCAAATATTAGAGCCAAAATTTGAATTAATGATAACTCTTTCAAAAATTAGAGCCAAAATTTGAATTAATGATAATTCTTTTTAAAAATGAAAGATTGGCACTAAAATTTGAATTAATGATACATCTTTCAAAAATGAAGGAAAATTGGAGCCAAAATTTGACAAGTTTAAAATGCTGATTTTTTTTTTTTAATTTTCACGCTGTGCAATCGATTGCACTACAGTGCAAATCGATTGCACAGTGTATTTTTTTCAAAATGGCGCAAAATACACTATGTGCAATCGATTGCACTTTAAGAGCAATCAATTGCATCAGTGAAAAAAATGAAAATTTTTAATTCTTTTTCTTTGCAAATAGAGATTTTAGGAAAATAATACCAGAAATCCTTATTTGTCAGATGCTTCGACTTGGTACCTACAAAACAAAAATATACAAAGACAAAGACAAATATTTTTTGTATTTTGATTAGAAGTTAGTCAACAACACATATACAAAATACACAACCAAGGTGCTTGGAGATTCCTCAAGAGCAAACTTAAAGATAGGAAAAAAGAGGAAGAACCAACCCTAATGTGATCTTGTTATGATCGAGTTGATATGATATGATAGAGGAATCTTAGGGGAAAAAAATTGGGGTACAACACATAGTTGATATTTTTCTCTTTTATTTCTATTTTAAAACATTTTAAAACCCTTTTTAATATATATATATTAAATGCAATATTATTTTGTGATTAATTTCTGGCTGATCTTGGGTTGAATTTTTTATTATGAACTTTGTTAACATCATTGGATCCATGGTGTTGAGTCTAACTCCATAAAAATGGATGAATGATTTTAATAGTACTTTGATTAAAATTTAATTCGAATGTGGTTTGTATATTCTTTCCCACCACTCTCCATCTCATTCCTTTCTTATTGTACTAAGTGTTATTGGAGCATGATATCTATATCATGCCTCAAAACAAATGGTGCATAGATTGCTATTGACCGGCCTCAAAATAGGTGTGACTTCTATATAAGTCCACTTACGATTTCTTAACATAGCGCTAAATTTTGTCCCGATTCGAATAAATGATCATTCGTGGCCCAAACCTATGTTTGCAAGCCCAAGTCTGTTAATTTGATCTCTTTGATCCTATAACCTTGAGATTCATTGTGTGGAGGCTTTGGTTCTACCAATCCTCTAATGGATCTACATCACTTTTGGTCAATGCGGATCACTTAAACATCGTTGATCATTATATAATACTTTTGAGGATTCCAAAATGGATGATATACTTGAAAAAAAAGCAAATGAAACTTGTTGTATGGAGGCTTTGGTTCTACCAATCCTCTAATGAGTTCCAAAATGCAAGTTTCAAGATGGTCATCCAACTAACCACTAATTATTAAAAATTGACTTTACTTTATGCTTTTATTTTTTATGCTTTATGAACCCTTTACTTTAAGCATTACATTTCATCCTATTTTTCATCTTTGCTCACTTGAGCCCCTTTATATTCTTGTCATTTTTTTATCTTGCTCACTTGAGCTTTTCTTCTCTCTTTGAAGATACCTAATAATCAACATGAACCATAAAAAGATTTAATGATTCTTGGACTATTTAGTTACTATCCTTGGCATTATGGAGTATTGGACTTCTTGGACTTAGGATTAGAAACCTTGGCCTATGTTGGAGAACCTTTTGACCTTAATTGATATTTTTTTCTGGAGTTCTTGAGGTGTACCTCAAGACATTGGGTTGTTTGTTTGTTTTTTGTGCAGGTTATTATGATTACATTCTTTATTTGTAATCTGGAATTCACCCACATGCAGCCGTTACTCTGCCCAATTTATGTGAAGACTTAATACACTTGAAGTTTGGTTCTCTCAAGAGGTCTAGTACCTTTGCTTGTTTGGTTTCAATCTAAGGAATGGGAATTCTATCTTGACTCATAATGTCAAGTATTGGCTTCTTGTTGGTTAGATGGTTCTTATCCCTAGCTTTTACCTTATACTTTAGGATAGTCTCTTCTTCTCCTCCCATCTTCTTTAATTTCAAAAATCTTCTTCCTCCTTTTGAAACCTCTTCTTGTTTTTAAACTTGAACCACTTTCATAATAAACTTGGACTTAGGTCCATGCATTTTCAAAACTTTTTCATAAATAAACTCCAATCAAAATAATAATACCTTGACATTTTTTTGTGAGAAGACTAAAAGTCAACTAATCTCATTTCAAACCATTTTGCCACTTTGGATTTTTACTTTAAAACTTTTCTCAAAAGATTGGACTCTTGTCAATCCTTGTAGTGATGCAAACAACTATACTTCTACAATATATAGTGAAGTGAGATATTTTCCACTTGGGTGTTGAGTAAGGCATTATTGATTTTAAAATCCAAGCCATATCCTCCACTTTGAGATGATGCAAATTCTACCTTCTCATGATTGTGGGTAGTAAGTATATTTTCCACACGGACAATGACGATGATGTCTTATCTCATAAAATTAACCAACACACTTGTGTTTTAAAATCTTTAAAAAGGTGAACTACGTGTACCCTGATCCCCTATTGCACAAAAGGTAGTACTTAGGCACTAAAGGTTCGCAACCACAGAGGGTGCAAAAATCATAAAAAATATATTTCTTTTCTCACCTCCACCATCTATTTTATATACAACATTTTATAGCCAAAATATACAGATTTTTACAAAGAGGTTCCTGCGGAGTACCATAGATGTTTAGTGTGCTAATAACTTCCCTTTGCATAACTAACCCCCTTACCTAGAATCTTTCCCCCTCTTTTTGGGTTACTCTCTCTTTTCCCATTCCTTTGGAAACAATAAAGAACGGTGCCAATTTTTATTTTGATCTGTTTAAGTCTAGTCAATCTAATGGCTTAGTCTTAAACATTTCTACCGCTACAGAAAAAAATTGTGACTTCACTAGGGAAAGATTGACCTCTTGCTGGTCCATCCCTAAGTGGGTTGAGCCTATCTTTGTTTATATCTATATATGTGACATTGTTTTTTATGTGTTATATGTTGTATATATGTTTATCTGGATTTTCCTGGTTTTCAGGGTGCTTGGTGATTACTTATAAGTCCTATACCCGGACTTGGGAAAACTTTAAGATAGGACGGGCGGTATAGTCATGTTAACTTTGAGGGAGTAATCCCAAAAAAGGAGGCATGAGATCCCCCACTCAGTGGAGGCCCCTTTGACTGTAGTTTCGTTTATCGAGTAATCGGGAAGACGTACTGTTTTCGACCTGGGAGCCTGCTGAAGCTGAGGACCATAGATACCTAACCAATCTTGGCCTTTTAGGTGTAGTGCGGAAGCTATGACAGAGTAATCCGGAAATAGTTGTCACGCGATACTATGCTTGGACGAGTTTTTCTTGAGAACATTACTAATTACTGAGTTAATCGGGAAGTTGGCAATATTCGAAGGAAGGATGTAGACTCTGGGAACCTCTAGACCCTTGTTCGGCAGGTGATAACTTTTAGACCATACCTTATGGGTAGTACCTTCGACCTCATACTCATGACGTTGAACCTATGAACCCTATGTTTGTGATCTTGTGTGTGATTGTTGCATCATGCATCCATGCACTCATAAGCATCTTTTTAAGAAATTTTATTTCAAGGGACTTGAAAGTTAACCATTTGTGAATATCCAAGGTAGCTTTTGACCATGGATTCTGAAAAAAGAAAGACCAGAAAATACAGTTTCAAAGATCCCAAGATAGATGAGTTGATCGGTCTAATTCCCGAAATTGAGTGTTCTGCATATTTTCGGAAGAAGTATGGATCCATCATTCCTCTCATGAAGCTTAGGATGAAGGAGGGTATTCTCTCGACCTTGGTCCAGTTCTATGATCTAATGTATCATTGCTTTAATTTCCCTGATTATCAGTTGATGCCTACACTAGAAGAGTATTCTTATCTGTTGGATTTACCTATTAACGATCGTGTTCCTTTTACTGGTTTAGAGGGTGAGCCAAAACCACACGAGATTGCTGCTTTGATCCATCTGGGGAAGTCCGAGGTTGAAGCCCATATGACTACTAAAGGAGGGATTAGAGGATTACCAGCTCAGTTCTTATTGGAAAATGCTCGTTACTTTGCAAGATGAAGAGTACAGTCGCTTTTGAGGCCATCTTTGCTCTACTTTCTTATGAGTTGTTTTTATTTCCTAATGTTGACAAGTTTGTTGACATTAATGCTATCAGGATCTTCATGATTTGAAACCTAGTTCCTACATTGTTGGGTGATGCTTATTGTTGTACCCCAAAATTTGCCCTCCCTTTTTTTCATAAGAAATCACAATCCTAGGGTTTTCTAAGATATTCAATATTGGCTCAGGAATCAATCAAACAGATTTTCTCCTATGGTAGTAAATCATGAATTAGGGTTTTTCTCGCATTTCTCAAAAGAAACTGAATTCTCAGAAATTCAATTAACTGTCACATGTTTTCACGCTTTTTTCAAGTTTACTGAAAGGTTACTGGTTTTTCTCAAGGCCTGTTTATTTGGGACAAGAAATGGGAGCCGAGACTATCATTTGGAACATTCAGGTTTTGTCTGATCCAGGTTAACCAGATAATGTGCGTATGTTAAGACATTTGCTTGTTAATGGAATGAAACGTTTGCTTGTTTATTAGAATACACAGTGCGTATTTTGATTGGAATACTGTTGCAAGGTTACGAGATTACAAAGTTATTGGATTACTTAAAGTTTAAGTTATCTGTATTGGAATTATTGGAACGCAGTTTCAGTTATTTTTAATCAAGAATCTTAAAGGATTAGTGAGGATGCAAAGAAAGAATTGCAAGTTATTGACAGTAATGGACTTTTATTGGATATCAGATTATCTCATAAAAACTTTCTTCATTTATTTCAAATGTTGTTACAAAAAATAATTTATTATTCATATGCTTTAGGTTTTTAAAACTTATAGTTCTTGAAAAAATAAATTATTACAACTAATGGAAAATCTCTCTAAGTTACAAATCTAAGCCTAAGCTTCCATTGCTCCCATGCTCGCCACAAAGTCTCCTTCTTCCTCTGCTTTGTCACCGTCCAACTTGCGCTCACATGAAAGAAAGACAGAAAAGATTAGCACAGTTAATTGGGCATTAGCAAGAATTTTCAAAACGAAAAGAAAGAAAATATTCATCATTAAAGTTTTCCGTTTGGAATCAGAGGGCAATTTTCATCACGTTTTTATTTTTCTCTTTGCAAATCACAAGAAGATTGCTCTTCTTGGTTCACAAAGAGAAAAATAAAAATGCAAGCTGTCAGATTTATTCAAATGCAAACAAGGCGCCAAACTGAATGTAACATGGCCAAACTAAATGTAACAAGGCCAAAATGAATGCAACAAGATAAGTACAAAACAAGTACAAACAGCAGGCAAAAAGTACAAAGCATGGTAAACCAAATCACAAGCAAATGGCTTGTTTCATAGCCTTTCATCATTTTCCTAAAAAATGGGCAAACTTTTCAGAAAAGCAGAGAAAAGCATTGTTGCTTTTTATCATGGAGAGAGGAGAGAGAGGAGAGATATCACCTTTTTGTTGGGATTGTACAGTTTGGCTAATCTGTCACAAGTTACAAAACAAAAGCAACTAGATATAACACCATAAACCTGGAAGAAGAAGGAGACCGTTTTGGTCAAGCATAAAACATGCCTGAAGCTGCAAAAACATACACAAAAGCTCCCAAAACCTGTTATCAAACCAGAAAAACAAACCACAAAACCTGTTATCAAACAAACAGTCCAACAACCTTCAAAACTGCAATAAACCACAAAACCTGTTATCAAACAAACAGTCCAACAACCTTAAAAACTGCAACAAACCACAAAACCTGATAGCAGTTCAAACAGCCACAACTGTAATAACATTTTCAAACTTGCAGAACCAAGCTGCAAAATAACCCAAGCCCAAACAGTTACAACAAAATTGTAACAAGCCTGCCAAACTGTGAACCAAATATAATACCCAACCTGTTAACAAAAATCCAATAAGCTGCAAAACACTCACAAAAACCTGTAGCTCACAAAATATTCCAACAAGTTTCAGAAAATAAACCAAGACAGTAGGATTCAAAACAACAGCTTTCAAATCCCAAAAACTGCAGAAAGCTTGAAACCTGCATAGCCATTTGCAAACTCACCAAACTATCCAAAACAACATAACCATTGTTCAAACCTCTAAACCTGCAGATTCCAAACTCAGTTCAAACAACCTTCAGTAACTCATTAACCAACAATAATCCTCAAGCTAGCATACAATCTAAACAATCAAACAAAGTCTCAATTTAATCATCATCAACTACCAACAAACAAGGTTTCAGCAATCATCATCATTAACCAACAATAAAACAAAGTTTCAACAATAATCATCATTAACTACCAACAAACAAGGTTTCAGCAATCATCATCATTAACCAACAATAAAACAAAGTTTCAACGATAATCATCATCAACTACCAACTAACAAAGTTTCAGAAGAAATACCATCATCATTCAAGTTCAAGGAAAGCTCACGCTTCGTCCTCATTTCTTCTCCTCACGCCTCTGGCCACCAGGGAGCTTCATCTTTCCATCTCACCTTTCCTCTTCTCTTCACAGAGAAAATCTCACAGGTATGACCACTTAGTATCCCTTCAACTCATTTACTGCATCTCAGGCGTATAACACCATAGGTTAAACAAACTAAACATGAACAAAGCATGCGAATCAACGAAACTGTTAAATCAAGAAAAACCGAACCATACCGTTTAAGCAAAACCATTGATCATTGCAAAGCCCATGCAAAACC
This sequence comes from Vicia faba, assembly GCA_948472305.1. Taxonomy (NCBI): domain Eukaryota; kingdom Viridiplantae; phylum Streptophyta; class Magnoliopsida; order Fabales; family Fabaceae; genus Vicia; species Vicia faba. The sequence goes on along the minus strand of OX451735.1, from coordinate 156,465,264 downwards.
ATTGAACCATACCGTTGGGCTCCCATTGCAAAGCCCATACACATAAATGCTAGCACCCCCCCCCCCCCCCCCCCCCCTCAGTTCTGACCTCACTTCCTTTTTTTATTTTATTTGGGCACAACATCAATATCCTCTTAAGCCCATCTTTTTTTTCATTCAAATTGTTTTCTTTTCTTTTCTTTTGATTAATAGATACTAATGTGTTTTTTTTTTAAAATTCAATTTTTTAATTTGGTTTAGTTTTTTTAAGATAATTAATTTTCTTTTACTATTTTCTCTCTTTTATATAACCTTTTATTAATTTGTAACATTTAATAAAATACCAAAAGAATTAGTTTAGTTAATTTTCTTTTTCTTCTTTTAATTTATCTTTTTTTATTTCTTTTGTTAAAAATATACTAGTAATATATTAAAACTTCATTTTGTAAAATAAATTTGATTTTCTTAATTAGATTTATTTTAATCATTTTCTTTTTATTATTTTTCTTACACATAATGAAAATACCAAAAAAACATTTAAATTAATTTAATTAGTTTGCTTTCTTTAAACTTTTTTTTAATTATTTAATAAAAATACATAGAATAATAATAATAATAAAATATTTAATCTTTATTTTTAGAATAGATTTTATTTATTTATTTTCAAGTAAATACATGCATTTCATACTTTATTGATTTCTTCATTTGTTATAGCTTTATATTAAATCGCACGACAATTCGATTTGGTTGTAATATTTGGACATCGCTATTTGTTATATGACTCATCCCCATTTGTAATAATTGTACCCCCATTCTGGATACTTTTGTAATAACTTAGACTTTTAATTCCCGCAATTTATCGCTTTCGATATACTGTGTAGTAATTAGGCGTGTATGGCAAGATTCAAAAATCAATCGCTAGATGACCTAATCCAGGAATAAATAACTTGAAATCAATATACTTCTCACACGCGCACCCCTAGGGTAACCTCGCTTGTTGCCTCGAAAATACAATCATGTCCCTCGAATATGTGACACTCTAGCAAATGACCCTTCGATAAACAAAGATCGTAGTCCCTCGATGACCCTCGATGTTGCCTTCGATAAAACGATCTCGTCCCTTACAAAATTGCTAGAGCGTCTCACAAGTTGCTTTCAATGATTGTATGCGATGACCCGCGTCTGTCCCATTTAACATCCAAACTCAAGTTTGTTTACCAAATACAATGGTAAAACAACACTTTCAAAAGGGTTAAAAATGTGTAGGAAAGACTCTTGAGTAGATAGGGTAGACAAATTTTAGTTACTTGATCAAACTCGCAAACATCCTTGCTATTTTCGAGAACACATCACAACACAATTTCAAAACATTTCCCAAATCAAACTTTCAAACATTGAAACATATTTTCAAAAGACAAACACCTTTGTAAAACATTCAAACAAGAATTGTTACAAAGGTTGCCTAAACATAGGCCTATTTTCAAAACATTTTCAAAACCACACACAAAGCACCATTTCAAACAATTGAAAAGCAAAAGCAAGTGATCTAAACAAGTAACTAAGAGCTCATGGAAAACCACGGATGAAAAGGGTGTTAGCACCTTCCCTTTTCATAATCTACCCCCTGAACCCAAGAAAACATCTCAAAGGTCTTTCCTGTGCTTTTTGACCTTTCCTTTGGATAAAATAAAAAGTCGGTGGTGACTCTTGCTAAACCGCACAAGTGCGAACACAAACCCAAAACCTCAAGTCAGTTCTCCCACCGTATCACAGAACTGGCGACTCTGCTGGGGAGTATTCGAAAAGTGGGGTTACCTTAGGGTTTTAGATCACCTTTACATGCTTACCTTGTTTGATTTGTATGCTTTACTTTTTTGGTCCTTTGTTTGGGGTTTGTTTTAAATCCTACACCCGGATTTGGGGGCACCATTTAGGTAAGTAGTAATAAATTGTAAGGGAACTGTGCAGGGTATACCGACATGGTTGAAGCAGTAGCTACGTTGATGTGGCACTTTGGTTAGTACCGGTAACCTTTGACTAACTTGGCCTTTTTTAGGGGTAGTGAGATGACCGGCTTTGGTGCAGTCCGAAGTTGGTAGATACTCGATACTACACTCATTGAGGGTTGTTTTCTTGGAATATTTCGGTCGCCAGTAAAGTGGCTAAACTGAAACAATGAACACAGAAAATAATCCGGTGATATTGAGCTCCTTAGAACCCGATTACTATTTCTAGGACAGGTTGAGCCAACTAGACTTCAAGAGGGTACTTACCTACAAACTCCATGCAAGCCTAAACCTAAGGATTTGTCTGCTTTATATGAATATGATTGTTTGTATATAAACTTGCTTACCTCGGATATTTGTACATAACATCATAACATCATACCATAGCATTTTCAATAACTATTTCAAGGATCTCGAGGGTCTTTGATGCAGGGTCACATTGAACCAGACGTCTACCAAAGGGCAAGAGGATTCATTTTCCTCTAAAAAACGCCGTCAAAGATCAAGTATATCAACTTGAATCAAGGGCTATGACCCACTTGACCTGGTGAGCTTGATTCTCGTGGAAAGACATCCACCGATATAAAGTTCTCCAATCAAGGATGTTCAATTTCTAACATTTTTCTCGTGTTTACCCCGTGAGATCCTTGAAAACACACATCCTCATATCATGCATCGTATCATGACAGGTTTCCCCCTTTCAGGTCTCCTTACCTTCCTACTGTTTATTTCAGTAGAGATGGCTCTAGAGAAGACTATCAAAGATATCCAGGCTCAAAACGCTCAACTTCAATAGATGTTCTTGAACCTATCCAAGGGACAGGAAGAAGTAAAAGCTCTCCTCACAAGGGGCATGGTCCTAGGGAATCCAGGGGGCATCGGGAATGATCAGTTGGAAGGGCTACAGATTGAGATGGCAACAATGAAAATCCAGATGACGGGACAACTGGTGGGCCAAATGGCTCTCATCTAAAACTTGGCACAAGGACAAGAGGAGCTAAAGGTCCTCATCAACAAATTGCATCAGGATGGAAGTAACCAAATGGGGAAAACAACTAGGGTTGAGGACCAAGTCATCATTCAGCCTCCCTTGAGACAAGAAGTCAAGGGAAAGTCTCCCCAGTTTGCTTCAGGGTCACAAGCCCAACAACAACCTCACCAACATCAATAGGGTAATAGGCGTAAGCAAAATACGTCTGGAAGACGCTTCACTGAGATTAACATGCCATTATCTCAAGTACTGCAATGCTTGTTGGAGGTCGAGCTGAATGTATTAAGGGATCCTCTTCGGAATCCCAATACCTCTGCTCCTAGCTATCATCCCAATGCATTATGTGCATACCACTCCAATAGTCTGGGGCATGATGTTAGAACAAAGTTTGAATCTACTACCCTATATTTAAGTTTTGATGATAACAAAGTGAAAAGATATAGTATTTATAAGTTTCATGTATGAACTATCTGCTGCCTAAAATTATTATGTTCTGACTTGCAGATACTCTGATTGATATAAGCAAGATCACATCTATTCAGCATCAGAACTTGATTTCAGACACCAGCATCAGAAGTTGCCATATCAGAATGTCAGAATCAGATGATCAACTCACGTACATGCTGAAGCCTGATGAACAAGACTACGTTCAACACTCTGATAAAGAAACACAACAGTTCATAAGCAGAGTCAGAATGAGCCAAGCCAGAACTTGCATTAAGTAAGCAACGGTACTGTGCATTGAAAGCAAATTAATTCCAACGGCCTCATTCCAGACAAGATCTGCTCAATAAGGAAAGTTTGTTATTAGCATTGAATCAAGAATATTGCATCCAACGTTCATCATCTCAGTGCTATATAAACAAGACTTTGAAGATTGAAATGGCTAATGCTCTCCAAATCTCTACACGCACAAAAGCTAATCATAATCTTCTTTCTCTCAGTTTTGCTAAACCACAGATTCTGATATTCTATCATTGTTTAGGAATCTAGCTTCTAAGCTTCAATTTGTGTATACATCACAGTTGTGATACAGTTTTGTAGAAAACATCCACACACTTAGTTTTATCTCTTTGTAAGAAAGTGTTACCTTGACAAACCGGGTTGTGGTTTGGATCAAGAAGGCTTTAGCAGTTGTTAAAGCAGTCTGTAATATTCAGTTGAATATAGTGGATTAAGACCTCGTTGGAGAGAGGCGAAATCATCTTGACGGGTGGACTGGAGTAGTTTGAGATCAAACGAACCAGGATAAAAATATCTTGTTCATTGCATTAGATTTCAGTTTTACAATTCAACCCCCCCTTCTTGTGTTTTTCACCACTTCAATTGGCATCAGAGCTCCTGGTTCTGAGCTAAAACACTTAACCGTGTCAGTACAAGATCCAGCGTCAGAAAAACACAATGGCAGGAAATAATTCTCACATCAGCAATGACAACAATGAGGACATAGACAGATTCAGTGGCAAACCTCCAGTCTTTGATGGAGAAAACTTTGATTACTGGAAAGACAGAATTGAAAGCTTCTTTCTGGCACATGATGCTGATCTGTGGGATATGGTGACAGATGGATACACGCACCCTGTGAATGCAAGTGGTCAGAAGATTGATAGAAAAACAATGTCTGATCAACAAAAGCGTGACTTCAAGAATCACCACAAGGCCAGAACCATCCTCCTCAGCGCCATCTCCTATACTGAGTATGAAAAGATCTCCAACAGAGACACAACAAAGAATATTTTTGACTCACTCAGAATGACGCATGAGGGCAACGTTCAGGTCAAAGAAACAAAAGCTCTGGCGCTCATTCAGAAGTATGAGGCGTTCAAAATGGAAGAATCTGAATCCATTGAAACCATGTTCTCTAGATTCCAGATTCTGGTAGCTGGTCTCAAAGTTCTGGACAAAGGATACTCTACTGCTGACCATGTCAAGAAAATCATCAGAAGTTTACCCAAGCAGTGGAGACCTATGGTTACAGCTCTGAAGCTAGCTAAAGATCTCAACAAAATCACTCTGGAGGAACTTATCAGCTCCCTCAGAAGTCATTAGATAGAGCTAGAAGCTGATGAGCCTCAGAAGCAAGGTAAGCCTTTAGCATTAAAATCTAACAAAAAATTTGAGTCTAAAGTTTTGCAGGAAGTTGAAGAAACATCTGATGGATCCTCATCAGAAGAAGACGAACTCTCCCTTCTCTCTAGAAGAGTAAATCAACTGTGGAAGCAAAGACAAAGGAAGTTCAGGAATCCCAGAAGATCTGATCAGAACGAGTCTTCTTCCAGATACAGAAGGACAGATTCTTCCTCTGGATACAGAAGATCTGAAGGCTCCTCCAGTAGCAAAAAGCCAAACACCAAAGACATCATCTGCTATGAGTGGAATGAGCAAGGACACTATAAGAGTGACTGCCCAAAGCTTCAGAGGGAAAATCCCAAAAAGAAGTTTGGAAGAGAGAAGAAGAAAAGTCTCATGGCTACATGGGATGACTCTGACTCGTCTGAAGCTGACTCAGAATCAGATGATGAAAGGGCAAACATAGCTCTCACGGCTAACATTTCAGAAGATAGTGAAGCTTCTGAATCAGACTCAGAATCAGACACTGAAGAGGTATTTCCTAACTTTGCTGTTAACTTTACAAAGGCTGAACTTGCTGAAAGCCTTAATGAGATTCTGGAACGTTATCAGCAAATTAGAGCTAAATTCAGAGACCTGAAAAGGAATCTTGAATCTGACTCTAATAAGACTGAGAGTCTCAAATTGGAAAATTCTGAGCTGAGAAATAAGATTTCAAAATTAGAAAACACTTTACAAAACTCTCAGAAGGAACCAATTTCTGAAACTCCCAACAACGCTGATGAGATCATCAAGGAGTATGATCACAGTTTCCAGAAGTTCCTAGCTAAAAGCATAGATAGAAGCAGAATGGCTTCAATGATCTATGGAGTTAGCAGAAACGGCAGGAAAGGAATAGGATACCAAGGTAAGGTTCCTACACCAAAGAATGTCATGGACTTAACCATTAAACACACTCCTCTGAATTCACATTTTGTATATGGTCACACACATGATATCAAATACACTAGCAGTAAGCACTCTGTGAAACCAAAATTCAACCAGAGTTTTGGTAAAACTAACAAATCAGGACCCAAGAAAATCTGGGTACCTAAGGATAAAATAATACATGTTGCAGATATCTTTAGCAGCAAGTTAGAAACACCAGTCATGGTACCTAGACTCTGGCTGCTCACGACACATGACGGGAAGAAGGCATATGTTCCAAAGCCTGGAACTTAAGCCTGGAGGCCACGTTGGCTTTGGAGGCAATCAGAGGGGAAAGATAATTGGCTCTGGAACTGTAGGTAATGGAAATCTTCCCTCTATTAATAATGTTCTACTAGTAGATGGATTGATGCATAATCTGTTATCCATAAGTCAATTAAGTGATAACGGTTATGATATAATCTTTAATCAAAAATCATGTAAAGCTGTTAGTCAGAAAGATGGGACTATCCTGTTTAATGGTAAGAGGAAAAACAACATTTACAAAATCAAACTTTCTGAACTAAAGAGTCAGAATGTAAAATGTCTTTTGTCTGTTAACAACGAGCAGTGGATCTGGCACAGAAGATTGGGGCATGTTAGTATGAGAAGAATATCTCAGATTAACAAACTCAATCTGGTCAGAGGACTTCCTAATTTGAAGTTCAATTCAGATGCTCTGTGTGAAGCATGTCAGAAAGGCAAATTTGCAAAACCTTCTTTTAAATCCAAAAATGTTGTTTCTACCTCTAAGCCATTAGAACTTCTGCACATTGACTTATTTGGACCAGTTAAAACTGCTTCAGTCAGTGGTAAGAAGTATGGGTTAGTAATCGTAGATGACTATAGCAGATGGACATGGGTAAAGTTCTTAAGATACAAGGACGAGTCACACTCTGTGTTTGTTACCTTCTGTAACCAAGTTCAGAATGAAAAGGATCTTAGAATCGTTAAAGTCAGAAGTGATCATGGTGGAGAATTTGAAAACAAAGATTTTGAGTCATTCTTTAATGACAGAGGCATTCTGCATGATTTCTCTTGTCCTAGAACTCCCCAACAAAATGGAGTTGTAGAACGAAAGAACAGAACATTGCAAGAAATGGCCAGAACCATGATCAATGAGACAAACGTTGCTAAGACCTTCTGGGCAGAGGCAATAAACACATCGTGCTACATTCAGAATAGAATCTCAATAAGACCTATTCTGGAAAAGACTCCATATGAATTGTGGAAGAACAGAAAGCCCAACATTTCATATTTTCATCCATTTGGATGTACTTGCTTTATATTAAATACAAAGAATTATTTGAACAAGTTTGACTCTAAAGCACAGAAGTGTATTATGTTAGGATACTCTGAACGCTCAAGAGGGTACAGAGTATACAATACAGAAACACAGATTGTGGAAGAATCAATCAGTGTTCGTTTTGATGATAAGCTTGACTCTGAAAAGTCAAAGCAAAATGAAGTTTTTGCAGGTATAGAAATTGAATTTGCAGGTTCTGAAGACAAGTCATCAGAAGCTCTCAACACAGACATTCCTTCAACGTCTGAAAGGAGCACTGCTAGCAATCCTACAACAGCTGCTGATCAACCTCATAAGAGATTACCCAGAAGCAGCTTGGATCACCCAGAAGAGACTATCCTAGGAAGAAAGGAAGATCCAATCAGAACAAGAGCAAGCTTCAGAAACTCTGAAGAAACACTTATGGGACTTGTGTCTCTGATTGAACCTTCTTCTATTGATGAAGCACTTCTGGATAATGACTGGATTCTGGCAATGCAAGAAGAGTTGAATCAATTCACCAGAAACGACGTATGGGATCTCGTTCCCAGACCAAAAGGATTCAACGTCATTGGAACAAGATGGGTGTTCAGAAACAAGCTAAATGAACAAGGTGAAGTCATCAGAAACAAGGCACGACTGGTTTCACAAGGTTATAGTCAGCAAGAGGGGATAGACTATACAAAAACCTTTGCCCCAGTCGCCAGGTTAGAATCTATCAGACTTTTAATTTCATTTGCTGTTAATAGAGGCATCACTCTGTATCAGATGGATGTCAAAAGTGCATTCTTAAATGGTTATATAGAAGAAGAAGTTTATGTACACCAACCCCCAGGTTTTGAAAATACAAAACATCCAGAACATGTTTTCAAACTAAAGAAGTCACTGTATGGTCTGAAACAAGCTCCCAGAGCTTGGTATGAAAGGCTAAGTAACTTTCTGCTAGAAAATGAACTCACCAGAGGGAAAGTGGACACTACTCTATTCTGTAAATCAGTTAAGAGTGACATCTTAGTCTGTCAAATTTATGTTGATGATATTATTTTTGGTTCTACTAATCCTTCTCTTGGAAGAAAATTTGCTAAGTGTATGCAGGCAGAATTTGAGATGAGCCTCATGGGGGAACTGAAATTCTTTCTAGGAATTCAGATCAATCAAACTCCAGAAGGAACTTACATTCATCAGAGCAAATACATCAGAGATCTTCTGAAGAAATTTGACCTCTCAGAATGTAAGCCATCAAAGATTCCAATGCATCCCACGTGGATTCTGGAAAGAGAAGAGGTAAGCAAAAATGTAGAACAGAAAGTCTACAGAGGTATGATTGGTTCTCTCCTCTATCTGACTGCTTCAAGACCTGACATATTATTCAGTGTTTGTATCTGTGCTAGATTCCAATCAGATCCTAGAGAATCTCACTTAACAGCTGTTAAGCGAATTTTCAAGTATCTGAAAGGTACTACTAATCTGGGTTTGTTTTATAGAAAATCTAGTGATTACAGCTTAGTAGGCTACTGTGATGCTGATTTTGCTGGAGACAGAGTGGAACGTAAAAGTACTTCTGGAAGCTGCCAGTTTCTGGGAGAAAATCTGATCTCTTGGTCCAGCAAAAGGAAATCAACAATTGCTCTATCAACAGCAGAAGCTGAGTACATAGCAGCAGCAGGATGTAGCACACAAATGCTCTGGATGAAAAGTCAGCTTGAAGACTTCCAGATTTTTGAGAGTAACATTCCTATACTTTGTGATAATACTTCTGCTATTTGCTTAAGTAAGAATCCCATTTTACATTCTAGAGCTAAGCATATAGAAATAAAACATCACTTCATTAAGGACTATATTCAGAAAGGTATTTTGAACTTAAAATTTATAGATACAGACCATCAATGGGCTGATATCTTTACTAAACCCCTTTCAGAAGATAGGTTTAATTTCATTCTGAAACATCTCAGCATGAAAGTGTGTCTAGAGTGAAAATGTTTTAATTCCATATATTTACCTTCAGAATGTAATTGTTTTACTGTGAACTTCTGATCAATCTCCTTTCAGAAAGATAGAACATGCAGATTGTATCAGATGCAAGTCTAAAGATCTGAGAGTCTAAGCTCAAAGACAGACGTGCTGATCACTACATCAAACAAGTGTCATCCAATCATCAACATATCTCTGAAGCAGAACGCGTGCACGCTTCTGAGAAGGCAAAGCGCTGATTGGGTGCATTGAGACACATGTCTGGTAACCGTTTTTAAGTATCTTTCTCAAATCCCCCAAAATCAGCAAGCATTTAATGAAAAGTAATCATGCTTTTAAAATGCAATCATGATTTTTCTCTCTCTTAAAAAACGTTTATCTTTTCAAAATATTTTTGAAAACTCTATTTAAGCACATTAATCTCTCATTCTCATTCTTTACGTTTTCTCACTGATACTCAAGCATATTCTGCATATTTCCGTGTTCATCTCTTGCAAAACCTATTTTCCTCAGTTTATTCTCAAAACCCTTTTAGTGTGAACATGGCAACCTCCAGCAGTGCTTCTGCAGGTCCTCAGAAGAAAGCATCATCTGAGCAATATCAAGTGCCATTCAGAACTCTCCTCACTCCTGTGAAGAATCTTGAAGTTCTTTCTGAATTAATCATTGATTTTGGAAGCTTGAAGGAGAACGGATTTGACCTAACTGAAGAAGTTAGGGCTCAGAAGTGGGAAAGGTATTTTGACAGGTTGGTTGGACCAACATTCCCAATGCTAGTCAAGGAATTCTGGATTCACGCCAAGGCTTCAACACATCTAGTCACCTCCTTTGTTATGGGGAAGAAGATTGTGATCACTGATGATCACATTGCAAGGCTAATCGGTTACAGTGGCGGTGGCGTCTGTTGTGTGGACATGGCTGAAAGATGTGCTGATGTATGTGTGATAGCTGCAAGGATTTTCACTCATGGGGTGCCCAGCAGCAAGATTAAAGATCTGAAGGATCATTACAGAGTGTGGGCTAAGATAATTCTGGGGTGCTTCAACCACAGGAAACCAACCAGTTCTCCTGACTACATAAATGTGGATCAGCAGTTTCTGATCTACTTTATTGATCAGAAGGTAAAGATCAATCTGGCTCACTTCCTGTTCAACCACCTCAGAACAAGTGTGAAGGAAACCAGGGAAGAAGAAAGAACCAAGAGGGATTGGATACCTTTTGGAAGGTTGATATCAGATATTCTGACAGAGAATAGGCTGATTGAGCATCTGATAGAAGCTCAAGAGCTAAACACTATTGAACCAACAGTTGGGAAACCTCTGAATGCAAAGAACTTGAAGAAGATGAAGCTGATAGAGAATATTCAGAAGGAACCCAGAGCTACTCCTATTGCTGATATCACCAGCAGAAGAGTGCCTCTGAGTGACTTTCCGTTATTTTCTGAAATTGAATCCAAACCAGAGGTGGTTCTCAGGTACTTGGATGCGTGCAAGGCAGATGGTTCAGATCCAAATCTGATTATCAAAGCTCTGCATCAACCTCAGCAAGAAGTGACTCTGAAGAAGACGAAGAAGAGGAAGGCACCATCAGAAGGATCATCCCAGCAGACACCCAGGAAAAGAGGTAATTCATCTGCTGCTTCTGTTTTAAATTCTTCTACTATTCCAGCATCTATTCCTCCTCAAACCTCTCATAGAATCTCAATCCCCATCCCTACCATAGATGAAACTGTATCAGAAGAGGACCCTTCTGAGGCATTAAAACTCAGAAGACCCAGAACCAAACATCCCAAACAACCAACAATCTCAACAACATCAGCAATTGACCAAGTGTTGTCTGACATTGATCAACACACCTCTCATCAATTCCAGAAGAACCCCTTATCCCTGAACAATCAGAAATTCCAACAACTTCTCCTCAACCAGCAATTCCGTCTCCCTCTCCCCAACCAGAAATTAATCCACCATCACCTCAAACAGAGTTTCATCACTCTGAAACTCCTTCTCCTCAACCATCTGAACCTCATTCACCTCAACCATCACCTTTGGCAATCCAGCTGCCAGGTGGAACAACTATCACCTTAGCACAATTGCCATCCTCATCAGAATCTAAACCACCAAATACTCCCAAAACACCACCCAGTCCAATCATAATCTCTGATTCTGATACTCCATCTCCAAAACAAACAGCTGCTCAGAAAACCTCTGAAAACCCCAGCAGGACTTTCATAGACTTAACCAGTCTTGACCGTCTTGCTGATCTGAAACACAAAATTGCCATCCCAAAACCAAAACAACCAGATGTTGGCTCTGGTATTATGAATTTTGAAACAGGTGTGCTGCAATGGATTGCTTCTTTGAAGCAAGTCTGTCCTGGAGTGATTGACCCAGCTGCTTCTGATCAGCTCTGGTCACAATTCAGACTTTGGGTACGTGCTGAAGCCCTCAAGTTGCAGGATATCAACTATGAGCAGGCACAACAAAATTTCAGCAAGCTTCTGAATGAAGTTGGAAGTCAGCTTCTGAAAGAAGACGTGCTCCCTCTGGATAGTGAACCTTGGTCTGAGAAACAGCAAGCTGCAAAGGTGCAATCAGAAGAAGACATGACCATTCAAGCTGAAGAAAGTCAAGCAGAAGATGTTGCTGAAAGCTCTCAGAAGCTTCCTGCTTCTGATGCTTCTCAAGCTGCCTTGGACAGGCAGACTCTGGAAGAACTAAGGCTGAATGACATGCGTCTGCAGCAGCGGATGGATGAAAGCGATCAGAAGATGAAAGAGAGAATGGATGTGCAGGATAGCAAGATTGACACTGTTGTCAGCATGGTGCACAAGCAGAATGAGACTACTGAAAAGATCCAAGCCATGCTGGAGAACCTGTTCACACGCTTGCCTCCTCAACCTTAGTCTCTTTTTTCATTCATGTCCTTTTTCATGTCTTCCTTGATTTTCTGATGTACTGTTTGCATATGTTTTGTACTACTTTCTTGTTTTGATTCTGAACTCTCTTAATATGATTAGTTTTTCTGATCTTAATTGTTTTAGCACATCACCTACACTTTTTGATTGCTGACAAAAAGGGGGAGAACAAGAATGATATTTTAATCAATAACGGCTAACTAGACAGAAATTCTCAAACATTCTAACTCTATTACTTGAAAATGTTTTTTCTGTTTTGCTTAAAGTCTACAGGTACAAGGAAGCTCCTGGACACTCTGAAGACTAGAAGCTCTGAAGCTCTGATCACTATGAAGTTCTGATCCGCTCTGATATTCTGATCCAAAGCAAAGCTCTGACAAGAAAAGCTCTGAAGCTCTGCTCTGACATAAAGCTTCTGATAAGTCAAAGACTCTGATACTCTGATGTTCAAAGAAAGGCAAAAAGATCTGATCCTGAAGAACACGTGTAATCAAAGGGAAGTAATAAACTCAGGGGGAGTATCTCTCAACTCTGATATCTCTTTACTCCTTATCCTTTTACTTCTTACTCTGATACATATCTCCGATACCTTTTCACGTTATTTTCATTTAAAAATATCTAGTTTTTGTCATCATCAAAAAGGGGGAGATTGTTAGAACAAAGTTTGAATCTACTACCCTATATTTAAGTTTTAATGATAACAAAGTGAAAAGATATAGTATTTATAAGTTTCATGTATGAACTATCTGCTGCCTAAAATTATTATGTTCTGACTTGCAGATACTCTGATTGATATAAGCAAGATCACATCTATTCAGCATCAGAACTTGATTTCAGACACCAGCATCAGAAGTTGCCATATCAGAATGTCAGAATCAGATGATCAACTCACGTACATGCTGAAGCCTGATGAACAAGACTGCGCTCAACACTCTGATAAAGAAACACAACAGTTCATCAGCAGCAAAGCAGAGTCAGAATGAGCCAAGCCAGAACTTGCATTAAGTAAGCAACAGTACTGTGCATTGAAAGCAAATTAATTCCAACGGCCTCATTCCAGACAAGATCTGCTCAATAAGGAAAGTTTGTTATTAGCATTGAATCAAGAATATTGCATCCAACGTTCATCATCTCAGTGCTATATAAACAAGACTTTGAAGATTGAAATGGCTAATGCTCTCCAAATCTCTACACGCACAAAAGCTAATCATAATCTTCTTTCTCTCAGTTTTGCTAAACCACACATTCTGATATTCTATCATTGTTTAGCAATCTAGCTTCTAAGCTTCAATTTGTGTATACATCACAGTTGTGATACAGTTTTGTAGAAAACATCCACACACTTAGTTTTATCTCTTTGTAAGAAAGTGTTACCTTGACAAACCGGGTTGTGGTTTGGATCAAGAAGGCTTTAGCAGTTGTTAAAGCAGTCTGTAATATTCAGTTGAATATAGTGGATTAAGACCTCGTTGGAGAGAGGCGAAATCACCTTGACGGGTGGACTGGAGTAGTTTGAGATCAAACGAACCAGGATAAAAATATCTTGTTCATTGCATTAGATTTCAGTTTTACAATTCAACCCCCCCTTCTTGTGTTTTTCACCACTTCACATGATACAAATGACTGTTGGGCTTTGAAGAATAAGACCCAAGACTTGATTGACAGAAGAGTGCTGGAGTTCACACAAGATGGCCAGATGAAGATCTTCCACTGAAGGCTCTCCACCTAAAGTGACAAGTTCAGATCAAGAGGCTTTTGTTTCATTTGAATTTTCAAGTTGTAATTTCTTTTGTTATTCAAACAATTATCTATTGATGTCGAACTCTGTTTCATTAATGCATTGCATATGTTTGTCTTGAATTCATCCATTCGTTTTCACTATACTTAAACTATGCTTTCTACTTTCTTTATGACATTTAACTCTTGCTAAAAAGTTACACACCTTTAGAGGGAGGATGACGAAAACAATGCCATAATCTCATACAGTATGCTTTTGGATAGACCTTGCTGACGATGTACAGGCGTTTCTTTCAAATCCTAAACACTGGAGTTATAAGGAATATAATCCCTAGTCAACCACTTCGAGCCAAAGAAGTAAAAGTTTTCTGTTTTAAACACAAATTGAAACCTTTAATCGAACCTGGGGCAGGGTAGTCTCTCAGTTAATTCAAGATGTGCGTTTAGCCGCAAACTCTCATTTCATAAAACAATGAATGACATCAAAAACATTCCTCTCGAATCAAAAGACGGTGATGGTTCCCCATTACCTAGGCAGTCATTATCTCGCAAAAAGAAAAGCCCACTGAGTCGAAACCTGCAACGGAGACTTAAAGAAAAAAAACTGGGGCATCCCGCTGACTGTAATCTCCAAAACAGGAACAGTCAGGCAAAAATTAGGGACAATAAATTGAAAGAAAGAGGTCACTACAAATCCTCAACACAACAAAAAAATGTTGCAAAATTGACTGCCTTCCAACAAATTCAACTTGTGTGAACCATCACCAAAATGTCGTTCCAGACTCATTTGGAGTTCAAACGCACAATTAACCGAGTTTAGGATTGAAGAACATCACGAAGAGCGGGTGAGTACAAATATATTTTGAGCCTTTATCCTTTGTTTCTTAAAACCGTGAACCAAGCCACGTTACAACCCTTCAAAAGTCCTAATTGAAGCATGGGTTAGTTTGAAATCATACTGTTACAAAAGGTATCCTGACTCCTGTAAGGCTTTGCTCTAAATCCTGAGTTGAAATTTTTCTTAAAAAAGTTTTCTGCTAAAAAACGCATTTTCAAAATTTCGAGACAAGCATAAACTTTGCATTATTTGAATATTGTTGTTTGCATATGGCTATTTTTTTGACAGCAAAGAAATTTACACAGTGAATATCCAATGAACGAAAGATATTTCAGTGAACAAAATCACTTCAAGTGGAATGACACTTCCGTTGCAAAAATCTCCTATCAACAATAGGGCATGACATGTCATTGTCCAGTATACCTGGGGCAGTCCAGTCAAGATTTCAAGAAATCTCTCAAAGTTCAGAGTAGCCAAGAGCAAGTCTCTGTCACCATCACTTGGGGCATTGAACGTTAATCCCAACAAAGGGTTACATACAGTCAAACATTTCCCGACGAAGCCATAAACACTCGCTACTTGGGGAAGTGACAAATCTCTCCAAAATCCTCCTCATGAGTTGGCTCTCAACCAGAGTTTCAATCTTTGATAATCTCTTCTCAGCTAAGCCGACCTCAAGAATTCCTGAGAATTTTTCCCTTTGAAGTCGCCAGATTTTTCACTATCGGAAACGAAGAACTCAACTCTTTTCTCCATCGCCAATTCGAGATTTGTTTTCCCCAGCGAGAGGAAAGATGAAATCAAATTCTCACAAAATTCAAGCTATGAAGCCTGGACCGCAACCAGATAGTAGTTCATTCAACTTTCCCCTTTAATTAGCAGTCCATGATTTATTTTCCCTGGCATCTATTGAAGATATTCCAAGAATTTCGTCTGGCTCAGTCAAATCGATTCTAAGATTTTTCCGATTCTTATCCAGTCAAAGTAATTCAAGACCTTCTCTGGCTCAGTCAGATCGACACTAAGATCTCCCTGATTCTTATTCCAGTTGAAGATATTCCAGATTTTGCTATTTCAAATAAATCTCTCAACGGTTTACTCTGATTCACTTCCAGATTTTTGTTGTTCAAGATAAATCTCTCAACGGTTTATTCTGATTCACTTTCGGGTTTTGCTGTCATAAATCCAGTTCAAACTTTCTGTCAACAATCACCTTTGAATGGTATCTTTAAAACCATTTCCATAACACCATCAAATCAGCATGTCATTAATATCCCCAGAGGAGATGAGACTACCAACTACCAATCCCCAACGTAGTTGAAACTACCAATCCCCAGCGTAGTTAAAACTACCAATCCCCAGCTTAGTTGAAACTACCAGTCCCCAGTGGAGCTGAAACTATCAAACCAGTGGAAATCATCCGGTTTCTTCAATTCCCCAGCAAGTTATCTTAAAGCCTGGAAATCAACAAGATAATATTTAACTTTTGTTTTATCCCCAACCAAGGATAATTTCTCAGAAGATTGGCATACTCCCAAGCTCCTGATACCCTTAACAGAATGAAGATTCTCATTCTTGAAACCTCAGAAGATTGGCATACTCCCAAGCTCCTGATACCCCTAACAGAATGAAGATTCTCATTCTTGAAACCTCAGAAGATTGGCACACTCCCAAGCTCCTAATACCCTTAACAGAATGAAGATTCTCATTCTTGAAACCTCAGAAGATTGGCATACTCCCAAGCTCCTAATACCCCTAACAGAATGAAGATTCTCATTCTTGAAACCTCATAAGATTGGCATACTCCCAAGCTCCTGATACTCTTAACAGAATGAAGATTATCATTCTTGAAACCTCAGAAGATTGGCATACTCCCAAGCTCCTGATACCCTTAACAAATTGAAGATTCTAATTATTGAAACCTCGGAAGATTGGCATACTCCCAAGCTCCTGATACCCTTAACAGAATGAAGATTCTCATTCTTGAAACCTCAGAAGATTGGCATACTCCCAAGCTCCTGATACCCCTAACAGAATGAAGATTCTCATTCTTCAAACCTCAGAAGATTGGCATACTCCCAAGCTCCTGATACCCTTAACAGAATGAAGATTCTCATTCTTGAAACCTCAGAAGATTGGCATACTCCCAAGCTCCTGATACCCCTAACAGAATGAAGATTCTCATTCTTGAAACCTCAGAAGATTGGCATACTCCCAAGCTCCTGATACCTTTAACAGAGTGAAGATTCTCATTCTTGAAACCTCAGAAGATTGGCATACTCCCAAGCTCCTGATAACCTTAACAAAATGAAGATTCTCATTCTTGAAACCTCAGAAGATTGGAATACTCCCAAGCTCCTGATACCCCTAACAGAATGAGGATTCTCATTCTTGAAACCTCAGAAGATTGGCATACTCCCAAGCTCCTGATACCCCTAACAGAATGAAGATTCTCATTCTTGAAACCTCAGAAGATTGTAATACTCCCAAGCTCCTGATACCCCTAACAGAATGAATATTCTCATTCTTGAAACCTCAGAAGATTGGCATACTCCCAAGCTTCTGATACCCTTAACAGAATGAAGATTCTCATTCTTGAAACCTCAGAAGATTGACATACTCCCAAGCTCCTGATACCCTTAACAAAATGAAGATTCTTATTCTTGAAACCTCAGAAGATTGGCATACTCCCAAGCTCCTGATACCTCTTACAGAATGAAGATTCTTATTCTTGAAACCTCAAAAGATTGGCATACTCCCAAGCTCCTGATACGCTTAACAGAATGAAGATTCTCATTCTTGAAACCTCAGAATATTGGCATACTCCCAAGCTCCTGATACCCTTAACAGAATAAAGATTCTCATTCTTGAAACCTCATAAGATTGGCATACTCCCAAGCTCCTGATACACTTAACAGAATGAAGAATTCGCATTCTTGAAACCCCAGAAGATTGGCATACTCCCAAGCTCCTAATACCCTTAACAGAATGAAGATTCTCATTCTTGAAACCTCAGTAGATTGGCATACACCCAACCTCCTGACCCAAATGCCTGAATGAAGATTCTCATTCTTGCTTCCCCGAAAGATTGGCATACACCCAAACTCCTGATATCCTTAACAGAATGAAGATTCTCGTTCTCAAAGTAGCATACAACCCGAGTTCCTGATATTCCCGACAGAATGAAGATTCTCATTCTTAAAGTGGCATACAACCTAAACTCCTGAACTTCTCCCAAACAGTATAGTTGTTACAACCTAAACTCCTGAACTTCTCCCAAACAGTATAGTTGTTCCCCACGGAGTTTTTATTCCCCAACAGAATGAAGATTCTCATTCTCGATTCTCCAGTGAAGTTGCCAGAGCCTTCTTTACTCTCAGCATGAATTTGTCAGAATTTTCAATCCCCTACAGATTGAAGATTCTCGTTCTTGACTCCTCAGCACAAATTCCCCTAGCAGAATGAAGATTCTCATTCTCAATTCCCCACAGAAGTTGTCAAAGTTTTGATAATCCCTGCGTGTTGTCAAAAATCTTGGATCTCCAGCAGCAGTCATGGATTTATTTTCCCCGGCAGTAGTCGAAGATTTTATTATCTTCAGTTGTCAAAGACTTATTTTCCTTAGCAAGACAGCTAACTAGCTTACATGAACATACATCACATTCATATGTCATAAGCATTGATAAAACACATATATTGAATCTTACTTTTCATGCAACATAACTTTATGTTTTAGCTAATATTTTACCCTTTTCAGGATAAGATTAACAAGCTACCAGTATAGGCTCATGAAAACAGTTTACGGATGCTCCAAACATGGATGCTAATCTATCGCTTGTTCAGATTCAGCTCATGAAAACAGTTTACGAATGCTCCAAACATGGATGCTAATCTATTGCTTGTTCAAATTCAGGATCATGAAAACAGTTTACGGATGCTCCAAACATGGATGTTAATCTATTGCTTATTCAGTTTCAGCCTCATGAAAACAGTTTACGGATGCTCCAAACATGGATGCTAATCTATCGCTTGTTCAGATTCGGCTTCGGAAAATAGTCTATAGATGCTCCAGACATGGATGCAATTTTATTCGCTTATTCAAAATACAAGATTTCGGAAAACAGTTTATAGAGGCTCTAGACATGGATGCTATTCTATTGCTTATTCAGATCCCCAGCTCAGAGACGTTCCAGACATGGATACCTTTTTTATACTCATTCTTTCACCTACAACATACAATTCAACAAACATTCTTGGATGGCATCTTTAAGACCATCTCCGACAAGATTCTGTCACATCTCCAAATGGCATCTTTAAGCCCATTCCCTCAATTATGCTTTGACGAGTGCAAATTTATGGGCACTCTAGTGTCCAATCATCTTTTACCTTCGAGCCGGAACGACAAACTCGCCAATCTAACTCTTCAGGTTCAGGAAGATTGAACAGGGGCAACTGTTGTACCCCAAAATTTTCCCTCCCTTTTTTTCACAAGAAATCACAATCCTAGGGTTTTCCCATATACTCAAGATTGTCTCAGGAATCAATCAGACAAATTTTCTCTTATGGCAGTAAATCAGGAATTAGGGTTTTTCTCGCATTTCTCAGAAGAAACTGAATTCTCAGAAATTCAATTAACTGTCACATGTTTTCACGCTTTTTTCAAGTTTACTGAAAGGTTACTGGTTGTTCTCAAGGCCTGTTTATCTGGGACAAGAAATGGGAGCCGAGACTATCATTTGGAACATTCAGGTTTTGTCTGATCCAGGTTAACCAGATAATGTGCGTCTGTTAAGACATTTGCTTGTTAATGGAATGAAACATTTGCTTGTTTATTAGAATACACAATGCGTATTTTCATTGGAATACTGTTGCAAGGTTACGAGATTACAGAGTTATTGGATTACTTAAAGTTTAAGTTATCTATATTGGAATTATTGGAACGCAGTTTCAGTTATTTTTAATCAAGAATATTAAAGGATTAGTGAGGATGCAAAGAAAGAATTGCAAGTTATTGACAGTAATGGACTTTTATTGGATATCAGATTATCTCATAAAAACTTTCTTCATTTATTTCAAATGTTGTTACAAAAAATAATTTATTATTCATATGCTTTAGGTTTTTACAACTTATAGTTCTTGAAAAAATAAATTATTACAACTAATGGAAAATCTCTCTAAGTTACAAATCTAAGCCTAAGCTTCCATTGCTCCCATGCTCGCCACAAAGTCTCCTTCTTCCTCTGCTTTGTCACCGTCCAACTTGCGCTCACATGAAAGAAAGACAGAAAAGATTAGCACAGTTAATTGGGCATTAGCAAGAATTTTCAAAACGAAAAGAACGAAAATATTCATCATTAAAGTTTTCCGTTTGGAATCAGAGGGCTATTTTCATCACGTTTTTATTTTTCTCTTTGCAAATCACAAGAAGATTGCTCTTCTTGGTTCACAAAGAGAAAAATAAAAATGAAAGCTGTCAGATTTATTCAAATGCAAACAAGGCGCCAAACTGAATGTAACATGGCCAAACTGAATGCAACAAGACAAGTACAAGACAAGTACAAGACAAGTACAAAAAAACATGGAAAACTAAACATTGCAGCAAGACAATAACAATGCAGCATAGCAAGAAACTAAGGCAGGCAGCATAGTAGCAAGAATGCAACAAGGCCAAGCTAGACAATAGCAAAACAAGTACAAACAGCAGGCAAAAAGTACAAAGCATGGTAAACCAAATCACAATCAAAGGGCTTGTTTCATAGCCTTTCATCATTTTCCTAAAAAATGGGCAAACTTTTCAGAAAAGCAGAGAAAAGCATTGTCGCTTTTTATCATGGAAAGAGGAGAGAGAGGAGAGTTATCACCTTTTTGTTGGGATTGCACAGTTTGGCTAATCTGTCACAAGTTACAAAACAAAAGCAACTAGATATAACAACATAAAACTGGAAGAAGAAGGAGACAGTTTTGGTCAAGCATAAACCAGGCCCGAAGCTGCAAAAACATACACAAAAGCTCCCAAAACCTGTTATCAAACCAGAAAAACAAACCACAAAACCTGTTATCAAACAAAAAGTCCAACAACCTTCAAAACTGCAATAAACCACAAAACCTGTTATCAAACAAACAATCCAAAAACCTTCAAAACTGCAACAAACCACAAAACCTGATAGCAGTTCAAACAACCACAACTATAACAACATTTTCAAACTTATAGAACCAAGCTGCAAAATAACCCAAGCCCAAACAGTTACAACAAAACTGTAACAAGCCTGCCAAAATGTGAACCAAATATAATACCCAACCTGTTAACAAAAAGCCAACAAGCTGCAAAACACTCACAAAAACCTGTAGCTCACAAAATATTCCAACAAGTTTCAGAAAATAAACCAAGATAGTAGGATTCAAAACAACAACTTTCAAATCCCAAAAACTACAGAAAGCTTGAAACTTGCATAGCCATTTGCAAACTCACCAAACTATCCAAAACAACATAACCATTGTTCAAACCTCTAAACCTGCAGATTCCAAACTCAGTTCAAATAACCTTCAGTAACTCATTAACCAACAATCATCCTCAAGCTAGCATACAATCTAAACAATCAAACAAAGTCTCAGTTTAATCATCATCAACTACCAACAAACAAAGTTTCAGCAATCATCATCATTAACCAACAATAAAACAAAGTTTCAGCAATAATCATCATCAACTACCAAAAAACAAAGTTTCATAAGAAATACCATCATCATTCAAGTTCAAGGTAAGCTCACGCTTCATCCTCATTTATTCTCCTCACGCCTCTGGCCACCAGGGAGCTTCATCTTTCCATCTCACTGTTCCTCTTCTCTTCACAGAGAAAATCTCACAGGTATGATCACTTTGTATCCCTTCAACTCATTTACTGCATCTCAGGCATATAACACCATAGGTTAAACAAACTAAACATGAACAAAGCATGCGAATCAACGAAACTGTTAAATCAAGAAAAATCGAACCATACCGTTTAAGCAAAACCATTAATCATTGTGAGGAGGTGAGAGAAGGAGAGAGTGCTCCGGTGACTTGAGGGGAAGGAAAGATCAGAGAGAGAGGTCTTCGAGCTTGATTTTGACTCTAGATTTTCATAGAACACGCGATTTATGGTGAGATGAGATGAGATTTAGTTTGCTTCGGCCATTAAACTTAAGATTTTGTGAGTAACAGAGTGAAAGAGTTGAAGGGAGGACGAAGGGTACGGAGCCTCTGTACGAACCCACAAACCCTAATCCATTTCCCTTAACAAAAAAAAAACCCTAATCAAAATTAAACAACTTAAGCGTTGGGCTCCCATTGCAAAGCCCATACACATAAATGCTAGCACCCCCCCCCCCCCCCCCCCCTCAGTTCTGACCTCACTTCCTTTTTTTATATTTATTTGGGCCCAACATCAATATCCTCTTAAACCCATCTTTTTTTCATTCATTTTTTCATTCAAATCGTTTTCTTTTCTTTTCTTTTGATTAATAGATACTAATGTGTTTTTTTTTAAATTCATTTTTTTAATTTGGTTTAGTTTTTTTAAGATAATTAATTTTCTTTTACTATTTTCTCTCTTTTATATAAACTTTTATTAATTTGTAACATTTAATAAAATACCAAAAGAATTAGTTTAGTTAATTTTCTTTTTCTTCTTTTAATTTATCTTTTTTTATTTCTTTTGTTAAGAATATACTAGTAATATATTAAACCTTCATTTTGTAAAATAAATTTGATTTTCTTAATTAGTTTTATTTTAATCATTTTCTTTTTATTATTTTTCTTACACATAATGAAAATACCAAAAAAAACATTTAAATTAATTTAATTAGTTTACTTTCTTTAATTTTTTTTAATTATTTAATAAAAATACATAGAAGAATAATAATAATAAAATATTTAATCTTTCTTTTTAGAATAGATTTTATTTATTTATTTTCAAGTAAATACATGCATTTCATACTTTATTGATTTCTTCATTTGTTATAGCTTTATATTAAATCACACGACAATTCGATTTGGTTGTAATATTTGGACATCGCTATTTGTTATGTGACTCATCCCCATTTGTAATAATTGTACCCCCATTCCTGGATACTTTTGTAATAACTTAGACTTTTAATTCCCGCAATTTATCGCTTTCGATATACTGTGTAGTAATTAGGCGTGTATGGAAAGATTCAAAAATCAATCGTTAGATGACCTAATCTAGGAATAAATAACTTGAAATCAATACACTTCTCACACGCGCACCGCTAGGGTAACCTCGCTTGTTGCCTCGGAAATACAATCATGTCCCTCGAATATGCGACACTCTAGCAAATGACCCTTCGATAAACAAAGATCGTAGTCCCTCGATGACCCTCGACGCTGCCTTCGATAAAAAGATCTCGTCCCTTACAAAATTGCTAGAGCGTCTCACAAGTTTCTTTCAATGATTGTATGCAATGACCCGCGCCTGTCCCATTTAACATCCAAACTCAAGTTTGTTTACCAAATACAATGGTAAAACAACACTTTCAAAAGGGTTAAAAATGTGTAGGAAAGATGTAAGTCTCAGAGTGCCTAAGAGGGGGGGGGGGGGTGAATTAGGTCTTATAAAATTTATTCTGTTTTATGAGAATGCTTGGTAGTAATTTTTGGTTAAGTGTTTGAAGGTTTTGTTTATATCTTTATCTTTTCCTGATTATGGTGATGAAAGCGATAAATGCGGAAAAGTAAAGAACACAGTGATATATCCTGGTTCCCCTCACAATTCGAGAGTACTCCAGTCCTCTTTCCAACACGAAAGAGATTTCACTATAGTTAGAATGATTGTACAGCCTATGCTTACTATCTAACCTATAGGGTGATCAAAGGTTCTTAACACCTTTAAGACCAAACAAACACTAATGTGAATGAAGAACAATCCTCTTCAAATCACAACACTTACTTCCAACAATCCTGGATAGTAAGGGAAAATCTTTAAGTAATACAATGATTAATTTTGAAGTATATGGAGAGCTTTATCAATCTTCAATTGATCTTCTTCTTCAAGATAAAAACAATTCTCAACAATGTATATAAATGTTCACAATGTATGAATGAAACTTGTAATGATAATGAAAGTGTATATGGCAAGTTTCACAAAATTATGAACACATGAAAGTTTAAATTCAAATGAGAGTGAATGAGAAAATTGTTAATGAAGAAGTATATTTGTTAATTTGAAAATTGAAGTATTGAACATTGTTTGAAAATAAGAAATTCTGCATTTTATAAAGTTGTAAGAACCTCTTCATTCATGCCAATTCATATGAAAAGATGCAATGCATTCATGAAAAGATACCACTTGAAAAATGTTCAAAAAACAAAGTAAAAGCTGCATTGGTTCGCTAGGAACCAGTTCCGACACTGACAGAACCCGGTTCTTAGTGAACGTTATAAGTTGAAATTCAAATTTTTCACGCAGGAACCGGTTCCCCTATTGGTACAACCCGGTTCCTGGTACAAAATCCAGGGACAAGTTTTTTTGAGAAATGCTGGAACCCGGTTCCCTGTTAGGGAGGAACCGGTTCCTAAAGGTTTATTTTCAAAAATACATTTTGAAAGATATTTCAAACAAAGTTTTTCTTGATGTTAAAGTTATGGAATATGTATATGTTGATGAATGCATATTGTGAACATCTATATTCAAGATTTAAAGAATTATTTATACCATTTTGATATTTGATGATTTCTTCAATAATTCTTCAATAATCTTCAAGACTTTTATTTGATGTTGATAAGCTTTTTGCACATCCTTTGAAAGTTGATGTCCATGTTGTCTTCATCAAAACTCATGCTTTAAATATGACATGAGAAGCTTGCAATTACAAAAGACTCTTGAGTAGATAGGGTAGACAACTTTTAGTTACTTGATCAAACTTGCAAACATCCTTGCTATTTTCGAAAACACATCACAACATAATTTCAAAACATTTCCCAAATCAAACATTCAAACATTGAAACATCTTTTCAAAAGAAAAACACCTTTGTAAAACATTCAAACAAGAATTGTTACAAAGGTTGCCTAAACATAGGCCTCTTTTCAAAACATTTTAAAAACCACACACAAAGCACCATTTCAAACAATTGAAAAGCAAAAGCAAGTGATCTAAACAAGTAACTAAGAGCCCATGGAAAACCATGGATAAAAAGGGTTCTAGCACCTTCCCTTTTCATAATCTACCCCCCGAACCCAAGAAAACATCTCAAAGGTCTTTCCTGTGCTTTTTGACCTTTCCTTTAGATAAAATAAAAAGTCGGTGGCGACTATTGCTAAATCGCACAAGCGCGAACACAAACGCAAAACCTCAAGTCAGTTCTTCCACCGTATCAAACTTATTTCTCTGTTCATATTCGGAATTCTTATCATGGGGGGATGATTATCTGTTGCACACCTTTGTTATACCGATGGTTTATTTCTCATATGCCTCAGTCTGATGCTTTCTGGGATGTCAGGAAGAAACCCTGTTGGGCTCCTAAGATCATGGCGCTTACTCACTCGGATATTGATTGGTATCATCGGGCTTATCGTGATGTAGAGATTGTTGACAGTTGTGGTAGTTTCCCCAATGTACCTCTTCTTGGTACAAAGGGAGGAATCAACTATAACCCTGTTCTTGCACGACGATAGCTTGGTTAAACGATGATGGATAAACCAAATAGTATTTATTTGAGTAGTCTCTTACTGAAGGAGGGAGAAGACCATAAAGAAGCTAGGGAGAAGATTGCGAAGGCCTGGCGTCACATTCATAGGAAGAGTAGGAAAGACTTGGGACCTAGGGGTTTGGAGCCTTATCTTCAGTGGGTCCAAACGAGAGCTATTTAGTTGAAGATTCCGTATTCCCGAGAAGCACCTATGCCTGACTTGTTTGTGAAGACCACTCCTCCCTTATTGGATGATGTGGAAGATCTATAACTTGCTTTGGTTAGGATACCGCAGGAAAAGGATGCTTGGAAGAATAAGTGCCAAACTTTAGAGATTTCCTATAGAGCAGACTTGAAGGAGAAAGACAACTTGATTGAGATTCTGGAGATTCGGGCTGTAGAGACCATGGAGAGGCAAGGGGATTTATCTTCCTCTAAGCCTAAGTCAGGTGCTAGTTGCTCACTTCCTGATTCGAGTGATTGGAAGGAGGTTGCCACGAGATATGCGGAAGAAAACCAAAGGTTGAAGGCTCAGATTTCCAAGCTTAGAGGGAAGTGCCAACGCATATAGTGATCTCCATCAGCTTTACTTCTTAGGGTTTTTATCTTGTACTTGGGATTATTGAAACTTGTAATCCACTTTTGAAGTTATTATAATAAATTTTTTTAGTATTTCAAAAGGATTATTACTTTGATATTTGCAATGTGTCTATAAATCTTTAAGCCTCTTGAAATATTAATAAAATAAATCATGTGCGTTGCATATCATGCATCATATTGCACATATTTCTTGCATTTATTATGCATATCCAGGTGTCTTACCAATCTTCTTTACTTCGTTCAGCAAGCTATCTCACCACTACAATACTCAAGCTAATTTCAGAAAGAAGAAGGACAAACTTAGAACAAGAGAATCGCGAGTTGCGCGAGGAAGTTTCTATTTTGAAGGCCGGCATGGCCAATCTTACCGCTCTGATGGAATCTCTAGTGGCTGCTCAGAATCAGCCACCGAGTGTTCATCCTCAACAGACAAGGGTTACTATTGAAGCTCCGACTGTTCCTGTGTCTGCTACTCCTGCTGTTGTTCAGAATCACATGCCTCAAGTTTATCCATGGGGAATTCCAGAGAATTGTGTTGTGAAGGTTTCAATCTTGGTCCTCAAGATACTCCAGTTGTTCAGACTACTATTACTCCTGCACCTCCTGTGGTGCATGCTGCTCCTACTGCACCTCCTTCGGTGAATATTGTTCCATTTGCTAATGATGATATGCATCGTTCTTTTCCTCCACCAAGTGAAGGATTGGGTCTTTATGATAGAATGGATGATTTTTAAGAACAGTTTGACAAGATGCATAGGGAGATGAAGGCCCTCAAGGGAAAGAAATTGTTCGGGCAGAATGTGAATGATTTATGCTTGGTCCCGAATGTCAAGATACCGGCGAAGTTTAAAGTCCCAGAATTCGAGAAGTACAAGGGCAACACTTGTCCTCGTTCTCATCTTGTGATGTATGTAAGAAGAATGTCTAGCCACACTGATGATCAACGTATGTTGATTCACTTTTTTCAGGATAGTTTGACTAGTGCTACATTGAAGTGGTATATGATTTTGGACAATGTCAATATCCATACTTTCAATGACTTGGGAGAAGCATTTATCAGACAATACAAGTACAACATGGACATGGCGCCTGACCATGATCAACTCAGGGCCATGGTCTAAAAGGACAAGGAATCATTCAAAGAATATGCAAAGAGATGGCGAGAGGTAGCCGCCCAAGTGATTCATCCCATGGAAGAGAAGGAGATGACTAACATTTTCTTGAAGACTCTGGGTGCTTTCTACTATGAGAGGATGGTAGCGAGTGCGCCAAGTGACTTTACTGAAATTGTGGGCATGGGTATCCGTTTGGAAGAGGCTGTAAGAGAGGGTCGTTTAACAAAACTTGAAAGTTCCGAAAATACGAAGAAGCAATCTTATAGGTTTTCCAAGAAGAAGGAAGGAGATACAAATACTGTTATGGAAGAGAGGAGGGTTAATCCTTCTAGAAGAAATTATCAGCGTCATCAACAAGTCGCCTCAGTAACTCTAGTTGTTGGTGTAGCTCCAACTACCGTTGCTTATCAGAGACCATCCCATTAGGGGAATCAAGGGTATAATTAGAGAAGGGAGAGTTATAACCCTATTCCTATGAGCTATACAGAATTACTCCCGACGTTAATTCAGAAGAAGTTGGTTCGCAATCGACCACCTCCCGCTGTACCATCACCATTGCCTTGGTATTACAAGGCAGACCAAACATGTGCTTTTCATCAGGGAGCACCAGGGCACAATGTTGAGAACTGCTATCCTTTGAAAACTGAAGTACAAAAATTGGTGAAGTCTGGTATCTTGTCCTTCAAGGATGTTGGCCCTAATGTGAAAGATAATCCTCTGCCAAAGCATGGAGGAGCAAATGTTGTGAACATGGTTTCCGGTTGTCCAGGCGATATCCGGATTTTTGATATTAATTTCGTTATAGGAGATTTGGTGAAAATTCATGCAGACCTCTGTGAATTTAGATACTATACGCATGACCATGCCAGATGTGCTATTTGTAGTATGGATATACAGGGTTGTGACAAGATAAAGGCTGATTTGCAGGAGATGATGGATGAGGGCCTCATCCACATAATCAGGCCTAGGGAAGAGTATGAAGAGGAAGTAAACATGGTTTCTGGATGTCCTGGAGAGTTCAGAATCTTTTATGTGGAACATATGAATGAGGATCTTGTACAATTGCATGCTACTTTCTGCCACATGGTTGGTCAGGCAGAACATCAATATGGATCTTGCCTAATTTGTAGCCGGGACTCCCGAGGATGTTCAAATGTAAGGAAAGGTCTTCAGTTGTTATTGGATAATGGAACTATCAAGGTTATAGGTCAAAGGGATGATTACCATGAAGTTGATGTGATTGAGGTTTGTTTGGCTGAAGAAGATTCTGCAGATGAGTTCTTCTCCTCAGATGAAGATTTATTTTCTAGAGATGACTCTGTAATGACTGAATGTGTTGAAGAGGGAGTAAATTTTATTGTGCCTTGTTTTGGTGCACCTACCCCTTTTGAAGTTGGATATCATAGCAAGCCAACTATTACTCCATTAGTGATTAGCTTACCGGGTCCCCTACAAGTCAAACAAGGTTGTACGCTACAAATATAATGCTACAATTTTAGAGGATGGTGTGGAAGTTCCCATCCAGCCAATGCCTAATGTTGGAAATATTGCTGAGACTAACAGAGTGACCCGCAACGGTCATGTATTTGCACCATTTGTTTGTGGAGATGTCAGTACTGGAAATAAAATTGTTGAAAATGTTGAACCCAAGAAGGAAGTGGGTGAATCTAGTGGAGCTACGCTAGAAAAAGAGGTGGATGATATTTTGAAGATAATCAAGATGAGCGACTACAGAATTGTAGATCAGCTACCGCAGACTCCTTCAAAAATATCTATCTTGGCTTTATTGATGAACTCCTTTGCTCACAGAGAATCTTTGATGAGGGTGTTGGACCAAGCTTTCGTGGAAAGTGATATGCCTGTAGATCAATTAAGCAGTGTAGTAGGGAATATTACATCATGTAATAACTTGAGTTTCTGCGACGATGAACTGCCCAATGAAGGAAGGAATCACAATCTGGCCCTCCACATCTCTATGAGCTGCAAGAATGATTCATTATCCAATGTGCTGATTGATAATGGATCCGCATTGAACGTTATACCGAGGAGAACACTTATGAAGTTAAAATATCAAGGAACTCCCATGCACCCAAGTGGAATTATTGTAAAAGCGTTTGATGGATCAAGGAAATATGTAATTGGTGAAGTGGACTTGCCTATTCCTATAGGCCCACATTTTTTTCATATTACTTTCCAGGTCATGGATATTGTACCCGCTTATAGCTGCTTGCTGGGACGGCCGTGGATAGATGAGGCAGGGGCTGTAACTTCGACTTTACACCAGAAGTTGAAGTTTGTGCGTGAAGGAAAAATGGTAAATATAAATGGAGAACAAGCATTATTGATATCTCATTTGTCCTCTTTCAGCATTGTGGAGGCGGGTGAAGCTGTTGTTGGAACCCAGTTAAGCTTTACCCATTGATAATATAAGAGGAAATGAGAATAGAGCTGGCTTGGGGTTCTTTGTGAAGAATGATAAAGGTAAGAGCATGAAGATGAAATCTGCTACAGGAAAGTATCAAGACATTTTTTCGTAGTAGGGGTTATCTTCATCCAACTATTTCCAGGATTAATGCCATTATGGAAGATGAAGCAAAGCCAGAAATGCCGAATTATATGACGCACGGAGTTAGGGTTCAGAACGGGATCACCATTGATGTTCCCTCTTACATACATGTTTCAAAGTAATTTGTTTTTGTTAATCTTTTTGAAAAGCTTTCACTCTGCCCAAGGTGAAAGTATTGATATTGTATGGGCTTGTCTGTTTGCCTTGATTTTTAAAATCAATAATAAAAGTTGTCTTTGTTTCCCAAATTGTGTCTTTATTTTTTTCTTTTTCTTGGAAAATGGTAATAAGAAAAAACCTTTCAAAATAAATAATAACTGAAATTCAATCTGCATGATCACTTGTTATATGTGTTAGTTTCTAAAAACAATCATAAATCATATGTGCAGATTAATTAAAAAACTCGTTGAGTACAATGATCCTGCACCCTCTCCCAACTTTGAATGTCTTGTGTATGGGGCCGAAGAAGAAGACTATGATGATATTCCAGAAGAGGTCTCACGGTGGCTTGAGCGCGAGGAAAATTCCGTTCAGCCATATAAAGAGCCTTTGGAAGTAATCAATTTGGGTTCAAAAGAAGATCCGAAGGAAGTCAAGATTGGAGCATTACTGCATTCTGATATGAAGAGCAGGTTGATTGAGATGTTGAAAGAATATGTGGATATTTTTTCTTGGTATTACCAAGATATGCCTGGTCTAGACACAAATATTGTAGAGAACCGTTTGCCGCTGAAGCCAGAGTGCCCGCCAATCAAACAAAAGTTGTGAAGAACTCACCTAAATATGGCAGTGAAGATCAAAGAAGAAGTTCTAAAGCAGATTAATTCCGGTTTTCTTGTGACATCAGTGTACCCTTAGTCGATTGCCAATATTGTCTCAGTGCCGAAGAAAGACGGAAAAGTTCACATGTGCGTAGGTTACAGAGATCTAAATAAAGCTAGTCCAAAAGATGATTTTTCGTTGCCACACATTGATATGTTAGTGGACAGCACAACAAAAATCAAAGTTTTCTCGTTCATGGATGGATTTTTTGGGTATAATCAAATAAGGATGGCTCCTGAGGACATGGAAAAACAATGTTTATCACACCCTAGGGAACATTCTGTTATAGAGTGATGCCCTTCAGGTTGAAGAACGCTGGTGCAACGTACCAGAGGGCTATGACAACCCTATTCCATGATTTGACGCACAAGGTAATTGAGGTATATGTTGATGATATGATTGCTAAATCCCAGACTGAAGAAGGGCATGTAGAAGACTTGTTGAAGTTGTTTCAGTGTTTGAGGAAGTATCGTCTCCGCTTGAATCCAAATAAATGTACCTTCGGTGTTCGGTCAGGGAAATTATTGGGTTTCATTGTTAGCCAGAGAGGGATTGAAGTTGACCCTGATAAAGTCAAAGAAATTCAAGAAATGCCTGCACTGAGAACTGAAAAGCAAGTCAGAGGGTTCCTCGGGAATTTGAATTATATTTCTAGATTCATTTCCACATGACTGCAACGTGTGAACCGATCTTTAAGTTGTTAAAGAAAGATCAAGGTTGTGTGTGGACAGATGACTGCCAAAGGGAATTTGAAAGTATTAAAGAATATATGCTTGAACCTCCTATCTTGCTCCCTCCTGTTGAAGGAATACCATTGATTATGTATCTGGCAGTGTTAGATAATTCCATGGTCCGTATTCTGAGACAACAAGATAAAACAAAGAAGAAATAGTACGCCATTTATCATCTCAGTAAAAAGTTTACTGATTGTTAGTCGCGGTATTCCATGCTGGAAAAGACATGTTGTGCTTTGGCCTAGGCGACAAAACATTTGCGGCAGTATATGTTGAATCACACTACTTGGTTGATCTCCAAAATAGATCCAATCAAGTACATTTTTGAAAAGCCTGCTCTTACTGGGAGAATTGCCCGCTGGCAGATGCTGTTATCTGAATATGACATCGAACACTGCACTCAAAAAGCTATTAAAAGCAGCGTGTTGGCATATTATCTTGCTCACAACCAGTTGATGATTATTAGTCTGTGAAGTATGATTTCCCCGATGAGGATGTGATGTTTCTGAAAGTGAAAGATTTTGATGAACCATTGCCTGATGAAGGTCCTGATCCTGAATCTCCTTGGAGTATGATATTTGATGGAGTTGTGAATGCTTATGGTAAAGGAATTGGTGATGTTATTTTCCCTCCGCATGGATCACACATTCCTTTTACTGCAAGGTTGACATTTGATTGTACTAAGAATATGGCAGAATATGAGGCTTGCATCACGGGTCTCGAGGAAGCTATTGATCTCACAATAAAAATTCTAGTTGTGTATGGCAATTCAGCTTTGGTAATAAATCATATTAAAGGAGAGTGGGATACTAGTCACCCCGGCTTGATCCCTTACAAAGATTATGCTAGAAGATTGTTACCCTTCTTTAATAAAGTTGAATTCCATCACATCCCCAGAGACGAAAATCAAATGGCGGATGCTCTGGCAACTCTGGCTTCTATGTATCAAGTGAATACTTGGAATGATATACTTCGAATTATAGTTCAGAGATTGGATAGACCCGCTCACTTATTTACAACAGAAGAGGTAGTAGATGAGAAACCTTGGTATTATGATATCAAGCATTTTCTCCAGACTCAGGAATACCCGATTGGTGCATCGAATAAAGATAGAAAGACATTGAGAAGATTGGCTGGTAGCTTCTTCCTCAGTGAAAATTTGTTGTACAAGAGAAATTATGACATGCTCTTGCTCAGATGCATGGATAGACACGAAGCAGACATGTTGATGCATGAGATTTAAGAAGGTTCATTTGACACTCATGCCAATGGACATTCGATGGCTAAAAAGATGCTAAGGGCATGTTACTATTGGTTGACAATGGAATCTGACTGTTACAGATTTGCAAAGAAGTGCCATAAATGCCAGATTTATGCGGACAAAATTCATGTGCCTCCGACACTTCTCAATGTTATTTCTTCCCCGTGGCCTTTCTCTATGTGGGGTATTGACATGATTAGGATGATAGAACCCAAGGCTTCGAAAGGACACTGTTTTATCTTGGTAGCAATTGATTACTTCACCAAATGGGTGGAGGCTGCTTCAATGCTAATGTTACTAAGCAGGTGGTAATGCGCTTCATTAAGAATAATCTTATATGTCGACACGGTGTGCCGAGCAGAATTATCACCGATAATGCCTCAAATCTGAACAACAAGATGATGATAGAGTTTTCTTAAGAACTTAAGATTGTGCATCACAATTCCTCTCTGTACAAGCTGAAGATGAATGAGGCTGTTGAAGCTGCTAATAAGAATATCAAGAATATCATCCAGAAGATGGTTGTTACTTATAAAGATTAACACGCAATGCTTCCTTTTTCTTTACATGGATATCGGACATCTGTCCGCACTTCAACAGGAGAACCTTGTTCTCTCTTGTGTATGGAATGGAAGTTGTACTCCCAATCGAGGTTGAGATTCCCTATTTGCATGTGATAATGGAAAC
The DNA here is from genome assembly GCA_948472305.1 of Vicia faba. Taxonomy (NCBI): domain Eukaryota; kingdom Viridiplantae; phylum Streptophyta; class Magnoliopsida; order Fabales; family Fabaceae; genus Vicia; species Vicia faba. Next base: position 156,432,041 of record OX451735.1, on the reverse strand, counting down.
CAAGTTGTTAGAGGATGAATGGGTCTAGAACAAGTTTGACCAATTGAATTTGATCGAAGAGAAGAGAATGACGACTTTGTGCCATGGGCAGTTATATCATAAGAGAATGAAGAAATCTTTTGATAAGAAGGTCAAACCTCGTGAATTCAGAGAAGGTGACCTCGTGCTCAGGAAGATCATGTCTTTTAACGCTGATTCTAGGGGAAAGTGGACTCCCAATTTTGAAGGCCCATATGTTGTCAAGAAAGCCTTCTCTGGCGGTGCATTAATTCTTGAAACTATGGATGGCGAGGAGTTCCCATGTCCCATGAATGCTGATGCAATCAAGAAATACTTCGCCTATAGAAATAAAAGAATAACTCGCTAAGTTAAAAACCCAAAAGGGAGGCTTAGGCAAAAAAGAGTGTCTCGGTAGGCCAAAAACCCGAAAGGGTGGTCTAGGCAAAAATTAGAGACATAAACAGAATAAAATTTCCCGCTAAGTTGAAAACCCGCAAGGTAAGCTTAGGAAAAAGTTAGGGACTTTCTTCACAAGTAACTACATCAGACAAGACTTGATCATTGAAGCAAAAATCTTCTTGGATCCTCACCATACTTCAACAGAAGCTGCTACTCAGAATTTCAAAGTTGTTAGAGGGAATAATGGTCATTGTATCTCAATGTATCTTTTCCATTATATATTACCATTTTCCGAACTTTGTAATCATTCGTGGAGTCTCTCCATTCGCAGACTACCATTCTATCAATAAAATTTGAGCTTTTACCCAATTCTTTGCATTTCTTCTTTTATTCAACTTACAAAGACTCCATTTATTATTGATAATAATTTTCAAAGCAAAAAGATTAAATAACAAAATTATTTTTCAAAAAGAATTTACAACTTACTTTTACTTTAAATTTTGTGATTCGAGAGGAAAACAAGAATGGTGATCCCAGGAATGGATGAACTCCAGTAATTTTGGGAAGATTTGTTTCCCCAGGAAGGTTTCCTCAGGTCGTTTTCGTTGGTATGCGCATGATTTTTGTATATTGAAGATGATACCAATTGGCGTGAGGTGCAGTATTGGGTTTGTGATCCCATTGTCCCCAGTCAGGTCTTGGTTCATTTTGATTTTGGGTTTGCATGGTCTAAGGCCTCTATCCCAGATTTCCCAATGGAATCTTCACTCATATGATGAAAGGTATTGTTCCTTGGTGTGCTGAGATGGAACTATTTGCAAAATGCCACTCTTTCTGCAGTATTGGCATTATTATTGGTATTTATTTCCCAGGCAACTAGACCAGGGCAGTATATTTTCTAAGAAGTGTTGAGACAGTTTCAACCCTTTGGGTTTTCACCCGCCAAGTGATGGGTTTGATTTAAAATCCCCAGGAGTTTGACCTTTTTATTTGATGTTGACTCCTCGATTCCCTAAGAATGCTATCCCAGAGCATCTTTTGTTGGAATAAGTTTGCATGATATGAAGACTCAATCCAAGATTTCCTAGTGAAGGCTTCGCTATTTGATATAAGTCTTTTTCTCCCTGTGCATGTTGAGTTGAACTCATTTAAGAAGCATCTCCCTTTTGGCACTACTTGCATTTTGTTTGATTGCCCGATAATCAGGCAAGGCCAATGTTTTATTTAAGAAGTGTTGAGGCACTTGTCTTTTTTTTTGGGTTGTCACCCGCCAAGTGCTGGGTTTGATTTAAAATCCCCATGATTTTGATTTCTTGCTGTTATGTTTGACTTCTTAACTCCCCAAGTTGTTATTTCCATGAGGTTTCATACTTTTTCCCAAAGAAGTTGGTGCAATACTTACTCTCAATATTGAAGAACGCGTCTCTAGTTTCCCCAGTGAAGAACGTATCTTGGTTTCCCTTATTCTATGTGGCGTTGGCCTCCCCAATGAAGCCATCATGAGGTCCCCAGTTGATGTCTCGATGATGAGGCGTTATCTCCTTTAGTGATGTCTATATGATATTTCCCGATGAAGTCAGCTCGAAATCCTCAGTTGATGTTTTGCCGATATGGTTTCCATCTGCCTTATTTGAAATCAATATTGCAATCCCCAGTAGAAGTGCGGACCGTGAAAAAATTTGTTTCCCCATTGAAGTCTGAGTGTTATTCCCCGGTGAAGCCTGGAGAAGGATGTTATAGCCCTGTATCTGTACTGTTTTGTCGCTATGATTTGATTATTTTCGGATTATGTTCTTTCCCAGTGAAGTTAAGCCGTGAAATAGGATTCTGTTCCTCAGTTGGTGCTTATCTTTCTTGCGGAATGTTCATCTTGGATGTGATTTAGCCGAGTGTTGATTGTGCCCGAGTTGGTTTTGCCTGGTTACTCCCAGTGTTATATGTTTGTTTTGTCAGCATATACATGATAACACTCATAAATTCATACATACATCATGCATAGTTAAATTTAGAAAATCATTGCTCATTCACATTCATTAATATTTTGTTGAAATATTACACTGTTTTGCAGAGTTGTGTTGTCCTCTCTCCAATAGAGTGCCGACCTTAAGCAGAAAGTGTATACTCTTTCAATTTCCCCACTGAGTTATCCCTCGTGGAAGATTTTTGCTTTAGCCTTCCTGTACAACTTTTTGTCTGATTAGATGGGTTTCCCTCTTAAGTTTATTTCTCAAAGGATGTATTTTGGTTGACTGTGTAAATCTAGGTTATTTCTGGTTTGAATCTTTTGATCCTCAACAAAAATATTACTTTGGATTTCTGCAAGCTTCGAACATTGGTTTGAGAATGTGCATTTATTTTAGCACGAGAAGACTTTATCTCCTTAGCAGGAATATATTGGCATTTCCCCAGGAATCCATATTGCTTTCCCCAGAAAGTCATTTTTAAAATCCTGCCTATAACAGCAAGTGGTAGTCTCTTTATTTGAGATAACTTATATTTCCCTTTCCAGGCGGAATGCCTTGGTTAAAGAAGAAATTGAGACCCATTCTAGGTGAAACGCCATGATTTTTGGAAAAATTATTATCTTTTTGCTACCTTCAGTGAACGTTGGTAGTTCAGCGTCAGTGAACGTCGGTGCTATGATATTTTTTTGTTACTACATTCAGTGAAAGTTGGTAGTTCACCATCAGTGAAAGTTGGTGATTGTTATATTTTTGCTAACTTCAGTGAAAGTTGGTAGTTCACCGTCAGTGAACGTCGGTGCTATGATATATTTTCTCTTCTACCTTCTGTGAAAGTTAGTAGGTCACCATCAGTGAAAGTTGGTGATTGTTATATTTTTGATACCTCCAGTGAACGTTGATAGTTCACCATCAGTGAACGTCGGTGATATGATATTTCTTTTCTCTCTATCTTCAATGAAAGTTGGTGATTGTTATCTTTTTGATGCCTTCAGTGAAAGTTAGTAGGTCACCACCAGTGAAAGGTAGTGATTTTTATCTCTTTACTACCTTCAGTGAACGTTGGTAGTTCACCGTCAGTGAACGTCGATGCTATGATATATTTTCTCTTCTACATTCAGTGAAAGTTGGTAGGTCACCATCGGTGAAAGTTAGTGATTATTATCGTTTTTCTACCTTCATTGAACGTTGGTAGTTCACCGCAGTGAATGTTAGTGCTATAATATTTTTCTCTTACTACCTTCAGTGAAAGTTGGTAGTTCACCATTAGTGAAAGTTGGTTATTATTATCTTTTTGCTACCTTCAGTGAGCGTTGGTAGTTCACAGTCAGTGAACGTCGGTGCTATGATATTTCTTTTCTATCTACCTCCAGTGAAAGTTGGTAGGTCACCATCAGTGAAAGTTGGTGATTGTTATATTTTTGCTACCTTCAGTGAATGTTGGTAGTTCACCGTCAGTGAACATCGGTGCTATGATATTTCTTTTCTCTCTACCTTTAGTGAAAGTTGGTAGGTCACCATCAGTGAAAGTTGGTGATTGTTATATTTTTGCTACCTTCAGTGAACGTTGGTAGTTCACCGCCAGTGAACGTCGGTGCTATGATATATTTTCTTCTCTACCTTTAGTGAAAGTTGGTAGTTCATCATCAATAAACATTGATGTTTGTCTCTCTACCTTCAGGGAACATTGGTAGTTCACCGTCCTTAAACGTCGGTGTCGTTATTCTTTTCTCTTTCTACCTTCAGTGAATGTTGGTAGTTTCACCTTCAGTAAAAGTTGGTGTATCCTTTGACTTTTTACCATCCTCTATGAGTCAAGTCTTTTTGATTCACCAGTGATTTATTTTCCTGGTCAGGTTTCTCTTTTGATCCTTATTTCCTTTGTTACATCCCCAGTGGTGTTTTGGCGTCCCTTTGAAGTTGTTCATATGAATTCATACTCATAAGAATTGCATGGCATCTTAGGGCCAAAAATAGGGTTTATTTTATATTTAAGTATCTTTGATCGCTTCGACACGAAGATTTTTAACCTTCGTATCTCCAGATAGAAGAAACTTAAATAAGGGCGGCTGTTGTACCCCGATTTTTGCCCCTAAGATCCCTTCATTATACCATATTGATTCAATCACAACAAGATCACATTAGGGCTTTTGGTTCTCCTCCCTATCTTTATCTTTGCTCTTTGAGGAATCACCCAGCACCCTGACTTGTTTTTCTTTTTGTGATCATACATGTTTTGTTTTAACTTTCCTTTTAATTAATAAAATGCAAAGTTGGTTTGTAGGTAAAGGAAATGTGGCTTAGTAAGTTGATACACGAGTTCATGAGTTTATTTCCATGCCCTAGTCAATGAAGGTTGAGAAATTCAAACCTCACCATTGAAGTTGTTTTAGAAGAAATGGCATGACAAGGTTTATTTTGGGTCACTACATTTCAAAGTTATCAAGATTGATTCAAAAGTACAAAGGGTTGATTAAAGAAGTTGTCATGGTTGGACAAGGCCTTGTTCCCATTAGTCACAAGTGCATATTTATCTCAGTTCTCAAGATATGTAAGTGGTTTTGGTTGCTATGAGTTCTTATTATCATCCTCAACAATTTCTATTTACAAAGCAAAAGTGTTGATACAAGAAGGTTGTTTAAAATTGTCAAAGTTCCTCAAAGGATTTTCTTGATCTAAGAGCTAGGGTTTTAAACTTCAAAGAAGTATATCTTGCTCATCTTTTGGTATTTTTTTTGTGATTCCAAAAGCATCCTTCTCTTCAAAGGGTTATTAACAAATTACTTCAAAAGTTTCAAGGAGTTTTCATGTGGAAGAAACTTGATGATGAAGAAAGATTACAAGTCCTCCAAATGAACCCCCAATTTCCCATGTGTGACTTCAAATGATCATAACTTGGTCAATTTTTATCACCTTGAGCCCACTCTTTTTCCGAAATTATCTTGAGGATGTGACCTTTATTCCTTCTTTTATGTGCAAAGTTAGAAAATGGATGACAGATTCCCTAAGGATACAAAATATTATAGGTCATTTCATGATTTTTTTCCAACTTCAACAATTCATAACTCTCTCAATTTTTGGATATTTTGAATGTTTTAAGTCTCAAAATGTCATTCAAGAGGTCTATTTCATGCCATCTTTTTTGGTAAAGAGCAAATTCCAAGTGGAAGGCCATGTTTGGATGCAAAACATTATAGGTCACTTTTGAAGAAAAACTTGAAATATTTCTAAGTATGGAAATTCAACTTCTTTTTCCCAACTTTGACTCATTGCAACTTTCAGCTCAAACATCCATTTGACTCCATTCTTTTTCCATTGCAAAGCTTGTAATATCATCTTTCTAAAGCATCAAGAATTAGTCCCTAAGACCCCTTGAGATGAGAATGCCATTGATTTGAACTTGGTAAGTTGAAACTGAAGTTTCTTTAAAAGTCAGAATTTGAAATCCTTGATTTAGCTTCTAAACACATTGTTTCTGCGTGTTTTTGCTTCTAAACATGTTTAGTGAACTTCCAGAAGTGATTAGCATAACAAAACACGCGTTTTGGATGAGTTTTGATCAAAATAGAAGTCACGCTTTTCTTGTTTGCAACTTCACACGATTTCCCTCCAAACTTCATCATTTCACACGCTTGAACATTCCATTTGATTCCCTATAAATATAGGGTCATCCCTCATTCATTTCCTCAAGCTTGAACAACCAAAATCACCCTGCCAAACTTGCTCCATAACTCATTTTTCTGCAACTTCGAAATCACTGTTCAAGCCTTTTTTCAATCCATTTTTCTATCAATTCACCTTCCTTGATCTTCCTTGAAGCTAACCATACATTACCTTCAAGAATCGTGACCTATATTGATCCATAGAAGTCCAGTTTCGGAGCTCTGCAACTCAATTTCAATAGGTAGTTTTCTCCATCAATTCTCTCAAACTTTGATATCATTGTGAAGCTCTCATTGCCCTGGTTCTAGTCGCAAGACTTGCTTTTAACTGGAAACACGTTTTGGCCATGAATTTTCAAATTCCCTTTCAAAACTTCCCTTCCAAATTGCTTGAGCTATAGTTTATATAAATTTATCGCGAAAGTGTGTTTGTCTTCGTCTTGAAGAGACGAAGCGGATGGCATAGGTCTCGTGCTCTAATTTTACAGTTTGAACAACCTGGTTTTGGGACTGGCTGGAGGTTGAAGATGACCAACGTGTCATCTTCCAACCAATGATGGCGTGCCACTTGTTTTTTTTGAATTTCTGATTTAATAAGTGATCTAGTGTTTTATTCACTAAAGCCCATAACATGCACAGTGTGCCAGCTCCACTTGATCTGTTTACTAACGCATTTTGACAATGATCAGATGGCCCATATTTTTTTGGTTTGATATTTTATTTTCTGATTTTTATTTAAATTGATTTAAATTTCAAAAAATCATAGAAAATTCATTTTAAGTCCAAAATATCTGAAAAATATATGAAAAATATTTTTGATTTTTATTTTTTCACAATTTTATTTTGTGTTTTGCTAATTTTTTTTATAAATTTTCACTTTATTTGAATTGTTTTAAATGTTTAAAAATACTTTTATGCATTTTTAAATTCTGAAAAAAATATGTAATGATCCAATGATATTGTGACAAATATTGGTGACCTCATTTATTTTTTTATTTCTGATTTTGTTATTTTTTATCATTTTTGGTTTATTTTACTCATTTCTTTTAATTTTTAAAAATAGTTTCTGACTTTAAAAAATTACCAAAAATTTTACGAAAATATTTTAGTTCATTTCTGATTTTTCCATGCTCTTACTTAATTTTTCTTGATTAATTTGAACATAGTTAATATTTTTCTCTTCTATTTCAATTTATAACATTTTAAAACCCTTTTTAATATATATATTAAATGAAATATTATTTTGTGATTATTTTCTGGCTGATCTTGGGTTGAATTTTTGATCATGAACTTTGTTGACATCATTGGAACCATGGTGTTGAGTCTAACTCCATAAAAATGGATGAATGATTTTAATAATAGTTTGATTAAAATTTAATTCATATGTGGTTTCTATATTCTTCCCCACCCCTCTTCATCCCATCCCTTTCTTATTGCACTAAGTGTTATTGGAGCATGATCTCTATATCATGTCTCAAAACAAATGGTGCATAGATTGCTATTGACCGGCCTCAAAATAGGTGCGACTTCTATATAAGTCCACTTACGGTTGCTTAACATAGCGCTAAATTTTGTCCCGATTCGAATAAATGATCATTCGTGGCCCAAACCTATGTTTGCAAGCCCAAGTATGTTAATTTGATCTCTTTGATCCAATAACCTTGAGATTCATTGTGTGGAGGCTTTGGTTCTACCAATCCTCTAATGGATCTACATCACTTTTGGTCAATGTGGATCACTTAAACATCATTGATCATTATATGATACTTTTGAGGATTCTAAAATGGATGATATACCCGACAAAAAGCAAATGCAACTTGTTGTGTGGAGGCTTTGGTTCTACCAATCCTCTAATGAGTTCCAAATGCAAGTTTCAAGATGGTCATCCAACTAACCACTAATTATTAACAATTGACTTTACTTTATGCTTTTATTTTTTATGCTTTATGAACCCTTTACTTTAAGCATTATATTTCATCATATTTTTCATCTTTGCTCACTTGAGCCCCTTTATATTCTTGTCATTTTTTTATCTTGCTCACTTGAGATTTTCTTCTCTTTTTTAAGATACCTAATAATCAACATGAACCATAAAAAGCTTTAATGATTCTTGGACTATTTGGTTACTATTCTTGGCATTATGAAGTATTGGACTTCTTGGACTTAGGATTAGAAACCTTGGCCTATCTTGGAGAACCTTGTTACCTTAATTGATGTTTTGTTTGGAGTTCTTGAGGTTTACCTCAAGAAATTGGGTTGTTTGTTTTTTTTGTGTGCAGGTTATTGTGATTACATTCTTTGTTTGTAATCTGGAGTTCACCTGTATACAGCCGTTACTCTACCCAATTTTTGTGAAGACTTAATACACTTGAAGTTTGGTTCTCTCAAGAGGTCTAGTATCTTTGCTTGTTTGGTTTCAATCCAAGGAATGAGAATTCTATCTTGACTCATAATGTCAAGTATTGGCTTCTTGTTGGTTAGATGGTTCTTATCCCTAACTTTTACCTTATGCTTTAGGATAGTCTCTTCTTCTCCTCCCATCTTCTTTAATTTCAAAAATCTTCTTCCTCCTTTTGAATACTCTTCTTGTTTTTAAACCTGAACCACTTTCATAATAAACTTGGAGTTAGGTCCATGCACTTTCAAAATTTTTTCATAAATAAACTCCAATCAACTTAATAATACCTTGACATTTTTTTGTGAGAAAACTAAAAGTCAACTAATATCCAAGCCATATCCTCCACTTTGAGATGATGCAGATTCTCCTTTCTCATGATTGTGGGTAGTAAGTATGTTTTCCACACGGACAATGATGATGATGTCTTATCTCATAAAATTAACCAACACACTTGTGTTTTAAAATATTTTAAAAGGTGAACTACATGTACCCTGATTCCCTATTGCACGAAAGGTGGTACGTAGGCACTAGAGGTTCGCAACCACGGCAGGTGCAAAAATCATATAAAATATATTTCTTTTCTCACCTCCACCATCTATTTTATATACAACATTTTATAGCCAAAATATACAGATTTTTACAAACAGCTTCCTGCGGAGTACCGTAGATATTTAGGGTGCTAATACCTTCCCTTTGCATAACCAACCCCCTTACCTAGAATCTTTCCCCCTCTTTTTGGGTTACTCCCTCTTTTCCCATTCCTTTGGAAACAATAAAGCACGGTGGCAATTTTTATTTTTATCTGTGTAAGTCTAGTCAATCCAATTGCTTAGTCTTAAATATTTCTATCGTTACAGTGTGGACAAGAAGGAGGCAGAGGAAATTATGGAAGACATGCATGATGGTCTCTTTGTAACTCACTCTAGAGGATATACTATGGTCAAGAAAATCCTGAGAGCTAGTTACTACTAGTCAATAATGGAGACTGATTTCCATCACCACTCAAGTACTTGCCACAAGTGCCAAATCCATGTTGACAAGGTTCATGTGCCTCCTATTCCTATATACATCATGACCGCTCCATGGCCATTTGCAATGTGGGGCATTGACATGATCAGAGAGATTAAACCTACTGCTTCCAGTGGATATCTCTTCATTCTTTTCGCTATCGATTATTTCACCAAATGGGTCGAAGCTACTTCATTTGCTTCACTCACAAAGAGCGTGGTCTCCAAATTCATCAAAGATAACTTTATCTGCCGCTATGGTATCACTGAAAGGATTATCACCGACAATGGGACCAATCTCAATAATGCTATGATTACAGAACTTTGCACTCATTTCAAAATCAAGCATCACAATTCTTCATCTTATAGACCTAAAATGAATGGTGCAGTGGAGGCAGCCAACAAAACATTAAGAGGATTGTGTAGAAGATGGTAGTAACATACAAAGACTGGCATGAGATGTTACCATTTTCTCTTCATGGCTACCGAACTTCAGCTCGGACATCAACTGGGGAAACTCCCTTTTCTCTGGTCTATGGCATGGAAGTTGTCCTACCAGTGGAAGTTCAAATTCCCTCAGTAAGGATTATGAAGAAGCAGGCTTAGGCGAAGTCAGACAAGATTGGATCAGTTTAACTTGATCGATGAAAAGCGACTAGTTGTTGTTTGTCATGGTCAGATGTACCAAAAGCGTATGATCAAGACTTTTAACAAAAAGATCAGGCCTCGAGTATATCAAGCTGGTGACTTGGTGATAAAGCATATCATTCTTCCACAAGGCGACCCCAGGGGCAAGTGGACTCCCACTTATGAAGGGCCATTTATTGTTAAGAAAGTTTTCTATGGCGGTGCCATGATGTTGACTACTATGGACGGTGAAGATTTCCCATATCTAGTGAACGCGAACATAGTTAAAAAATACTATGCATAAGAGACCCGCTAGGTTGACACACCTAGTCAAGATAAGGGCATCCTGGAAAACCAAAAGTTTGAGCAAAAATTATGGATATATGCAAAAGATTATACACCCGGCAAGTCGAAAACCCGAAAGGGCGATTTGGGAAAAAATGGGTATCCTGGTGGGCTGAAAACCCGAAAGGGCAGTCCATGCAAAAATTAAGGATTGAAAGTGTATGACTATGTCCCCACAGAATCACCACCATCGACTTTATTACCAACGTCCGAGTTCAAACGGTCCAAGATCAATCCAATCAGCTTATGTCAACGGCAAGGGACGTTCAAAGACATTGGGGAAATAATAAAGTTGGGACATAATGAGATCATTTCCACATGGCTATTATCTTTGTTTTCAACTTTATTTTCCTTTCGACGATTTCCTCTTACTAGGATCTTCATCTCTTTGTATAAAAACGCTTATTCATGGGCAAAACATCAATATAAATATACTTTGAAGTGCAAACTTTCTGTTTTGTTTTGAGTTCAAAGATGTCCAATGACTAAAATTGAACGAACATATGCATATGAAAATAATTAAACTATTTAGAAAATGTGTCATGCCAAGCAGCAACGACCATCTCTTAAATGCAGCTGAGATACCCCCACAGAGTTATCTCATTAGCATTATCCCCACAAAGTCCCTTTCATAGGGTAGTACCCAGCCAGAGTCTCAATCTCTTGACAACCCTCTCCCCAGCTGAGTCGATCTTAAAAGAAGAAGCCTTGTGGATTTCTTCCCAAAGAATTCACCTTGTCAGTAGTTCATCAAATATCCTCTTTAACAGGGTTTATTTCCCCAACAAACTACATACTCCCCAGCTTGAGTTTGCCTCTCTGACTATTACAAATCAGAGGACCACAACTTCTAATCCTTAGTGAAGTCACCAACAAAGTCATTGCTATCTTCGAAAGTTATTGTGAAGCCTGGAACCCGACCAGATAACAGTCAACTTCATTCTCTCAAACCAGTTACTATGAAGCCTGGACCCGACCAGATAGTAATACAACTCCAGTTACTATGAAGCCTGGACCCGACCAAGTAATAGTTTAACTCCAGTTACTATGAAGCATGGATCCGACCAGATAATAGTTAACTTCTCAAGACACTATGAAGCCTGGACCTGACCTAATAATAATGTAACTTCTCAAGACACTATGAAGCCTGGACCCGACCAGATAATAGTACAACTTTCAAATACTATGAAGCCTGGACCCAACCAGATAATAGTACAACTTTAGTTACTATGAAGCTTAGACCCGACCAAATAATAGTTTAGATCTAGTTACTATAAATCCTGGATCGACCAGATAATAGTTTAGCTCTTCGAGATATTGAAAAACTTGAACTCAACCAAACAAGGGTTTAACTTCTTTTCCCCACTAGAGTTTTCCTCTACCCCCAGAAAGTTGATGCGAAGCCTGGACCCGACCAAATATAAATTCAACTTCATCATTTCAACAAGTTACTGTGAAGCCTGGACTCGACCAGATATCAGTTCAACTTCAGCAAGTTATTGTGAAGCCTGGACCCGACCAGATATCAGTTCAAGTTCATATTTTCAAGTAAGTTATTGCGAAGCCTGGAATCCGACCAGATATCAATTAATTTCATCCACCTCAGAAATCTGCGAAACCTGGAATCCGAACAGATAGCAGTTTAAGGTTAGAAAGTTGTTGTGAAGCCTGGAACCCGACCAGATAACAATTTAACTTCATCCTCCCAAGAAATTTTCTGTGAAGCCTGGAATCCGACCAGATGACAGTTAATTTAATCTCCCCTGGTAAGTCACTGTGAAGCCTGGACCCGACCAAATATCAGTTCAACTTCAAGCAATTTTTTGCGAAGCCTAGATACGACCAGATAACAGTTTAATTCGCATTTTCCCCCTGCAAGTCACTGCGAAGCCTGTAATACGACCAAATAACAATCAACTTCATTATCCCCAATAAATTGCTGCCAAGCTTGGATTTTGACCAGATAACAACCAACTTTTGATGCTCTCCAGTCAGGAATAATTCCCCAGTGGAACATTGAACAACCAAAACTCCTAAATTATTTTCCCCAAGAAGAGGTCAACATTCTCCACATAGTCTTCATAAGCAAGCCAACGTTCCCCAGCGGAGTTTCTACTCAAACAACAAAACAGGAATTCCCAGCGGAAACATTCTAAACAAAGCTGAAGATACATTTACTCTCCAACAATGGTTCGGGATTCAGTCTCCCAAGGTTCCCCCAGCATGTAGTCAAGGATTTATTTCCGTAGACAAAGACACACTGCAATAAATGCATCACATTCATAAATCATAACATATACATGACAAATGCATACAACATAATCAAACTTACTTTGAGAACATCATTACACCCTGCATACATCTGCATGCAACTAATCTTTTTCCTTACATGAAAATCAACAGGAAAAAGACATCTATCATTTCAGTGTAAATCAACCAAAAGATTTATCCTGATACCTTCCCCAGTCACTCTGAATGGCATCTCTAAGCCCATTCCCTACACAGCCAACTAATACATCATCGAGTGCAAATTTCTGGGCACTTTAGTGTTCAATCATCTTCCACCTTCAAGTCACGAATGGCGGACTCGTCAATCTAACTCTTAATGTTTAAAAAGATTGAACAGGGGCAGCTGTTGTGCCCAAAAATTTGCCCTCTCATTTCTCAACAATTTTCTCACAAGATCTTCCATGACATCAAGTTTGCAGCACTGACACATCAATTTGAGTTTGGAATTAGCACAAGGGCAAAATGGTCAATTGCACAGTGAAAAGTCAAACTTTGACTTTTGGATCAAAATCAAGTTTCAAGAATCATATTTCATCAAGACATGTTAGAAGATGAAGTTTGTTTCATCAAGAAAGTCAAAAGTCAAATACTTTGGAAAAGTCAAAATTCTAAGCACTTAAAATTTTTTCTAAGTGTTAAGAAAATATGATAAGTTCAGAACTTTTGGCCAGATTTTCATCATAATGCAGGCTGATTCTGGAAGAACTTCTGACACAAAAGTTATAGATCTCCATGAGATCTAGAATATTGCAAAACAAAGCTTCTCCTAGAAATGCTTGTATTTCAAGTTATACATCCTTGAAGACACGTCCATAAAACTAAAACACTTAGTAAATTCTGAGCATTTTCAAGTCAGAATTTGGTTACAACTTCTGGGCCAGTTTTCGCGTAGGTTCAATCAGAGTTTGCAAGAGTAATTAAAGGAAGGTCTACAAAGCATATTACAAGCTTTCTGAAAAGTCTGAGAACCCCTTCAGATCATGCTGGAACATGGAGATTCAAAGATCAGAAGTTGGATTTTTGTTCTAAGTTACGTTGATGCTGAACTTTTGATCCAGATTAAGCTATGATACATAATCTCATATTGCAGGTTTTTTGTTTTGATAAATCTCACCATCATTTAATGCTCACACCCACTTTTGAGTCTTTATCCAAAGGATTTCCCCACGTGTGGCATAGAAGTACCATTGTTTTCCTTGGAAAGTAAACTTTTGTACAAAGTTTATGTTGGGCCCATTCTTTACTTTTGCTTCTAAGGGTACTTTTCCATAAATCATGCTTACAAATTCAGATTAGGATCGGCTAAAGTTGCTAACCACTCTACTTTTCCTTGAAACATGCTTGTCCAAACTTGCTTCAAGAACAAGTCAGCGCTATAACACATGATGGTTGTACTCTTGACTTCTCCAAATCTCCAAAATCCTTGCCTATAAATTGAACTTCATTTGCAACTGTTAAAGGGGTCGAAGATTTGATAAAAAAGCCTTGAAATCTTGCTAAAATTTCCCAAGAACTTGAAGCTACAGCCCAAACACGAAACCTACTAAGCTTCTGTTTTTTACATCCAAACTCTAATTTTTCTTGCACATTTCTTGGCCAAATCACTCACGCGGTTTATGATATACATTTAGAAACCAACCCAACTTCTGTTTTTAGGTTGTAACACAACCTTCACCCATCTCTATTTCAAAAAATCAGAACTTTGCTTCTTGGCTGCTCCAGAACATCACAGCAGTCAGAACCAGGCTCTAGTTCACAGAACAATTTCCAGCTGCAAGGTAAGTTTCTTCTAATTTTTATCTCATTACTTAGGCATTGTTATGCTTGCATGTTCAAAAATACAATGTAGACGTCCTGATTCTGGTCCTGTATATAATCATATATTTCATGTATTTTTGCCTAAATAGAGAGAATTTCATATCAAAATTTCTTAAGGAAATTATGTGTCAGAGTTAGAATTAGCGAAATTCATGTCTATTTCTGATTTAGAGTTCCGATGCTTTGTATTTATGAAACCTTGATGAAATCTGCCATGACTGCTATGTTTGAATTTTCCATTTTTGTTGAGAAATGACTAAATTGCAGATACTCTGGTTGGCATTGAGAAGGAGATGGAGTTCATCATTAGAACTTACTTTGTAATATATATGTTTATGTTTTTGCTTCTAATACCGGATGTATAGCCACCCCAGTGGTAGAAAGCGCGCACATAAGACATTAGTGTTAAGGAACTTGAGTTCTAGCCCCAGAAACATCTTTTTTGTATTTATTTCCTGACATTTTTACTCCATTATGTGTCAAAAAATAACCCTGGACCAGAACTTCTAGATAAACCTCCTCCCATTTGTTTGTCAAAATAGTGATCATGGACCAAAACTTCTAGATTTTCCCATCCAGAAGCATTGGCACCTCATTCGCCCATTATTAGAACTTCTAGGTTTTCAGTTGTACTAGAACTTCTAGGCCCTCTCAAACAACCAGAATTTATGACCTTCCATTAACACTAGAACTTCAAAGTTCCCAGTTATATCAGAACTTCCAGGATTTTCTTTGTTCCTAACTACCCCAAAGTTTTAGTGCACCCAAATCCATAAATTCTGACCTTCCCCATCTCTGCTAACATTTTCTTTCTGATATGCAGCGCCTCAGAGTCATAACTTCTTCCCCTTATTTCTTTCCTTTCAGCAACACGCTGATTCTGAATTTTATTCCCTTATTATTTTTATCATCACTTTTATTTTCATTAATCAAAAACACCAAAAATACCTTATATTCATGCACTTTGCTTTATTCCTTTTAAAACAAAAAGACTAAAATATTTTCTTAAGCAAATTTATTTCTTCTTTTAACAAAAACAAAACAAGCCTAGTTTACATTTCTTGTACATTATTTCAATATGGTTGTAATAGATAATTAGGACTTTAATTTATTTCAATCCCCATTTTTAAATTTGTGCACCCCATCCCCCTAACGATTGTAATAGCGTAGAATAGTTACTTCCCGTAATTTATCGCTTTCACATAAATGCTAGTAAAATAGGATTTGTATGGGAAGATAAAATCAACAAGTAGACAACCCCTAATCAAAGACTAAATGCATGCAAATCAAACACACTATTCACACATACACCCCTAGGGTTAACTCCACTTGTTGCCTAAAAATGGTCATGTTATACATGTGAGAAGTCTTAGCAAAACAATCAAAATACAAAGATCATAGTCCCTCGATAACGCTTCGAATGTTGCCTTACAAATGATCTTAGTCCATCAAGAAAAATGCTAAGATATGTCACAACATTTCTATCATGACTATACGATGACCCACGCCCGTCCCTTTACATCCAAGGATAAAGCTTCTTACCAATCAATGGTAAGAGAGCAACATCTAAAGGAGGAGGAAAAGAACAAAGACTTTTGAGTAGATAGAAACATTCTTAGTTGCTTGCTCATTTACAAAAACAAACATCTTTTCAAACACACCAACACTTTCCATGAAATATTTTCAAAAGTCCAACACTTTGTACACATTCTTATAGAGATGAGAATCATTTCAAAGTTTTCCTAAATGAAGGCACTTTTCAAAAATACTTTCAAAAAACACCACAAAGCACACTTTCAATCAAAAGCAAATGATCTAGCAAGCAACTAAGAGCCCATAGATAACTATAGATGAAAAGGGTGCTAACACCTTACCTTTTCATAATCTACCCCCGGAACTCAAGAAAATAATCTCAAAGGTCTTTCCCGTTCTTTTCACCCTTTCCTTTATTTGGATAAAAGAAAAGTCGGTGGCGACTCTTACTATCCGCAAAAATTGCGATCAAACGCAATACATCCCAAATCAGTTCTCCCACAGTGTTACACACACCATAGAACAATGCTGGGCTGTGATACGGTGGCAGAACCAACTGTTTTTGTTACTACTGGTTTTTGCGTTTTTATTCGCAAATATACGGTAAGAAAGAGTCACAAATGGCTTGGTTGATCGGATTTTCGAAGTTATAACTGGCAATAGCAGAACTGTTATCAATGGGATCCAGAGTGGATATGGATCTACAGTTTGATTATGTGAGTGTGTGTAAGAGCATAGCTGTATTGATAAAGTGAAAAGAAAAAAAAGAAAAACAGAGAGCACAAAATTTGTATGCAAGAAATGTCCAATGTTTTATTGATGACATATGATAATGACATATAATAACCCTCACAAATAAACCATTTTGCCTCGGGTAAGACACAAGGCCATAGAGTTTATATTTTTTATTACAAATTCAAAAAACAAGTAAGACAATTACTACTGAACAAAAGTAATCGGCACAAAATCCTTGGCTATCCAGTTACTAGGTCCACTGTTGGTAGTAGGGTAGATTCAGCTGTCAATATCAGAATCCTCATCATCATCTTCTATAGCATTGACCCCATGATTGCTGATGCATATGGGAGGTCCTCCCGCCCGAGCACGTCGAACAACCCTTTGAGCTTCTGAAGTAAAGCCCAAACCAAATTTGTCATTTTTATGAGGAAAATTAGGGAGTTGTCTCCAAATGATACACCCACCTTCTTCAACCACTGCTTTGGCGTCTTTGAGAGAAACCATCTTCGAAGGAGGTTTGGTGATCTCCGACGTACTGGTGATAGTCTTGGTTGATGCCATAATCTGGGGAACCTCTTCAAAACTTTGATAAGGGGTCTCTATGGACTCATCATCCGTCTCCACATACCTGAAAGAGTTCAGGTGGCTTACCGTGTACTCCTCTTCCCCATACACAGTGACAATCTTCCCCTTCCCTAGATACTTCAGCATTTGGTGTAGCGTAGAAGTAACGGTTCCAGATTCATGGATCCAAGGACGACCCAACAAACAAGAGTAGGATGGCCTGATATCCATCACTTACAAGGTGGATTCAAAGGTCTGGGAACCCACTTTGTCAGGGATGTCCACCTCCCCGTGCACCATTCCCTTTGAACTGTCGAAAGCCCTCACCACAATGTTACTGGGCTTTAAGGTCAAACCTTCAAAATCTAGCCTATCAAGAGCCTTCTTGGGCAGAACATTCAGTGATAATCCAGTGTCCACCAGCACATGGGCCATGGTAGTTCCCCTGCATTCGATCGAGACATGCAGAGCATCATTATGCTTTCTCCCCATTGGTGTCAAATCAACGTCTGAAAAACCTAACCCATTATCTGTAGTCAAACTGGCCACACAATCTTTGAATTGGTCAGCGGAGGTTTCTTGCAGCACATGCGCAGTCTTGAGAAATGTAATCAAAGCCTTCCCATGGGCCTTGGAACACAATAGAAGAGATAACGTTGATATCTTCGAAGGGGTCTGCCCCAACTGCTCGACCACATTGTAGTCGCTCTTCTTGATTATTTTTAAAATTTCCTCCATTTCTTGTTTAGAGGATTCCAAAACAACTTTTCTAGGAGCCTCCATCCGGCCAGGCTCACCTATAGCTTCTTTGCCCCGATTCCCAGATAACTCATTGTCAGGGATAACAACTGGAGTAAGGATGGGAGTAGTAGCAGAAGTACTAGCAAGAATAGCAGATGGAATAACAACAGGCTTAGAAACACTCTTCTGGGAGATCTCGGGAGAGAAAACCCTTCCACTTAGAGTAATTTTGTTGGTCCCGACAATGTTACTGATATCGGGATCAGCCTCTTCAGTCTTCAAATCCTGCTTGAGGCCATGGTAGTAAACGCCAGCACCATAATTCCAAGGAACAACTTTGTCCGAGGAGTACAGTACAGGGCCAGGAAAAGTGATTATCAATGGAGCAATTCTAGGAGCAGGTATAATCCTAACAGGTCTTTTAGAGGAGACCTTGGAAGGATTGACGGAAATGGTTATGATAGCAACATCTTCATGTAGGACAGTCGGCATCATAGTCTTTTCGAACAAAATCTCTCTGTTATCCATCAGGTGTTGAACACCTTCTTTCAGCAAATAACAACCAGAAGGCAGAGATAAACACATGTGGCAACCTTCACCAGAACTCGTAAATAAACCGGCCAGCAACAAATTCTTCTTGACGGTCATGAGAGGAGTGGAAACTTCATCAACAGAAGTAACAAATAGATCAGTATCAACGACATTAACACCATAATTGTGCTTGGGCATGGGAGCAGTTATGACATTAGGCTTCTCAAGAGCATCAAACTCAATCTATTTTGCTTCGAAAAGATCATGTATGTTATTTCTCAAATCCCAACAGTCGTTTGTATCGTGGCCTGGACTCTCAGATGGTAAGAACACCGAGCGTTTGGATTGTACCAAGGAGATGTGGTGTTGGGATTCTTGGGATCCTCCTTCAAGGTTGCCAAGTTTGATTTTAACAGATGGGGTAAAACCTCAGACAACGTCATATTGATCCGGGTGAACTGCCTTTGAGGTCTTTCTACCCTTGGCTAATTGTTTCGTTGTTGAGTAGCCGCAAGCCTAGGTATTATTACAGCCCCTACCATTGGACGGCGCTCAGCTCTGCTCTGACCTCTTGGGTTATAAATGGAATTGACCTCCTTCTTACCCATGAATGGCTTCTTCACTGTACTCGAAGAGGTGTCTTTCTGGATCTTGCCACTTCGGATCCCTGCTTCTAACCTTTCTCCAGTCAATATCAGCTCTGTAAAACCAGCCGAGGAGCTACCAATCAAGTGATTGAAGAACTGACCAAATAGCATACCGAGAAACATGTCCACCGACTCTGTATCAGACAAAGGGGGTTGGACTCTCCCTGCCAAATCTCTCCATTTCTACGTGTAGTCCTTAAAACCTTCACTTACGCCCATAGATATACTCTGGAGTTGAGTACGGGTAGGAGCAAGGTCAGTGTTATATTGATACTGCTTATAAAAAGCAGCAGCCAAATCTTCCCAGTTGCGGACATTGATTCCCTCCAGCTGATAGAACCACTCAAGCTGAATCTTGGAAACACTGTCTTAAAAGAAATGGACCCACAAATTGCTATCAGCAGTGTGAGGCTTGATCATTCTCACATAAGAACCAAGATGAAGCTTAGGGAAAGAAACCCCATTATACTTTGCAAATTATGGAGCCTTGAACTTCGTTGGAATGACAACCCCAGATACCAAACACATCTCTTTAAAATCCAGTCCTGGTACTCTCTAGATCTCCATTATGCTCAGACGATGCTCTAACTGTTTGTATCTATCTTCAGCGGGAGGATACTATTCCTCTGGGCTAGGGTCCTCCTCCATAGTCTCTCCCTCTATTGATTCTCCACTTCTTTGGATGAGGAGGTTAGATCAACCAATTGCTTCAACGGTCCTCTGAATCTTCTGCCCAGATTCAGGACACCAGTGGACTTCTTTGCCTTCTTCTTTCTATCTTTCAGAATAAGGGCCTTCAGATCTTCCTGCCCTTTAGCCAAAGTTATGAACATTTGGTGAAATTGGGAATTTTGTTCCTGGAGATCCTTGATACTTTGTTCAGAACTCATTACTGCTGAAATAGACAGCGAAGAAGATAAGAAACCTATTATGAAACCTGTTTATGCAATGTCATGGATGACATGCGTATGCAATGATTTCAAGGATTCTTAAAGGCTCAAATTTTCTTAACCAAAAGAAACACCTGTTAATTGTATTAATAAGTTTGAATTGTTACAAAGAGTGCCTTTTAGGCTTACAATCAAACAAAACAAAACTTAAAGCAAAAAGAAAATTAAGTTTCCCATGAGCGCATCCTCTTTGGTGCAATGTAGGCGTTTATATTCCTATCTTCATGAAATAACCTAGTGAGTTCCAAGACTCTCTTCTTGCTGGCGTAGAATTGATCTTCAAACGTATCCCACTCTTACTTAAGTTGAACCCAGGATTTTTGTAACTCCTCATGACTAGTTGGCATGTCAGGATGAAGAATAAGATAAGAAGTGTCTCCTTCAGCAACCGGTTCCATAATCATGGGAAGGATGGCAGGGTAAGGCATCATAAGACTTTGGGCACGGGCTCGTACCCATTTGAGATAAGGCTCAAGAGGGATAGAATTCTTGTGCCCTAGTGTCTTTCTATAAACTCTGTGTACCATGCCCCAAGCTCGCATGAACCTTTTACGATAACCCTGAGATCATTCTCATAGTCGAAGACGATTCCTTAGATAAGTGTATCATGAGGACCATCCCTTCTCGCATATCGAAACTGTCGCAGCAACAAACAAGGATTGTAAGTGATTCCCCCCGCCCCTAATGCCTAAGAGAGGGACATTATGGAACTCTCTGCATCGATCAATGATGATAAGATTCTTCGAGGATCGAGGACACCAATGAATACCTGAATGTGTAAGGGTCATTAGCCTATGAGACCATCTCAAACCCTGTTCATTCTTCAAGACAGATCGGGGTAGGTGCGAAATAAACCACCTAGCCAAAAGAGGAGTGCAACACAGAAGGGTCCCTCTTTTCTTTATAGTACGAGTATGCAGAGAATGTAGAATATCTCCAAGTAGAGTAGGTACCGGATTGCATGACAGGAAAACCTTAACCGCATTCACGTCTATGAGCTGGTCCAGATTAGGGAACAATACCAACCCATATATGAGAAGGGCTAACACCTCTTCAAATGCTTGTAAGTTCAGGGTATCCCAAATATGATGATCTTTGTTTAACAAGAACTTAGCCAAAAAAACCCCTGACACCTCTCCTGATTTCCCAATTTGCTACTACGTCAGACCGTTGTAAGGACAAAGCTTTAACAATATATTCAGGTTTAAGGTCTCCTTCCATACCAATGAAAGGTACCTTGTTAAGGATAGGCACCCCCAATAACAGAGAAAACTCCTTCATAGTAGGCACTAACTGGTAATCCGGAAAGGTGAAGCAGTGATGTAGAGGGTAAAAGAATTGAAAGAGCACCTTTAACATTTCTTCATCGGGGTTTGAGGTGACCAGGATGAGAAGTCGGCCATGTCTTTTCAGTGAAGGTAGAGCTTTCAGGAACCCTTGATACTAATTCCTTAAGCTGAGGAGGTACCTTTTCTAGACTGACTTGGATAGTGAATCTGCGGGCAAGGGCCATGTCCTACAAAACAAGACAAAAATAAACCCTAAGAATCCTTGAAATTATTAGTATGATATTCTATGTTATGATGTCATGATTATGCTTATATATAGAAGATATAGCAAACACATGCAAATCACACAGAGACCTTAGGTTTAAGGCTTGCATGGATTTTAAGGTAATACCCTCTTGAAGTTGGATTGGTTCAACCTCTCCTAAATATAGTAACCGGGTACTAAGGGATCTCAATATCACCGATCTTTCCCCCAAATTTCATTCCGATAGACAATTGACTTGTCACCAAACAAAACTCAAGAGTCAAACCTCAATGAGTGTAGCATCAAGTATCAACCGACTTTGGGTTTACACCAAAGACGGTTATCTCACTACGTCCTAAAAGCCAAGTTGGTCAGTTAAGGTGCTAAGGTCAGTTGACGCTTTATGATACCACGCAATGGTCCCGTATTCTCCTTGATTACTCAAGGGCTACCAGTATACACCAAAGTATCGCATCAATGTAGATACTGTTTCAACCGTGTCGGTATACCCCGCACAGCTCCCTCATAGTTTATTGCTACTTACCCGAAAGGAATTCCCCGATCTGGGTTTAGGATCCAAACAACCCAAACAGATACCCTTAAAAGTAAATCAAACAAGACAAGCCAAAGAAGCAATTAAGAATTACCTAGATCCTAAGGTAAACCCCACTTTTTATTTCATTTCCCCAGCAAAGTCACCAGTTCTGTGATACGGTGGCAAAACCGACTGTTTTTGTTACTACTGGTTTTGCATTTTTGTTTGCAAATATATGGTAAGCAAGAGTCACCACCGACTTTTATTTCATCCAACAAAGGAAAAGGAAAAAGAATAGAAAATACCTTTTTCGAGATGTTTTTGTGTACGGGGGTAGATTATAGAAAGGGAAGGTGTTAGCACCCTTTCTATACGTGGTTTTCCACGGGCTCTTAGGTACTTGCTCATTCTTAAATTGCTTTTGTGTGTTTGAAATTTTTTGAAAATGCCTTAGTGCGGCGTGTCACTTTATGGTAACCCTTGTATCAGTCCTCAAGGGTGTGATAAAGTTTTTTTGAAAACTTCATTTGAAAATCTTGTTTGAAAGTGTATGTGTAAAAATTTGTTGTTTTGAGCAAGTACCTAAAAGTTTCTACCTACTCGAAAAAGGATGTTCGTTTTCTTATTTACTTTAGACAGTGCTATCCTACTATTAAGGAGTAGGTAGCTCCATCGTTGGAGTTTAAGGGATAATCGAGAGGGACAAGTAATTACCCTTAGAGTCCTAAAGATCTTTCCGAGGAAACATTCGAACGGGTCATTTTTTATCTTTTGGGACTGGAAGACAACCACTAAGACTCCCTATACGTCATGACCATTTACCGAAGGCAACCGAAGTGGGGCAAACCCTATGAGTGATCATGTGAAAGTGTTTATTTATCTTTGCACAGTTAGGATTTTCTATTGTTTTAAATTATGGATTTATCTTTCGCATACAATCCTATTATCAATCACCTAACAGTTTATAATGACGGAAAGTAGAATGCGAGAAATTTAAACCTAGCTATTACAAGGCTTTGGGGAGGGGGATTACATAATCAAAAGCTTGGGGAAAAACAGTAAATGAAAATAATAATAAACCTAATTTAATACTATTACAAACTCGGAGCAGTTGCATTAATTGGAAAAATAATGAAATAAATACGCGAGATGAAATTAAATACCAGGAATTAAAATTAAATTCAACAACATTTAATTTAATAAATAAAGAAAACTATTTTTTTGGATTTTTTGAGAAAAGTAATAAATTTTGCAAATTAACCTAATTTCTAATTAATTTTTATTATGAAAAAAAGGAATTTAAATTATCCTAATTAACCTAATTAATTAATAGAATTAAATATTTTATATAAAAAACCTAATTCTTATTTTTGTGTTTTTATGATTTTTTATATATTTAATTTAAGAAAACAATGATTTTGTAAAATAATTAAAAATCAATAATTAAAATAAGAAATTAAAAAAGAAAAAAGAATGGGCCTGGTATGAAAAATAATTTTGGGGGTGTGAGGAGTTGAATTTTCCAGGCCTAATCCTGCTGGTGGCCCAACTGCTGCGTTTGATCTAGTGGGACTCTCATCTGAGGGTTTACCATGCTCCTTGCCTGCTGCATGTTAGATCTGATCAGGGGATGATCCAAAGCGTGAGATCTTGAGGTGTATGGTAAGCGCACTTGGAAGGATACTACTGGATCTGCAGTTAAGCATCAAGAAAAATACAAAAGCAACACACCTGGGATCGAACCCAGGACGTTTGCCTTAAGCGTGTGTTCCTTGGCCATCTACGCTGGAAGGCTTAACATAATAAACAAAATAAAATATAATCTAAACAAAGTAGTGCGCCCAGAAAAATGCACGAATTTTAGACAAGCCAATGGTATGCTGCCACGCTGTCATCTTCTTCCCCAGGGACTGTTGTTTTAGAAAGAGCTTTTACCTACGGACGAACTCGTCGCTATAGGCTATAGTGACGGTTCTTGTATGTGGCTACAAACCTGCAAACATACAAAATGCAATACAAGCAAACTAAATTTCATCCAAAGCCATGGATCGGTTGCAAATCAACCCCTAAACACGAAGAGGTCCTTAATTTGGTCTAATTTTGCCTCTAACTAGGGTTCCCCAAATTGGAGCTCCGGAACCCTAGCCATGGAAGATGCCCATACCTGCACTCAAACTTCAATCAAAGCATTCCAGTACGTTGTAAATATGATAACAAGCATAGATATATAATCAAAACATGTTTATGACACAAGAATCATTGTAATCGAGTTTTAGAAAAAAGGGTAAATCGTGAAGGTGATAGCACGTGATTCTTGATGCTTCAGGCCTTGATAATGCTTGCAATTGCTTTAGAGGATGCCCAGGGATGTGATTTGATCCATGGAATGGCTTGAAACAGCTTGTAGAACGGAATACGATATGCACTTTTTTGACAAAAAGTTGAACTTTGTTCTTGCTCTTAGGAAGGCAGGCTGTGCGTGAATTCTTGTCCTTAGGGTTCATAATGCTTTGTTATAAGTACTGAATCCAATTAGGTCATTATAATTGGAAAGAATCAAAAGATTGATGGTCTTGAATTTTGATTCAAATATTTCCAAAATGCGAGAAGGAACCTGGATAGTAGGGTTACTTAGAAATAAAATCCTGGATAGTAGGGTTGTGAGAAGGAACCTGGATAGCGGGGTTACTTCGAAATGAAAGCCTGGATAGTAGGGCTATGAGAAGGAACCTGGATAGTAGGGTTACTTCGAAATTAAAGCCTAGATAGTAGGGCTGTGAGAAGGAACCTGGATAGTAGGGTTACTTCGAAATGAAAGCCTGGATAGTAGGGATGTGAGAAGGAACCTGGATAGTTGGGTTACTTCGAAATTAAAGCCTGGATAGTAGGGCTATGAGAAGGAACCTGTATAGTATGGTTACTTCGAAATGAAAGCCTGGATAGTAGGGCTATGAGAAGGAACCTGGATAGTAGGGTTACTTCAAAATGAAAGCCTGGATAGTAGGGCTATGAGAAGGAACCTGGATAGTAGGGTTACTTCGAAATGAAAGCCTGGATAGTAGGGCTATGAGAAGGAACCTAGATAGTAGGGTTACTTCGAAATGAAATCCTGGATAGTAGGGCTATGAGAAGGAACCTGGATAGTAGGGTTACTTCGAAATGAAAGCCTGGATAGTAGGGCTATGAGAAGGAACCTGGATAGTAGGGTTACTTCGAAATGAAAGCCTGAATAGTAGGGCTATGAGAAGGAACCTGGATAGTAGGGTTACTTCAAAATGAAAGTCTGGATAATAGGGCTATGAGAAGGAACCTGGATAGTAGGGTTACTTCGAAATGAAAGTCTGGATGGTAGGGCTGCTTCATTTGATCACGTAGATTAGTTGAC
Organism: Vicia faba; assembly: GCA_948472305.1. Lineage (NCBI taxonomy): Eukaryota > Viridiplantae > Streptophyta > Magnoliopsida > Fabales > Fabaceae > Vicia > Vicia faba. The sequence continues at coordinate 156,406,378 of OX451735.1, read as the reverse complement.
CCATTTGGCTTCGGGAACTGATTTTCCATTAGTTGTCTGACATGTATAACTTCATGGATTTAATCTTGCACTATTGGAATTGTTGATGATAATCATCTTTCCGGAAAAGGTACAAGATTAATTATATGCGATGCATGAAATGCATTGTGTGATGATGTTCTCAAAATAAATGAGATTATGTTGTATGCAATATGTATGTGCACGTCATGATGTATGAACATGAAATGCTATTATTCCATATTCGAGCCTGGGAAAATAAATCCATGACTGCTGCTGGAGAGTAGTGGAAATTGAATTCCTGACAGTTGTAGAAAAAGTGGTTCTTCTACTTCTGCTGGGGATGGTGAACGGAGATGACTATGCTGTGGATTCACTCCTTTCTGTTTGAATATTATGCCGAGAAGAGACTCTGTTTGAGAAAAACTCTGCGGGAGAATAACTCGGTCTGAGAGAGGAGATGCTTTACTGGATGATTTCGCTGATTCGGAGAGATAAACTTCGTTGGGGGGATGAACTTCTGTATTGGAGGAATAAACTCTATTGGGGATTGAGCTTCTGTATTCAGAGAAATAAATTCTTCTTGGGATAACAACTTTATGAACCACTTGCGATTATAACATTTGGCTGGGGAATATAGATGTCGGCTCTCTGAAGGAACTTTGCTGGGGAAAGTAGCTCCTGTTTGGGGAAGCCGATGTCAAAGCTTTGGTAACCTCTACTCTATGGGGAGTGTAGATGTCACAGGGTCGCATGTAATGGTGAATTTATTCCAAAGATGTCTCTGCCCCTGTACCTGCTGAACAAAGTAACTGTCGGGATTGAAATGTTTTTTTAGATTTTGCCCCGTTCCTTAAGTCATGATCAACTGTCTTTCCGTTTCCTATGAGAATATTTGTGAATAACAATTATATTCAAATGCATATGTCAAGAATAAATCATTGGATGATTTTGCAAAACAAAACAGAAAAGGAAAAACACATGGTTTTGTAAAAATAACTTGTATTAATTTCTTGAAGTTGGCCTATAACAGGCCCTTTTGTACAAGGAAGCCGACGCTCTAGTAAGAGAACGCCGCCATGAAAATTAAATCTATTCAATATTGTGTACAAAGAGAAGAAAATAACTATGTGTAATAATCCCACTAAGTTTCAATTCTTCTATTGTCGCTATGTCTTCGAGCATCTCATCACTTTGCTGCTTGTCCGAAGCTGACTGAATTGATCGGTATCGTTCGAGCTTGATACTTGATATTGAGGTCTGGTCGCAAGGTTATCCAATGGGACATAGTGATACGCTTTACATACCTAAATTTTTCCTGGACCACCCTTTCGGGTTTTTAGTCCATCGGGATACCCTTTTTTGCCCAAGCCGCCTTTTCAGGTTTTCGACTTGCCGGGTGTACAGATTTTTTCATTTTCATCCCTAATTTTTTCCCGAACCCTTTTGGTTCGCCAGGAAGCCCTTATTTTTTCCTAAGCCAGTCAACCTAGTGGGTCTTTAATCATGCGTAGTATCTTTTCACTATGTCCGCATTGACAGGGTGAGGAAGGTCGTCACCGTCCATGGTGGTCAGAATCATGGCTCCACCTGAAAAAATGTTTTTGATCACAAATAGACCTTCGTATGTGGGAGTCCATTTGCCCCTGGGATCTCCTTGTGACAGTATGACGCGCTTGATCACTAGATCCCTGACTTGATATCCTTGGTGCCTGAATTTTTTGTTGAAAGCCTTGATCATCCGTTTTTGATACATTTGACCATGACAGACAACAGTAAGTCTCTTCTCATCGATCAAATTCAGTTGATCAAGTCGAGTCTGGATCCAGTCGTCTTCATTCAAACCCGCATCCTTCATAATCCTAAGAGAAGGTATCTGGACCTCAATAGGTAGGACAACCTCCATGTCGTATACTAGAGAGTAGGGTGTTTCCCCCGTTGACGTACGTGCTGAAGTGCGATACCTATGAAGAGCAAATGGTAACATCTCATGCTAGTATTTGTATGTCACCGTCATCTTCTGTATGATCTTTTTGATGTTCTTGTTAGCAGCTTCGACAACACCATTCATCTTCGGCCGATAGGGAGAAGAGTTATGATGTTGTATCTTGAATTGCTTACAGAGTTTGGTGATCATCGTGTTATTGAGATTCATACCATTGTCAGTGATGATTCTCTCTGGCACACTGTAACGACAAACCAGGTTATGTTTGATGAACCGCGCCACAACATTCTTGGTAACAGTAGTAAAGGAGGCAGCTTCAACCCACTTCGTGAAGTAATCAATGGCCACCAGGATGAAGCGATGCCCATTGGAAGCGGTAGGTCTAATCTCTCCGATCATGTCAATTCCCCACATTGCAAAGGGACAAGGATCCGTCTAGACATTCAAGGGAACCGGAGGTACATGCACCTTATCAGCGTAGATTTGGCACTTGTGGCAAGTTCGGGAGTGCTGATAACAATCTGCTTCCATAGTGGACCAATAGTATCCTGCCCGTAGGATCTTCTTAGCCATGGTATGTCTACAGGAATGGGTTTCGAAGGTACCTTCATGTAGATCTGTCATAATCCTCTCTTCTTCGCTCTTGTCTACACACCGAAGTGAGGTAGAGTCATGGTTGCGCTTGTAGAGGATTCCATTACTGAGAAAGAATTTCGCGGCGAACCTTCTCAGAAACTTCTTATCATTGACAGATGCCCCCTCGGGATACTCTTGAGCCTCGAGATACCTCTTTACTTCGTGAAACCAAGGTTTGTCTGCTACCTCTTCAGTATCAATCTCACAGCAGTACGTTGGTCCATCCAACCTCTTAATGGTGATTCGGGGAGCTTCATTATCCCACCTAAGCTTGAACATAGATGACATGGTAGCTAGTGCATCCGCTAACTGATTCTCTTCTCGTGGGAAATGTTCAAAGGTTACCTCCTCAAAGTGTGGGAGCAATGTCAACACATGTTCTTTGTACGAGATGAGGTTCGGATGCTTCATATCCCACTCTCCTTTGATCTGACTTATCACCAAGGCTGAATCCCCGAAGAAGCTTAAGAATTTGATCCTTAGGTCGATAGCCGCTTTGAGCCCCATGATGCATGCTTCATACTCTGCCATGTTGTTGGTAAAGTTAAAGCATAGTCAGGCAGTGAAAGGAGTATGGAAGCCCTCGGGGGATATGATTACAACACCAATGCCATTACCGAGTGCATTTGAGGCTCCATTAAAAACCATGGTCCATCGGGATCCTTCTTCAGGTCCTTCATCCGGTCCAGGTTCTTAATAGTCAGTCACTAGCATAATATTCTCGTCTGGGAACTCGAAATTCATGGATTGGTAGTCATCCACGGCCTGATGAGACAAATGATCAGCTAATACACTCCCCTTGATTGCTTTATGGGTTGTATATTATATATCGTATTCAGTTAAGATCATTTGTCGTCTTGCTATTCTTCCGGAGAGAGCGGGCTTCTCGAAGATGTACTTGATCAGATCCATCTTAGATATCAACAAAGTTGTGTGGGTCAACATATACTGTCTTAGTCAGCGAGCAGCCCATGCCAAAGTGCATCAAGTTTTCTAGAGCAGTGAGTATCATGTTTCACAATCGGTAAACTTTTTGCTAAGGTAGTATATTGCGTGCTCTTTTCAACGCTGGATTCTTAGCTGTCACCTTCTATTCGCAGTGAGTTGCTAATGTTGTTCCGGTACCTAAGAATCCAGCGTTGAACTATTTCATAACCTCTGCTTTGATCTTCTTTGACATTTCAGGGCGCATACGACGTACCTTCTATTTAACCAGAGGACAATCTTCTTTAGTCGACAGACGATGAACCACTATATATGTGTCTAGACCAGGCATGTCTTCATATGACCAGGCAAAGATCTCAACATAATCGTGCAACATCTGTATCAACCGTTGTTTGACCTTAATCTCCAGATTTACGCCGATCTTGACTTCTTTTCTGTCTACCTCTATGCCCAAGTTTACCATCTCAACTAGCTCTTCATGAGGCTGTATAGCCCTCTCTTCCTACTGTAATAGTCTAGTAAGTTCTCCAGGTACCTCATAATCTTTCTCACCTTCGTCCTAGGCTTGGATGATCGGATTTTTGAAGTTATAACTGGAAATAGCAGAACTGTTATCAATGGGATCCAAAGTGTATATGGATCCGCAGTTTGATCATGTGAGTGTGTGTAAGAGCATAGTTGTATTGATAAAGTGAAAAGCAAAAAATAAAAACAGAGAGCGCAAAATTTGTATGCAAGAAACGTCCAATGTTTTATTGATGACATATGATAATGACATATAATAACCCTCACAAATAAACTATTTTGCCTCGGGTAAGACACAAGGCCATATAGTTTATATTATTTATTACAAATTCGAAAAACAAGTAAGACAATTACTACTGAACAAAAGTAATCGGCACAAAATCCTTGGCCGTCCAGTTACTAGGTCCACTATTGGTAGTAGGGTAGATCCAGCTGTCAATATCAGAATTCTCATCATCGTCTTCTATAGCATTGACCCTACGATTTCTGATGCATAGGGGAGGTCCTCCATCCCGAGCACGTCGAACAACCCTTTGAGCTCCTAAAGTAAATCCCAAACCAAATTTGTCATTTTTATGAGGAAAATCAGGGAGCTATCTCCAAATGGTACACCCACCTTCTTCAACCACTGCTCTGGCGTCTTTGAGAGAAGCCATCTTCAAAGGAGGTTTGGTGATCTCCGGGGTACTGTGACAATCTCCACACACCTGAAAGAGTTCAAGTGGCTTACCATGTACTCCTCTTCCCCATGCACAGTGACAATCTCCCCCCTTCACTAGATACTTCAGCATTTGGTGCAGCGTAGAAGTAACGGCTCCAACTTCATGGATCCAAGGACGACCCAACAAACAAGAGTAGGATGGCCTAATATCCATCACATAGAAGGTGGATTCAAAGGTCTGGGAACCCACTTTGACAGGGATGTCCACCTCCCTGTGCACCATTCTCTTTGAACCGTCGAAAGCCCTCGCCACAATATTACTGGGCTTTAAGGTCAAACCTTCACAATCTAGCCTATCAAGAGCCTTCTTGTGCAGAACATTCAGTGACGATCCAGTGTCCACCAGCACATGGTCCATGGAAGTGCCCCTGCATTTGATCGAGACATGTAGAGCATCATTATGCTTTCTCCCCTTTGGTGTCAAATCAGCGTCTGAAAAACCTAACCCATTATCTGCAGTCAAACTGGCCACACAATCTTTGAATTGGTCAACAGAGGTTTCTTGCGGCACATGCGCAGTCTTGAGAAATGTAATCAAATCCTTTCCATGGGCCTCAGAACATAATAGTAGAGAAAACATTGATATCTTCGAAGGGGTTTGCCCCAGCTGCTCGACCACATTGTAGTCGCTCTTCTTGATTATTTTTAAAATTTCCTCCATTTCTTGTTTAGAGGATTCCAAAACAAATTTTCTAGGCGCCTCCGTCCGGGCAGGCTCCCCTATAGCTTCTTTGCCCCGAGTCTGAGATAACTCATCGGCAGGGATAACAACTGGATTAAGGATGGGAGTAGTAGCAGAAGTACTAGCAGGAATAACAGATGGAATAAAAACAGGCTTAGCAACAGTCTTTGAGGAGATATCGGGAGAGAAAACCCTTCCACTTCGAGTAATTTTGTTGGTCCCGACAATGTTACTGATATCGGGATTAACCTCTTCAGTCTTCAAATCCTGCTTGACGCCATGGTAGTAAACGTCAGCACCATAATTCCAAGGAAAAACTTTGTCCGAGGAGTATGGTACAGGGCCAGGAAAAGTGATTATCAATGGAGCAATTCTTGGAGCATGTGTAATCCTAACAGGTCTTTTAGAAGATACCTTGGAAGGATTGGCCGAAATGGTTATGATAGCAACATCTTCATGTAGGACAGCCGACATCGTAGTCTTTTCGAACAAAATCTCTCTGTTATCCATCAGGCGTTGAACACCTGCTTTCAGCAAATAACAACCAGAAGGCAGAGATAAACACATGTGGCAACCTTCACCGCAACTCGGAAATAAACTGGCCAACAACAAATTCTTCTTGACGGTCATAAGAGGAGTGGAAACTTCATCCACAAAAGTAACAAATAGATCAGTATCAACGACATTAACACCACATTTATGCTTGGGCATGGGAGCAGTTATAACATTAGGCTTCTCAAGAGCATCAAACTCAATCTCTTTTGCTTTGATCAGATCCTATATCTTATTCCTCAGAGCCCAACAGTCATTTGTATCGTGGCCTGGACTCTCAGAATGGTAAGCACACCGAGCGTTTGGATTGTACCAAGGAGATGTGGTATTGGGATTCTTTGGAGCCTCCTTCAAGGTTGCCAAGTTTGATTTTAACAGATGGGGTAAAACCTCAGACAATGTCATATTGATCTGGGTGAACTTCCTTTGAAGTCTTTCTACCCTTGGCTGATTGTTTCGTTGTTGAGTAGCCGCAGGCCTAGGTATTACTACAGTCCTTACCGTTGGACGGTGCTCAGCTCAGCTCTGACCTCTTGGGTTATAAATATAATTGACCTCCTTCTTACCCATGAATGGCTTCTTCACTATACTCGAAGAGGTGTCTTTCTGGATCTTGCCACTTCGGATCACGGCTTCTACCCTTTCTCCAGTCAATATCATCTCCGTAAAACCAGTTGAGGAGCTACCAATCAAGTGATTGAAGAACGGACCAGATAGCGTACCGAGAAACATGTCCACCAAATCTGTATCAGACAAAGGGGGTTGGACTCTCCCTGCCAAATCTCTCCATTTCTGCGTGTAGTCCTTAAAACCTTCACTTGCACCCATAGATATTCTCTGGAGTTGAGTACGGGTAGGAGCAAGGTCAGTGTTATATTGATACTGCTTATAAAAAGCGGCAACCAGATCTTCCCAGTTGTGGACATTGATTTCCTCCAGGTGATAGAACCACTCAAGCTGAATCCCAGATAGACTGTCTTGAAAGAAATCGACCCACAAGTTCCTATCAGCAGTGTGAGGATGGATCTTCCTCACATAAGAACAGAGATGAAGCTTAGGGAAATATACCCCATCATACTTTGCAAATACCGGAGCCTTGGACTTCGGTGGAATGACAACCCCAGATACCAAACACAGCTCTTTAAAATCCAGTCCTGGTATTCTCTCGATCTCCATTACGCTCATACGATCCTCTAACTGTTTGTATCTATCTTCAGTGGGAGGATACTATTCCTCATTGTAATCAGTGTCGTTATCAGAAACCTATGGGCTAGGGTCCTCCTCTGTTGTCTCTCTTCTTGATTCTCCCCTTCTTTGGATGCGGAGGCCAGATCAACCGGTTTCTTCAACGGTCCTCTGAATCTTCTGCCCAGATTCAGGACAGCAGCGGACTTCTTTGCCTTCTTTTTTCTATCTTTCAGAATAAGGGCCTTCAGATCTTCCTACCCTTTAGCCAAAGTTACGAACATTTGCTGAAATTAGGCATTTTGTGCCTGGAGATCCTTGATACTTTGTTCAGAACTCATTACTGCTGAAATAGATAGCGAAGAAGATAAGAAACCTGTTATGAAACCTGTTTATGCAATGTCATGGATGATATGCGTATGCAATGATTTCAAGAATTCTTAAAGGCTCAAATTTGCTTAACCAAAAGAAACACCCGTTAATTGTATTAATAAGTTCGAATTGTTACAAAGAGTGCCTTTTAGGCTTACAATCAAACAAAACAAAACTTAAAGCAAAAATAAAATTAAGTTTCCCATGAGCGCATCCTCTTTGGTGAAATGTAGGCGTTTATATTCCTATCTTCATGAAGTAGCCTAGTGTGTTCCAGGACTCTCTTCTTGCTGGCGTAGAATTGATCTTCAAACGTATCCCGCTCTTCCTTAAGTTGAACCCATGATTTTTGTAACTCCTCATGATTAGTTGGCATGTCAGGATGAAGAATAAGATAAGAAGTGTCTCCTTCAGAAACCGGTTCCATAATCATGGGCAGGATGGCAGGGTAAGGCATCATAAGACTTTAGGCACGGGCTCGTACCCATTTGAGATAAGGATCAAGAGGGATGGAATTCTTGTGCCCCAGTGGTCTTGCTATCAACTCTATGTACCATGCCCCAAGCTCGCATGAACCTTTTACGGTAACCCTGAGCATCATTCTCATAGTCTAAGATGATTCCTTGGATAAGTGTATCATGAGGACCATCCCTTCTCACATATCTAAACTGTCGCAGCGCCAAACAATGATTGTAAGTGATTCCTCCCCTAATGCCTAAGAGATGGACATTAGGGAACTCTCTGCATCGATCAATGATGGTAAGATTCTTTGAGGATCGAGGACATTAATGAATACCTTAATGTGTAAGGGTCATTAGCCTATGAGACCATCTCAAACCCTATTCATTCTTCAAGATAGATCGGGGTAGGTGCGAAATAAACCACCTAGCCAAAAGAGGAGTGCAACTCAGAAGGGTCCCTCTTTTATTTATAGTACGAGTATCCAGAGAATGCAGAATATCTCCAAGTAGAGTAGGTACCGGATTGCTTGACAGGAAAACCTTAACCGCATTCACGTCTATGAGCTGGTCCGGATTAGGGAACAATACCAAGCCATAGATGAGAAGGGCTAACACCTCTTCAAATGCTTGTAAGTTCAGGGTATCCAAAAAAATGATGATCTTTGTTTAACAAGAACTTAGCCAAAAAAACCCTTGACACCTCTCATGGTTTCCCAATTTGCTACTACGTCAGACCGTTGTAAGGACATAGCTTTAGCAATATATTCAGGTTTAGGGTCTCCTTCCATACCATTGAAAGGTACCTTGTTAAGGATAGGCACCCCCGGTAACAGAGAAAAATCCTTCGTAGTAGGCACTAACTGGTAATCCGGAAAGGTGAAGCAGTGATGTAGAGGGTCAAAGAATTGAAAAAGAACCTTTAACATTTATTCATTGGGGTTTAAGGTGACCAGGATGAGAAGTCGGCCATGTCTTTCAGTGAAGGGAGAGCTTTTAGGAACCCTTGATACTAATTCCATAAGCTGAGGAGGTACCTTTACCAGACTGACTTGGATAGTGAATCTGCGGGCAAGGGCCATGTCCTACAAAACAAGACAAAAACAAACCCTAAGATTCCTTGAAATTATTAGTATGATATGCTATGTTATGATGTCATGATTATTCTCATATATAGCAGATATAGAAAACACATGCAAATCACACAGAGACCTTAGGTTTAAGGCTTACATGGATTTTAAGGTAATACCCTTTTGAAGTTGGATTGGTTCAACCTCTTCTAAATATAGTGTTGTACCCCAAAATTTACCCTCTTTTCATACACACATATTATTGGTTTTATGGTTATAGAATAAAGGTATATTTATCAAGCTTCTTCAGGTTACAAGTGACGTTTATTTCGCCAATGGATGTTCTCAGAGTATTTTCTGTGCTGAAGATCGGTTCGCTGTTTTGCAATGATTCGGGGTTCAAAGATTCACAAGTCCAACCCGCACGTCATATTCAGGTGTTATTTCTCCAAGATATCTCTATTAACGTATTCTCAAATTTAGGTTCGACTCAAGAGTCAATTCTTTAAAGAAGGTCTCCGAATGTGTGAGTTTTCTCGAAGAAATGTGGTGAAAAAGTGTGCTGAAAGTGCAGTTTTTACGCATAAAAAAATTCATAACTTGAAGATCGTGGCTCGTTTTGAACCCATTCTGGTGGCACAAATTTCATATTGACGTCATCTATATTTTCATCTCTCACGGCTGGAAGCCAATTTCGATCAGAAGATCTTCAAAAATGCAGATTTATCAAGTATTTTCGTACAGAAAATTTGTGACAGAAGTTTATTTGCGTCATGTTCACAAAATCATAACTTGGTCGATTTTCATTGTATCGAGCTGGTTCCAGCGCCAAAATTTCACAAATTGAGTTGACTACATTTTTACAAGAGGTATCGAGTTTGAATGATATCCAAAAGGCCTTCATTTTTTATCCAGAGTGCGCGTGACACGCCGAAAATCTTGAATGCTGAATATTATTTCATCTGGGTCGAAACTTCAAAAATTCATAACTCGGTCAACTTTTATCGGATCGGGCCCATCTTTTTACACAAGGTCACTGACTCAGAGATCTACAACCTTTCTTCCAAAGTTGAGACCAGGTTATGCTCTGATCAATACCAGTTTTTTATTGAAGAACGTGTCAGAGTTGACACTGGAGCCCAAAATAAGTTTATCTAAGCCAAAACTTCAAAAATTCATAACTAATTCACCGTTTATCCGATTGAGCCCATTTTCGGACAGGAGTTAGTTTTCGATGTCGGCTACATTTTGTTTTCATATTTCAACTTCAAAAATTTCATTTAAGCCCCTGCGATATAGACTGGAAGGTGACGGACTCAAGTGAACATTGGAGGCCCAATTGCACATTCAAAGCCCATATCTTTGCTCTAATTTCCATTATATAATCTCATTCTTTTCACACAAACAAAACGGAAAAAAAAACCTTTACCACAATCCTGTCAGAATATCAAATTCTTTCAAGAACCCTAAAATCTTGAAATTCTTATTACAAATCCCCATCTCACTACAAACAAGCCATCCTTGTCACGAACCCACATCTCACTACTTCTCCAGTAAGGGTAAGGCTGGTTTGATCTCCATGATCAAAAGAGCATAGAAGCATTCATCTCACTACTTCTCCAATAAGGATAAGGCTGGTTTGATCTCCATGATCAAAAGGGCATAGAGGCATTCATACAACCCATATCGGTTTTAACATTAAAAAATGTTTATATATTTATTTTCTTTGTATTTCATGATATAGTAACTTATTTAATGTGTTCATGAGATTCAACACTACAGATTTAGACAGGATCCCATGCAGGATTATTAGAAAATGCTGATTGCCAAAACAGAAACTGATGGTCAAAACAGAAGAACCACCAATGCATGGTGAGGCAGACATCCTGAGAAGGTTAAGGGCGTGAGTTCAACAACCACCTCTATTGGTTTTGGTTTTCTTCCTATATTTGTCATTTTACTTATTTTCATTCTTTCTGTTTAAAACTTTTTTTTCATAAAATTTAACATTTTTCACAAACCTTTGATTTTTCCTCCTAAACTCGAATAATTAGTTTTAGGTCTTTTTTTAATTTAATTTTAGGTTTTAAATTAATTTTTGGTTCAACAACCACCCATGACATTTACATTATCTTTATTTTCTAACCCTATTTTTCATTGATGTTTCTTCCCCAATCTATTTTTTGGCAAACTTAATTCTTTCTTATTAATCATTACACATAAATCTTTTTTTTCAAAACTAGCTTTTTTTAATTAAAATTAGTTAGGTTTTAGGTTTTTTTTCTTATTAACCTTTTTTATCTTTCAAAATTAACCTTTTTTTAATTAAAACTAATTAGGATTTAGACATTTTAATTAAATTTTTTCAAAATGAATATTTTTTTATTAAACAATTAGGTTTTAGGTTTTCTTTGTAATTAACCCTTTAATTAACCTTTTTTTAACAAATTAGGATTAGGTTTTTGTTTTAGTTAGTAACTGAATTTTTGACTTTTTTTTTCATTTATTAATAAATTAAGTTAATTAACTTTTTTATTAAAATTAGTTAGAATTAGGTTTTTTAATTAACTTAAAATTATTTTCTACAAAAAACACCAAAAACATTAACTTAGAATTTTAGGTTTTAATTTTTCCTTAATTTCTTTTTATTTATTCTTTTACATTTTAATTTATAGGAAAATTGTATAGGTCGCATTATCAATGTAATAGCGTAGATTTATCTTTTCTCGCATTTTTTTCTAATTATGTAATTGCTTCCGGAATGTAACAGTATTAGGATTTCTTTTCCGCATTATTCACTATTATGTATCTGCAAAAGCCTTGTAATATCTAGGACTTTAAACTTTCTTGCTTTTAATTCCGCAAACTATAAACTGCTTAGATGTATGTTAATAGGATTGTATGGAAAGACAAACTGAAAATTAAAATAATAGATCACCTTAATTGTGAAAAGATTAAATAACTGAAATCAAACATATACACATATTCACTCTTAGGGTACTCCTCACTTGGTTGCCTCGGTAAACAATGATCATGTCCCTCGAACGTAGGGATATCTTAGCAAAAGACCCTCAATTTTAAAGTCATCGTAAAGATCATAGTCCCTTAACGTCCCTCGAGTTGCGTACAAGAAATGATCTTGTCCCTCGATGTTGCCTACGAATATATGATGACAGTCCCTTCGAAATGCTAAGGTATCCTTACATGTTTCCTTCAATGACCATTACGTCCCTTTCGATAGTCCCTCAAACTCCAACGACGATACTACCTACTCCTTAATAGTGGGATAGCGTTGTCTAAAGGAAATATAACAAAAACAATCTTTTTTCGAGTAGGTAGATGCTTGTAGGTATTTTCTCAAGTAAAAACTTTTCACACAAACACCTTTCAAAATGATTTTCAAAACAAACTTCATCACACCTTTGAGGAATGATACAAGGGTTATCACGAAGTTAAAATTTTCAAAATCAAAGAACACACACAAGCAAGTTTGAAAGATGAGCAAGTATCTAAGAGCCCATGGAAAACCATGGATAGAAAGGGTGCTAACACCTTCCCTTTCTATAATCTACCCCCCGTACTCATAAATCTCGAAAAAAGGTTTTTTTTCTGTTCTTTTTCCTTTTCCATGATTGGATAAAATAAAAGCCGATGGCGGCTCTTGCTTACCGCGACATTTTGCAAACAAAAAACGCAAAATGCAAACCAGTATTAACAGTCAGTTTTTCCACCGTATCACAGAGCTGACGAATCTGCTGGGGAATTATAAGTTGGGTATACCTTAGGATCTAGTTCATCATAATTTCTTCTTTTAATTTCTTTGTTTGCATTACTTTTAAGGGTTTGTTTGGAGTTACTATAGATCCTAACCCGGATCTGGGGAATACCTTTTAGGTAAGTATAAATAGACTGTGAGGGAACTGTACGACATAGACCGATACGGTTGAAGCATTAGCTACGTTGGTGTGGCACTTTGGTTGGTGCCGGTATCCCTTGTAGAGAAATGAGGAGAATACAGGGCCGCCGTGTGGTGTCGTTAAGCATCAACTGACCTTAAAACCTTTAATCTCCCAACTTGGCCATTAGAAAGTAGTGAGATAGTCGGCCTCGGTGTAAAGTTGAGAACTGGTTGATACTCGATGCTACACTCATTGAGACCATACTCTCAGAATAATTTCGGCCGCAAGAAAAGATTGCATGAGCTGAAACCATGACCGATGGAGGATGGTTAGTGATATTGAGATCCTCTAGAACCCGGTTACTTTTCTAGGACATGTTAAACCAACTAAACTTCAAGAGGGTACTACCTTAAAACCCATGCAAGCCTAAACCTAAGGCTGTTTGTGTGACTTGTGTGCTTTCAACTTGAACTACTTGCACAATTTTATTATCTGACAACATGAGTTCCTTGCAGGTTTTGTTTACAGTCCTTATCCAATAACTTGGATTTCTTGTCGGGTTTACTTTCTTACATCACTTCGCACCTTTGCTTAAAAGCATAACATACACATCATAACATCATGCCTTAACATTTCCTTAACCATTTCAAGGATCTCGAGGGCCTGTGATGCAGGTTATGATAAATCAGACGTCTAGAAAGGGGCAAGGGGATTTATTTTCCTCTAGCCAATGTCATATAGAGATCAAAACACGATAACTTGAGTCAGGGGCTATGACCCACTCAATATGGTGAGCTTGACTCCTGTAGAAGGAATCTTAACGACACGAAGTTTCTTCAATCAAGCTGTAACCAAATTCTAACAGTTTCTTGTTTACCCCACGAGATCCTTGAAAACATTGCATACATATATCATACATATCATTGCATAACAGGTCTTCCAGTACAGTTCTCTCATGTTCTCGCTGTTTATTTCAGCAATGGCTCTCAAACAAGACAACAGAGATCTTCAAACTCAAGAAGCTCAGTTCAGGGACATATTCCTAAACCTATCCAAGGGGCAGGAAGAGTTGAAAACACTCCTCGTTGGGAACTTGGTCAAGAAAAGTCCTGAAGACAATAAGGACGAACGACTGGAACAACTGCAAGCTGAGGTAGGTGCAATGAGAACCCAGATGTTGGGGCAGATGGCTCTTATCCAAGGCCTAGCCCGAAGACAAGAAGAGCTGAAAGCCATCATCAACTAACTTCATCAAGACGGATACAACAGTATGAAGCAAACAGTCGAGGTCGGGGACCAAGTCATTGATCAACCTCCAAGAAGACCTTTTGTTCATTAGAATTTTCAATGTGTAATTTTATTTTGATTTGTTTGAACATTTATTCATATCAAACCTCGTTATTTCATCAATGCATTGCACATGTTTGTCTTGAATCAATTCATTCGTATTCATTATTTCGAAAATGTGTTCTTATTTCCTTTTGTGATATTCAACTCTCGATTAAAAACTCTAAGCCTTAGAGGGAGGATGACGAAAATGATACCACAATCTCTACAGTATGCTTTTAAACAAAACCCGCTGACGATGTACAGGCGTTGTTTCAAATCCCAAACAGTGGAGTTATAAGGAAGATAATCCCTAGTTAACCCCTTTGAGCCAAAGAAGTAGGAGTTTTTCTTTTCACAATAATTAAAACCCTTAATCATAACCTGGGGCAGGGTAGTTTTCTCAGTTAATTCAGAGGCGCATTCAGTCACAATCTTCCGCTTCGTACACAATGAATGGCATTAAAGACATCCTTCCAAATCAAAAGACGGTGATGGTTCTGCATAATCATCCAAGCAGGCAGTCATTATCTCTCGAAATAAAAGCCCGCTAAGTCAAAACCTATGAAGGAGACTTAAGAAAAAAAGCTAGGGCATCCTACTGACTGTAATCATAAAAGAAACAGTTCAGGCAAAAGACAGGGATAGTAAAACCAAAAAAGAGGTTACTATAAATCCTCGGAAAAAAAAAAGATTACAAACTGACTGCCTTTTTCAAGTAAACTTTTAGCATCCGAACCATCACCGGAACATCAAGGACAATATTCCAGAACTCAACTGGGATTCTAAACACCCAATTAACTGAGCATAGGACTGAAGAACATCACGAAGAACGGGTGGGTACAAATAAATTTTGAGCCTTTATCCTTTGTTTCTTAAACCGTGAACCAAGCCACGTTATAACCCTTAAAAGTCCTAGCTGAAGCATGGGTTAGTTTGAGAGCATACTATTACAAAGGTATCCTGACTCCTGAAGGTTTGTTACGAATCCCGAGTTGATATCACATCTTTGCAAAATTCTATTTTACTTAAAAAACTGCATTTTCAAAACCTCAAGACAGACATAAGCTTTGCATTCTTAAAATAACATTGTTTGCATATGACTATTTGTTCAACAGCAGAGAAATTCGCACGACGAATATCTAGTGAACAAAAACCTTCTTAATAAAAAGGATCACCTCAAGTGGAAAAACACCTCCAACCAAGGGGCACGACATGATCATTGTCCATCATCTGGGGCAGTTAAGTCAAGATTCAAGGAATCTCTCAAAGATGCCAAATAGCCAGGGGAAAATCTCCATCTGAATCACTTGAGGGCATTGGGCATGAATTCCAGCAACGAATCCTGTACGATCAAACAAACATCTTCTGGCAGTGTGGCAACACAACACTATCGACAGTGACAACTCCCTACACCCTGAGAGCATGGACATAGTCAGAAAATACTGTGTATGAACAAATACCCGCTAGGTTGACTGGCCTAGGCAAAAATAAGGTCATCCCGGCAAACCAAAAGGGTTCGGGCAAAAATTAGGGATAAAAAAAAATGTGTACACCCGGAAAGTCGAAAACCTGAAAAGGCAGCTTGGGCAAAAAAGGGTATGCCGGTGGACTGAAAATCTGAAAAGACAGTCCAGGCAAAAGTTAGGGATTAAAGCGTACGACTATGTCCCGTCACCTTGTAACTTTCCTATCAGTAGAAGACTTATCATTCCGATCGGCAGTTACCAAGCACCTCATAAGTTGGGATAACACTCAATCCACAAGGTCTCCGTAGGCACTTTCTCCAGCAGGTACAGGGGCAGAAAAGTCTTGATACGAAGTCATTGTCATATCCTCAACATGCGTCCCAGTAACATCTACACTCCCCACAGAGTGGAGGAAACCAAAGTTTTGATCTCTGCTTCCCCAAACAGGAGTTACTTTCCCCAGCCAAGATCTTTCGGTGAGCCGACGTCTATATTCCCCAACTGAATTTTGTAATCGCAAGCGGTTCATAAAGTTGTCTCCCAAGCGGAGTTTATTTCTATGAATACATAAGCTCAATCCCTAACAGAGTTTATTCCTCCAGCTACGGAAGTTCATCCCCCAACAGAGTTTATCTCTCCGAATTGGAAAAATATTCCAGCAAAGCATCTCCTCTCTCAAACAGAGTTATTCCCCCGCAGAGTTGTTCTCAAGTAGAGTCTCTCCTCGGCAGAATATCTATAAACAAGGGGAAAATCCCTAGCATAGTCATCTCCGGTTCGCCATCTCCAGCGGAAGTAGAAGAACCACTGTTTCTACAACGATCAGGAATGTAATTTCCAGTACTCTCGAACAGCAGTCATGGATTTATTTTCCCAAACTCGGACGTGCCACAATAGCATTTCATGTTCATACATCATGACGTGCGCATACGTATTGCATACACCATAATCTCATTT
Source organism: Vicia faba (assembly GCA_948472305.1). Classification (NCBI taxonomy): domain Eukaryota; kingdom Viridiplantae; phylum Streptophyta; class Magnoliopsida; order Fabales; family Fabaceae; genus Vicia; species Vicia faba. The sequence goes on along the minus strand of OX451735.1, from coordinate 156,389,639 downwards.
ATTTTGAGAACATCATCATACAATGCATTTCATGCATCATATACGATTAATCATGTACCTTTTCAGGAAAATGGTTATCACCAACAACTTCCAGTAAGTTCAAGATTAGCTCCTGAAACTAAACAGAGTAATTATCTGCACGATCAAATGCAGCTTTACACGGGTTCGCCACGAAGCAATCTTACACGGGTTTCTCCTAAATGCAACTTCACACGGGTTTATCCTGAAAAATCTTACATGGGTCTTTTCTCATACATTTCCAAATAAATTTTTACACAAACTTATCTCAAAATAACCTTACCCCTGTTCATTCTGAAGTTTTACACGAACTTATCACAAAGTAACCTTACCTAGGTTCCTCCTGAAGTTTTACACGAACTTATCCCAAAGTAACCTTACCCAAGTTCCTTCTGAAGTTTTACACGAACTTATCATAAAGTAACCTTACCCAGGTTCCTCCTGAAGTTTTACACGAACTTATCCCAAAGTAACCTTAACCACGTTCCTTATGAAGTTTCACTCAGACTTATCCTAAAGCAACCTTACCCAGGTTCCTTCTCGGTTCAGATGCAGTTTTACCCAAACTCTTCACGAAACAACCTTACCCAGGTTCCTTCTCACAGCCCTACTATCCAGGCTTTTATATCGAAGTAACCCTACTATCCAGGTTCCTTCTCACAGCCCTACTATCCAGGCTTTCATTTCGAAGTAACCATACTATCCAGGTTCCTTCTCACAGCTCTACTATCCAGTCTTTCATATCGAAGTAACCCTACTATCCAGGTTCCTTCTCACAGCCCTACTATCCAGGCTTTCATATCGAAGTAACCCTACTATCCAGGTTACTTCTCAAGCCCTACCATCCATGCTTTCATATCGAAGTAACCCTACTATCCGGGTTCCTTCTCAAGCCTTACCATCCAGGCTTTCATATCGAAGTAACCCTACTATCCAGGTTCCTTCTCACAGCCCTACTATCTAGGCTTTCATATTGAAGTAACCCTACTATCCAGGTTCCTTCTCACAGCCCTACCATCCAGGCTTTCATATCGAAGTAACCCTACTATCTAGGTTCCTTCTCACAACCCTACTATCCAGGCTTTCATATCGAAGTAACCCTATTATCAAGGTTCCTTCTCACAACCCTACTATCTTGGCTTTCATATCAAAGTAACCCTACTATCTATGTTCCTTCTCACAGCCCTACTATCCAGGCTTTCATATTGAAGTAACCCTACTATCCAGGTTCCTTCTCACACCCATACTATCCAGGCTTTCATACCGAAGTAACCCTACCATCCAGGTTCCTTCTCGTAGCCCTACTATCCAGGCTTTCATATCGAAGTAACCCTACCATCAAGGTTCCTTCTCAGCAGCCCTACTATCTAGGCTTTCATATCGAAGTAACCCTACTATCCAGGTTCCTTCTCACAGCCCTACTATCCAGGCTTTCATATCGAAGTAACCCTACTATCCAGGTTCCTTCTCACAACCCTACTATCCAGGCTTTCATATCGAAGTAACCCTACTATCCAGGTTCCTTCTCACATCCCTACTATCTAGGCTTTCATATCGAAGCAAACCTACTATCCAGGTTCCTTCTCATAACCTCACTATCTAGGTTCCTCCTCTCTTATCACCAAACAGCAGTCCACAACACTGTAAGACCTGGACCTGATCAAACACGATCGGTTTCGCATTTCCCCAGTAAGTCACGATGCAACTTGTACCCTAACCAAATATGCAGTTCACTTCCACTTCCTCAAGCAGGAGTTATTTCCCCAGTAGAGTAACGGACAACTGAAGCTCCTAAAATTCTATTTCTCCCAAGACAAAGACCAACATTCCTCAGAAGATTCCTCCTCAATGATAGGAGCAGGAATTCTCATCAAAGGAATATCTCGGGAAATCAACATCCTCTAGATGGCATCTTTAAGCCCATCTCCGACGATTCTCCGTCATATCTTCCGGATGGCATCTTTAAGCCCATCTCCGGTGACCTTCTGTCATCTCCTTCAAATGGCATTTGTAAGCCCATTCCCGATACTACCTACATAGTTAAGCATCATTACATACGAGTACAAATTTCTGGGCACTCTAGTGTTCAATCATCTTCCACCTTCAGATTACGAAAGGCAGACAGTCAATCTACATCTTCAGGTTTAAGAAGATTGAACAGGGGCAGCTATTGTACCCGAAAATTTACCCTCTTTTCATACATGCATATTATTGGTTTTATGGTTATAGAATAAAGGTATATTTATCAAGCTTCTTCAGGTTACAAGTGACGTTTATTTCGCCAATGGATGTTCTCAGAGTATTTTCTGTGCTGAAGATCGGTTCGCTGTTTTGCAATGATTCGGGGTTCAAAGATTCACAAGTCCAACCTGACGCGTCATATTTATGTGTTCTTTTGCCAAGATATATCTGATAACGTATTCTCAAAGTCAGGTTCGGCTCAAGAGTCAATTCTTTAAAGAAGGTCTCTGAATGTGGTGAAAAAGTATGCTGAAAGTGTAGTTTTTACGCACAAAAAAATTCATAACTTGAAGATCATGGCTCATTTTGAACCCTTCCGGTGGCCAAAATTCCGTCTTGACGTCATCTACATTTTCATCTCTCACGGATGGAAGCCAATTTCGATCAAAAGGTCTTCAAAAATGCGGATTTATCAAGTATTTTCATACAGAAAATTTGTGACAGAAGTTTATTTACGTCATGTTCAGAAAATCATAACTTGGTCAATTTTTATTGTATCGAGCTGGTTCCAGCGCCAATATTTCACAAATTGAGTTGACTACATTTTCACAAGAGATATCGAGTTCGAACAATATCCAAAAGGCCTTCGTCTTTTATCTAGAACTCGGTCAATTTTTATCGGATCGGGCCCATCTTTTTACATAAGGTCACTGAAATAGAGATCTACAACTTTTCTTCCAAAGTCGAGACCAGGTTATGCTCCGATCAATACCTGTTTTTTATTGAAGAACGTGTCAGAGTCGACACCGGAGCCCAAAATAAGTTTGTCTGAGCCAAAACTTCAAAAGTTCATAACTAATTCACTGTTTATCCGATTGAGCCCATTTTCGGACAAGAGTTAGTTCTCGATGTCGGCTACATTTTGTTTTCACATTTCAACTTCCAAAATTGCACTTAAGCCCCTACTATTTAGCCTGGAAGGTGACAGACTCAAGTGAACATTGGAGGCCCAATTGCACATTCAAAGCCCATATCTTTGCTCTAATTTCCATTATATAATCTCATTCTTTTCACACAAAGAACACAAAAAAAACCTTTGCCACAACCCTGTCAGAATATAAAATTCTTTCAAGAACCCTAAAACCTTGAAATCCTTATTACAAATCCCCATCTCACTACAAACAAACCATCCTTGTCACAAACCCACATCTCACTACTTCTCCAGTAAGGGTAAGGCTGGTTTGATCTCCATGATCAAAAGGGAATAGAAGCATTCATCTCACTACTTCTCCAGTAAGGGTAAGGTTGGTTTGATCTCCATGATCAAAAGGGCATAGAGGCATTCATACAGCCCATATCGGTTTTAACATTAAAAAATGTTTATATATTTATTTTCTTTGTATTTCATGATATAGTAACTTATTTAATGTGTTCATGAGATTCAACACTGCAAATTTAGACAGGATCCCATGCAGGATTATTACAAAATGCTGATGGCCAAAACAGAAGTTGATGGTCAAAACAGAAGAACCACCGATGCATGGCAAGGCAGACATCCTGAGAAGGTTAAGGGCGTGGGTTCAACAACCACCCCTATTGGTTTTGGTTTTCTTCCTATATTTATCCTTTTACTTATTTTTATTCTTTCTGTTTAAAACTTTTTTTCATTAAACTTAACATTTTTCACAAACCTTTGATTTTTCCTCCTAAACTCGAATAATTAATTTTAGGTCTTTTTTTAATTTAATTTTAGGTTTTAAATTAATTTTTGGTTCAACAACCACCCATGACATTTGCATTATCTTTATTTTCTAACCCTATTTTTCATTGATGTTTCTTCCCCTATCTATTTTTTGGCAAACTTAATTCTTTCTTATTAATCATTACACATAAATCTTTTTTTTCAAAAGTAACATTTTTTTATTAAAATTAGTTAGGTTTTTGGTTTTTTTCTTATTAACCTTTTTTTTCTTCAAAATTAACCTTTTTTTAAATTAAAACTAATTAGGATTTAGATATTTTAATTAATTTTTTTCAAAATTAACATTTTTTGAAATTTTTTTTGAATAACCATGTATTAAAAAAAAATTTGCAAATAACCGCGTTTCAGAAAAAATTACGCAAATAACCATGTTTCAGATGACTCCCCAAAGGAGGAGCCATCTGAATTGGCACATGCACCCATTTTTTAAGGGGAGGCGCCGTCTCACTTGACGCCTATGTGCTTAGGGCATGCCCTAAGCCAAGTGAGATGGCGCCTAGGTGTTATTTTAGGGCAAAATTTGATTTATTTTTGTCCGGTGCGTTGCGTGTTGGATACAGGATCAACAAAATGGACTTTTTATTAAAAAATAATAATTACATCCAACTGTATTACATTAAAATAACAGATAAAAAAAAACAGATAAAAAAACGGATAAAAAAATACTGGAAAAAAAACAGATAAATCAGTGATCCCCCGGAACCCGGTAATGACCCCCAGTTCCGCATCCCCGTCCTCGTCTTTCTCGTGCTAGGTGTCGTCGCGTTTCCTGCTGCGGCAGGGTCGATGGCCCAGCGAAGTCAATGTCGTCCGGATCCATAAAATCAGTCAGATCTCCATATCTAGAAGATCCACTTTGGTACAGTCGGTTACCCATACCCTCAAAGTTTGGTCGTGTTGGCGGTGGGTGGGGTTCCATAGTGGGTCTGTAGAATTGATCATCTGAGTACGGTGGGTAGAAAGGAAATGGATCTTGGGGTGTTTGGTATTGAGGATGTTGGGTGGTTTGGTGATATTGTGGTTGATGGTAGGTTGGGTCGGTTTGTTCGTAATCTTCTGACATTCCCATATCTGGGCTAAGGCTGGATGTTGAGGGGCCCATATTGGGATATACGGAAGACTGAAATTGTGTGTGGGGTATGCGGGTGTGCTGGTATTGTGATTGGTATTGTGGTTGGGTGTGAGGCATATCGGGGTATTGGTAGTGTGGTGGTGATTGTGGTTGGTTGTGTGGCATTTGAGTGTAATTGTGTTGTGGTGGGGACTGTGGTTGGGTGTTTGTGGGTCTGTTTCTTCTTGGGGGTTGTTGGGAGGTTGATGGGTTTTGGGTTTGTTGTTGGGGAAATGAGGGTTGTGCCCATTGTGTGCATGGGTCAACCAAGTACCTTGGATGAGACACGTGCATTTCAGGGTTACTAACCGACCTGCTAGAGCCCCAGGTGACACAAGAGGTTGATCCTTTGGAGAATGAACAAGCTGAGGTAGATGCAGTTGATGATGAAGAAGAAGATGACGAGTTAGAGTTTGATGAAATGGTGAATGATGATTTCGACGATGATGGCATCCCTAATATTCCTGCAAACGAAATCTACACACCACCTCCGCACATGACAAACTTCAACATGGGCGAAGATGAACCTTCTACTGACTTAATTTTTAATCCGTATATACAATCAGATGAAAATTTAAAAGAGAAGGACATGTTTCGTAACAGAGAGGAATGCATCAGGGCCATTAAAAAATTCCACATGCTCAACTCGGTTGATTTTAAGGTGGACTGTGTCAACCCGGAAAGGTACAAGATCAAGTGTGTCCACCCTGAGTGTATGTTCAAGCTGATCGTATCATACTGATTAAGGGGTGACTGCTGGGTCATAGGTTCCATGACTACCCACACTTGTGTAAGTTCCACTCAATCACAGGACCACCGAAAACTCAACTACGATCTCATTTGTCAAGAAATCCCACCCCTGGTCAGCAACGACCCATCTTTGAAGGTGAAAACAATCATCTCCCACATCACCAAGGTTTTTAACTACACTCCGTCTTACCATAAGGCGTGGTTAGCAAAGACTAAGGCGATTGAAAGGGTGTACGGAAATTGGAAGGAGTCATACCCAGAACTTCCCCGCTACCTGAATGCACTCAAGACATATTCTCCAGGTAGTGTTTACGTTCTGGAAACAGTGCCAGCATACGCCCAAGATGGTAGTCTACTAAATGGCAACTGAATATTCAGTCGAGTGTTTTGGGAATTTCAACCATGCATCACAGGGTTTGCATCATGCAAACCAATTATACAAATTGATGGGACTTGGTTGTATGGGAAGTACAAAGGCACGCTACTGATGGCAGTTGCACAAGATGGTAACAACAACATTTTCCCCATTGCCTTTGCCCTTGTCGAGGGGGAGACCGGTGGTGCTTGGAGCTTTTTTATGAAAAATCTGCGGACACACGTGGCTCCTCAACTAGATCTATGTTTGATCTCAGACAGACATGCCTTCATTGAAAGTGCCTACAATAATACTGCAAACGGTTGGCATGACCCTCCTTCTACGCATGTCTATTGTGTTAGGCATATCGTCCAGAATTTCTCGAGGGAGATCAAGGACAAAACATTGAGGAAAGCGGTTATGAATGCGGGATATGCATTGACACAACCCATATTCAAATATTACCGCAACGAGATCCGTTTGTCAAATCCGGAAGCCGGTAGGTGGATCGACAATATTCCGGTGGAAAAATGGACTAGGTCATACGCCAATGGACAAAGATGGGGGCATATGACAACGGATCTTATTGAATCAATTAATGGGGTATTCAAAGGCATACGAAACCTCCCAATCATTGCCTTGGTAAAATCTACGTATTTTAGGATGGCTGCGTTATTTGCCAAAAGAGGTGAAATGTGGAATGCGGTGTTGCAATCTGGACAACTATGGAGTGAAAGCTGGATGAAATACATTAAGGCTGAAAGTGCTAAAGCCAACACTCATATGGTTATACGGTTTGACCGACACAGCCACAACTTCATTGTGAAAGAGACAATCGACCATAATGAAGGCCTGCCAAGACAAGAATATAGGGTCATGCTACCTTCTCAATGGTGCGATTGTGGCAGGTTTCAAGCATTTCGTATGCCTTGCTCTCATGTCATTGCCGCTTGTGCTCATACCCATCAAGACGCGCTGCAACTTCTGTCAAACATTTACAAATCTGAAAAGTTGCTCAACGTTTACAATAACAACTTTCCTTTGGTAGCAAAACCAAATTATTGGCCTGCATACGACGGTGAAATAGTGTGGCACAATGACCAAATGCGAAGGAACAAGAAGGGTCGTCCCAAAAGTAAGCACATCACAACAGAAATGGATGATCTTGACAAGTTGGAAAGAAAGTGTGGCTTATGCCGTCAGGTCGGACACAATCGCAAAAACTGTCTGAATCGGGTGTCTGCCTCGACCACATAAGAATTGTAATACATAAAATCTTTCCTTAATTGTGTTGTAAACATTTGGGTTTTCCGTTAACAGATTTTTCTACAATTAATAAAACGCGTACAAGAATAATTAACGATATTCCGTCTACGAAATTACAACTATTAACACAATTTCATCTGACCCATGCATCATCAACATTACATCGCTGTCTGTTTTGACTTCCTCCAACCATACATTAGGTCTTCCCGGCGCATGTGAGGTTGTTGTTCGTTTTCGCTGGATCCTTCGAAATTTTCCCCCCTCCGCAATGTCTCCATCTAGCCATCGCATCAACTCCCGCTTTAGACGCTCCATGGAGTGAATGTGCCAGAATTTCATTTTCATCGCAGGTTTTGTGGCGGAGAAGATAATGTAACCATCTCTGCTAAAAATCATAGGCGAGGTCATGACGCAAATAACAGAGTACAAAATTAAAATACAGTGCGATAAAGTGTGCGAAATTTCGGAGAAACAGACGAATTATTTATAAAACAGCATTTTGCCCTAGTTTTGCCCTAGGAGCCAAGTGAGATGGCGCCTCCTCTCACTTTTAAGGAGCATGCGCCATCTCACTTGGCTAAAAGCAAAGGGAGGCGCCAAGTGAGATGGAGCCTAGGGCAAAAGTGTAGGTGCATGCGCCAATTCAGATGGCTCCTCCTTTGGGGAGTCATCTGAAACATGGTTATTTGCGTAATTTTTTCCGAAACCCGGTTATTTGCGAAATATTATTTTAATACATGGTTATTGTAAAAAAAAATTCACATTTTTTTATTAAACAATTAGGTTTTAGGTTTTCTTTGTAATTAACCCTTTAATTAACCTTTTTTTTAATAAATTAGGATTAGGTTTTTGTTTTAGTTAGTAACTGAATTTTTGGCTTTTTTTTTCATTTATTAATAAATTAAGTTAATTAACTTTTTTATTAAAATTAGTTAGAATTAGGTTTTTTAATTAACTTAAAATTATTTTCTACAAAAAACACCAAAAACATTAACTTAGAATTTTAGGTTTTAATTTTTTCTTAATTTCTTTTTATTTATTCGTTTACATTTTAATTTATAGGAAAATTGTATAGGTTGCATTATCAATGTAATAGCGTAGATTTATCTTTTCTCGCATTTTTTTTTCTAATTATGTAATTGCTTCCAGGATGTAATAGTATTAGGATCTCTTTTCCGCATTCTTCACTATTATGTATCTGCAAAAGCCTTGTAATAGCTAGGACTTTAAACTTTCTTGCTTTTAATTCTGCAAACTATAAACTGCTTAGATGTATGTTAATAGGATTGTATGGAAAGACAGACTGAAAATTAAAACAGTAGATCGCCTTAATTGTTAAAAGATTAAATAACCAAAATAAAACATATGCACACATTCACTCCTAGGGTACTCCTCACTTGGTTTCCTCGGAAAACAATGGTCATGTCCCTCGAACGTAGGGATATCTTAGTAAAAAACCCTCAATCTAAAAGTCAGCATAAAGACCATAGTCCCTTAACGTCCCTCGGGTTGCCTACAAGAAATGATCTTGTCCCTCGATGTTTCCTACAAATATATGATGACAGTCCCTTCGAAATTATAAGGTATCCTTACATGTTTCCTTCAATGCCCATTACGTCCCTTTTGATAGTCCCTCAAACTCCAACGACGGTACTACCTACTTCTTAATAGTGGGATAGTGCTATCTAAAGGAAATAGAACAAAAACAATCTTTTTTCGAGTAGGTAGATGCTAGTAGGTACTTGCTCAAGTAAAAACTTTTCACAAACACCTTTCAAAATGATTTTCAAAACAAACTTCGTCACACCTTTGAGGATTGATACAAGGGTTATCACGAAGTCAAACTTTTCAAAAACAAAGCACACACACAAGCAATTTTAAAAGATGAGCAAGTATCTAAGAGCCCATGGAAAACCATGGATAGAAAGGGTGCTAACACCTTCCCTTTCTATAATCTACCCCCCGTACTCAGAAATCTCTAAAAAAGGTTTTTTTCTGTTCTTTTTCCTTTTCCATGATTGGATAAAATAAAAGTCGGTGGCGACTCTTGCTTACCGCAACATTTGCAAACAAAAAACGTAAAACACAAACCAGTATTAACAGTCGGTTCTGCCACCGTATCATATATAGTAACCGGGTTCTAAGGGATCTTAATATCACCGATCTTTCCCCCAAATTTTGTTCCGATAGACAATTGACTTGTAACCAAACAAAGCTCAGGAGTCAAACCTGAATGAGTGTAGCATCGAGTATCAACCAACTTTGGGTTTACACCAAAGACGGCTATCTCACTACGTCCTAAAAGCCAAGTTGGTCAATTAAGGTGCTAAGGTCAGTTGACGCTTTATGATACCACACAGCGGCCCCGTATTCTCCTTGATTAATCAAGGGCTACCGGTACACACCAAAGTATCACCTCAACATAGCTACTGTTTCAACCATGTCGGTATACCCCACACAGCTCCCTCACAGTTTATTGCTACTTACCCAAAAGGAATTCCCCGATTCGGGTTTAGGATCCAAACAACCCAAACAGATACCCTTAAAAGTAAATCAAACAAGACAAGCCAAAGAAGAAATTAAGAATGACCTAGATCCTAAGGTAAACCCCACTTTTTATTTCATTTCCCTAGCAGAGTCGCCAGTTCTGTGATACGGTGACAAAACCGACTGTTTTTGTTACTACTGATTTTGCATTTTTGTTTGCAAATGTATGGTAAACAAAAGTTGCCACCGACTTTTATTTCATCCAACAAAGGAAAAGGAAAAAGAACAAAAAAACCTTTTTCGAGATGTTTCTGAGTATAGGGGGTAGATTATAGAAAGGGAAGGTGTTAGCACTCTTTCTATCTGTGGTTTTCCACGGAATCTTAAGTACTTGCTCATTCTTAAATTGCTTTTGTGTGTTTGAAAATTTTTGAAAATGCCTTAGTGTGGAGTTTCTATTTATGGTAACCCTTGTATCAGTACTCAAGGGTGTGATAAAGTGTTTTTGAAAACATCGTTTAAAAAGCTTGTTTGAAAGTGTATGTGTAAAAATTTGTTGTTTTGAGCAAGTACCTAAAAGTTTCTACCTACTTGAAAAAGGCTGTTTGTTTTCTTATTTCCTTTATACATCGCTGTCCTACTATTAAGGAGTAGGTAGCTCCATCTTTGGAGTTTAAGGGATAATCGAGAGGGACAAGTACGATCACTAAAGAAATGGTTAGGAAACCTTAGTAATTACCCTAGAGTCCTAAAGATCTTTCCGAGGCAACATTCGAACGGGTCATTTTTTATATTTTGGGACTGGAGGACAACCACTAAAACTCCCTATACTTCATGACCGTTTAACGAAGGCAACCGAAGTGGGGCAAACCTAGGAGTGAGCATTTGCACAGTTAGGGTTTTCTACTGTTTTAAATTATGGATTTATCTTTCGCATACAATCCTATTATCAATCATCTAACAGTTTATAATGACGGAAAGTAGAATGTGAGAAATTTAAACCTAGCTATTACAAGGCTTTGGGGAGGGGGATTACATAATCAAAAGTTTGGGGAAAAACAGTAAATGAAAATAATAATAAACCTAAGTTAATATTATTACAAACTCGGAGCAGTTACATTAATTGGAAAAATAATGAAATAAATACGCGCGATGAAATTAAATACTTGGAATTAAAATTAAATTCAATGACATTTAATTTAATAAATAAAGAAAACCATTTTTTGGATTTTTTGAGAAAAGTAATTAATTTTGCAAATTAACCTAATTTCTAATTAATTTTAATTATGAAAAAAAGGAATTTAAATTATCCTAATTAACCTAATTAATTAATAGAATTAAATATTTTATATAAAAAACCTAATTCTAATTTTTGTGTTTTTATGATTTTTTTAATTTAATTTAAGAAAACAATGATTTTGTAAAATAATTAAAAAACGAAATTAAAAAAGAATGGGCCTGGTATGAAAAATAATTCTGGGGGTGTGAGGAGTTGAATTTTCCAGGCCCAATCCTGCTGGTGACCCAATTGTTGCGCCTGATCTAATGGGACTCCCATCTGAGGGTTTACCATGCTCCTTGCCTGCTGCATGTTGGATTTGATCAAGGGATGATCCAAGGCGTGAGAGCTTGAGGTGTATGGTAAGTGCACTTAGAGGGATACTACTGGATTTGCAGTTAAGCATCAAGAAAAATACAAAAGCAACACGCATGGGATCGAACCCAGGACATTTTCCTTAAGCGTGCGTTCCTTGACCATTTGCGCTGGAAGGCTTAGTTGTTAACATAATAAACAAAATAAAATATAATCTAAACAAAATAGTGTGCCCATAAAAATGCGCAAATTTTAAACAAGCCAATGGTATGCTGCCACACGCTCATCTTCTTCCCCAGGGACTGTTGTTTTAGAAAGAGCTTTTACCTACGAATGAACTCGTCACTATAGGCTATAGTGACGGTTCTTGTGTGTGGCTACAAACCTGTAAACATCCAAAATGCAATACAGGCAAAATAAATTCCATCCAAAGCCATGGATCGGTTGCAAATCAACCTCTAAACATGAAGAGGTCCTTAATCTGGCCTAATTTTGCCTCTAACTAGGGTTCCCCGAATTTGAGCTCCGGAACCCTAGCCATGGAAGATGCCCATACATGCACTCAAACTTCAACCAAAGCATTCCAGCACGTTGTAAATATGATAACAAGCATAGATATATAATCAAAACATGTTTATGATGCAAGAATCATTGTAATCGAGTTTTAGAAAAAAAGGGAAAATCGTGAAGGTGATAGCACGTGATTCTTGATTCTTCAGGCCTTGGTAATGCTTGCAATCGCTTTAGAGGATGCCCAGGGATGTGATTTGATCCTTGGAATGGCTTGAAACGGCCTGTAGAAGGGAATACGATCTGCACTTTTTTGACAAAAAGTTGAACTTTGTTCTTTCTCTTAGGAAGGCATGTTGCGCGTGAATTCTTGTCCTTAGGGTTCACAATGCTTTGTTATAAGTACTGAATCCAATTAGGTCATTATAATCGGAAAGAATCAAAAGACTGACGATCTTGATTTTGATTCAAATCCTTCCAAAATTGTAGATTTCTTCCTCTCATGTATTGGCACGACTTCTTTGATGTTATACAACTTGCATGATCTATAATTCAATGCAAGACAAATCTCATTCCCTTAATTTGATTTATTTTTGATTTAATTTGATTTAATTTGAATTTATTTGATTTTTAAATGAATAAAAATAAAAATAAATTAAATAAAAAAAATAAAAAGGCATGGAGGGTCCCATAGGTCGTGGACCATTCTAGGACTGAGATTCCATCTTGAAAAGATGGGCCCATGTGGGAAAAATGCAATTTTGGGCATTGTTGACTTTGTGCAAATTTCCAAAAATGGTCAAATTTGACAATGCATATCTCTCTCAATTTTGACCCTAAGAGGGTGTTCTTAGACTTTTTCGAAAGCTTAGGATGTCCTCTAAGAAACCCTTTTGGTTTCATCTCAATTGGATCTCCCATGTTCATGTAAGAAGCTTTGACCCAAAAGGTGTTTTTGTTGACTTTTTGAAATGACCTATAATGTCTGAATTTATATCTTTTCATGAGTGCATTTTTTGAACTTGAGGGATGAAGATGAGTTATAGGGAATTTTATTCTCTTCAAAATGAGCCTTGGATGAGAAATTTCTGATAATGTATGAGAAAGTAATGCCTGGTAAAAGTTTGGTTGACTTTTCCTATAGAAACCCTAATTTAGCAACTTTTGAGTTTTGATGAATTAGGAGCATTCCTTAAGGAATCATGATCAACCCTTTATAAAATGATGGATATCACTTCAAAATGTTGATTTTGACCAAAAATCTTGAAGTTTGACTGTATGTGGGTCACAATTGACTTTTGACCTAATACAGTTGATTTTCAAGCATTTGAGTAGTTGATTGAGCAAACTTCTTGTGCAAGGCATGAAACTTGACATGGATGATATTGAGGACATATTAGGGCAATGGAACCCATTTAGGACCCTTGGAACTCAAACATCTTGATGAGGAGTGAAACCCTAGTTTGAGGCTCATTGTCTTAGGAGGAGGATTTGTCTGGTCAATCCTTAGTCAACTTGAGCAATTGAGAACCTCTAGGTGTATGTTTTGGTGTAAAAATGGGAGGAAAAGTTTTGGGGTACAACATGGGCATTTAAACATAAGGTCTAAGACTTGTTATAATCTCAAGACATCACGTTTGAGGAACCTAACATCAAATTAAACCATACGCCTCCACACGGTAGACCAACAATAAAGGAAATTGAAGTAGTCGCTGAATGCAGGACAACCAGACAAGCAAAAGCCTCGATAAGCTTGTTGAGGGAATATCTATGGGAGTGTGGGTTCCTATTGGAGCATAATGAAGCCTTCGAGAAAACTCAACTAAAGCTAGTGGACCAGGGGATAGTCCAGTTCAAACAATACCCTGAAGAAAAATACGTAGCTACTCTAAGGGATAAAGCATGGGTCTCTCCAATCCAGGAAACCTTTGTTAATAAAGGAGTAGATCATGGCAGACATGTGGATATGATATCCAACAAAGTCAACACCAAGAAGGCAACTTATTTCATCCGAGAATGCGCCCCAGGAGAAGAACTCAAAAGATGGACTATCGTGGAGATTCCCGAGATCTTTTTCTTTCCTAAGTAGTTTTTCTTATTTTTGAAAGAACCTATGTCAAGCCCGGGGAATAGGGGTTGCTTGTAAGGATTCCCCTATTTTGTTTCAGACAATATTGGCATTTAATAAAATTTATATTTTATTTTCAATTAAGAACCCTTTCTTTCTCTTGCATTTATATCTTAAATTTAAAAATGGCAATACTTTCTCTGTATATGCATTTTCAAATATTCATATACTAAAATCTGCACCAAAACATGATAATTGTACAAATCCATGCCCAAAACCACCGATAATGCTACTGCTGTGACCCGGTATAATTTTGATGCTCCTATAAACCAAGCTGAAGAGGAAGATGATGAAGATCTTGAACTCTCTGAGGAAATGGCGAGGGAAATAAAAAGAAAGGCTGACAATATACAACCGTATCAAGAGGCTATTAAGACCATTAATCTGAGCACAGGGGAAGATCCAGAAGAAACCAAGCTAAGGGGCAATGTTAGAGTGGAGCCACAAAAAAACTGATCAAATTATTGCACATATTTTCTTGTTCCTATAGAAACAAGCCAAGGTTAGATATAGACATGATGGTGGATAGATAACCTCTTCAAAGAAGGTTGTTCTCGAGTTAGGAAAAAATAAGCGACTACGAAATACCAGGACCTGACGAAGAACCCGAGCCAGGGGCATATTGGACATTCACGTTCAATGGGGCTTCAAATACAGTGGGGCACGATACAGGGGCAGTTTTGACTCCTCCAAAGAATGCTCACAAGCCATATACCAAGTCAACAGTGAACGGGATACTAAACATCCAAAACATGATTTCCTAACGGGATCATGTTTTAAAGCTGGTTGCAGAACTTATAGAGATCACTTTCAGTCATATCCCACAAAAATAAAATCAAATGGAAGACGCTCTGGCGACCATATCAGCTAAGTAACTTGGTCAAACCACGAACCGTGTATCACAAACAGACACTTCAAAGATCCTGCACATTGTCTTGTTATCAAAGAAATACCAAACAAATAACCTCGAATTTATGGCATCAAGAAGTACCTGGAAAAGTAAGAACATCTAGAAAATGCCTCTAGCATCGACAAACAAACTCTATGGAAATTAGCCTCGGAATTCTTTTAGAGTAACAGTGTATTGCACAAGATGAACCACGACATGGTCTAGTACTCAAGAAGATTCTGCTACCTCACCTCGATTCACATGGTAAATGGACACCCAACTACGAAGGTCCATACATATTCAAAACAGCATTCTCTGGTGGTGGTCTTATCCCCACAACAATGGATGGGGAAGAACTACCGCATCCGGCAAATTTAGACACAGTAAAAAATACTATGTTTAAGAAGCTCGCTAAGTTCGAACCCTAAATGGGCGACTTAGGCAAAAAGGAGCATCCCGATGGATCGAAAACCCTAAAGGGAAATCCAGGCAAAAATTAGGGGCATATAACAAAAAAATTATCCCGGTGGATTGAAAACCCGAAAGGGCAATCCAGGCAAAAGTTAGGGATTTCATACAAATAAATAAAGAACAAAAAGACTACGAGCTAAGAACTACGACTACGAAACACGAAGGGAGAAATGGGTCTAAATCATACGACTCAGAAGCAAGGGAGACAAGAGCTATTAAAAGGATATTGGGAAAACAGAAGTAGCAATTATCATTTTCATTGCCATTTACTGTTTTGAAAATTTCTGTGATTACCTCTTTCTAGGAATTGCATCTTGTATTCTCGCCTATTCAGAGGAATATCAATAAAACATTTTCTTTCTTTGCATCTTTCAAATTGCGTTTTTTCTTTTCTCAGACTTGTTTACAAAATACTACGATCATTACTTGTGAATATTATCTTGAAATCATTTTGGGGAATTAACGAATTAAAGCATTTGACAAAACATAGAAAAAGAATTTTAGAAAATCCACGTCTACATCCATGCACATGGCTACTCCTACGTCTTGCAACAAAAAAGTCTATACACTTGTCTACGCCTATGTCTACGCTCACGACGCCTAAAGACTACGTCTGCATGTACGTCTGCGCCTATGCTTGCACTCACAATACAAAGTCTATACACATGTCCGCGTCTACGCCTACGCTTACAACATAAAAGTCTACACATATACCAATACATATGTGTACGTCTACACCTGCACTTACAATGCAGAAAATCAATGTTCAAAATTTTGCTAACATTGTTCACTGTGTTCAAATTCCACAAAGCTACGACGACACAACATACAACGCCACGGGATTGGTAACTCTAAGCCAATGGTTTAAAGGAGAGAATTCCAGAAATAGTCTTCATAATATTTCAAGGCATACGCGCATCTTACACACATTTCACACATATATTTTGCATATCCAAAGCATACATACACTATACATTTCAAAATTCAATACACATATAGTCAGGGTTCCACACATCAAACATCATACATTTTGCATGCATCCAAACATCTAAATATCAGACATCGTACGCATGTATCATACAACAAACAAACAGTCTCACCCTCGATTTAACTATCTGAGGGTCAACCAATAAAACACTTCTCCTACGAATCAACCTATCACCTAAGTCTTCATGTTGTGACACGTTTAACCTATCGCCCCAGACTTCACGCAACAACTTGCGCACCAAGCCCATTGCCTCAGACTTCATGCAACAATGTGTTTCTTTATTCCGCGCCATAGATCATCGCCTCAGACTTCATGCAGCGATGCTCGAAAACCAAATCCAGCCTATCGCCTCAGACTTCACGCGACGATTTGCAAACCTAATCCACTGCCTCAGACTTCATGCAGCAATGTGTTTCTGTATTCCATAACACATACCATCTCCTCATACTCGAGAACCAAATTTAGCTTATCTCCTCAGATTTCACACATCGATTTACGAACCTAAACTCATTGCCTAAGACTTCATGCAGCAATGTGTTTCTTTATTCCATAACATAGACTATCACCTCAGACTTTATGCAGTGATGCTCGAAAACCAAACTTATCTTATCTCCTCAGACTTCACGCAGTGATTTGCGAACCTAACCTATTACCTAAGTCTTCATGCAGCAGTGTGTTCCCTTATTCCGCGACACAGATCATCGCCTCAGACTTCATGCAACGATGCTCGAAAGAAAACAAAATCCAGCCTATCACCTCAGACTTCACGCAGCGATTTGCGAGCCAAGCCCCATTGTGTCATACTTCATGCAGCAATGTGTTTCTTTATTCCGTAACACAGATCATCGCCTCAGACTTCATACAGCGATGCTCGAAAGAAAACAAAAATCTATCCCATCGCCTAAGACTTCACGCAGCAATCTGCGAGCATAACCCATGGCCTCAGTCTTCAAGAAGCCATGCACCATCAAGTGTTGTTCATCCCCCCAAATGGATGAACAAGTTAAAGCAAAACCAAGACATATAAAATTATGCTCTTAAGCTCAAAACCATCTGCCTCGTTATCAAACCCTAGTGAGCGACATATCATCAGCCTCGCCTATTTCCTCGAGACTCGTAAGGGTATGCTACATCAGTGTAACCTTATGTTTATCGGACAAATTTTGAGGTATTCCAAGTATTCAATAAACTCCCAATCAGAATGCGCAAGACTCGTGTTTTCTCATGCTATTCGATTGGAAGATAATTGAATAGGGGTTGTTGTTGTACCCCAAATTTGTCCTACCTCGATGATTTTATTTTTTGAGATTAAAATATAAGAAATATTTAATTAAAGATGGTACAGCAGTATCTGATGGTCCATCTTTATCTGACTACGGGGTGTATTTTAATTCAGGAAAGCGGGGCATTTTAAATCAGAAAGACTCGTGTATCCGTGAATCCATTCACGAGGCATGTTGGCCATTGGCCCATGCGATTCGTAAATGGAAATTATTCAAATAACTATTAAGTTCCTAATTATTAAATAGGTTTTAGTAAAAGAGGGGTTGAAATTAACTAAGCCCACTTAAATGTTTTTGTTGATAGAAAGGAGGTGAAAATTCAGTATATAAGCCCATTTGGTTAGCCCATTTCCATTTGTGTTGTTAGATAGCAAAGAAAGGGGGTGTGGTTATAAGATCAGGCCCATTAAGGTTTTTTAGAAAACAGTCCATTTGGCATTTTGTTGTTGATTTATTTTAGGAAGTTGTTATAAAAACATTTGTTTGTTATTATCATTTTTCTAAAGTTTTCTTTACATCCTGTTAAAGAAGGGATTTCTTTCATTTAGGGTGGTAAATTAGATAATATTTATTTATTAAAAGATCTTTTCAAAAAATAATTAAATATTGGTTTAAAGAAAATTATCTGATTTTTATTTGTGGTAAGTTTCTGTTTTATTATTTTAAGAGATATTGTATTATATATTAAGGTTTTTTTTTGGTTTTGGAAGATCTGTTGGATCGAAATTAAGCCCAAATCATGTCAAAAATTATAGTAATATGCTGCAGGCCCAATTAACACTCACTGTGCAAACCATCCAGGACTAACGCACGTTTTTTTCCTCACTAACAACAACTGTTCAAATCATCATAAAATCAAATCTTTTAAACAGCAAATCCAGAAATTACAAATACATTTAAATCTGCAGAAAATCCAAAATATACCAGTTCAAAATCCAATAGATCAATTACAGACAAATCCAATCTAGATTACAATGTACAGAGTCAACTACAATTACAAAAATTAAAACCCTAAGATTATTCGTAATCCCTAAATTTAAGACTAATTGTAACAACAATTTTACAATTCTCTAATTCCTAACCCTATAAGTACCAAGAAAACAGTATATACAGAAGGGAGGAGGACGGAGGAAGAATGGAAAAACCACGAAGAACAACAGTACCAAAAGGGGGAAATTGAAGACGGGGACGAAGATATACAGTAAGGGGGCGAAATTCGAAATAAGAAGAACAAGATACCAGAACCATTGCTTGTTGAAGATTGAAAAGGGGCGATTAGGGTTTCAACATCTGATTGCAAGGCTAGCCTTGCTAACCTCCTCAGTAACTCATTGTCTTCACCGTAACCTGCAAAGGGAATCGAGATCAGAAAGAATAGCATAGCCAAACGGTTGAGAATGAATGTAATTGAAACTTAGCTTTTAGGCGTTTAATTTTCGTTGTTGTTGGGTTGTTGGGTTCGAATTGGAAGTAAGGGGAGGGACTGAGCGCGGCCACGGGTGTTGAAGAAGAGAGAAAGGATTGGAAAATGAGAGAGAGAGAGAGGGTGTTAACTGTATACTGTAAATCAAACAAAGAATAATAAAAACATAATATTAAAAACATGATGTTATCAGTTTCACTCCAATACCCGCACGCCCACACTAATTATCATACTCCCTCGTTATCCTCCGCGTGATTGCAATTAGACGGCTGCTAGGCCAAGTCTGCATGGTAACTAACGTACATCGCGCCACACCCAATTCTTATGGTTCCTCTTCAAATGTTTTGGGCTTAAGCCCGTTAACTTTCTACACCCCCCTTCTACCAGTTTACTAAAATCCAAAACAAACTACACCCCCTGCCAGCCTGCATATATGGGCCTAACCCAAGCTCCTTCCAGCACCCCCTATTTTTACTCTATAACTAATAATACACCCCCTGGTAATTATTTATATTTTACATTTTTTATAATTATTTTAATTATATTTTCTTATTATTATTATATTATATTTTTGTAATAATAGTAATAATTATTATTATTAATTTTTATATATTATTATTTATTATATGTAAATATTATTACTATTTATATATTAACATATAAATTATTTTATTCAAAAACTAATGCATTATTTAATATATTTTTGCATTAAGATATTTTTATCATGCACTAACAAGATTTTTTGCAATTAATACGATTAAAAAACACTCAACAAACAATAAAATATTTTTCGCAATCAACTAATCTAATCAACTGATTTTGCAAAAGGGTTTCAAACAGATTTTGACTTACCGCGCATTTAGTCAAAATCTCCACAATCACTACTCCCGGCTAAGTGCGAGGTGATTCAAAATACGTTTGTGACCCCTAAAAAACACCAAACCATACGAACTACGAATTGGGACTCTGATTCCTCATAAGAGGATACGTAGGCATACGATCAAAAATCATAGCGAGTCATAAAAAATTTAAACCCTTCCCCTAATAAAATTTAAATCCTGTTTCCCCAACTCAAACCTAAAACCTAGTATCCTTATGAGCAAGGTAGATGAAAGGTGCCTAACACCTTCCTTTCATCTAAAGAAGTCTGAAACCTAGAATCTCTGTCTGCGAATTAAGGTTTTCTGTTAGATTCCCTTCCCTAGGATAAAAACTAATAGTGGCGGCTCTGATTAAAAAACTAGTTACTACACATTGATGTCATGAAGCTCACGAATTGGTATCGTCATTGTGCAGAGATGAAACAGATTCTTGAAGGTGATTGAAGATTTGTGATGAAGAAGAACGGTGTTGCGGTTCAAGGTGATGCAAGATTCGTAGGAGATTATTAAAGATGATAAAGGGAGCAAAGAACGGGTTTCAGAGAAAAAGAGATTGAGTTTTTGGTTTTATTCCTCCAATGGTTGGAGAATCGATGAATATGATGCAGTTACAGTGAGGTTTCTTATGAAGATAGTGATGGCGTTTGTTGCAGAAGCTCTAGGGTGGTTGAAGAACGATGAAGATGACGAAGGTTATGTGGAGAAGTTCGATCAGATACTTGATGAGGGTGAGATAGACGAGAGTTTTCTAGTTTTATGGTGGATGAAGTTGAAGATGGAGAGGAGTATAGAGAAGGTTCCAGATTCTTTTTGCATAACTGAAGGATGATGGAATTTTTCCGAGAGCTGAATGAGAGCTTTCAGGGATTTCTTTTTGTGATTTTTTTCAAGAGAATCAAGAAGAAGTATCAAAGGTGAGTTTTTCTGTTATATAATTATGTTAAAATCTGAAAATTAGTTACATGAGCTATTGATCTGAGCCATAGGTTGAGAAGTTATTTAGGGACTCCAATGGTTAGGATTGATCTGTTAGTTTTCGTTGGTTACAAAATTCTGTTAGAGACCGTTATGAGGTTAAAGGGAGTTAGCTAAGAAGTTAGCATTCAGTTTTTGTTTTTTCTTTTATTCGGTTAGACCTGGAAAATAGTTAGGAAATTGGTTTAGAAAATGGTTAAGGGATTGTTAGAGGAAGCTAGAATTCAGTTAGAATTCTGTTTCTGTTTCCTGTTATTCGGTCAGAGCAGTTTGCTAAATTCTATTTTGTTATTTCTAATTTCTATGTTTTTGTATGTGCATGGCTCTATGAACTGATATGGAATATTTTGTGGACAAGCTTGGAATCAATTTCAAGTCATTTGGACATAGAATGATCCGGTTCACAGGGCTGCATACGCGAAATGCTATTGTCATGGATTGTTTATGTGAGTGGAACTATCTTGAACTGGTTGTGATAAATGAGTAGTAATTGTGTTTGGTTGGCTGAACTGAGTTTATTAGTGCAGGTTGAAACGCGGGAAGCAGGGAAGTTTGATTCCGTTAAGGACTTTTCTGTATTTCTGTTGAACGTATTCTTTGGTTTTTCTTCTCACTTTTTTGTTATGGTTATATGAGGTTATTGTGACTTATTAACTCTGAGTTGTTCCTTGTATTCTTTGTTCATTTTCTTGCACTGACGAGTTGATTATGTGTGAACTGATCCTTTTTATTATATGCAGGCTTGGTGATGTATTAGAACTGGAAAACATGGTGTAACTTGGTTTCGATGATACTCGTGCGAGTCCTGGTTGGTTAAGATCTGAAGTATCACTATTAATGAAATGAAGCCTATGATCTCTATTCTTTACTGAAGACTGGTTGATGGAAGTAGAAGAAACAGGCATCCGATCCAAGAGGGTCGACTTAGAGCTTGTTAGGAAGCAGATACAAAAGCACTAGAAACCTTTTCCATGGTATCAATAACTCCTTCCTCACAGTTACCATTCAGTTCCATCCTTTTATCTTCTGCCTTAGAGGCAAAAGGAAAATAGCCTTAGGAATTTGAATTCAGGGATATGCTTGTAGTTTTGAATTGACAACATGGTTTTAATATAGTATAGCTTTGTAACAAATAATATATTTGAATGACCTTTTGAGTTTATTTGGATGAACAAAATGAGATGGTTTTTTGAACTAACATATATGCTAGAATGAACTTTGAATGATGGTAGACTTAAAACCTTAAGTATGAACCAATGCTTAAATTTCCTAATTCAATTTGGTTACCCTCTGAACGTTTCATTTCAATACTAAATGAATAAATTCCAACCAACTTGCATATTCCATGAGTAAGTCTTGAATTTATGATATGACATATGGTTTAATCCAATGAAGAATATTCACGCATGAACTTAGTTTAAAAAATGACTTTTCCATATTTCCTTTGCCCAAAATCAAAGCCTTTATTTGTATTGTTCTGACTCCCTTAATGCTTTCTCGCATCACATCTTGTATTATGCTTCAACTTTAGTAATTCAAGTCACAAACATGTCCACTTGAAAACGTAAGGATAAAATCCTTAATAAATTACCTTGAAGATGATAATTTCCAACGCATAACTCTCTGAGAAAGTCCCTTGATAAAAACAAACCCAAATTTCCCGATCTTTGAAGGAAAATTTGATTGGAGCATAATTGTCGAAAGCCTGGCTCTGATCGTACATAGGACAATAAAAATAGCACCCGAAGATATGGAAAAGACTACTTCCATGACGCCTTAGGGAACTTTCTATTACAAGGTAATTCCATTCGGTCTGAAGAACACAGGGGTAACCTATCAATGGACTATGGTCACATTGTTCCATGATATGATTCACAAAGAGGTTGAAATGTACGTAGATGATTGCCAAATCCCATTCGGAGGAGGATCACATCATACATTTAAAAAAGCTATTCAAACGTCTGCGAAGGTTCAAACTAAGATTAAATTCAAACAAATGTACATTTGGTGTCAGGTCAGGAAAATTATTGGGTATTCATTAATAAGCTCAACCATGTTTAAGAAAAACGCTTAACAGCTCTGTGCCACGGTCATTTATACCAAAAGCGGATGAAGAAGGCACTTGAGAAGACGATTCACCCTCGAGTGTTCAAAGGAAATTTGGTACTCAAGAAGATTCTTCTACCTCGCGTCGATTCACGTGGTAAATGGACACCCAACTACGAAGGTCCATATGTGGTAAAAATAACATTCTTCGGCGGTGGTATTATCCTCACAACAATAGATGAGGAAGAACTACCACACTTGGCAAATTCAGACGTTGTCAAAAAATACTATGTATAAAAGGATCGCTAAGTTCGAACCCTAAATAAGAGACTTAGGAAAAAAGGAGCGTCCTGGTGAATCGGAAATCCTAACGGGCGATCCAGGAAAAAATTAGGGACATACACACAAAAAATTATCCCGGTGGATTGATAACCTGAAAGGGCGATCCAGGTAAAAATTAGGGATCTTATTCAAAGAAATAAAGAACAAAAAGACTGCAATCTACAAACCATGACCATGATCACGAAGGAGAGAGATGGGTCCAAACCATTTGACTCGGAGGCAAAGGACATTGGAGCTATCACAAGGACATTGGGGAAACAACAGTAGCAATTATCATTTTCATTGCCATTTTTCAATTAATTTTTTTTTCTTCTGTAATTACCTCTTTCAAGGAATTTTATCTTGTACGCTCTCCTATTTAGAGGCATATTTAACAATAAAACATTGACTTTTTCAAATCTTTCAATTGCATTTTTTTCCTTTTCAGACTTGTTTGCAAAATACTACGATTATTTTTGTGAATACTGCGTTGAAATCATTTTGGGGAATTGACATACAAATAAAATCATTTGATAATAGCATTAAAAAGCATTTTGGTTAAAAAAAGTCGAAAGAAAATCCACGTCTACATCCACGCCTACGTTTGCGCCTACAATACAATTATCTATGACACGTTGACACTGTTCACCACGCTTTATCAAAATTTAAATTGACTCGGAGATACAAAAATTAGCAACAAACAACGTTGGAAAGTTGGTGTCTATGAGAACCCGATGGTTTAAAAAAGGAGAATCATCAAAACATTTGCGAAATACTGGGGGCATACACATACAGAACATTTGGGGCATATACACACAAGCATTTTTGGTACACGAGCATTTAAAACATTTAGGGCATATATCACACTTGGGAAGCACATCAATTTAGGGAATTATGCATATACATCATGCATGGCATCTAGCAAAACCACTTTGGTTAAATTACGAAATTTCTTGGGGTCCATATTAACAAGCTTATCCGTGCGAACTGTATAGTTCAAACTTTAAGCGATTTGGGGTTTACTCCTTCATGTTGACAGTCAAGGTTGAGGATTACACAATCGACAACATCAATGAATTTGGGGTTTATTTTCTTCATGTTGATAGTCATGGTTGAGGATGACACAACCGACATCATCGGTGAATTTGGGGTTTATTTCTTCATGGTGATAGTCTTGGTTGAGGGCCGACACAATCAACGTCATCCGTGAATTTGGGGTTTATTGCTTCAGACCTAGCATATTTCATTTGGTTATCGAGTCTTGGTTGAGGGCTGACATAACACCCCATTTCTACCCGGTAAATAATATTAAAATCAAAGTTATAAAATTTTGACATATAAATAGGATGCTACACTTACTACTTAAAAAAACTTTATTTAATCGTATGTAAAACAAATACATAACACTTAAACTCGGATGGACCATTAACCACATAATTTAGTCTTTAAAATAAAACAACTTTTATAATTAAGCAGCGGAATCACAATTTCAACTCAATGTCATAACAACTTTGTTCGACCGAAACAACTTTAGAAACAACAAAGTACTTAGTAAATCAAATTAAAATTCAGCAACGGAAGTAAAATCAACAATAAAGTAACAAGAGTTCATTCCCCCGAGTGTTACGTATCCGAGCGACGACACCGACTCGAACTAATGAAGGTAAACAACCTTCACACTGGATTACCTACACGTTACCAACATAGGAGTAACACTCAAACAGAAGGGGTGAGATATCAAACAATATAATAGAGTGCATGATAAATAATATATTAGAATCAGTTCATACAAAATCACCACTTCACAAATCTTTAATAATATTTAACATAATGAATTCATCCACACAACAACTCAGGATGCAACATGAAATGTGACTTTTTTTATGCACATACATGTGGTACCAACAGAGCAAAACTCCCAACTTAATAATCTTACAATTAATAGATGCATCAACAAGGCATAAGCCTTCAACTTTATATCTTCCAATCCAGTCCAACTTACTGAGCATGAACTCCCAACTTGATATGCTATGTATGTGATAACATGATTAAAAGCAACAACAACAACAACAATGATAAATACACAATGAAAACAACCATTCAACAGCAACTCAACGACAATATCAACATTGGCAATAATCCTACCACTTGATATTTTAAAATGATTAGAGGCATCTCAACAAAATTTATCATCACCTGTCAATTATCAAATTATAACAAAGTATGTAATACACCATAGTAACCAAAAAATGCTACGACGTCCCACGTAATTATTCGGGCAATTCGACTATATCCGGCTAAATAGTTTTCTGATAAAATACTAATGTTTTCGGTTTTGTACTACTATTTCCAATTACATAAGGTTTACTGCTAGTCACTTATTAATTATTTCATCTTTGTTACTAGCTACTAATTTGCTCTCCTATTAATACTGCTACTAAAAACTCTACTAAATTACTTTTACTGATAACCTTATTATTAGTTCTCTACTAATTATTAATTATACTATCTCTTCTGCTACTAACTTATATCTACTAGTAACCCATTAATCATTCATGGGGTAAATTACCTTAATAACTCTAATTATTATGCCAAGACTATTAAACAAATAATTCACCAATTAGGATGCACAGGAGCAAAGGAAAAAAATGAGAAATACATGTGCCCCTCGGCCCAACAACCCTGCAGCTCGACAGTCCCCCTTTTTTCCTCTGTGTCGGTCGACACACACCATGCCCCTCGGCACACCTTGCAACCTCGTGCCGCTCGGCACAACGTGTCTTCCAGCCCTTCACAGACTTCAGTTTGTTACTGATATTAACGTAAAATTTTCCAAATTTTCCTTCGATTACAAACCTAAGACCAAAACAACATTGATTAACACAACAACATAACAACTACACCAACCATGGGTTAATTTCCAACCTTTCATTCATCGATGTAATTACTGCAACGTTATCAGAAATTATGACAGTGGTAACATGAAATTCATAAACAACAACAATTTCACGCACGACAACAATTATTCACACAACCAATCCCTACATAATATTCAACATGATTCCCATTATAGAGTCATAACCCCATCCTTACCTTGTATTGAAGGTCACTCTATAACTCTCTGATCGAAAACCTTTCTTTGCCTCTTCTCCCTATTCCTTTTCTCTGCAACTTCTCACGATCAATTTCAAACTCCTTATCAATTAACCTAATTCTTTATTTAAATAAAATCTCACAGTATTATTATTCTTAGTGTGCTTAACAAAACACCCTCGTATCTCTACTTCTAACCATTAAAATATGCCCAACACAACTATTCTATTATTCAACTAGTTCTAGTATTATTACTATTATTAATCAACTAATTAATTAACTAGTAATAATCTAGCAACTTATGCCAACAATTCACAACATCTCACAAATTCAACGAATAATTCGAAAATATTTAATTAAATAATTAATTAAAATATCGGGTGTTACAACTCTCCCCCACTTAGAATATTTTCGTCCTTAAAAATTTACTCGATACTACCACTCTTAACGCGAATTCACATCTCACTCTAAGATCCCCAAGTTCCGTTTGGCAACACTTTGACCACTACTTTCTCGACATAACAATAACTCAACATGATTTAAATCAAATACACATATGCTAATCATTCAACACCTTTGCGACATAATCGTTAATAACTTATCAACCACTTCAACAATATTTTGACATATCGATGTTTAAAGTAGTAACAACCATAACACACTTATACTTGGATACACAACATCACATTATTATCTTAACAACATTTTCAACACCAAAACACATACACAATTTCATTCCCATATATATATATATATATATATATATATATATATATATATATATATATATATATATATATATATATATATATATATATATATATATATATATGTATGTCAATTATCAACAAAATATCAACAACTTTATTCATATTGTCGTATCACCCTTATAGTGACATCAACATAGCCAACATAATCAACTTCGTCATATTATGGAGTGATATTCATAATTTACGGTAACCAACAACAACATCACGACAACGGGAACAAAATCATTATAACGCCAACTTAATAGTATAACTCAACAAATATACACACAACTAACCATCAACCAACAACCACATTAATATCCTTATAAAATCAGCAAATATTTACGAGAAAACACAGTGCCCTGGCACATCATACCTATATCAACAATCCACCAAATCAAACATGTAGATCAAGACATATCATTCCCATAGGCTTCTGATATTTAGTCCTTCACTTCTAACGAGTCGTACAAGCATAACAATTGTGCCACATCATGCTTCAGCTGTGCAACTCTGATCATCCATCTTACATCAATATCCTCATTAAAATTTCCGTCAAATATATGGTTTACAAGTTTCAACCTAGTTTCAGACTTTCTTTAACATCCACCATAAAATCGTTGTTCACTTGATATTCTCAATCTTTCACTTTGCGACGTTAGCTCGCGTATAAACCCGCTACTCCGAATTGTTCAATACGTATCAACTCTTTCCTAGACACTCCTCTATTAATTCACACAAAATGGTGAGCAACTATCCTCATGATATAACATCAATCACTTGGGGATATCTACAGGAAATACAATTTGAAATATAGGTACTCATACTCTTATGGGTCCTCTTTTGTTAGTTCTCATAGGCTTTCTTTTATTTTGATCATTTTCCTGATAAAAAGATCTAGACTCATTCCATACTTTTTGTTTATAAAATTTTTGTCTTGGATAAGTTTTGACTTTAGCTTCTGAACTCTTCAGAAACTTTGGTCCATAGGTCTTGGGTTCTGGTTTCTTCAGAAATTTTGACTTGGAAGTCATTGGTTCTGGATTCTTAATAACTTTTTCCTATTGAACCTTAGGTTCTGATCTCATCAGGACCTTTGATTCTCTTATCTCATATTCTGACTGGTTCAAAATGTTTCTACTATTTGATGTTGGCACAAATTAAGTCTTTAGCCATGTCTGAGAAGTCTTGAAGAAGAAGGATCTGAGGGTTTCTTTAAGAGTTGGACTTTAGAACAATATCCATTATAACCTATACCTTCTCCTTTTCTCTTAGTTACCCTATAGATCTTGGAGGAAATTTTAGTTCTTTCAAGATCTTTTATGATAAATTCTAGAAGAGCCATTTCATGCCTACTCAAGGATTTATCAGGCACTTTATTTAAAAGAGCATTATGATCTTTTTCTAGATGTTCAAATTTAATTTGAGAGGCTTTTAATTCCTCTTTCAAAATTTCATGATCTCTTATTAACACGTTCACGTGTCTTGATTTATCTTTGTAATGACTCATGAGGTCTTGAATAAAAATAATAAGATCAGAACAAGATAGTTTAAAAAATACCTCGGCCTCATCCTCATCTTCTGATTCTGAACCAGAGCTAGATTCAGATTTTGTGTCAGACAATGTGAGAGCCATCAATGCTAGATTGGATTCTACTATATCTTTATTTTCACTTTCCTCATAATCAAGTTCATCCCATATTGGAATGAGGATTTTCTTAAATCTGTTTCCTAAATTATCCTTCTTTGATTTGTTATTTTAGAGTGCAGGACGTTCAATTTTGAAGTGACCATGCTTATTGCAGTTCAAGCCGCTCTTCTGGTCATCCTTCATGTCTTTAGAACTATATCCTCTAAAGTTATTGCTTCTACCAGAGAACCTCTTATTATTCTTAGCCATCTGTTGAAACCTCTTGATAATAAAGGCCATCTTCTCATCACCAGAGTCCCCATCAGAACCTTTTTCTGGTTTTTGGGCTTTCGAGGTTCTGGTAGCTTTACCTCCATATTTTTCTACAACAGACCTCAAAGATAGAGACTTAGGTTTCATCACATGCTCATCATCATTCGGCTCCATCTCATGGATCTGAAGGTTTCTAATCAGACTTTCAAAACTCAATGTATTCAGGTTCTTAGCCTCCTGAGTATATGTGATTTTAAGTCTGTGTGGAAGACCCCTCAAGATCTTTTTGACATGGTCAGCAAAAGTGTAAATCTTGTTCATAACCTGAAGGCCTGGAACAAGAACTTGAAACCTAGAAAACATGGTTTCAATGTCTTTGTATCCTTCATTTTGAACAACTCATATTGTTGAACCAAAAGGTTATCCTTGGCCTCTTTAACTGGTTGGTTACCTTCATAAGTAGCACATAACGACTCAAATATAGTCTTAGCAGTACACTTATCAATGATCTTAATGTACACATAATGAGGTATAGTTTTTATCAGAATGCCTCTAACTTTGTGATGCTTTGTGTATACTTTCTTTTGAGTTGGTGAAAGAGTATTTCTATAAAAAACCATTCCTACACCATTAACATTATTATCAATGTGATCCTTAAGGATATCCCATAACTCACCATCAAGATCAATGATATGAGTATACATCTTGCTTTTCAACCACTTAAACTGAGTGGAATCACCAATGAATGTAGGTGGCCTAACATAATAGTGACTCTTTTCAAGAGAACTATAATAATATGGTATACCACCACCACCAATAACATTACTAACATCAGGAGAGCTAGCTGTCTAATATGATTTTCTCCTCAAAATATTTTTATGTACCATTGTTACGTGTTTAGCACAAAAAGTGCTCTGATGCCAACTGAAGGTGAGAAAATACACAAGAAAATGGGGTTGAATTGTGTATGGTGAATACTTTTTGCTTCTTAAAACCAACTTCATAAACTGAACAAGTTCATAATCTGAACATAGAGTAGTTAGCAGTGGAATGAAACAAAGTGTAGAAGCAATAAGTAAAATCACACACAAAGTTATCCTGGTTCCTCCCACAACCTAAGAGTAGTCCAGTCCCCTTGTCTAATAAGAGATTTTTCATTGTAATCAATCAGATTACAACTCGCTCAAGCAAACTAGCCCGAGACTTCCTTTGCTCAATCAACATAGAAAGAGACTTCTGCTCAAGCAACCTAGCAAGAAACTTTCTTTGCTCAAGAAACCCAGCAATAAAATTTCTTTGCTCAAGAAACCTAGCAAGATACTTCCTTTGCTCAAACAACCTAGCAAGAGACTTCCACTTAACTTCTAAGAAAACAATTTAGATGAATAGACAACAAGATTCACTTGATATACAATAAGAGGCACAAAAAGAATACAACACAATCAAAGACTTTAACACTTGATATTTCTAAGATATACAAAGATAAAAAAACTCAAGACTATGTGCAATTATAACAGAAATATATATGAAAGCTGGCGTTTTGTACAATGTTTTTTTAAAAGTTGTTGTTCTTGTTGTTATATTTGTAACACCCTAATTCCCCGGCATAATTTATTAATAAAAATGAGAGTAAAATAAAACAATCAAGAAATTAGGATGCTACATCCAACTTCTACCAGCTCATACGATAGGATATGTAACACATCTGGAATTTAAAAATAATAGAAACCACAATGCAAGTCTTAACTCAAATATTTTATTAGCAGTGGAAAAGCATAAATAAAATGAATAGTTTTAATTTTTCAAACATGAATTATAACAAAATGTAATTATAAGGAAAAATCAAACATCAGAGAGTCACATAATAGTCTTATCTCAACATAAAATAAAGAACAAGCATTATCTCTCTAGTGTTACATAGCAAAGCAAACTTTGACTCAACAAAAGCATAAAGAAGAGTAATCTCTTCCACTCACTTCCACGCCTTTACTGTGGATTATCTACATGATACCCGTGAAAAGGCAACATTCAAACAGAAGGGGTGAGAAATTACAATCATATAATTAAACTGCATAATAATATGTAAGTACATAATTATCACGTACAAAATCACCCATTCAACAATTCACACTCCACATAATCCAAACATTATAATATAACATGTATGTAATACAATGAGACTCAACTCTATGACTCAGTGCATATGGTACCAATTATGAACTCTCAGGTTCATTTCGCTTCCGATCTCCACCATAGGATCAGAGCACACCAAAAACCGTTGCCATCACCATAGGTAACACTTCACTGATTTCCACCTGGAACCGCCTACTTTCACCCAATTCTCACCATAGGATTGAGGCTCACCAAAGGCGGACCACCATCCAAACACTATGATGCATGCTTCATAAATGACATGCAACAATAACAACAAAAACAAACATGTACAATGATATTCATCTTAATCAATGTACTACACCAATACCAGCCACCAAACACAAAACATAAACTACAAGCATTTAACATTAGAATTATAGTAACATATCAGGTAACAACATGTTGTCCATACAAATTTATCACACCACAACTTACAAACCACATACCATACAAAACCATTAAACAACATTTAATCATTTCAAGGCTCTGAGACTATTTTTAAATTAGAGTACAGTGTGTTAACTTCCTAACACTTCGAACGACACCACCCAAAACTCAAGTTATGAATTTATTTAATTCTGACATAGCAGTGGTAACTAGTTACATTAATCCAGCTAACCGTGTACATCAATTCTAGGAACAGAGAATACATAATTTTCCCCAGTGGTAACCAAATACATCAAAATTGGTAATCGGTTACATCCTCCCAAAAATGCCCAGTTTTCACATTCTTTTGACAATGTAACCTGTTACATCAAAACTTGTAACCGGTTACATACACAAAAATTTGAGTTTTCTGAAAAGTGTCTCGGATGTAACCAGTTACCTTAAAGCATCTAACTGGTTACCACTGAGACAGTGGAAAATTTCTGCCAATTTTGTTTTACGAAAAGTAGTTCTAAAACATCTCCAAAACCCCAATTTTCATGAATAATCAATTACTCAAGTTCCACATTCTGATTCCCAACAACACACAACATCCCAATCATTCACCAAACACATAATTCATCCAAACATTCAACACAATAACATCATCACACATCAAATTGTTCAAAACATAGAGAAGAGAAAAGCAATCACAAAGAGACTAAAACACCCACCCATAAGTTATCATACAATCTCTTATACAAGAGGAAATCTCACCCTTACCTTAGATGATGAGTTTGAAGTTTTTCTAATGGTGGTTCTTCTTCTCCTATGCCCTAGCTCTCTTTTCCTTTTCTCTTCTATTCTCCTCAATTTCACATTCAGACAGTTCTCTCTTCCTATTCCCTTCTTTTTTTATTTTATTATATTATAATTTCTAATTAAAACTTTATTCCAACTAAATAAAATAAATAACAATTCCAACTCAATATTTATTTTAAATAATACTTTCCTAATACTATCTAAATAAATAAAATAATTATAATCAACTAATAATTATTAGTTCCACTTCTACCACCCCCAAATATCTATATTTTTATTCAAACACCCCAAACACCTTAAATTCTACATTTCTAAATCTACCACCCTACACCCAAGGATTACTCTAACACATCAAATCATAAACAAACACACAAAATCACATAATTTATTTACAAAAATTCATTAAATAAATCGGGGCGTTACAACTCTCCCCCACATAAAACATTTTCGTCCTAAAATTTTTACTTGATGCGAACAACTTCAGATATGCTTCTCGCATCAGACCCTCTAACTCCCACGTCATATCCCCACCGACAATTCCTCCCCAAACTACCTTCACGAGATCAATCGCTTTGCCTCTCAACTTCTTCAATTCACGGTCTTTGATCCTTACTGAAATTTTGGTATCAGATATGTGATGTCGAATGAGATGTCACGACACAAATATCTGAGGAACAAAGTAAAGTGAAACAATAATAAAAGCAGTAAAAACACAAGGGATTGTTATCCTAGTTCAGTGTACAACAAAACTTACTCTGGGGGCTACCAAGCCAGGGACAAGTCAACTAAATAGTATCAATTCATAGACCCTCAGTAAACAACCAATTTACGATCTAATCACTTAATCACTACACGTGTTATACTTCTACCTAAGACTCGCCTAGGTATGATGCCCTCCTCAAATCCCTTCAATCACTTATAGTGAAGAAACAACAAAAATAGTAAGTTTAAAGATTTCAATCATTCAATGCTTAAAAGCTTATGAATGATACACAATTAACAATCCAAATAACAATTCAACTATTAAATCAATACTAGAGTGTTTGACAATTAAAAGACTTAGACTTCTAAAACAGAAAGAAAGTATTCTTCTTCAAAAGTTGTAATTTTCTGAATAAGGAAGCATGTCCTTATATATGCGCAGTAGTGGGCTTGGGCTGGAAAAAAATATTCAAATCTTTTGAATATTTACATGAAAGTAGGCCAAGATATAATCCATAAAGATAATTCAAATAGAAAAATATTCCTCCATATTTTTCGCAGCCTATGAGTCACAAATCCTGAATTATGGCACGCAGGAAATCAGGAAACAAAAAACTTGAACTGATATTGGGCTAAGTTCAGTTCAGAAGGCAGATGTCAAGACATCTGCTTTGACATCATTCAAAACAGTTTTCTTCAAATTTTAAGACATTTAGAAAAACATTATCAAGTCATTTTTTTACCAAAATTACTGCCAACAAAACACTTACAAACTCCCCCTTTGGCAAATTTTGGCTAAAACATTATCAGAGCAGCAGCATAGGCAAAGCAAAACAAAAAATAAGTTAGCAGTTAGCTGTAAGCAAACGAAGATGTCAGAACATCTTCTGAGACATAAGGCTCCCCCTCAATCAGTGGTCAGCGATTAGTCAGTCACTTTCTCTCCCCCCTTTTTAGTCATAATATGCCAAATAAAAGGATGTATTCAGGAGTGTATCAGTAATTTAGGTACAAACTATAGAAATCAAATGTCAAGCACATGCAAGTTCCAAAAAGAAACAAAGAGTTCAGATAAATAAACATCAACTAATCTAACTGTCATCAGGACTAGTAGACTTGGCTAAGTCGGAACTTCCTTCCTCACTAGAATCTCCTCCTTCAGAGCATACTCTATCATCAAAGTTGTTGTCCTTTTGCAGCTCCTTGATCATCTTCTCAATAGTTAGCTTCCTTGCTGAGCTAACTTTGATCACATCATCTAGTTCTTTGCAGGCTTCTTTTAATTCAAGGATCATGTCATCCTTGGTGGAGGTCTTGTTTTCAGTAGGTGCAGATGTCAAAATAATGTCTGGGACATGTTTTCCTGAAAAAAGCTTAAGTGAAGGTGTAGAGGTAGAAATGCTCAAGACTAAGCCATTGGATTGACTAGACTTTATACAAATCAAAATAAAAATCGCCACTGCGCTTTATTATTTCCAAAGGAATGGGAAAAGAGCGAATAACCCAAAAAGAGGGGGGAAAGATTGTAGGTAAGGGGGTTGGTTATGCAAAGGGAAGGTATTAGCACCCTAAACATCTACGGTACTCCGCAGGAGCCTCTTTGTAAAATATGTATATTTTGGCTATAAAACGGTTGTATATAAAATGGATGGTGGAAGTGAGAAAAGAAATATTTTTTATGATTTTTGCACCCTCCGCGGTTGCGAACCTTTAGTGCCTATGTAAAATCAAGCTTCTCTAATGAGCTTTTGTTTTGATGAAGACAAACCTTGGTTGACAAAGAAGGCAAAGATTTATGATCAAGCTCAAAGCATCTAAGGACAATATCTTCAGTTCAAAGCTCTCAACAACTTTCAAGGTATAATAATATTACTTACTTTGATCTTAAGATATAGATGCTCAATTTTAAAAAAGAAATGTTTAAAAATCATTACTCAAGTTTTTCAAAGTTAATATTTCATTTTTCACTTGAGTGCAATCGATTTGCATTTTAGTGCAATCAGTTGCATGCTTCAAATTTTCAGATCTTTTACTTCCGTTTCTATGTGAAATCGATTTACATTGCTTGTGCGATCGATTGTATACTTAATATTTTCAAAACGTTTGCTTCTGTTTCTCAGTGTAATCGATTTACATTGCTAGTGCAATTGATTGCACTCACTTACTTTTTGCTACTGACTTTACATGCAATCGATTTACATTGCTAGTACAATCGATTGCACACTTAAAACTTTTGAAAATATAGTTGTTGAAACCTTGTGCAATCGATTGCATGCTGCACGATTTTGAAAAACAATAGCTTTTCACATGCCTGTTCATCATGCCTTTTCATTGAAACCTTTCACTCAAACTTGGAATTTGTTCATGATACATTTTCAGAACTTCATGATGTTTCAAAAGGGTGTTATAAACATATAAATATTCATTTTCAAAATCTGTTTCAACACCTCTTCCATAAATATTTTCTGAATTTTCAAAATACAAACTCAAGCATTCCTCCAATTTCATGCATAAGTTTTCTGCACATTTTTATACATTGTTAAACAGAAAACTTTGAGCAATTATATCTTGAGTCATTGTACAATAATATTATTGGAAGAGAAGATCATACATTGTTAAATCACTCAAAGTGATCAATACTACTCTACTCTCTCAAACTCAAAAATTGATAGTTACTTACTTATTTTTCCAGGATTGTTGGAAATAAGTTTAAGTGTTTTTGAAATCTTGTCTTTCCAAAGTTGTTGGATACAAGTGTAGTTACTTTGAGAGGATTGTTCTCATAGTTAACATAGTGAAAATCCAAGAGGATTGTTCTTGGTTGTTTGGTAGTTCTTGTTTAAGTTTGCCACAATAAGGAAATCTCTTTCATGTTGAAAGGGGACTGGAGTACTCTCGGACTGTCAGGGGAACCAGGATATATCGCCTGTGTCTTTTATTTTTCTGCATTTTACGCTTTCCTAAAATCACCATTAACCAGAAAAATAAGAACCATCATCACTAAACACCGTAATTTTTTAAAGTACCTAATTCACCCCCCCCCCTCTTAGGCGCACTTCGTACTTACAATTGGTATCAGAGCAGGTTATAGGTAACCTGTTCCTAAAAGATCCAGAATGGCTTCCACAAATCAAAATCCCGTTTTTAGAGATGGTGGTAGTAACAACAAGCCTCCTCTATTTTGTGGTGAATACTTTGACTTTTGGAAAATACGCATGAAGTCACATCTAGAAGCACAAGGAGAAGAAATATGGGATACCGTCGAAAATGGTTCATTTGTCCCTATAACGGTAATCAATGGAGTTGGCTCATCAAAGTCTAAAACTGCATGGGACGATGATGATAAGAAGAAAGTTCTCTATGATAAAAAAGGCAATAAACCTTCTTCAAGGTGCACTTAGCATGGATGAATTCTTCCATGTCTAGGCATGCAAGACAACAAAAGAAATATGGGATACCTTGTTACAAACTCATGAAGGAACGATTGAAGTAAAAATATCAAGAGTAAATACCCTAAGTCAAGATTACAGATTATTTCAAATGCAGCCCGGAGAAACCATTCTTGACTTACAAAAGAGATTTGTGCACTTGACAAATCATCTAAGTGCTCTTGGTAAAACTTTGACGAATCATGAACTAAATCTGAAAGTACTTAGGTCCTTAACTAGGGAATGGCAACCAAAGGTAACGACAATTTTAGAAAAGAAAAGTCTCTCCAACATGACATCCGCAACATTATTTGGAAAACTTCAAGAATATGAAACGGAACTCGGAATACTTGAAAAGCATGAAAATCAAGAGAAGAAATCCAAGAATATTGCTTTGAAGATAGATTCCAAGGAAGTTGAAAAGGAAGACAATTCGGAAGAAGATGAAAACTTCATGCTTCTTGTTAAAAGGCTTGGTAAGTTCTTCGATAGAAATGACAAACCTTTTTCTCATTCAAAAGGAAAGAAACAATTTAAGAAAAAGGAAGCTTCCACATCAACACAAGAAATTACATGTTATGAATATGGTAAGCAAGGTCATATAAAGCCGGATTGTCCAAAACTCTCCAAGAAAGGTGGCTTCAAAAGTAAGAAGGGATTCAAGAACAAAAAGGCTTATGTCGCATGGGAGGACAATGAAATAAGTTCCTCATCCGATTCTGATAGTGATGAAAGTGCAAATCTAGCATTGATGGCCTCACACCATTCCGATGATGAAGACAATGAGGTTAGTAATGAATTTTATCTTTTTGATAGTGATGCACAAGGTGCTATAGATGAACTATTGAATGAATGCAAAATTCTGTATAAAACCATTTCATCACAAAAGAAACAAATTTTATCCTTAGAAGAAAATATGTTTCTATGGGAAAAGATTTCAAAGAAGAAAAACAAAAATCAAGTGATGAACAAAAACAAAATTTTGTATGCAAAAATTGTGATTCACTCTCTTTCCAAATTGTCCAATTAAAGAGAGTCATTGTAAGATATGAAAAAGGCCAAATTGGATTGGAAGGTGTTCTTAGCCAACAAAGATACTCCAATGATAAAAGTGGACTTGGGTATTCAAAGTTTTCAAAACCAAGTTCTAACAAAACTATCTTTGTTAAGGCTAGTGATCAATCATCCAAAGAGAAAGTGAGCAAACCTAAAATAATTCATCACTATCCTAAAAATAAAACATTTCCTAAAAAGAAATCTTATCCTTCAAGATATAGAAGTAACTTTGAACCTACTTATTTTTATTGTGGCATTAAAGGCCATACACCTAATGCTTGCTATGTTAGAAACTTCAGTGTGGCAAGTGGGCATTATGTATGGGTAAAGAAAGGCACTAATTATGAAGGACCCAAATCAACTTGGGTACCTAACAAAACCTAATGTGTTTTGCAGGTATGCTTGAAGACCACATGCAATCTTTGGTATCTTGATAGTGGTTTTTCAAAGCATATGACAGGAGACATAAACCAATTTTCAAATCTAGCGCTAAAGTCCAAGGGTTTTGTCACTTATGGAGACAATAATAAGGGAAGAATCCTAGGCAAAGGCAAAGTTGGTGATCCACCTTTCACATCCATTGAAGATGTTATTTATGTTGAAGGACTAAAGCACAATCTTCTTAGTATTAGCCAACTTTGTGACAAAGGCTTCAAAATCAAGTTCACCAAGGATGAATGTTTGATAGAAGACGAAGTCACTCATGAGGTTATACTTAAAGGTAAAAGAATCAATAATATATTCATGATTTCCCTTGATGATCCATCTTTGAAGGTTAAATGTCTCATGGAGAACAACGATGATTCATGGCTATGGCACAAAAGAATTGCTCATATTCATATGGAACACTTGAATAAATTAATCAAGCATGATCTTGTCATTGGTTTGCCTAAGAGAAATTTTGTCAAAGATAGATTATGCGATACTTGTCAAAAAGGGAAACAAACTAGATCAACTTTCAAATCTAAGAATGTGGTGTCCACTACAAGGCCACTACAATTGTTACATATGGACTTATTTGGTCCATCGAGAACAAGGAGTTTCAGAGGTAATGTGTATGCTTTGGTTATTGTTGACGATTTCTCTAGATATACTTGGACATTATTTTTAGTGCAGAAAAGTGATGCATTCAAGGCGTTCAAGAAGTATGCTAAACAAATTCAGAATGAGAAGTCTCTAACAATTGCCTCAATAAGGAGTGACCATGGTGGAGAATTCCAAAATGCTCTATTTGAAGAATTTTGTGGAGAACATGGAATATCTCACAACTTCTAGGCACCAAGGACTCCTCAACAAAATGGAGTGGTAGAAAGAAAGAATATGTCTCTTATGGAACTTGCTAGAATAATGCTTAGCGACTCAAATCTTCCAAAATACTTTTGGGCAGATGCGGTGAGCACGACATGTTTTGTTAGCAATAGAGTTAACATTAGACCAATCTTAAAGAAAACTCCATATGAACTCTTCAAAGGGAGAAAACCAAACATTGCTTTCTTTCATATCTTCAGATGCAAATGCTTTGTCCTAAACAATGACAAAGATAACCTTGGTAAGTTTGATGAGAAATCCGATGAAGGTATTTTTCTTGGTTACTCTCTCTCTAGTAAAGCATATAGAATATACAACAAAAGAACTTTGACAATTGAAGAATCTATGCATGTTTCTTTTGATGAAACTAACCCCTCCAAGGAGGATAATATTGTTTGTGATAATGATGATGAAATACTAGAAGGTCCTCAAGAAAATTCTTCCAAAGATCAACCAATTAAACTCGAAGAATCACCTCAACGAGAATCGAATCTCAATGATCTACCAAAGAATGGAGAACTCATAGAGATCATCCTATTGATAAAGTAATTGGTGATATAAGTCAAGGTGTGTCTACAAGATTAAATCTCAAGGATGCTTGCTTAAACATGGCATT
Organism: Vicia faba; assembly: GCA_948472305.1. NCBI lineage: Eukaryota > Viridiplantae > Streptophyta > Magnoliopsida > Fabales > Fabaceae > Vicia > Vicia faba. The sequence continues at coordinate 156,350,003 of OX451735.1, read as the reverse complement.
TGTCTCTCAAATTGAACCTTCCAAAGTTGATGAAGCCTTAGGCGATGACCAATGGATTATCGCTATGCAAGAAAAATTGAATCAATTTGAAAGGAATCAAGTTTGGGAACTCGTCCCTAGGCCAAGAAATAAACACATTATTGGAACAAGATGGGTGTTCAAAAACATGCGAAATCCTTGGTGAGGTTCCTTAAAACAGCACATGTGCCTCAAGAGACGTCTGCTGACCAATTTCAAGATTGTGTGGCCAGTCTGACAGCGGATAATAGCCTAGGCTTCTCGGATGCTGATCTGAAACCAAGAGGAGCACAACGAGGCGTTACATGTCTCTGGAATGTAGGGGCACAACTCTGGCCCATGTCTTGGTGGATACTGGCTCATCTTTGAATGTTTTGCCGAAGAAAGCTCTTGACAGACTTGACTGTGAAGGATTGACGTTAAAGCCAAGTAACATAGTAGTAAGGGCATTTGATGGCTCGAAGAGGATGGTACACGGGGAGGTAGATATCCCCATAAAGGTGGGAACTCAAACTTTCAATTCAACCTTTTATGTAATGGACATCCGCCCCTCTTACTCCTGTCTGCTAGGACGACCATGGATCCATAATCTTGGCGTTGTCACCTCTACATTGCACCAAATGTTGAAATATTCGGCTCAAGGAAATATTATAACTGTCCATGGAGAGGAAGAATACATGATTATCCATCTCAATTCCTTTCAGTATGTGGAATTGGACGGTGAGTTCATTGAAACTCCTTTTCAACACTTTGAGGAGGTCCCCGAGAGATTGCAGTGACAAAGACTGTGTCCCAGATTCCCAAGATTACAATACCTCCACTCTGGATGTCATCTCTGAAGGACGCCAAAGCAGTAGTAGAGGAAGGTGGATGCACCATTTAGGGGCAACTTCCAGATATCCCGTATAAGTCCGACAAGTTTGGTTTAGGTTTCACTTCAAGTGCTCAAAAGGCTGTACGACGTGCCCGTGCTGGAGGGCCACCCTTGAAGATTAGCAACCGAGAGGTCAACACGGTAGAAGATGGTGAAGAGGATTGCTACTTGGAGGATTGGATCTTTCTGACTATCAATGGAGGACTCCGCAATTGGGAGGCCAGAGACTTTGTCCCAATAGCTTTCATCCCTCAGTAGTTTATCTTTTTCTTTTGTTGTTGGATCTGTAATATTCACAAACAATTCGCACTCTTAAAACCTTGTGTCTTTCCCGAGGCACAACGGTCCATTTGTAAGGGTTTTTATTTCATCTTCATATGACATTCAATGAATCATGGACGTTTTTCGCATGCAAACTTTTGTGTTCATTGTTTTTCTTTTACATTTTATTTTCTTTTAAAGATGGCTATACCCTTACACACACCCACACTCACAAATGCATGTATCCGTCCACTCTGGATCCCATGGGTAACGATACTGCTATAGCCTTTTGTGACTCTGAGGATCTAATCTACCAAGCCGAAGAAGAAGGTGAGGAAGATTGTGAGGTATCAGGGGAACTTGCCAGACTGCTACAACAAGAAGAGAGAGCCATTCAGCCTCACGAAAAACTTGTGGATACAATCAACTTGGGTACCAAGGAGGATAAAAAAGAGGTAAAGGTGGGTGCCAATCTGGAACCCAGTATCAAAGAGTGCTTGATTCAGCTGTTACATAAGTATGTTGAGATCTTTGCCTGGTCATATGAAGACATGCCAGGACTTGATACGGACATCGTGGTACATTGTCTGCCTACTAGAGAAGACTGCCTGCCAGTAAAACAAAAGGTTCGCCGCATGAGACCTGATATGTCAGAAAAGATTAAAGCGAGGGTCATGAAGAAATTCAATGCTGGATTCTTGGCTGTCACTTCCTATCCTCAATGGGTTGCCAACATTGTTCTCGTACCTAAAAAAGATGGCAAAGTACGAATGTGTGTGGATTATAGAGATTTGAATAGGGCGAACCCTAAAGATGATTTTCCACTCCCCCACATCGATATCCTGGTTGACAATATTGCACAACACAAAGTGTTTTCCTTCATGGACGGATTCTCAGGTTATAACCAAATCAAAATGGCACCTGAGGACATGGAGAAAACTACATTTGTCACACAGTGGGGCACATTCTTCTACAAGGTGATGCCATTTGGATTGAAGAATGCTGGGGCAACCTATCAACGCGCCATGGTAGCTTTATTTCATGATATGATACATCATGAAATAGAAGTCTACGTAGATGATATGATAGCCAGATCACAAACACAAGAAGAACACCTTGATCACTTACAAAAGCTGTTTGAAAGACTGAAGAAGTATAAGCTGAGGTTGAATCCAAACAAGTGCATATTTGGAGTACGGTCTGGTAAACTCCTAGGTTTTGTCGAAAGTAACAAAGGTATTGAGGTCAATCCTGCCAAAGTTAAAGCAATACAAGAGATGCCTGCTCCTCGTACTGAGAAGGAAGTCAGAGGATTTTTGGGACGCTTGAACTATATTGCCAGATTCATTTCTCACTTAATAGCTACTTGTGAGCCAATCTTTAAACTATTGAAGAAAGATCAAGTAGTCAGATGGAATGATGAATGCCAAGTTGCTTTTGACAAAATCAAAGAATACTTACAAGAGCCTCCTGTGTTGATACCACCAGTCGAGGGAAGACTGTTGATTATGTATCTGACTGTTTAAGAAAACTCAATGGGGTGTGTATTGGGACAGCATGACGAGTCTGGCCGAAAAGAGCATGCTATTTATTACCTGAGAAAAAAGTTTACCGATTGTGAAACCAGATATTCACTGCTCGAGAATACTTGCTGCACTCTGGCATGGGCTGCTCACTGGCTAAGACAGTATATGCTGACTCATACTACCTTATTGATATCTAAGATGGATCCGATAAAATATATCTTCGACAAGCCTGCTCTTTCTAGGAGAATGGAAGATGATCCTAATGGAGTACAACATACAGTATACTACCCAAAAATATATAAAGGGCAGTGTATTGGCTGATCATCTTGTTCACCAAGCTGTAGAAGACTATCAGTCCATGAAGTTTAAATTCCCGGATGAAGACATCATGACATTAGACAACTGTGAAGAAATCAGGCCATATGACGGACCTGAACAAGGATCCCGATGGACCTTGTTCTTTGATGGGGCATCCAATGCACTTGGTAATGGTATCGACGCTGTACTCATATATCCAGAAGGGTGTCATACTCCCTTTACTGCCAGACTTTGCTTCAACTGTACAAACAACATGGCACGGTACGAAGCATGCATCTTCGGTCTCAGAGCTTCCATAGACTTGGGGATCAAATCCTTAGATGTGTTTGGAGATTCAGATTTGGTCATCAGTCAGATCAAAGGGGAATGGGACACTAAACACCCAAACCTTATCCCTTACAAAGAACATGTTTTGACATTGCTACCACATTTTGAGAAGATTACCTTCGAGCATTTCCCGCGAGAAGAAAATCAGCTAGCTGATGCTCTAGCCACAATGTCATCTATGTTTAAACTTAATTGGGATAACGAGGCTCCCCAAATCACCATCGAACGAATGGATGAACTAACACACTGTCACGAGATTAATACTGAAGAAGTAGTGGACCAGCCTTGGTTTCACGAAGTCAAGAGGTATCTCGAGGCTCAAGAATATCCAGAAGGAGCTTCAATCAATGATAAGAAGTTCTTAAGGAGATTCTCTGCTAAATTCTTCCTTAGTAACAGCATCTTGTACAAACGCAATCACGACTCCATTTTGCTTCGGTGTGTGGATAAGGTTGAAGCTGAAAAGATCATGGCTGAATTACATGAAGGTACTTTTGACACTCACTCCAGTGGGCATACGATGGCGAAGAAAATCCTACGGGCAGGCTATTATTGGTCTACCATGGGAGCAGATTGCTATCAACACTCTCAGACCTGCCATAAGTGTCAAATTTACACTGACAAGGTGTATGTACCTCTGGTTCCTCTGAATGTCTTGAGGGCTCCTTGGCCCTTTTCTATGTGGGGAATTGATATGATTGGAGAGATCAAGCCTACAACCTCCAATGGACACCGCTTCATCCTAGTGGCCACTGAATATTTTACAAAATGGGTCGAAGCAGCTTCTTTCGCCTCCATTACCAAGAATGTGGTTGCCCGCTTCATCAAGCAAAACCTTATTTGTCGGTACGGTATCCCTAAAAGGATCATCACTGACAATGGTACAAATCTCAACAACACTATGATCACCGCCTTATGCGAGCAATTCAAGATCCAACATCATAATTCTTCTCCCTATCGGGAAAATATGAATGGTGATGTCAAAGCTGCAAATAAAAAAATTAAGAAGATCATACAAAAAATGACAGTCACATACAGAGACTGGCATGAGATGCTACTATTCGCTCTCCACGGGTACCGTACCACGGCTCGCACATCAACTGGGGCAACACCCTATTCTTTGGTTTATGGCATGGAGGTTGTCTTGCCTATTGAGGTTCAGATCCCCTCTCTGAGGATTATGAAGGATGCAGGGTTGAATGAAGACGATTGGATCCAGACTCGACTTGATCAACTGAATTTGATTAATGAAAAGAGGCTTACTGCTGTTTTCCATGGTCAAATGTATCAAAAACGGATGATCAAGGCTTTCAACAAGAAAGTCACGTGCCAGGTATATCAAGTTGGGGATCTAGTGATCAAGCGTATTATCTTTCCACAAAGTGATCCCAGGGGAAAATAGACTCCAACCTATGAAGGACCATTTGTAATCAAAAACATATTCTCTGGTGGAGCAATGATCTTAACCACCATGGATGGCGACGACCTGCCACACCCTGCGAACGCGTACATAGTCAAAAGATACTACGCATAAGAGACCCTCTAGGTTGACATACCTAGGCAAAACAAGGGCATCCCGACGAACCAAAAGGTTCAGGCAGAAATTAGAGATAAAATAAAAAATTTGTATACCCGGAAAGTTGAAAAGCCGAAAGGGCGACTTGGGAAAAAAAGGGGTTTCCCGGTGGATTGAAAACCCGAAAGGGCAGTCCAGGAAAAAGTTAGGGAATAAAAGCATATGACTATGTCCCGTCGGATCATTTGACAGACAACCTTTGGCTTCCGCTGACAAACCCAGATTTTTTGATCAATTCAATCATCTTCGGACAAGGCAAATAAATAAGATACTCGGAGATACGAAGGCTATATCTGAATGGGAACCCCATGGGATTATTACACATAGCTATCTTTATTTGTATTAAAAATTTTCTTGTTTACGATGACATTCTCTTACTAGAATGTTTGTCTCCTTTGTACAAAATATTTATTCAAAGTCATTACAAATATGCCCCTTTGAAAGTGAAAAAACTATTTATCTTTTCTTTACACTTGTGTTTTATTTACAAAAACGTCCAATGATTCATTAATGAACATATGCATTTGAACATGATTACTGTTTACAAATAAACAAAACGAAATATAGTTACCTATAGGTCGAAAGAGTAGGGAAATATCTTTAGGCTATTCCATGAGAAATCCCCCATAGTACGTCCTTTAAATCTCCAAGCAAAACAATGTTTCAAAGTATCATTCCCCAGTAGAAGTCGTCAAAATTCTAAGGATTCCCAAGGTAGATCTTACAAGTAGTACATGGCATTTCCCTCACAACAGAACTTTTTCTCTCAACAAACGTTCATCAGTATTTCAACTTCAGGACATAAAAATTCAACATATCCTCGGCGCCATGCAGGGATTTATTTTCCTCAATCAAATAGCAATACAGCAAATCAGCTCACATGCGCATACATTACATCCATATATAACAAACATTGATAAAGCAAATACATTGCATCATACATTTCATGCAACATAACTTTGTGTTTTTAGCTAACATTTTACCGTTTTCAGGATAAGATTAGCAGTTACCATTGACAAATATACTTACAAATACAGTACGGATACGCTCCAGACACGGATGCCATTCTGATACTCATTCAGACTTCAAATTCAGATACAGTACAGATACGCTCCAGACACGGACGCCATTCTGATACTCATTCAGACTTCAAATTCAGATACAATATAGATACGCTCCAAACACGGATGCCATTATGATATTCATTTCGGACACAACTTAAAGATACAGTACGGATACACTCCAGGCACGGACGCCATTCTGACACTCATTCTTTCAGCTTACAACTTACAATTCAACAAACACTCTTGGATGGCATCTACAAGCCCATCTCCAACAAGATTCCATCACCTCTCCAAATGGCATCTTTAAGCCCATTCCCTCAACCGCGCATCGTCGAGTGCAAATTTCTAGGCACTCTAGTGTCCAATCATTCTTTCACCTTCGATTCACGAATGGCAAAACTCGCCAATCTAACTCTTCAGGTTTAAGAAGATTGAACAGGGGCATTTGTTGTACCCCAAAATTTTCCCTCTCATTTATCAAGATTTTCTCACAAGACCTCTTTGACTCAAAACTGGATTAAGTTTTGACCTACTCAAGACATCTCATCTTGCACTGATGACCCAAAATTAGGGTTTGGGATTGCACAAGGATTTTTGGACTATCAATGCTTCATATGACTTTCAAGAATCATTATAGACCCCTAAGATTACTCATGTCAAGTTTCAAGCCTTGAATCACATTTTTTACCAATCAATTGGACAGTTGACCTAAAAATCAGCTGTATTGGGGAAAAAGTCAACCATGGCCAATTTACAGTCAAACTTCATAATTTTTTATCCACATCAACATTTTAGACTCATACGTATCATTTGATCATGTTTGGACCATAATTCCTCAAGAAATTTGATCAAATCATCAAAAGGGCAAAATGGTCAAAATTAGGGTTTTGACTGAGAAAGGGAAATTTCTGATTTTTGACCTAACAAATGACCAATTGGTTTGAAGCATGATTTCAAGGGTTCATTTATATCATCTTGACCTAATGACATGGTTCAAAACATTGCATTTTTATTGGATTGATAGATGAAATTTGCAGTCAACTGATCAAAAGTCAATTGTACACTGAAAAGTCAAACTTTGACTTTTTGGTCAAAAATCAAGTGCCAAGGATCACAATTCGTCAAAATGTGAAGCTTGTTCATCAAGAAATCAAAGATTGAAGATTTGGTTTTAAAATTTGAAATTTTCTTAACTTAGAAATTTTTCTAAGTATAGAAAATTTCTTATTTTTTCTCAACTTTAAGCCAAATTTCCACCATGATGCAAGATGATTCAAAGAAAGTTCCCAACATGAAATTTGTAGACCTCCATGAAATCTACAACTTTGCTTCATACATTTTTCCCTAAAGATGCTTGGATCTCAAGATATAATTTTATGATTACATGCTCATGAACTAAAATAACTTAGTGAAATTTTGCCCTAATTTAGGCAGGTTTTTTACCTAACTTCATGACAATTTTTCACCTAGTTCCAAGAGAAATCTTGAAATTCATTTCAAATATGAGTTATAGAGAAAACTTAAAGCTTTCCAAAATGTCAAAGAACTCCTTGAATTCATTTTTGTGTAGGGAGAATCGAAGAGATGAAGTTGGCAATTTCTCACTTTGAATTCAAGCCATTTCATGAAGAACAAAATTCAAATCAGAACCTATGCTGCCTAATCCTTGCTTTACAGGTCTCAAGCTTGCTTTTAACTTCATAATTTAATGCTTACACATATGATAAAGCCTTAATCCAAGCACGCGAGTCTTTGTCCAAGCTTTAATTCCATAAATGGCACAAAGTTGCCATTGCCATTTTGGAAAAGCATAACTTTTGCAACTTTTCATTTCTTGAGTATTGGACCAGTTTTCTATGCACACATAAGTCCTATAAACCAAACACAAGTTGTCTAGTACTTGTACCAACTCCAGGCAGGCCAGTACAAGCATGTGGAGACTTGACTCTTCACTTTGCTTCAAAAGCAAGAAAGTGTGCAAAAAGCCTACAATTGAAAAATCTGTTGTGGAGTTGACAAAAAAAACATTCTCTATACTAATACACAAACCCATTACAACTTAGAACACGATTGAAAAAGGCCAGAAATACTCCAAAACTCCCTATCACCAAAAACCTGTCAAAAACTTGCAGTTTGTGGCCAAGCATATTAATCCAATAATTGGCTCGTGCGTTTCAAGTTTTAATCACTCAACCACTTTACCTACCTCATATCTGAGTGTTCCAGACCATCACCCCTTCACTGTAACACCTCCTTCTCCATCTGCCATTTTTGTTTTTCAAGCTTGCGGGTTGACTTGGATAGAGAGTTTCAGGCACTTCCAAAGCAAGGCAAGGATTGGAACACACTCAGGGAGGTTAAAGCAACCTAAAGGAACCTTCAGGCCTTCCTAAATCTCACTCAAACTCCATTCACGATCTCAGCTGAAAGAGGTAAGAACTCTAACTTTTATCTCTTCATACAGGCATCCATTAGCCACGATTTGTGAAAGAAAAATATAGACATTATAGTGCTGAAGCCAACCATGTGCATATATTTCATTTCTGTTCATTATGTGTAGAGAATTTTGGAGTTCAAATTTCTGTAAAAATTAGGTTTAAAATTAGGGCTTTCAAAATTTGTTTTAATCTTTGATTGTTAGTTTCCATAAGTTACATGTCTGAAATCGTGGGAAAGAGTACTATAATTTTCATGTTGGAAGTTTCCATTTTCATGTAGAGATGAGAAAGATACAGAGCTTCTGGCCAGCTTGAGGAAGAAGATGAATTACAGGGCAAGGAAGCTTTTTACATTATGTTTTTATTGTTTCATATAAACTAACAGATGTACAGCCACCCAAGTGGCAAGGTAGCGCGCTGGCAATGCCCAAGTCATGGGTTTGAACCTTGGCGCTACCTTTTACATTTTTCTCATTTTTCAGCTTCAGTTTTAGCATTTTTGGAAGCATGGGCTTGGTTCTTGGGCCTTCTTTTTTTTTCTAACACATTACCCCCTGTTTCCTTGCAGCACCCCTGGCCCAATCTTTTTATTATTTATTTTATTTTCATATTTGTTTTATTAAAATATTTTATTTAACACATAAAACTCATAAAAAATATAAATATGATAAATATTGCATTTTTATTTTGTTTTATTTTATTTTCACATAAAAAATATATTTTATTTTAAATATATACTAACTATCTTTCTTAAATAAACTTGTAAAAATAAATTAAACTTAGATATATTTTTATCTTTTTTTTATATACTTGTAAATATTTTTTTAATATATAAAAAGACTAAATATTTTCACCAAATATTATTTATTATTTTAATACAAAAAAAATACACAAGAAATAATACTTAAAGAGCTTTATTTTCTTTTAAATTAGATATTAGGGTTAACCATTTTTTTTCAAGAATTAATTTCCTTTTTCTTAAATTTTTAGGATTAGGTCAAAATTCTTTTGCATATAAAACAAAAATATTTTCCTTGCATACATACCATTGCATATTTATATTGTATATTTATTTATTCAAATATTCCTACAAATTCGATTTGGTTGTAATAGCTTAATTAGATTTACATTATTGAAAATCCCCATTTATAATTTGTATTCCCCCCTCCCATATAATGTTGTAATAGCGTAGTAATCTTTAAATTGCGCAATTTACCGCTTTTATATACCATGTTAGTAATTAGGGTTTGTATGGCAAGATCAAAACAAATCAAGTAGAAAACCCTAAATCCAAGACAAAATCAAGCATGAATATAACATACTTGCACACAAGCATCCTTAGGGTTTCTCCACTTGGTTGCCTTATACAAAAATGGCCATATTGCGCATGCAAAGTATCTTGGCAAAACAAACAAGTATAAGATCATAGTCCCTTGATGACGCTATCCAAAGTTGCCTTAAAAAATGATCTTGGTCCCTCAAAATGCTAAGATACTTTGCAACATTGTTAATCATGGTTATACGATGACCCGCGCCCGTCCCGTTTACATCCAAAGATAGGGTTGCTTACCAAATCAATGGTAAGACAACAATGTCAAATGAAGAGAAAATGAACAAGAAAGACATTTGAGTAGGTAGTTTGCTCTTAATTACTTGCTCCATTTCAAACAAATATCCTTGCTATTTTCAAAACAAACACACACATTTCAAAACATCTTACAAACATTGAAAACATTTTCAAAAAGACAAACATCTTTGTATACATTCTTACGAACGAGAATCATTATAAAGATTGCCTAAACAAAGGCCTCTTTTACAAAATACTTTCAAAAACCACACAAAGCATAATTCCAAAACAAAAGCAAGTGATCTAGCAAGTAACTAAGAGCCCATGGAAAACCATGGATGAAAAGGGTGATAATACCTTCCCTTTTCATAATCTACCCCCCGAACTCAAGAAACAATCTCAAAGGTCTTTCCTGTGCTTTTTCACCTTTCCTTTTGGATAAAAGAAAAGTCGGTGGCGGCTCTTGCTAAACCGCAACATTTGCGATAAAACGCAAAACCTCAAGTCAGTTCTCCCACCGTATCACAGAACTGGCGACTCTGCTGGGGATAATTTTAAAAGTGGGGTTACCTTAGGGCTAGATCACATTTATTTGCTTATATTTTTTGACTTGTTTGCTTTACATTATGGTTCTTTGTTTGGGTTTGAAATCCTCTACCTGGATTTGGGATACATTATAGGTAAATAGCAATACATTATGGAAACTGTGCGGGGTATACCGACATGATCTAAACAATAGGTATGTTAGTGTGACATATTTGTGGGTACCGGTAGCCTTTGAGTTAATCAAAGAGAATACGGGGCCGCTGAGTGATGTTATGAAGCACTAATGAACTTCTAGAACCCTTTACTTGACCAACTTGGCCTTTAGGATGTAGTGAGATGATCGGCTTTGGTGCATTCCGAAGTTGGTAGATACTCAATACTACACTCATTGAGGTTTGGTTTCTTGGGATATTTCAGTCGCCATTAAAGAGGTTTGAGCTGAAACAATGACCAAGGAAAAAATCCAGTGATATTGAGCTCCTTAGAACCCGGTTACTATTACTAGGACAGGTTTAAGCCAACTAAACTTTAAGAGGGTACTTACCTATAAAACCCCATGCAAGCCTAAACTAAGAACTTGTTTGCTTTGCTTGTATATGCATACTTGTACATAACATCATGGACATCATGATCATCACATGCATCCACTAACCATTTCAAGGATTTTCAAGATTCATCTTTGTTCTTGTTTTGTAGGATATGGATTCACTTCGCAGGAAAACTATCCAAGTCAACCTTGTAAGAATTCCTCCACAACTTAAGGAGCTAGCTTCAAGGATCCCTGAGAACTCTCCGTTCACCGAGAGACATGGTCGTCTACTGAACTTGGTCACCTCCAACACAAATGAAGATACGATGAAGGTGCTCTTTCAGTTCTTTGATCATTTGCACCATTGCTTCACATTTCCCGACTATCAGCTTGTGCCTACTTTGGAAGAATTCTCTCAACTCTTGAGGATTCCTATTCTCAATTAAATACCTTTCAACGGTATGGAAAGAGACCCAAATCCAGAAGAGATTGCTCAAGTTCTGCACTTGCACTCATCTGATGTCACAACTCATTGGGAAACTAGCAGTGGTGTCAAAGGCTTCTTAGCAAAGTCCCTGTTTGAGAAAGCCCAAAGTTGTTGGAATTACTTAGACTTGCAAGCCTTTGAGGAAATTGTGGCTCTTCTTATCTATGGGATGGTCTTGTTCCCCAATCCTGACCAACTCATAGATGTGAACACCGTCAAAATCTTCATGTCACGCAACCCGGTGCCTACATTGCTAGGGGATATCCTACACTCTTTTCACACTCGTACAATGAGGAAAAGAGGTGTCCTTATGTGTTTCACTCCTCTCCTGGCAAGGTGGTTTATTTCTCATCTTCCCCAATCAGTCTCAAAGAATGAGCAAGGTTTGAGGTGGTCACTAAGGTTAATGACGCTCAAACATTCATTGGTGCTCCCAATCCAAAGAGAATGTTATCATTGTTGACCGTTATGGAGAATTTCCTAATGTCCCTCTACTTGGCATTAGGGGAGGCATCACCTACAACCCATGCTTAGCTCTAAGACAGTTTGGTTATCCCCGAAGGGATGGTCTGCACGAGATGTTGGTTCAAGGTTTGGTATTCGACTACAACAACGACGATCAAGGTCTTCGCCAAAGATTCATCCGAGCTTGGAGGATGCTAAACAAGGTAGATAGTAAGACTTTGGGGCACAAGAATTCCATCCCTCTTGAGCCTTACCTCAAATGGGTACGAACCCATGCTCAAAGTCTTATGATGCCTTATCCTTCCATCCTCCCGGTGATCATTGAGCCTGTTAAGGAGGGAGAAGTTCCATACACTATCCTACATCCTGACATGTCCACATCTCTTGAAGGCCTACAAAGGGATTGGATACAGCTCAAAGGAGAGCGAGATACTTTCGAGGCCCAATTCTACGCAAGCGAGAAGAAGGTTTTGGAATTCACTAGGCTACTTCACGAGGAGCGGACTCTAAATGCCTACATCGCACCAAAAAGGATGCACACTACTTTTTTATCTTAGAGTTTTGTATTATTTTGCCCAAGGGGCATTGATGTACTCAAACTTTATCTTATTAATATAATGTGTGTTCCTTTTTTGTCTAAAACAAACTTAAATCTTTGAAATCCTTGAAAACATTGCATATGCACATATCATTCATCATAACATAAACAGGTCTTTTGCAACAAGTTTCCTCATCTCTCTGCTGTTTATTTCAGTAAGATAGATCTCGAACAAATAGTCAAAGACCTCCAAACTCAGAACATGCAATTTTAACAGTTTCTCACAACCCTGGCCAAGGGGCAAGAAGAATTGAAGACTCTGCTAGCTGAAGAGAAGAAAAAGAAAACCAAGAAAGTAAATAGGGTTTTGAATATGGGGAGAAGATTTCATGAACAGACAAGAAGGACTTTGAATTTTACATCAACATCCGGTGAAGGAGAGGGGAAAAGCAAGGAAATAGCGGTCCCGTCAGAATCTGAAGAGGAGGAAGAAGAGGAAGACTACTCTGAAGAATAGTATCCTCCAGCTGATGACAAGTACAAACATCTCAAAGAGCGTTTGAATGCAATGGAAATACAAAGGGTACCGGGCTTAGATTTTGAAGACTTGGGACTAGTATCGGGGATTGTGATTCCCCCGAAGTTCAAAGTACCTTTGTTTTCAAAATATGATGGAGTTTCATGCCCTAAGATGCACCTCCGATCATATGTGAGAAAAATCCAACCACACTCCGCTGATAAAGACATGTGGGTGCACTTTTACAGGATAGTTTATCTGGAACACAACTCGACTGGTTTTACCAACTAGAAAGAGCCAACGTCCACAATTGGGAAGATCTTGCTGCAAATTTCTATAAGCAATATCAATATAATGCTGATTTGGCGCCTACCCGTACTCAACTTCAGAGTATGACTATGGTTTTCAATGAAGGTTTCAAGGAGTATGCATAGAAGTGGAGAGTTCTGGCTAGGAGAGTCCAACCCCCTCTGTCTGAAAGGGAATTGGTGGACATGTTCTTAGGCACTTTATCGGGCCCTTTCTTCAACCATTTAATTGGAAGCTCATCTATAGGATTTATTGAGTTAATACTAATCGGAGAGAGGGTGGAAGCTGGCATAAGAAATGGAAAGATTCAGAAGGATTCATCTTCTTCTACAGTTGTGAGGAAGCCTTTTATTGGTAAGAAAGAGGCATCTGCTATTTATCCATAAAGAAACCAAGAGAGAGTCGAGCGCCGACCAATGGTAGCGGTTGTTATGATTCCAAAGCCTACGTCTGAACAACAAAGAAGTAATCAACCAAGGGTGGAAAGGCCGGTCCGGCAATTCACCAGAATCAACATGACTCCGTCTCAAGTATTACCGCATCTTTTAAGGTCTAATTTGGTAACCCTAAAATAAGCTCCGAAAAACCCCAACACGACATCCCCTCATTATCACCCCAATGCCGGTTGCACATATCACTCCGAAAGTCCTGGGCACGATACTAATAACTGTTGGGCCTTGAAAAACAAAATACAAGATCTCATTGAAGAAAAAGAAATTGAGTTTGATGCACCCGAGAAGCCAAATGTTATCTCTGCTCCCATGCCCAGACATGGTCACAACACTAATGCTATTGAAGAAGATTTGTTTGTTACCACAGTTGATGAACTTGTGACTCCACTTCCAATCATTAAGATAAATTTGTTGAAAGTCGGTGTGTTCCCGGGTTGTAATAAAGACTGCCACCTCTACTTATCCTCACCAATTGATTGTCCTTTGTTGAAAACAGGCATTCAACGCTTGATAGACAACAAAGAGATTCTGTTTGAAAGTGCTCCTGTTTCACCTGTTTCTGTTAAAGATGTTTCAATCATTACCATATCCGCCAATTCTTCCAGGGTTTCCAAAAAACCCGTTAGAAATACATCGGTTTCGAAAGCAACTCCTCTAATAATCACAATTCCTGGGCCAGTCCCATATGAATCAGACAAGACTGTGCCGTGGAATTATGGTGGGGACATTTATTACGATGGAATCAAACAAGATGGGCTGGCAGCCAAAGAGATAAACTCCGAAGAAGAAGATTCTGACATTAGCAATATTGCCGGAACCAGTAAAATTACCCGAAGCGGTAGAATCTTTTCTCTAGAGATTTCCCCCCCAAAGGAAGTTTTTGGACCCGTGGTTGCTCCAAAGGTTACTTCCGTACCCATGATCATCTCTGCAAGTGCTCCCATTCATGAAGCCATTACAACCCCTATTTTCATTCCTACCAACAATCCTACTGTTGAAACCCGAGGAAAAAGTATTCAAGAAGATCCTATCCGGACGAAGGCTCAATCACTAACTATTCCCGAGGCTTCCAAGAGAGAAATGGAGGAGATCTTAAAAATTATAAAGAGGAGCGACTACGACGTAGTCGAACAGTTGGGGCAAACTCCCTCCAAAATCTCCATGCTAGCATTACTACTGTGTTCTGAGGCACATGCGAAAGCCTTGGCGAGGTTCCTTAAAACAACACATGTGCCTCAAGAGACGTCTGCTGACCAATTTCAAGATTGTGTGGCTAGTCTGACAACGGATAACGGCCTAGGCTTCTCGGATGCTGATCTGACACCAAGAGGAAGAAAGCACAACGAGGAGTTACATGTCTCTGTGGAATGTAGGGGAACAACTCTGGCCCATGTCTTGGTGGATACTGGCTCATCTTTGAATGTTTTTCCAAAGAAAGCTCTTGACAGACTTGACTGCGAAGAACTAACATTAAAGCCAAGTAACATAGTAGTAAGGGCATTTGATGGCTCGAAGAGGATGGTACACGGGGAGGTAGATATCCCCATAAAGGTGGGAAATCAAACTTTCAATTCAACCTTTTATGTAATGGGCATCCGCCCCTCTTACTCCTGTCTGCTAGGACAGCCATGGATCCATAATGTTGGTGTTGTCACCTCTACATTGCACCAAATGTTGAAATATCCGGATCAAGGAAAGATTATAACTGTCCACGGAGAGGAAGAATACATGATTAGCCATCTCAATTCCTTTCGGTATATGGAATTGTACGGTGAGTTCATTGAAACTCCTTTTCAACACTTCGAAGAGGTCCCCCGAGAGATTGTAGTGACCAAGACCGTGTCCCAGATTCCCAAGATTACAAGACCTCCACTCTGGATGTCATCTCTGAAGGACACCAAAGAAGTAGTAGAGGAAGGTGGATGCACCATTTGGGGGCAACTTTTGGATATCCCGTATAAGTCCGACAAGTTTGGTTTACATTTCACTTCAAGTGCTCAAAAGGCTGTACGTTGTGCCCGTGCTGGAGGGCCACCCTTGAAGATTAGCAACCGAGAGGTCAACGCGGTAGAAGATGGTGAAGAGGATTGCAACTTGGAGGATTGGATCTTTCCGACTATCAATGGAGGACTCCGTAATTGGGAGGCCAGAGACTTTTTCCAAATAACTTTCATCCCTCAGTAATTTATCTTTTTCTTTTGTTGTTGGATCTGTAATATTCACAAACAATTTGCACTCTTAAAACGTTGTGTCTTGCCCGAGGCACAATGGTCCATTTGTAAGGGTTGTTATTTCATCTTCATATGACATTCGATGAATCATGGACGTTTTTCTCATGCAAACTTTTGTGCTCATTGTTTTTCTTTTACATTTTATTTTCTTTTAAAGATGGCTATACCCTTACACACACCCACACTCACAAATGCAGGTATCCGCCCACTCTGGATCCCATGGGTAACAATACTGCTATGGCCTTTTGTGACTCTTAGGATCTAATCTACCAAGCCGAAGACGAAGGTGAGGAAGATTGTGAGGTACCAGGGGAACTTTCCAGACTGCTACAACAAGAGGAGAGAGCCATTCAGCCTCACGAAGAACCTGTGGATACAATCAACTTGGGTACCGAGGAGGATAAAAAAGAGGTCAAGGTGGGTGCCAATCTAGAACCCGGTATCAAAGAGCGCTTGATTCAGCTGTTACATAACTATGTTGAGATCTTTGCCTGGTCATATGAAGACATGCCAGGACTTGATACGGACATCGTGGTACATCGTCTGCCTACTAGAGAAGACTGCCCGCCAGTAAAACAAAAGGTTCGCCGCATGAGACCTGATATGTCAGAAAAGATTAAAGCGGAGATCATGAAGCAATTCAATGCTGGATTCTTGGCTGTCACTTCCTATCCTCAATGGGTTGCCAACATTGTTCCCGTACCTAAAAAAGATGGCAAAGTACGAATGTGTGTGGATTATAGAGATTTGAATAGGGCGAGCCCTAAAGATGATTTTCCACTCCCCCACATCGATATCCTGGTTGAAATACCGCACAACACAAAGTGTTTTCCTTCATGGACGGATTCTCAAGTTATAACCAAATCAAAATGGCACCTGAGGACATGGAGAAAACTACATTTGTCACATAGTGGGGCACATTCTTCTACAAGGTGATGCCATTTGGATTGAAGAATGTTGGGGCAACCTATCAACGCACCATGGTAGCTTTATTTGACGATATGATACATCATCAAATAGAAGTCTACGTAGATGATATGATAGCCAGATCACAAACAGAAGAAGAACACCTTGATCACTTACAAAAGCTGTTTGAAAGACTGAAGAAGTATAAGTTGAGGTTGAATTCAAACAAGTGCACATTTGGAGTACGGTCCTGTAAACTCCTAGGTTTTATCGTCAATAACAAGGGTATTAAGGTCGACCCTGCCAAAGTTAAAGCAATACAAGAGATGCCTGATCCTCGTACTGAGAAGGAAGTCAGAGGATTCTTGGGACGCTTGAACTATATTGCCAGATTCATTTCTCACTTAACAGCTACTTGTGAGCCAATCTTCAAACTATTGAAGAAAGATCAAGTAGTCAGATGGAATGATGAATGCCAAGTTGCTTTTGACAAAATCAAAGAATACTTACAAGAGCCTCCTGTGTTGATACCACCAGTCGAGGGAAGACCGTTGATCATGTATTTGACTGTTTTAGAAAACTCAATGGGGTGTGTATTGGGATAGCATGACGAGTCTGGCCGAAACGAGTACGCTATTTATTACCTGAGCAAAAAGTTTACCGACTGTGAAACCAGATATTCACTGCTCGAGAAAACTTTTTGCGCTCTGGCATGGGCTTCTCGCCGGCTAAGACAGTATATTCTAACTCATACTACCTTATTGATATCTAAGATGGATCTGATAAAATATATTTTCGACAAGCCTGCTCTTTCTGGGAGAATAGCTAGATGGCAGATGATCCTAACGGAGTACGACATACATTATACTACCCAAAAATCTATAAAGGGCAGTGTATTGGCTGATCATCTTGCTTACCAAGCTGTAGAAGACTATCAGTCCATGAAGTTTGAATTCCCGGATGAAGACATCATGACATTAGACAACTGTGAAGAAATCAGGCCATATGACGGACCTGAACAAGGATCCCGATGGACCCTGTTCTTTGATGGGGCATCCAATGCACTTAGTAATGGTATCGGCGCCGTACTCATATATCCAGAAGGGTGTCATACTCCCTTTACTTCCAGACTTTGCTTCAATTGTACAAACAACATGGCAGAGTACGAAGCATGCATCTTCGATCTCAGAGCTGCCATAGACTTGGGGATCAAATCCTTAGACGTGTTTATAGATTCAGCTTTGGTCATCAGTCAGATCAAAGGGGAATGGGACACTAAACACCCAAACCTTATCCCTTACAAAGAACATGTTTTGACATTGCTACCACATTTTGAGAAGATTACCTTCGAGCATTTCCCGCGAGAAGAAAATCAGCTAGCAGATGCTCTAGCCATAATGTCATCTATGTTTAAACATAATTGGGATAACGAGGCTCCCCAAATCATCATCAAACGAATGGATGAACCAACACATTGTCACGAGATTAATACTGAAGAAGTAGTGGACCAACCTTAGTTTCACGAAGTCAAGAGGTATCTCGAGGCTCAAGAATATCCAGAAGGAGCTTCAATCAATGATAAGAAGTTCTTAAGGATATTCTCTGCTAAGTTCTTCCTTAGTAACAGCATCCTGTACAAATGCAATCACGACTCCATTTTGCTTCGGTGTATGGATAAGGTTGAAGCTGAAAAGATCGTGGCTGAATTACATGAGGGTACTTTTGGCACTCACTCCAGTGGGCATACGATGGCGAAGAAAATCCTACGGGCAGGCTATTATTGGTCTACCATGGAAGCAAATTTCTATCAACACTCTCGGACCTACCATAAGTGTCAAATTTACACTGACAAGGTGGATGTACCTCTGGTTCCTCTGAATGTCTTGACTGCTCCTTGGCCCTTTGCTATATGGGGAATTGATATGATTGGAGAGATCAAGCCTACAACCTCCAATGGACACCGCTTCATCCTAGTGGCCATTGACTATTTTACAAAATGGGTCGAAGCAGCTTCCTTCGCCTCCGTTACCAAGAATGTGGTTGCCCGCTTCATCAAGTAAAACCTTATTTACCGGTACGGTATCCCGGAAAGGATCATCACTGACAATGGTACAAATCTCAACAACACTATGATCACCGCCTTGTGCGAGCAATTCAAGATCCAACATCATAATTCTTCTCCCTATCGGCCAAAGATGAATGGTTTTGTCGAAGCTGCAAATAAAAACATTAAGAAGATCATACAGAAAATGACAGTCACATACAAAGACTAGAATGAGATGTTACCATTCGCTCTCCACGAGTATTGTACCACGGCTCGCACATCAACTGGGGAAACACCCTATTCTTTGGTTTATGGCATGAGGTTGTCTTGCCTATTGAGGTTCAGATCCCCTCTCTCAGTATTATGAAGGATGCAGGGTTGAATGAAGACAATTGGATCCAGACTCGACTTGATCAACTGAATTTGTTTGATGAAAAGAGGCTTACTGCTATTTGCCATGGTCAAATGTATCAAAAACGGATGATCAAGATTTTCAACAAGAAAGTCAGGCGTCAAGTATATCAAGTTGGGGATCTAGTGATCAAGCGTAACATATTGCGACAAAGTGATCCCAGGGGCAAATGGACTCCAACCTATGAAATACCATTTGTAATAAAAAACAGATTCTCCGGTGGAGCAATGATCTTGACCACCATGGATGGCGACAACCTGCCACACCCTGCGAACACGGACATAGTCAAAAGATACTACGCATAAGAGACCCGCTAGGTTGACATAACTAGGCAAAACAAGGGTCTCCCGATGAACCAAAATGTTCGGGCATAAATTAGGGATAAAATAAAAAATATGTATACCCGGAAAGTTGAAAACCCAAAAGGGAGACTTGGGAAAAAAAGGGGTTTCCCGATGGATTGAAAACCCAAAAGGGCGGTCCGGGAAAAAGTTAGGGAATAAAAGTGTATGACTATGTCCCGTCGGATCATTTCACAGACAACCTTTGTCTTCCGCTGAAAAACCCAGAGTTTCTGATCAATTCAATCATCTTCGGACAAGGCAAAAAGACAAGATACTCGGAGATACGAAAGTTACAGCAGAATGGGAACCCCATGGGATTATTACACATAGTTATCTTTCTTTGTATTAAAATTTTTCTTATTTACGACGACATTCTCTTACTAGAATGTTTGTCTCCTTTGTACAAAATATTTATTCAAAGTCAATACAAATATGCCCCTTTGAAAGTGCAAAAACTATTTATCTTTTTCTTTACACTTGTGTTTTGTTTACAAAAACGTCCAATGATTCATTAATGAACATATGCATTTGAACATGATTACTGTTTACAAATAAACAAAACGAAATATAATTACCTATAGGTCGAAAGAGTAGGGAAATATCTTTAGGTTATTCCATGAGAAATCCCCCACAGTATGTCCTTTAAATCCCCAAGCGGAACAAAGTTTCAAAGTATCAATCCCCAGTAGAAGTCGTCAAAATTCTCAGGATTCCCCAAGCAGATCTTACAAGTAGTACATGACATTGCCCTCACAACATAACTTTTTCTCTCAACAAAAGTTCTTTAGTATTTCAACTTCAAGACATAAAAATTCAACATATCCTCGGCGGCATGCAGGGATTTATTTTCCTCAATCAAACAACAATACAGAAAATCAGCTCACATGCGCATACATTACATCTATATATCACAAACATTGATAAAGAAAAAAAATTGCATCATACATTTCATGCAACATAACTTTGTGTTTTTAGCTAACATTTTACCGTTTTCAGGATAAGATTAGCAGTTACCATTGACAAATATAACTATAGATACAGTACGGATACGCTCCAGACACGGATGCCATTCTGATACTCATTCAGACTTCAAATTCAGATACAATACATATACGCTCCAGACACGGACGCCATTCTGATACTCATTCAGACTTCAAATTCAGATACAATTCAGATACACTCCAGACACGGATGCCATTCGAATACTCATTCAGACTTCAAATTCGGATATAGTACATATACGCTCTAAACACGGATGCCATTCTGATATTCATTTCAGACACAACTTACAGATACAGTACGGATACGCTCTAGGCACGGACGCCATTCTGACACTCTTTCTTTCAGCTTACAACTTACAATTCAACAAACACTCTTGGATGGGATCTACAAGCCCATCTCTAACAAGATTCAATCACCTCTCCAAATGGCATCTTTAAGCCCATTCACTCAAACGCGCGTCGTCGAGTGCAAATTTTTGGGCACTCTAGTGTCCAATCATTCTTTCACCTTCGAGTCACAAATGGAAAAACTCACCAATCTAACTCTTCAGGTTTAAGAAGATTGAACAGGGGCAGCTTTTGTACCCCAAAATTTTCCCTCTCATTTATCAAGATTTTCTTACAAGACCTCTTTGACTCAAAACTGGATTAGGTTTTAACCTACTCAAGACATCTCATCTTGCACTGATGACCCAAAATTAGGGTTTGGGATTGCACAAGGATTTTTGGAATATCAATGCTTCATATGACTTTCAAGCATCATTATAGACCCCTAAGATTACTCATGTCAAGTTTCAAGCCTTGAATCACATTTTTGACCAGTCAATTGGATAGTTGACCTAAAAATCAGTTGTATTGGGGAAAAAGTCAACCATGGCCAATTTACAGTCAAAATTCATAATTTTTTATCCACATCAACATTTTAGACTCATATGTATCATTTGATCAAGTTTGGACCACAATTCCTCAAGAAATTTTATCAAATCATCAAAAGGGAAAAATGGTCAAAATTAGGGTTTTGATTGAGAAAGGGAAATTTCTGATTTTTGACCTAACAAATGACCAATTGGTTTGAAGCATGATTTCAAGGGTTCATTTATATCATCTTGACCTAATGACATGGTTCAAAACATTTCATTTTTATTGGATTGACAGATGAAATTTGAAGTCAACTGATCAAAAGTCAATTGTACACTGAAAAGTCAAACTTTGACTTTTTGGTCAAAAATCAAGTGCCAAGGATCACAATTCATCAAAACATGTCAAAATGTGAAACTTGTTCATCAAGAAATCAAAGATTGAAGATTTGGTTTTAAAATTTGAAATTTTCTTAACTTAGAAATTTTTCTAAGTATAGAAAATTTCTTATTTTTTCTCAACTTTAAGCGAAATTTCCACCATGATGCAAGATGATTCAAAGAAAGTTCCCAACATGAAATTTGTAGACCTCCATGAAATCTACAACTTTGCCTCACACATTTTTCCCTAAATATGCTTGTATCTCAAGATATAATTTTATGATTACATGCTCATGAACTAAAATAACTTAGTGAAATTTTGCCCTAATTTAGGCAGGTTTTTGACCTAACTTCATGGAAATTTTTCACCTAGTTCTAAGAGGAATCTTGAAATGCATTTCAAAGATAAGTTATAGAGCACATTGAAAGATTTCCAAAATGTCCAAGAACTCCTTGAGATCATTTTTGAGTAGGGAGAATCGAAGAGATGAAGTTGGCAATTTCTCACTTTGAATTCAAGCCATTTCATGAAGAACAAAATTCAAATTAGAACATATGCTGCCTAATCCTTTCTTTATAGGTCTCAAACTTGTTTCTCACTTCATAATTTAATACTTACATAGATGATAAAGCCTTAATCCAAGCACAAGAGTCTTTGTCCAAGCTTTAATTCCATAAATGGCACAAAGTTGCCATTGCCATTTTTGAAAAGCATAACTTTTGCAACTTTTCATTTCTTGAGCATTGGACCTGTTTTCTCTGCACACACAAGTCCTATAAACCAAACACAAGTTTTTTAGGACTTGTACCAACTCAAGGAAGGCCAGTACAAGCATGTGGAGACTTGTCTCTTCACTTTGCTTCAAAAGCAAGAAAGTGTGCAAAAAGCCTACAACTGAAAAATCTGTTGTGGAGTTGATAAAAAAACTTTCTCTATACTAATACACCAACCCATTACAACTTAGAACACGATTGCAAAAGGCCATAAATACTCCAAAACTCCCTATCACCAAAAACCTGTCAAAAACTTGCAGTTTATGGCCAAGCATAGCAATCCACAAATTGGCTCGTGCGTTTTAAGTTTTAATCACTCAAACACTTTACCTACCTCATATCTGAGTGTTCCAGACCATCACCCCTTCACTCTAACACATCCTTCTCCATCTGACATTTTTGTTTTTCAAGCTTGCAGGTTGACTTGGATAGAGAGTTTCAGGCACTTCCAAACCAAGGCAAGGATTGGAACACACTCGGGGAGGTTAAAGCAAGCTATAGGAACCTTCAGGCCTTCCTAAATCTCACTCAAACTCCATTCACGATCTCAACTGAAAGAGGTAAGAACTACAACTTTTATCTCTTCATACAAGCATCCATTGGCCACGATTTGTGAAAGAAAAATGTAGACATTATAATGCTGAAGCCAACCATGTGCATAGATTTCATTTCTGTTCATTATGTGTAGAGAATTTTGGAGTTCAAATTTCTGTAAAAATTAGGTTTAAAATTAGGGCTTTCAAAATTCGTTTTAATCTTTGGTTGTTAGTTTCCAGAAGTTACATGTCTGAAATCGTGGGAAAGAGTATTATCATTTTCATGTTGGAAGTTTCCATTTTCATGGAGAGATGAGAAAGATACAGAGCTTCTGGCCAGATTGAGGAACAAGATGAAGTACAGGGAAAGGAAGCTTTTTACGTTATGTTTTTATTGTTTCATATAAACTAACAGATGTACAGCCACCCTAGTGGCAAGGTAGCGCGCTGGCAATGCCCAGGTCATGGGTTCGAACCTTGGCGCTACCTTTTACATTTTTCTCATTTTTCAGCTTCAGTTTTAGCATTTTTGGCAGCATGGGCTTGGTTCTTGGGCCTTCTTTTTTTTTCTAACACATTACCCCCTGTTTGCTTGCAGCACCCATGGCCCAATCTTTTTATTATTTATTTTATTTTCATATTTGTTTTATTAAAATATTATCTTTAACACATAAAAATCATAAAAAATATATATATGATAAATATTGCATTTTTATTTTATTTTATTTTATTTTATTTTCACATAAAAATATATTTTATTTTAAATATATATTAACTATCTTTCTTAAATAAATTTGTAAAAATAAATTAAACTTAGATATATTTTTATCTTTTTTTATATATACTTGTAAATATTTTTTTTATTATAAAAAAAGACTAAATATTTTCACCAAATATTATTTATTATTTTAATACAAAAAATACACAAGAAAAATTTACTTAAAGAGCTTTATTTTCTTTTAAATTAGAAATTAGGGTTAACCATTTTTTTCAAGAATTAATTTCCTTTTTCTTAAATTTTTAGGATTAGGTCAAAATTCTTTTGCATATAAAACAAAAATCTTTTTCTTGCATACATACCATTGCATATTTATATTGTATATTTATTTATTCAAATATTCGTACAAATTCGATTTGGTTGTAATAGCTTAATTAGATTTACATTATTGCAAATCCCCATTTATAATTTGTATTCCCCCTCCCATATAATGTTGTAATAGCGTAGTAATCTTTAAATTACGCAATTTACCGCTTTTATATACCATGTTAGTAATTAGGGTTTGTATGGCAAGATCGAAACAAATCAAGTAGAAAACCCTAAATCCAAGGCAAGATCAAGCATGAATATAACACACTTGCACACAAGCATCCTTAGGGTTTCTCCACTTGGTTGCCTTATACAAAAATGGCCATATTATGCATGCGAAGTATCTTGGCAAAACAAACAAGTATAAGATCATAGTCCCTCGATGACGCTATCAAAAATTGCCTTACAAAATGATCTTGGTCCCTGAAAATGCTAAGATACTTTACAACATTGCTAATCATGGTTATACGATGACCCACGCCCGTCTCGTTTACATCCAAAGATAGGGTTTCTTACCAAATCAATGGTAAGACAACATTGTCAAAGGAAGAGAAAATGAACAAGAAAGACATTTGAGTAGGTAGTTTGCTCTTAATTACTTGCTCCATTTCAAACAAATATCCTTGTTATTTTCAAAACAAACACACACATTTCAAAACATCTTACAAACATTGAAAACATTTTCAAAAAGACAAACATCTTTGTATATATAATTACGAACGAGAATCATTACAAAGATTGCCTAAACAAAGGCCTCTTTTACAAAATACTTTCAAAAACCACACAAAGCACAATTCCAAAACAAAAGCAAGTGATCTAGAAAGTAACTAAGAGCCCATGGAAAACCATGGATGAAAAGGGTGCTAATACCTTCCCTTTTCATAATCTACCCCCCGAACTCAAGAAACAATCTCAAAGGTCTTTATTGTGCTTTTTCACCTTTTCTTTTGGATAAAAGAAAAGTCGGTGGCGACTCTTGCTAAACCGCAACATTTGCGATAAAACACAAAACCTCAAGTTAGTTCTCCCACCGTATCACACCTATCTACCCAAATCATTTCTAAATCTCAGCTCACAAACACCTTTCTCTCTCACAAAACCTAAAAAACCCAAAAACCTAAAACTTCATACCCATGGCTTCAAGACAAAAGAGAAAGGCTCCAGCTTCAGAAAAAAGGGAAGAAAAAGGTTGATTCAACATCCAATCCATTGCTTTCAACTCTTACCGAAGAGCAAGAAGCCAGATTTATCAAAGACTTTCAAAGGAAAATAGTATCCAACCCCAAATATGGTATGCTATCCTCCTATCCTCAAGAATGTTTTTCCTTTCAAAATGATCTAGCTGCCTATGGTCTAGAACCTTTGATTTCCTCATTCGGTCCATATTACCCGGATTTGGTAAGAATGTTTTTCAACAATCTAACACCCCACAAAGGAAAAATAGTCACACATGTGCATGGTACTCGTACCTCTCTAACTCCTCAGGTTGTTGGTGAGATCCTTCATATTCCTTTCACTGGAAGTTCCCTATATGACCCTGAAAATAAGATATGGGATGACTATCGGAAAAAGGAGTTCTTTTACAGCATTGGGTGGTTAAGTGAAGCTGAATTTCACGCCAAACGGATTTGTGGTCTTGGCGGAGTAATTCCATCCAGAGACTCATGGAGTGCAGGTAACCTCTATATAGATGATCACTTATATCATTATTTTCTGTCTATATTATGTTTCCAAGAGCTGGAAACCACTACACTGTTACCGTATTGAAAATGCAGCTAATATATGCAAGAAAGAAAGGAGTAAGTGTAAACTGGGAAAGACTTATCATGGTGCATATGCTGAGAGTCGATGCAAAATATAAATTTCTTCCATATGCTTATTTTGTCACTCTAATTATGGAGGAATTTGGTATGGATTTTGCTGGGTTTAAAAGGTGAATATGGATCCTAATCTAAACAAGATTTCCATTAAGAATGTTGACTCCAGAATGGGTGTGCATTACAATTCGGAAACAAAAACCATCACCTACATTGGTGAAGATGTTGTTGGCGATGAACGAAATGACCAAGAAGTCGAAGGCGGTGAAGTTGTGCCTCCTCCTACTACTACTCCCTCTGGTCCAAGCAATCAAGAGCTTATGGATTACATGTCTCAACAATTTGCTTCCATGAACACCAACATCAACAATCAATAGAGTGTGATCAATGATTCCACTACAACCAAGATTAATGACTTCCGCATGGATGTGAATCAACAATTTTCATAACTTTACTCTCATCTTCATATTCCACCATATGATCCAAATAATCCAGCTGCACCTCCTCAGAACTACACAGAACCCCCACTTCAACAACAATTCCAAAATCAAGGTTCTTGGTCTTATAACCATCCGTACATGCATCACCCTTAAAGTTCTGGCTAACTGTTTTTTTTCCTGTTATGTTCTTGTCTTGTTATTCAATGTTTTGTTTGTTCAAATTTCTGTGTAATCCTTAAACAATTTGTGTTACTTGTTTAATTCTAAATTTTCTCAATATATTGCTCTATTATCATTTGTCTTGTGCATCTTTCCCTTCTTTTTTATAATGTCAAAGGGGGAGAAAGATGTGTGGTACTTTATGCTTGTATTTTCCTTGTCTTAATTTTTTAAGGTACTCTCCAATCAAGATGAAGAAATGAAAAGGATTCCAACCCTCTCCTACATAGGGGGAGTTTTTCATCTTAGGGAGAGAAGCTCTTTCAGAAAGTACATCGCATAAAGCAAGATTGTTTGTCATCATCAAAAAGGGAGAGAATGTAAAATCAAGCTTCTCTAATGAGCTTTTGTTTTGATGAAGACAAACCTTGGTTGACAAAGAAGGCAAAGATTTATGATCAAGCTCAAAGCATCTAAGGACAATATCTTTAGTTCAAAGCTCTCAACAACTTTCAAGGTATAATAATATTACTTACTTTGATCTTAAGATATAGATGCTCAATTTTGAAAAAGAAATGTTTAAAAATCATTACTCAAGTTTTTCAAAGTTAAAATTTCATTTTTCACTTGAGTGCAATCGATTTGCATTTTAGTGCAATCGTTTGCATGCTTCAAATTTTCAGATCTTTTGCTTCTACTTCTCTGTGCAATCGATTTACATTGCTTGTGCAATTGATTGCATACTTAAAATTTTCAAAATGTTTGCTTCTGTTTCTCAGTGCAATCAATTTACATTGCTAGTGCAATCGATTGCACTCACTTACTTTTTGCTATTGACTTTACATGCAACCGATTTACATTGCTAGTGCAATTGATTGCACACTTAAAACTTTTGAAAATATAGCTGTTGAAACCTTGTGCAATCAATTTACACAAAGGGTGCAATCGATTGCATGCTGCACGATTTTGAAAAACAGCAGCTTTTCACATGCTTGTTCATCATGCCTTTTGATTGAAACCTTTCACTCAAACTTAGCATTTGTTCATGATACATTTTCATAACATCATGATGTTTCAAAAGGGTGTTATGAACATATAAATATTCATTTTCAAAATCTGTTTCAACACCTCTTCCATAAATATTTTCTGAATTTTCAAAATACAAACTCAAGCATTCCTTCACTTTCATGCATAAGTTTTCTGCACATTTTTATACTTTGTTAAACAGAAAACTTTGAGCAATTATATCTTGAGTCATTGTACAATAATATTATTGGAAGAGAAGATCATACATTGTTAAATCACTCCAAGTGATCAATACTATTCTACTCACTCAAACTCAAAAATTGATAGTTACTTACTTATTTTTCCAGGATTGTTGGAAATAAGTTTAAGTGTTTTTGAAATCTTGTCTTTCCAAAGTTGTTGGATACAAGTGTAATTACTTTGAGAGGATTTTTCTCATAGTTAACATAGTTAAAATCCAATAGGATTGTTCTTGGTCCAAGAGGATTGTTCTTGGTTGTTTGGTAGATCTTGTTTAAGTTTGCCACAATAAGGAAATCTCTTTCATGTTGAAAGGGGACTGGAGTACTCTCGGACTGTGAGGGGAACCAGGATATATCGCCTGTGTCTTTTATTTTTCTGCATTTTACGCTTTCCTAAAATCACCATTAATCAGAAACATAAGAACCATCATCACTAAACACCAGAATTTTTTAAAGTACCTAATTCACCCCCCCCCCCCTTCTTAGGCGCACTTCGTACTTACAACCTATGTACCACCTTTCGTGCAATAGGGGATCAGGGTACACTTAGTTCCTCTTTTAAAAATTTGAAACACAAATGTGTTGGTCAATTTTATGAGATAAAACGTCATCGTCATTGTCCGTGTGGAAAACACACCTACTACCCACAATTATGAGAAAAGAGAATTTGCATCATCTCAAAGTGGAGGATATGGCTTGGATTTTAAAATCAACAATGTCTCACTCAACACATAAGTGGAAAATATCTCTCTTCACTATATATTGTAGAATTATAGTTGTTTGCATCACTACAAGGATTGATAAGAGTTTAATCATTTTTGAGAAAATTTTAAAGATAAAAAGCCAAAATGGCAAGATGGTTTAAAATGAGATTGGTTGACTTTTAGTCTTCTCACAAAAAAATGTCAAGGTATCATTAAGTTGATTGGAGTTTGTTTATGAAAAAGTTTTGAAAATGCATGGAGATAAGTCCAAGTTTATGATGAAAATGGTTCAAGTTTTAAAAAAAAAACAAGAAAAGTTTTCAAAAGGAGGAAGAAGATTTTGAAATTAAAGAAGATGGGAGGAGAAAAAGAGACTATCCTAAAGCATAAGGTAAAAGCTAGGGATAATAACCGTCTAACTAACAAGAAGCCAATACTTGACATTATGAGCCAAGATAGAATTCCCATTCCTTGGATTGAAACCAATCAAGCAAAGAAATACTAGACCTCTTGAGAGAAACAAACTTCAAGTGTATTAAGTCTTCACAAAAACTAGGCAGAGTAACGGCTGTATACGGGTGAATTCCAAATTACAAACAGAGGATGTAATCACAAAAACCTGCACACCAAAACAAACAAGCAACCCAATGTCTTGAGGTAAACCTCAAGAACTCCAAACAAAATAATCAGATAAGATCTCCAAGATAGGTCAAGGTTTCTAATCCTAAGTCCAAGAAAAGTCCCATGCTCCATAATGACAAGGATAGTAACCAAATATTCCAAGTACCATTAAAGATTTTTTAAGGTTTATGTTGATTATTAAGTATCTTAAGAAAGGAAAAAAAAGCTCAAGTGTGCAAAGTAAAAATGGCAAGAAAATAAATGCTCAATTGAGAAAAGATGAAAATGGCATGAAATGTAAATGCTAAAAGTAAATAGTACATAAAGCATAAAAAAGAATAAAAGCATAAGATAAAACAAGTCAATAATTAGTGGTTAGTTGGATGACTATCTTGAAGCTTGCATTTGGAACTCATTATAGGATTGGTAGAACCAAATCCTCCACACAACAAGTTGCATTTGCTTTTTGTCAAGTATGTCATCCATTTAGAATTCTCACAAGTACCATTTAATGATCAACGGTGTTTAAGTGATCCGCGTTGACCAAAGGTGTTGTAGATCCATTAGAGGATTGGTGGAACCAAAGCCTCCACACAATGAATCTCAAGGTTATTGGATCAAAGAGATCAAATTAACATACTTGGGCTTTCAATCATAAGTTTGGGCCACAAATGATCATTTATTCGAATCGGGACAAAATTTAGCGCTATGTTAAGCAATCGTAAGTGGACTTATATAGAAGTCGCACCTATTTTGAGGCCGGTCAATAGCAATCTATGTATTTCATGTTTGGATAAATGATATAGAGATCATTATGCCATAACATGTAATACAATAAGAAAGGGGAATAAGATGAAGAAGGATAGGGGAAAAAATACAAACCACATTTGAATTAAATTTTAATCAAACTATTATTAAAATCATCCATCCATTTTTGTGGAGTTAAACTCAACACCATGGATCCAATAATGTTAATAAAGTTCATGATCCAAAACCTAACCCAAGATTAGCCAGAAAATAATCACAAAATAATATCACATTTAATATATACATTAAAAGGGTTTAAAAAATGTTTAAAAATCAAAATAGAGGAGAAAAATATCAATTATGTTCAAATTAATCAAGAAAGAAAAAGTAAGGCCATAGAAAAATTAGAAATGGATCCAAATATTTTTATAAATTTTTTGGTAATTTTTAAAAGTCAAAAACTATTTTTAAATTATTTAAATTTGTTCAAACAAGCAAAAAATAGGTCAAAAATAGTAAACCTCAACATAAAATTCCATAAAATTTTCAGAAAGTCAAAAATATGCAAAATAATATTTATGAATTTTTTCAAAATTAAAAAATGTCAGAAAGTATTTTTTAGATAATTAAAAGAAAGAAAATAATACAAAAAATACAAAAAAATACCAAATGTGAAAATAAAAATGTGAAAAAATAGTCATGAGATCAGAAATAATTCAAAGTATTTTTGTGAATTTTTTCATAATTTTTGGATAAAAAATAAAAGAGTTATGAATTTTTGAAAATTTAACCAATAAAAATATAAAATCAGAAAATAAAATAAAACTAAAAAGATGTGGACCATCAGATCATAGTTAAAACGCGTTAGTAAGCTGATCCAGTGGACCAGACGCAATGAGCTTGATATGGACCTTAGCGAGATACGTATAGGATCAGAAAAAGGGCAACCAATGAAATTAAAATGTTTGGCACACTATCATTGGCTGAGACGAGACATGTCATCGTCTTCAACCTCCAGACACCCTGCAATGGGGATTTTGTGAGATTCTTCAAATGGAAAAATTAGGATCCCAAGCTAGCATCATTGAACTCGTCTCTTCAAGACGATTCTAACACAACCATCGCGCCAAATTTATATATGGTATGGAGAGATATATGAATCAAAAACCCAGAAAATAGCGAGCACCATCAATTTGAGATTTTTCTCTCAATTCTCAATGGATTTAAAAATTGTAAGCAACATTAGAATCAGGAGAAGGAGTAGAATATATTAGTGCTTGATTTGGATCCAAATGGTGGAGAATTCTACCTTTTCGAAGTTCAAGGAAGAAGCTCTGAAACTGGACTTCTGTAGCTTGAATTATGGCTCGTTTTGATTGATTTAAGTGCTGGAGAGTTTATATGATGCTTAAGGATGATGAATGCGCAAAGAATTTTGGAAAAGGGAGCTTAAATCTCAGAAACTGAATTCAAAAAAAGATGGGTTTGTGTGAAGTTTTGGCAGGGTGTTTTTGGCTCTCAAAGCTTGAAGAAATGAATGAGGAATGACCCTCTATTTATAGGGAAGTGAATGGGAATGAAAATTTGAAGAAACAAGGAAGTTTGGAGGGAAATTGAGTGAAGGTCGAGCACGAGTGAAATGTAACTTAATTTCCATCAAAACTCAACCAAATCTTGTGATTTGGGGTGCTAATCACTTCTGGCAAGTTTGCTAATCAAGTTTAAATCAAAAACACGCACAAATCTTGTGTTTAGAAGTCACATTATGGATTTCAAAATTCTGACTTTGTGGAAAATTCAATTTCAAGTTACCAAATTCAAATCCATGGCATTTCCAACTCAAGGGGTCTTAGGGCATAATTATTGATGCTTTAGAAAGATGAGGTTACAAGCTTTGGAATGGAAAAAGAATGGGGTTAAATGGATGCTTGAGCTGAATGTTGCATTGAGTCAAAGTTGAAGAAAAAGGGTTGACTTTCCATACTTAGAAATATTTCAAATTCTTCTTCAAAAATGACCTATAATCTTTTGCATCCAAACATGGCCTTCCACTTAGAATTTACTTATGACAAAAAAAGATGGAATGAATTATATCTCTTGATTGACATTTTGAAACTTGAACCACTCAAAATCTCCAAAAATTGAGCAAGTTATGACTTGTTGAAGTTGGCCAAAAATCATGGAATGACCTGTAATCTTTTGCATATTTAATACAACTTCCATCCATTTTCTCACTTTGCATATAAAATAAGGCATAAAGTTCACATCTTCAAGATCATTATGAAAAAATAATGGACTCAAGGTGATAAAAATTGACCAATTTATGACCAATTGAAGTCACATATGGAAAATGGTGGATTCATCTAGATGACTTGTAATCTTTCTTCTTCACCAAGTTCCTTCCACATGAAAAATACTTGGAAATTTTGAAGTGATTTGTTGATAAACCTTTGAAGAGAAGGATTTCTTTGGAATCACTCAAAAATACCAAAATGTGAGCAAGATATACTCCTTTGAAGTTCAAAACCCTAGCTTCTAGATCAAGAGAATACCTTGAGGAACTTTGACAAGTTTGAACAAACTTCTTGTACCAATATTCTTGCTTTGTGAATAGAAGTTGTTGATGATGATAATGAGGACTCAAAGCCACCAAAACCCCTTCCATATCTTGAAAATTGAGAGAAATATGCTCTTGTGACCAATAGGAATAAGGCCTTGTCCAAACATGACAACTTCTCCAATCAACCCCTTGTACTTTTGGAGTCAAATCTAATAAACTTGAAATGTGATGAACCAAAGAAACCTTGCCATGCCAATTCTCCCAAAACCAATCCATTGGTGAGGTTTGAACTTCTCAAGCTATATTGACTAGGGAATGGAAATAAACTCATGAACCCATGGGGTAGCTTGTTAAATCTCATTGCCCTTACCTACATGGATAACAAGCAAGACAAGCCAACATTGTATTTTATTAGTTAAGTGAAGAAATCAAAACAATATTCATGATCACAAAAGGAACATAAATCAAGGTGCTTGGTAATCCCTCAAAAGGAGCAAAACTCAAAGTAGGGAGGGGAACCAAGGATCCTAGTGTGATCTTGTTATGAATAAATAAACATGGTATGATGAAAGGATCTTAGGAGCAAAAATTGGGGTACAACAGCTGCCCTTATTTAAGTTTCTTCTATCCGGAGATACGAAGGTTAAAAATCTTCGTGTCGACGCGATCGAAGATACTTAAATATAAAACAAACCCTATTTTGGCTCTAAGATGCCACGCAAATTCTTATGCATATGAATGCATATGAAGAGTACCAAAGAGACGCAAAGTATCACTGGGGATGCAACAATAATAAAGAAACAAAGGAGCAACCCCACCAGGAAAATAAAT
This sequence comes from Vicia faba, assembly GCA_948472305.1. Classification (NCBI taxonomy): domain Eukaryota; kingdom Viridiplantae; phylum Streptophyta; class Magnoliopsida; order Fabales; family Fabaceae; genus Vicia; species Vicia faba. The sequence goes on along the minus strand of OX451735.1, from coordinate 156,316,471 downwards.
CACTGGTGGACCAAAAGAACTGAATCAAAGAGGATGGTAGGATGGTCAAAGGACACACCAACTTCTACTGAAGGCGAAGCTACCAACATTTACTGAAGGCAGAGAGAAAGATAACAAACATCGACGTTCACTGCCGATGGTCTACCAACTTTCACTGAAGGTAGAAAGATAATATCATAGCACCTCCGTTCACTTACGATGAACTACCAACATTCACTAAGGGTAGCAAAAAGATAACAAACACCTATGTTCATTGTCGATGGTCTACCAACTTCCATTGAAGGTAGAAAGAGAGTATAATAGCACTGCCATTCACTGATGATGAACTACCAACATTCACTGACGGTAGCAAAAAGATTAAAAAAACACCGACGTTCACTTCCGATGGTCTACCAACTTTCACTGAAGGTAGGAAGAGAATATATCATAGCATCGCCATTCACTAACGATGAACTACCAACATTCACTGAGGGTAGCAAAAAGATAACAAACACCGACGTTCATTGTCGATGGTCTACCAACTTTCACTTAAGGTAGAAAGAGAATATCATAGCACCACCATTCACTGACGATGAACTATCAACGTTTACTGAAGATAGCAAAAAGATAACAAACATCGACGTTCACTGCCGATGGTCTACCAACTTTCACTGAAGGTAGAAAGAGAATATCATAGCACCTCCATTCACTAACGATAAACTACCAATGTTCACTGAGGGTAGAAAAAATATAACAAACACCGACATTCACTGCTGATGGTCTACCAACTTTCACTGAAGGTAGGAAGAGAATATATCATAGCACCGCCATTCACTGATGATGAACTACCAACGTTCACTGAGGGTAGCAAAAAGATAACAAACACCGACGTTCAATGCCGATGGTCTACCAACTTTCACTGAAGGTAGAAAGAGAATATCATAGCACCGCCGTTCACTAACGATGAACTATCAACGTTCACTGAAGATAGCAAAAAGATAACAAACATCGACGTTCACTGTTGATGGTCTACCAACTTTCACTGAATGTAGCAAAAAGATAACAAACATCGATGTTCACTGCCGATGGTCTACCAACTTTCACTGAAGGTAGCAAAAAGATAACAAGTTTCCCTAAAATTATGTCATTTCGCATAGAACGGGTCTCAACTTCTTCTTTAACCGAGGCACTTTTACTGGAAAGGGTAATATGTAAGTTGTCTCAAATAAAGAGACTACCTCTTGTAAATATTTCACAACGATCTGTTTTTGCAAATTTGAAAGTCTTGCCATCTACTGGCATAAACTGACGAAGGACTGCAAACTATCTACCCATAGAGAAGATATCATAAAAAAGTTACGTCGACTTTTACAGGGAAGCACAAGTTGCTCAAATAAAGAGACCTACTACTTGTTGCCATGGAGGGTTGTAAAAAGAAATGACTTTCTGGGGAAGGAAATATGACTTCATGGGGAAAGAAATATGACTTCCTGGGGAAAGAAATATGACTTCCTAGGGGGATGCCATGATATTCTCGCTAAGGGGGTGAGGTCTTCTCGTGCAAAATAAATGCACCAACCAAAATCAGGAGTTTTCAAAAATCCAAAGTAAATAGCATTGCCAGGGAACCACAAATTCAAACCAGAAATAAACTGGAATGGAACAGTCAACCTGAATTCATTCTTTCAGAAATAAACTCAAGAGGGAAAACCAAACTTATCCAAACAAGGAGCTATACCTGGAAGGTTTAAAGCAAAATCTTCTATGAGGGGCAACGCAGTAGGGAAATTGAAAGAATGTACGTTTTTTGCTTAAGACCAATGCTCTAACAAAGAGAGGGTAACTTATCTCTGTAAAACAGGGTAATATGTCAACAAACAGATTAACAAATGTCAATGAATAATGATTTGTCAATTTTAGCTATGCATGATGCATGTATGAATGTATGAGTGTTATCATATGTATGCTGACAAAACAGATACACAACATGGGGCACAACCAGGCAAAACTGCTTCGGGCACTAACAACACTCGGCTAAGCTTCAACCAGGATGATCATTCCAAGAAAGGTAAAGGCCAACTACGGAAACCAAACCTATTTCCTGCTTTTAACTTTACTAAGGAGAAACGTAATCCGAAGGTAGCCAAATCAAACAGATACCGGGGTAGAATATCCTTCTTTCGGCTTCATCGGGGAAACCAGTTTCTTCAAAAGTAACATGCCTACTGGAGATTGCAAGACCAATCTCAAATAAAGCAGATTGACACCGAAACAATCAAACTTCACTTGGGAATTCAAGCCTACTTCCTTGGAGAAAATGCGGATCAAAACTTTACATCATGAAAAATCAGAAAAGAGGAGAAATGAGTCCAAACTTGACCCAGGATACCGGAACCATAAACCAAATACGGAAAAAAACAACCCGAGTATACCTTCCCGAGGGGAACAAAACTTCTCAAAACAACCGGAGTTTGTCCATTCCTGGGATCACCATTTTTGTTGTCATTGTTTCATCACAAATCTCAAAGTAAAAGTAAATTGTAAAAACCCTTTTTTTTGAAAAATCAATTTTGTTATTTAATCTTTTTGCTTTGAAAGTTATTATCAGTAATAAATGGAGTCTTTGCAAGCTAAATAAAATAAGAAACACAAAGAATTGGGTAAAAGCTTGAAGTTCATTAATAGAATGGTAGTCTGCGAATGGCGAGACTCTATAGATGATTACAAAGTTTGGGAAATGGTAATACATAACGAAAAAGATACATTGAGATACAATGACCACTATCCCTCCTAACAACTTTTGAAATCCTGAGCAGCAACTTTTGTTGAAGTATGGTGAGGATCCGAGAAGATTGTTGCTTCAACGATCAAGTCTTGTCTAACGTAGTTACTTGCTAAGAAAATCCCTAACTTTTGTCTAAGATGCCCTTGTGGGTTTTCAACTTAGCGGGAAATTTATTTTGTTTATGTCTCTAATTTTTGCCTAGACCGCCCTTTTGGGTTTTCGGCCTACCGAGACGCTCCTTTTTGCCTAAGCCACCCTTTCGGGTTTTCAACTTAGCAAGCTATTCTATTATTTCTTTAGGCGAAGTATTTCTTGACTGCTTCAGCATTCATGGGACGTGGGAACTCCTCGCCATCCATAGTTTCAAGAATTAATGCACCGCCAGAGAAGGCTTTCTTGACAACATACGGGCCTTCAAAATTGGGAGTCCACTTGCCCCTAGAATCAGTGTTGAAAGACATGATCTTCCTGAGCATGAGGTCGCCTTCTCTGAATTCATGAGGTTTCACCTTTTTATAAAAAGCTTTCTTCATTTTTATTTGATATAACTGCCCATGACACAAAGCTTTCATCCTCTTCTCTTCAATCAAATTCAATTGGTCAAACCTGTTCTGGACCCATTCAGCCTCCGTCAGCTTGGTTTCCTTTATCACACGCAATGAGGGAATCTCTACCTCAACTGGGAGTACAGCTTCCATTCCATACACCATGGAGAACAGGGTTGCTCCTGTTGAAGTGCGGATAAATGTTCGATATCCATGCAGAGCAAAAGGGAGCATTTCATGCCAATCTTTATAAGTAATCACCATCTTTTGGATAATTCTCTTGATATTCTTATTAGCAGCTTCAACAACCCCATTCATCTTTGGCCTGTATGGAGATGAACTATGATGGACAATCTTGAATTCTTCACTTAGTTCTGTCATCATCTTGTTGTTCAAATTCGAGCCGTTGTCAGTGATGATTCTGCTCGGCACACTATACCGACATATAAGATTATTCTTGATGAAACGCACAACCACATGTTTGGTAACATTGGCATATGAAGCAGCCTCCACCAATTTGGTGAAGTAGTCAATTGCTACCAAGATAAAACGGTGACCATTCGAAGCTTTGGGTTCTATCATCCCAATCATGTCAATACCCCACATAGAGAAAGGCCATGGGGAGGAAATCACATTGAGAAGTGTCGGAGGCACATGGACCCTGTCTGCATAAATTTGGCATTTATGGCACTTCTTTGCAAATTTGTAACAGTCAAATTCCATTGTTAGCCGATAATAACCTGCCCTTAGCATCTTTTTAACCATCGAATGTCCATTGGCATGAGTGCCAAATGAACCTTCATGAATCTCATGCATCAACATGTCTGCTTCGTGTCTATCCACGCATCTGAGCAAGACCATGTCATAATTTCTCTTGTATAACACATTTTCACTCAGGAAGAAACTGCCTGCCAATCTTCTCAATGTCTTTCTATCTTTCCTCGATGCACCAATCGGGTATTCCTGAGTCTAAAGAAAATGCTTGATATCATAATACCAATGTTTTCCATCTGCTACCTCCTCTGTCGCAAACACATGAGCGGGTCTATCCAGTCGTCGAACCGTAATTCGGGGTATATCATTCCAAGTATTCACTTGGTACATGGAAGCCTGAGTTTCCAGAGCATCCGCCATTTGATTTTCATCTCTAGGGATGTGATGGAATTCAACTTTATTGAAGAAGGGTAATAATCTTCTAGCATAGTCTTTGTAAGGGATCAAGCCAGGGTGACGAGTGTCCCATTATCCTTAAATATGATTTATTACCAAATTTGAATCACCAAACACATCTAGAATTTTGATTCTGAGATCAATAGCTTCCTCGAGACCCATGATACAAGCCTTATATTCTGCCATATTATTAGTGCAATCAAATGTTAACCTTGCAGTGAAAAGAATGTACGATCCATGAGGATTGACAATCACAACACCGATTCCTTTACCATAAGCATTCACAGCTCCATCAAATATCATACTCCAACGAGATTTAGGGTCAAGGCCTTCCTCAGGAAATGGTTCATCACAATCTTTCACTTTCAGGAACATCACATCCTCATCGGGGAATTCATATTCTGCAGACTGGTGATCTTCCACTGGTTGGTGAGCAAGATAATCTGCCAACACACTACTTTTAATAGCCTTTTGAGTGCGATATTCGATATCATATTCAGATAGAAACATCTTCCAGCGGGCAATTCTCCCAGTAAGAGCAGGCTTTTCGAAAATGTACTTGATTGGATCCATTTTGGAGATCAACCAAGTGGTATGATTCAAGATATACTGCCGCAAACGCTTTGCCGCCCAGGCCAAAGCACAACATGTCAGAACATCTTCTGAGACACGAGGCTCCCCCTCAATCAGTGGTCAGTCAATGGTCAGTGGTTAGTCAGTCACTTTCTCTCCCCCCTTTTTAGTCATAATATGTCAAATAAAATGATGCATTTAAGAGTGTATCATTAATTTAGGTACAGACCATAGAAATCAAATGTCAAGCACATGCAAGTGCCAAAAAGAAACAAAGAGTTCAGATAAATAAACATCAAATAATCTAACTGTCATTAGGACCAGTAGACTTGTCTGAGTCAGAACTTCCTTCCTTACTAGAATCTCCTCCTTCAGAGAATACTCTATCATCAAAGTTGTTGTCCTTTTGCAGCTCCTTGATCATCTTCTCAAAAGTTAGCTTCCTTACTGAGCTAACTTTGATCACATCATCTAGTTCTTTGCAGGCTTCTTTTAATTCAGTGATCATGTCATCCTTGGTGGAGGTCTTGTTTTCAGTAGGTGAAGATGTCAAAATAATGTCTGGGACATATTTTCCTGAAAACATCTTAAATGAAGGTGTAGCGGTAGAAATGCTCAAGACTAAGCCAATGGATTGACTAGACTTTATACAAATCAAAATCAAAATCTCCACCGCGCTTTATTGTTTTCAAAGGAATGGGAAAAGAGCGAATAACCCAAAAAGAGGGGGGAAAGATTCAAGGTAAGGGGGTTGGTTATGCAAAGGGAAGGTGTTGTACCCCAAAATTTTCCCTCCCATATTTCTCAAGACATGTCAAGAATAATCTCCAAATTGCTCAAGATGGCTCAAGGGTTGGACAGTCAAATCACCTCCTAAGGTAGTCAAGTCAAAATTAGGGTTTTGTGTTGCACTAAGGTCCTCATATCCAAATGGCCCCAAGTTATTCCCAATGTCCTAATATGTTCTCAAGTTCATCCATGTCAAATTTCAAGCCTTGCAGAGGAAGTTTGGTCAGTCAATTGCTCAAGAGGCCCAAAAATCGACTGTCTAGGGCAAAAGTCAACTGTGTCACAAATACAGTCAAACCTTAAGATTTTTGTCAACATTCTCATTTTGAAGGATAATTCATCCTTTTATCAAGGGTTGATCATGATTCATCAAGGATTGCTCAAGATTCATCAAGATTCAAAAGTTGCTAAATTAGGGTTTTGTAGGAAAAGTCAACTCAACTTTGACCAAGCATAACTTTCTCATACTTTATGAGAAATGACCCATCCAAAGCTCATTTTGAAGAATATGCAATTTCCTACAATCCATATCCACACTCCAAGGTCAAGAAATGCTCTAACAAAAAGTTACAAATTTGGACATTATAGGCCATTTTTGAAAGTCAACAAAAACACTTTTTTTGCCAAAGCTTATAACTTGAGCATGGAACATCAAAATGAGATGAGATCAAAAGGGTAGATTATAGGACATCTCAAGGTTTCTAAAAAGTCCAAGAACACCTCCGAAAGTTCAAAATTGAAGAAGTTATGCATTGTTGTAGTTGGGCATTTTTCCAAATTTGCCAAAAGTCAACTATCCTCAAAACTCCAATTTTTGACAAAAGGGCCCACTTTTTTCCACTTGATATGGTCTTGTCTTGCCACACACGTGTCCCATACTTAATTTCATGACCATTCATTTATTTTTCTATTTTATTTTATTTTTATTGATTTAATTCATTTTAAATCAATATTAAATCAAATAAAATCTAAAAATTGATGTAAAGGGATCTTTGTGATTTGTACAACTTGAAATTATCATTATTCATCAAATCAATTCGTATCAAGGCTCATTTAAGCATAAAAAATCAGATTTGGCCTATTTTTGGAAGTTTGATAATGGAGATCAAAATCAAATCATGAATCTTCAATGCACTTGATTTCAGACCAAAAGAGCAAACCTAATTCACTCTATAACACTCACACAAGTGAGCTAGACCTAGAACACGCCCAAAGCTCTGCAGAAACGGCAAAAAACAAGTTTGTGAAAAACCTTGAAAAAGTGGAGATCGAATACTGGTTTAGAGGCATTTTCCAACCAAAAGCTCAACACAAATCTCTTCCCTGACATCTCCTGAAACTATAACAACAAAAACCAGTCCTTTAGATGCCACCAATTGCACTGTAAGTCACCATGAATCTTGCTCTGAACATGAAATGGAAAACATTCATTCTTGCATCCTTTTGATAAACTATTAACATAATCTTGATCCTCATCAAATTTCTAACAAATCTGCATCATTCAATTTTGTTTTCATGTCCTATAATCGTATACCCGAACCTAGGGTTTTTTTGTGTTGTTTTTAGGCATTTTGTGTACAGGCAAAATCAAGGTGAATAGTGGTTACAGGGATGACCAGGAGGAAGAGACGAGTAAGTTGATACTCTTGGATTTCATTTACATGGCCTGGAGAGGGTTTTTTGAGATACCCTATGAAACTTCCCGCGGATAAAAATCCGCAGGTAAATAACCAGGGTCGTTTGAAGAAGATGATGGCGTGTCCTTGTGTTATTGGCCCATTCAAATCATTAGCGCGTTTCTTTTTTATTTCCAGGCTTAGTGTTTTGTTTGTTATATAATATTTGTTTCTTATTACAATAACAAATGAAGCAGTTTGGTGGAGTGGTTAAGCGCGCAGGCAATGAGCATTGGGACCTGGGTTCGAATCCCAGGTCCCCCAAAACTTTATTTGATTTTGTTCTTCAGGTATTCATGTGCAATGCTCCTAGCGTGGTTCACCAAATGCCTCTAGATCTCAATTGCCAAGTGGCCCACCAGACAAATCCAATGATCAAGATTGGAGGAGCACCATGGACTAAAGTCAACCAGCGCATATTGGAATAGGAAAGTCAAACAGACTGATTGAATATGGGCTAGAAATTGCAATTCATACTCCCTTTTCAAGCCCAGCACCCCCCTGAGTTTGTTTCTTTATTTTATTTTCTTTTCACTATTTTTATTTTATTATCATTATTATCATAATTAATTAATTAAATAATTAACTTTTTTTCATAAAAAACTCAGAAATAACAAAAAATAATATTTTTTAATTTCACCATTTTATTATTTTTGTAAATAAATTTTAACCAATTAATTTAGTTTTAATTAGGTTCAATTTTAATATATTTTGCATTAAATTAAAATCAATATAGAATTAGGTTTTTTAATATTTTTAATCATTCTCATTTTATTTCCTTAATTAAAATAAAAACCCAAAAATATTTTCATTTAATTAATTAGATCAATTATTAATTTAGACTTAAATTCTTAATTCAAAAATAACAAAAATATGCCTTATTTAATGAAAAAAGGGTCAAAACCCTAGGACACTCCGATTCAATTTTTCTCGCGTGAATTATTTTTGATCAATATTGTAACTGTTTCGAGGATGTAATAGTTTTGGACTTAGGATTTTATTTATTTATTTATCGTTTTTATTTATTTTTCGCAATTTAATTTTCAAGGGTTTGTTTTTGGCGATGTAAATACCTGACGCCTTGTAATAGCTTAGATTTATTTTCCGCAATTTAATTTCCGCAACCATTAACTGTTAGATGTTTGAATAATAGGCAATGCATGACAAGATAAATATTTAACCTAAAATCAACAGTAGCTCACCATAACATGTACAAAGATAATATAACTGAAAAACAATACACTTGCACATGCCACTCTTAGGGTACACCTCACTTGGTTGCCTCAAACGTGGTCATTGAGTATAGGATGTTTTAGAGGTTGCCCTCTTGTCCAAAGATCATAAGTTGCCTCGAAACGGTTGCCTCAGATAAAATGATCTAAGACATTAGGGTTACCGCTAAGGCGTCCTAACATTGCTTTAGTGACCACACGTCCCTTAATCGAATTGACCCGAAAACTCCAACGACGATGCTACCTACCCCTCAATATTGGGATGGCATTGTCTAAAGGACATTTGCACAGTTTAATTCCTTTTTGAGTAGGTAGATGTTCTTAAGTACTTGCTCCTTTTAAAACAAAAACAAAATTTTTCGCACTCGCACTCTCTTTTCAAACCCACAAACACAAAGAAAAGCAAACTTTTGAAAACACAATGAGCAAGTACCTAAGAGCCCGTGGATAACCACAGATAGAAAGGGTGCTAACACCTTCCCTTTCTATAATCTACCTCCCAAACCCGAGAAATGTCTCAAAAAGGAATTTTTATGTGCTTTTGTCCTTTCCTTGTTGGATAAAATAAAAGACGGTGGCGACTCTTGCTTACCGCGACATTTTGCGAAAACAAACGCAAACGCGAACCAGCATTCCAAAACAGTCAGTTCTCATTCCCACCGATCACGGAACTGGCGACTCTGCTGGGGAATTATATAAGTGAGGTGTACCTTAGGATTAGATCATTGTGTTTTCAATTGTATGCTTTGTATGCTTTAATTTTGTGGGCTTGTATCAGAGTTTCTATAGATCCTAACCCAGATCTGGGGATACCCTTTAGGTAAGTATCAATAAACTGTGAGGGATCTGTCCGGCGTAGACCTACACGGATGAAGCAGTAGCTACGTTGGTGTGGCACCTTGGTCTGTACCGATATCCCTTGTGTTGGAACGAGGAGAATATGGGTCTTCTAAGGAGTCATTAAGCACCAACTGACCTTAGAACCTTAAATTGACCAACTTGTCCATAGAACAGTAGCAGTGTGCTACACTCATTGAGAATAAACTCTCGCGATGATTCCGGCTGCAAGAAAAGGTTGCTAAACTGGAATTATGACCGATTGAGGGTAGTCAGTGATATTGAGATCCTCTAGAACCCGGTTACTATTTTTAGGACAGGTTTAAACCAACTAAAATGAAAGAGGGTAGTACCTAAGCTCCATGCCAGCCTGAAATCTAAGGGATCTTTTGTGTGACTTGTGTGCCTTTACCATGTTTGCCTTTTGTGGATACTTGTGGTGTGCCTTTACCATGACATCATGACATCATAACATTGCATACATTTCGCATAAGGACTAACCTATTTCAAGGACAAGAGGGTTTCATCTTTGCTCTGTTTTGTAGGTTATCATGATGCCCATTCGTAGGAATACTATCCGGATCAACTTTGTCCAAGTACCTATCCTGCTTAAAGATTTGGTTATCAGGATTCCAGACACTACTTCCTTCATCAGGAGGCATGGTTCTCTTCTCAGTTTGGTCACTTCAAAGTTGGACGAACAAATGATGAGTGTCCTGGTCCAGTTTTATGATCTGATATACCATTGCTTCACCTTTCAAGACTTCCAGCTGGTTCCTACCCTGGAAGAGTTCTCTGAGTTGCTTGGTATCTCTATTTTGGAGCAGACTCCATTCACTGGTTGGGAAAAGACTCTTAAGCCCGAAGAAATTGCAGCAACCCTTCACTTGACCAAGGAGGAGGTAATGGCCAACTGGGAGACTAGAAGTGGAGCTAAGGGTTTTCTAACTAAGTTTTTGGTTGATAAAGCTAATTACTTCTGGGACAGCTTAGACTTCAAGGTGTACGAGGATATTTTGGCTCTCTTGATTTATGGTCTGGTATTGTTTCCAAATCCTAACACTTTTGTTGATATTAATGCCATAAATATCTTCATCTCTCAGAACCCTGTACCCACTCTCTTGGGTGACATCCTTCATCAGCTCCATGCTCATACTGCCCGAAAGCGGGGAACTTTGATGTGCTGTGCTCCTTTATTGTTGAGGTGGTTTATTTCGCACCTCCCCAAGTCTGTACTAAAGAACAAAGAAGGAATGGGCTGGGCTTATAGGGTGATGTCTCTTTCTAATAATGACATTATCTGGACTCTCAAAGGCTTGGATGAGGTGACTGTCATTGATCGCTGTGGAGAGTATCCTAATGTTCCACTGATCGGAACCCATGGAGGGATTTCTTATAACCCATGCTTAGCTCTCCGTCAGTTTGGAAGATCCAGAAGAGAAGGGCCTCATGAGATGCTGATGCCTCATATCATCTTTGATTTTCATGGAGATAGCGACGAGCTGCATCGTAGATTCATAAGGGCTTGGGACAGAGTTCACCAATCTGACCCACATGAGTTGGGACCAAAGACTTCCCTTCCAATTGAGCCATATCTCAGATGGGTCTGCATCCGTGCCCAAAAGTTAGGTATGCCCTATGAAGCTGTCAGGCCTGTCACTCTCGAGGTTGCTAATGAGGAAGGAGTTCTTCCAACTATTCTCCATCCTTATATGCCCACAGATATTGGGGCACTGAAGAGGTCTTGGATGCAATTGAGGAATGAACGGGATTCTTATCGGGAGAGGTTCAATGAACAAGAGCAGAAGATACAGAAGCTGACTCGTCAGTTGGAGAATGAGCGGATTCTGAATGATTATGTCCGCGCTGAGAAGAAGAGACCATGGGAGCATTGATGGACTTTTGATAATTCCTTTTATATTTTTTATTTACTTTTCAGTGAAATTCTGGCTGCAGATACTCAATGTCACGTTCAATGTTATGACACCGTATCTGACTTACTATATGACAGTAAATACAAAAGCAATAAAGAACACAGTCAATTGTTTACCCAGTTCAGTGTGCAACAACACCTACTCTGGGGGCTACCAAGCCAGGGAGGAAATCCACTATAAGAGATGTTAATTCAGGAATAAACCAACCAGTTTATCTCCTTCACTTAAGACCTACCCAATGCAATTCCAATCTAAGTACAACTTAAACCTGAGTTCCTACTCACTCCCCCTCAATCACAGCAGTGATACATAAACCAATTTGACTTAAAAATTGATGAAGACACTCTTCAAAAAAAACACACACTTGATTAAGCTTCACATCTTTTTAATCAAGCAACACAATCACTCGTGCTTCACAGCTTTGAGTGATGCACACAACTAACTTGACTCTGCTTCACAGCTTTAGTCAAGGAATATTCAAACACTCTTGCTTCAAAGCTTTGAGTGCTACACAGCCCTTACAATTCGAAACCTATTCCAAGTCACTTATCACAATGATAATTGCTTGGAGTACAATAATCAAATCTATACAGATTACAAATGATCTTCTGATCAATAATAAGGGATCACTTGAAAAACAGCAGCTCTGTTGAATATATAGCAGCTGCAACTTCAGTTAGGGTTTCCACAAAAACCTAGGGTTAATTCCGTTTGACCTAAAGACCAGGTCACAGGACTTTATTAACCAGGTTAGGGTTGAGCTAGGTTACCCCTCAGAAAACGCAGGATTCTGTTCAGGAAAGACTGAGTTATTTCCTGAAAAAACTCAGACTTATCCAACCTGCAAACCTGTTAGTTCAGAACAGGATGTCATAACATCTGTTATGACATCTGAGAAAACCTGTCTACTGATTTAGCAAAATGTGATCATTTTGCAAAATGCTCAGATACACACTTATAAACATCAGTACTTGAATTACAATATTTTTCTGCAAAGGAACCTAATGAGTCAGTACAAACTGAACTAGAATGTTATGACATCAGTCATGACATTCACACATACACTTGGGATTTACCAAAAATGCAAGCCAATACCTAAACACCTACAAACTCCCCCTTTGGCAGATTTTTGGCTAAAGACCCTAAGCAATCAGAGATAGATAGCAGCAGAAATAAGTGACAGTAGAAAAATAGAATGTCAAGTACTAATTAAGTAAGTACCAAAATATTCTCCCCCTCTTTAGCCACAAATGGGCCAAAGATACATGTTCATAAAATTATACAGTTATCCAAAACAAAATAATAAGAGCAGCAGCAGAAAACAACTGAATACACTTCCAAACTCCACCAGATATCAGCACCAACCAGCAACACCACCAAACAGCAACCAACCTTCAAGCACTGTCATCAGACTCAGAGGAGCTAGTTTCTTTAATGTTGAGATGACCTTCAGCTTCTACACCTTCTTCCCTTCTGTTTTCTTCAGATTCCTCCTTTTCTAGCCTGGCAATTAGAATTTCTAGGGTCCTTTTTCTAGCATCCAGCTCTTTGCAAGTTTCTTTTAAAATAGCTATGACATCTGATGTCTTGGACTGGGTCTTCACAGACGATGTCTCAGCTGATGTTATGACAATGTCTGGAGCATGAGATCCCTGAAACAGTTTGTAGTGCAAGCCAAGGGCAGGAGCTCTTTTGCAGACTGTATCTCTTGCCACAAGGATATCAGGGTATTGTGCAAGGATGATTCCACAAAGGAGGGAGGGAAAGGCAATTGGTCCTTTGACAGCATAACTGCCAGCATGCTTTAAAGTTTGTTCAAAGATGTACCTGCCATAGTCAAAAGCAGTCTTGGTTCCCACAGCATAAATAAATCTCCCCAATCCTGTGGAGATAGTTGATTTATGATTTGTAGGCACCCAGTTGGCTGCACCTATTTTATGCAAGATGGCAAATTTCATGCTGAGTTTACTAGCATTCAGCTTGCCTTTCAAGGGCCAGCACTTTACTTGCCTGGCTGTGATGGTTTGACAAACTTCATTGTCAGTTGCCTCCAGATCAGGACAATCCTTATTTGTTCTTCCAAGAAACTTGTTGATTTCTGATGGAGAGAACTTGACCCTTCTTCCTCTAAAAAACACACTTTCAAAGTCAGTTGACCTTCCATCAGCACAATCATTAGACAAGTTCACTACAAACTCCTTGACCATATTTTCATAACATTTGTTAAACTTTATCACTGTCTTCATTAGTCCAGCATTCTTGATCAGGTCCATGATGTCTTTGCACTCCAAGGCATCATTGTTGAGTTCTCTCTCTAAGGCTATTCTCTTTAAGCAAACATACTTCCATCTGTTTGCATTGTCAGGATGATGAAAAGAGATGTTGTCTGTTGGCACTTCAGGCACTCTAGCAATTTTGTTGGAGGGGAGCTTCCTTCTGATAGGAGTTTCTTCAATATCAATCTCAAATTCTGATTCCTCATCAGAATCAGAAGATTCAGGTTCTTTTCTCTTCTTAGAGATTGGTTGTCTAGCAGTATGCACCCGGGCCTTCTTCCCTTTTGTCTGAATACTTTTCTCAGCCATGCCTTCAGCCTTGGATTTCTCAGCATTAGGTTTATCATTCTGACTACTCTTTCTTTTCATCAATCTCCTAGCTATGCTAGGGTTCACATTAGCAATCAGATCATTATCTGAGTAATCCTCATCCACATCAATGATAGGTGGATCAGCAGCCTTTTCTGAAGGGTTCTGAATGTTGTCTTTTTGTGTCACAACATTCTCAGTGACATCTACATTTTCAGAAACTTCCACATTTGGACTTTCTGATTGATTTAAAGGGACAGAAATCCCCGGTACAGATTGGTTGCCACTCAGTATACTAGTAACCAGCCTAGCAATAGCTTGGTGAACTTGAACTGATCCTTCTCTATTAGTTACAGAAGATGAAGGATGAGAAGAATTACCAGAGGCTGTAGCTTGAGCTCTTCTTGCATGTCTGGTTCTGAGCTTTTTGACTCTGGCTGGGTCAGTTGCCATCTCTCTGAGAGGAGTGACCTCAAGAACTTCAGATTCTATGCGTGTGGTGATTGCCCTAGAATCTTGGTCAGATGATGACGATGATGAGGATGACGAAGTCGCCATGGTTGAAGACGATGTCTGAGACATTTTGATTGACTTTGAGTAATGGTAGCAGTTTGAGAAAAATCTTTGATTGAGAGGAGGAAACAGGTTGCAAGGACGAGAGAGGTAGGGGGTAAAAGGGAGTCTCTTCAACTTCTTAAAGATTTTGAAGGAATTGTGAAAGTATATGATTAACCCACTAAAGATAGACTTAATAAAATTAATTCCTTCAACCTTTGTTTTAAGCAAAATTAATTGCTACAATTTCTTATGTTGGTGAATACCCAACCTGCCCCTCAAATTTTCAAGTTTATTTCCAACAAGAGCCTTGGTAGAAGAATCAGTCAGCTGAAGCTTAGAGAAACTATGTTCCAGTTTAAATGACTTCTTCTCTTCAAAGTCAATAGGGTTCAAGGAAATGTTGATTGTTTTCAGATTGTCACAACACAATGTCACAACATCTTGTGTAACATTGTACTCAGGGAGCATCTGTTTTGACCAGATGTTTTGAGAACAGAATTTATTAGACATGTTGTTTCTAACATCCTTGTCAAGATGACTTAAGGTTCTGATAAGACATCCTTCTTCAAGTTTATTTGCCACATCATAGATATTATCAACCTGTAGTTTTGGAGTTCTTCTGACAGCTTCCATAGAAATAGCTCTTTTCATTCTTCTTAGATGAAGGGGACCAAGCTTATGCTGCCACAGTTTCATCTCTTTTTCTTCTTTGATGATTGGACACATAGTGGAGATATCAGTGTTCTCAGGCTGCCATAAGTAGCAGTTATCTTTGGATCTGATTCCTCTCATTACAACTTCTAGTTTTTCATTAATTACTAGACATTCAGATCTTGAGAAGTTGACCTTGAATCCTAGATCACATAATTGACTGATACTAATGAGATTAGCAGTCAACCCTTTTACCAGCAGTACTTTATTCAGACTTGGAACTCCAGGACAGTCCAAATTACCAACTCCTTTGACTTCACCTTTAGCACCATCTCCAAAGGTCACAAAACTGGTGGTGTGAGGCATAACATTATTGAGGAGATTTTTGAATCCAGTCATGTGTCTGGAACATCCACTGTCAAAGTACCAGCCTTCCTTTGCAGACACTCTCAGGGAAGTATGGGCTATCAGGGCAGTAGCCTTTTTCTTCCAATGAAGAGTATGTGGTACCCTTTTTGGCTTAGGTTTAGCACCAGAGTTTTGATTAGGGTATCCATGCAATTTGAAGCAGAAGGGCTTTATGTGTCCATACCTCCCACAATGATGACATCTCCATCTTTGGTATTTTTTCTTCATGTATTTCTGATGTTGAGAGTTGTGTTGAGACATCTGCTTTGACAATTGTTTAACATGCCTGATCTTCTTGTCTGCACCAGGTTTCTTAGCTTCCACAAATCCTAGACCAGATTTGTTTCCCACATTTTGTCCCACTTGTAGGATCTCTTCCAATTTGTCTGTTCCATTTGTCAACATCTTGACAGATTTGGTCATTTGATTCAGTTGTGAGTTCAGCAATTGAACTTCTCCTTCTAGATGACTTATAGTTTCAAGGTTTGCCCTTTTTTCAGCCTCCATCTTTATAATGAGTTTTGATTGTTTCTCATTCTGCACACAGACTTCAGCACTTCTGATACACAATTTCTTGTAGGTATCAGCCAGTTCTTCAAATGTCACTTCTTCATCACTAGTGTCACTTTCAGAAGTACACACACTAGTTAGAGCAGTAACTAGTTTGGCAGATTCTTCTTCAGAATTACTTTCTGAATCATAGTCAGACCAAGTAACAGTCATTCCTTTCTTTTGTTTCTTAAGAAAGGTAGGACATTCAGCTCGAATATGTCCATATCCTTCACATCCATGGCATTGAATACCTCTGCCTTGGTTTCCCTTATCTTCTGACCTTGGTCTTCTGCTGGAACTGTCAATGTCAGAGGGAATGTTATGAACATTAGACCTTGACTTTGGATCCATTCTTTTGATGAGCTTGTTGAACTGTCTTCCAAGCATGGCAATAGCTTCTGATATATTTTCTTCTTCATCCTCCTTGTTTTCAACATCAGTGTTGGATACAAGTGCTATGCTTTTGTTCTTCTTGTCACCATTATCAGTGATCCCCATCTCAAAAGTCTGAAGAGACCCAATAAGTTCATCCACTTTCAACTTGCTGATGTCCTGGACTTCCTCTATGGCAGTTACCTTCATTGCAAATCTTTTAGGCAAGGATCTGAGAATCTTCCTTACCAGTTTTTCTTCTGACATCTTTTCTCCCAGTGCTCCTGAGGTGTTGGCAATCTCCAAGATGTTCATGTGAAACTCATGAATGGTTTCATCTTCCATCATTTTTAGATTCTCAAACTTGGTGGTCAACATCTGAAGCCTTGACATTTTTACTTTGGAAGTGCCCTCATGAGTAGTTTTGAGAGTGTCCCAAACTTCCTTGGCCAGTTCATATTGATGTACTAGTCTGAAAATGTTTTTATCAATTCCATTGAACAAGGCATTTAAAGCTTTTGAATTTCCCAGAGCTAACTCATCTTCTTCTTTACTCCAATCTTCCTCAGGCTTCAGACTGATTGTCCCATCTTTCTCAGTTATGATGGGATGAATCCATCCTTTGTCAGCAGCACTCCAAGCCTTTTTGTCCAGAGATTTTAGGAAGGCAATCATACGAGGTTTCCAGTAGTCATAATTAGTTCCATCCAGAATGGGTGGTCTATTTCCAAAAACTCCTTCTTTGTCCATAGTGCCAGAAAGTGATATCCCTAGATCTCACCCAGTAATACAGGCAGGGTGCCTGCTCTGATACCAATTGAAATTCTGGCTGCAGATACTCAATGTCATGTTCAATGTTATGACACCGTATCTGACTTACTATATGACAGTAAATACAAAAGCAATAAAGAACACAGTCAATTGTTTACCCAGTTCAGTGTGCAACAACACCTACTCTGGGGGCTACCAAGCCAGGGAGGAAATCCACTATAAGAGATGTTAATTCAGGAATAAACCAACCAGTTTATCTCTTTCACTTAAGACCTACCCAATGCAATTCCAATCTAAGTACAACTTAAACCTGAGTTCCTACTCACTCCCCCTCAATCACAGCAGTGATACATAAACCAATTTGACTTAAAAATTGATGAAGACACTCTTCAAAAAAAACACACACTTGATTAAGCTTCACAGCTTTTTAATCAAGCAACACAATCACTCGTGCTTCACAGCTTTGAGTGATGCACACAACTAACTTGACTCTGCTTCACAACTTTAGTCAAGGAATATTCAAACACTCTTGCTTCAAAGCTTTGAGTGCTACACAGCCCTTACAATTCGAAACCTATTCCAAGTCACTTATCACAATGATAATTGCTTGGAGTACAATAATCAAATCTATACAGATTGCAAATGATCTTCTGATCAATAATAAGGGATCACTTGAAAAACAGCAGCTCTGTTGAATATATAGCAGCTGCAACTTCAGTTAGGGTTTCCACAAAAACCTAGGGTTAATTCCGTTTGACCTAAAGACCAGGTCACTGGACTTTATTAACCAGGTTAGGGTTGAGCTAGGTTACCCCTCAGAAAACGCAGGATTCTGTTCAGGAAAGACTGAGTTATTTCCTGAAAAAACTCAGACTTATCCAACCTGCAAACCTGTTAGTTCAGAACAAGATGTCATAACATCTGTTATGACATCTGAGAAAACCTGTCTACTGATTTAGCAAAATGTGATCATTTTGCAAAATGCTCAGATACACACTTATAAACATCAGTACTTGAATTACAATATTTTTCTGCAAAGGAACCTAATGAGTCAGTACAAACTGAACTAGAATGTTATGACATCAGTCATGACATTCACACATACACTTGGGATTTACCAAAAATGCAAGCCAATACCTAAACAACTACATTCAGTATTTCCATTCTTGTAACGCCTAAGGGCGATTTGTTGAACAATTTAAATTTTTGAAGTTTAAATCTAATAAAGTGTGTTTCCTTTCTTGTTTACAAATTTGAATCCCGATTGTTTTTGAAATCATATATCATACGCATTTCATCCCATGCACTTCATAAACAGGTACCCCATTACAGGTCTCTTATCTTCTTCGCTGTTTATTTCAGCAATCATCATGTCTGCTGAACCTTCAACTAAGCAAGCTATCAAGGCCCTCCAGGCCCAGAATGCCCAGTTTCAAGAGCTGTTCATGAATCTGGCTAAGGGTCAGTAGGACCTGAAGACCTTGTTTCTAAAAGAGAAAAAGAAGAAGAATAAGAGGACCATCCTGTTCAATACTGGACACAGGTTTGGAAACGGGCTGCAGAATGAAGTTGATTTGACCACCTCATCTGGAGGGAAAGATAGTCCACAAGAAAGGAGGGCTCCTAGCCCTATGATCTCCGAAAACGAGACGGACTATGATGAAGAACAGTATCCTCCTGCTGAGGATAAGTACAAACAGCTGGAAGACCGTTTGAGCGCTATGGAAATTCAGAAGGTGCCCGGTCTGGACTTCGGAGATCTGGGTCTATCAACTGGGGTGGTGATTCCCCATAAGTTCAAGGCACCGGCCTTTGCCAAGTATGACGGAGTTTCCTGTCCAAAGCTGCACCTTCGGTCATATGTGAGGAAGATCCAGCCTTACACTGCTGATAAGAACTTGTGGATCCATTTCTTTCAAGACAGTCTCTCAGGGACTCAGCTTGAGTGGTTCTATCAGTTGGACGGAGCCAGTATCCGCAGTTGGGAGGATTTGGCTACTGCATTTTACAGGCAGTATCAGTACAATTCCGATCTCGCTCCTACACATACCCAACTCCAGGGTATGTCAATAGGAACGGGTGAAGGATTTAAAGAGTATGCTCAGAAATGGAGAGACCTGGCCGGAAGGGTACAACCACCGTTGGCTGATCGTGAGCTTGTTGATATGTTTTTGGGGACCCTGCCTGGTCCATTCTTTAACCATCTGATTGGAAACTCTTCTACTGGGTTTATAGATCTTATTTTGACTGGTGAGAGGATTGAAGCTGGTATTAAGGCTGGGAAGATACAAAAGGGTGCCTCATCGAGAACCGAGAAGAATCCGTTTAAAAAAGAGTCTAGTGTTGTCTACAGTTCAAGAAGACAAAATAGACCTGAACACCGCCAAGCTGTCAATGCGGTTGTTATTTCAAAACCTGTTGGTGCTCCTCAACATCACAATCAACAAAAGGACGAGAGACCTCGAAGGCAATTCACTCGTCTCAGCATGACTTTGTCTCAGATTCTGCCACAGTTGCTGAAGACCAATATGGTGACTCTAAAAGAAGCTCCGAAGAATCCAAGTACCACATCACCAAAGTACAACCCTAATGCCCGCTGCGCTTTTCACTCTGATAGCCCGGGGCATAATACAGATGATTGCTGGGTTTTGAGGAACAGGGTGCAAGACCTAATTGATGCAAAGGAGATTGAGTTTGAGGCGCCCGAGAGGCCTAATGTTGTGACTGCTCCCATGCCCAAACATGGAGTAAATGTTGTAGAGGAAGACTTGTTTGTAGTTTCCGTGGATGATATTGTTACCCCTCTGATGACTGTCAAGAAGAACCTGTTGCTAGCCGGTTTATTTCTGGGCTGTGGCAAAGGTTGCCATATGTGTTCTGTTTTACCTACTGGTTGCCCATTTCTGAAGTCAGGTATCCAAAACCTGATGGATAATAAGGAGATCCTGTTTGAGAAGATTGTTGTTCCTTCCATTCCTACTTAAGAAGTTTCCATCATTACCATTTTCAACAATTCTTCCAAGGCTCCCTCGAGGAATCCTGTTAGGATTACATCTACTCCGAAGATCACACCTGTGATTATCACTGTTCTGGGGCCCATCCCCTACACCTCAGACAAAGCTGTCCCTTGGCACTATGGGGCAGATGTTTATGTTCTTGGAGTTAAGCAGGAGTTGGATGCTGATACCAGCGTCAGCAACATTACTGGGCCTGCTAAAGTCACCTGTAGCGGTAGACTTTTCTCACCTGATATTTCTCCACCAACTGTCCGAAGACCTGTTGTCATTACATCTGTAAGTGTACCTACTGCCATTCCTGATCAAGTTCTTAGTCCTACCCCTGTCGCCGAGTCATCTAACGCTCGGGGCAAAAGGATCACCACTGATGTGCCTGCCCAGACGGAGGCACCGAAGACTATTACTGTCGAAGCTTCCGAACAGGAGATGGAAGAGATTCTGAAGATTATTAAGAAGAGTGATTATAACATAGTTGAGCAGCTGGGGCAAACCCCATCCAAGATTTCTATGTTGTCACTGCTATTGTGTTCAGAGGCCCATGCTAAGGCTCTGATTACCTTCCTGAAGACTGCCCACGTGCCACAAGAGACATCAGCTGATCAGTTTACCGACTGTGTGGCCAATTTAACTGCTGATAATGGTTTGGGTTTCTCCGACGCTGATTTGACTGTTAAAGGGAAGAACCACAATGATGCCCTGCATGTCTCCATTGAATGCAGGGGCACTACTCTTGCACATGTATTGGTTGACACTGGTTCCTCATTGAACGTCTTTCCCAAGAAAGCTCTAGACCGGTTGGATTGCGAAGGGTTGGAGCTAAAGCCAAGTAACATCATTGTCAGGGCCTTTGACGGGTCTAAAAGGATGGTGCACGGTGAAGTTGATATTACAATTAAAGTTGGTTCTCAGGTCTTCAATTCTACATTCTACGTGATGGACATTCGGCCATCCTATTCTTGTTTGTTGGGTCGTCCATGGATCCACAAAGCTGGAGCTGTAACCTCAACGCTCCATCAGAAGCTGAAGTACCCGGTCAGAGGGAAGATTGTGACAGTACAAGGGGAGCAAGAGTATATGGTCAACCACCTCAACTCGTTCCGATACGTAGAGATGGATGGGGAGTTCATTGAGACCCCATTTCAGCATTTTGAAATGGTTCCTCAGACGCTGGCATCAGCTGAGACTGTGGTTGAAGATTCTCCTATGAAGATGGCTTCCTTAAAGGATGGCCGGGCTGTTATTGAGAAGGGTGAGTGTGCAAATTGGGGCCGACTTCCTGATTTCACTCAGAAGACTAACAAGTTTGGTTTGGGTTTCACTGCAGAAGCTCAAAGGGTTGTTCAAAGTGCAAGGATCGGAAGACCTCTTGTGTTCATCAGTAACTCAGGAGTAAATGCCATTGAAGATGATGTGGAGGAGTCTGAATTCGACAGCTGGATCTATCCCACGACCAACGGTGGACCAAGTAACTGGACAGCAAAGGACTTCATCCCTATTACGTTTGTTACCCAGTAATGAACTCTTTGTTTTGAATTTGTAACAAACAATGTTTTGAAACTTTATGGCCCGGTGTCTTACCCGGGGCACCGTGGCTTCATTTGTGAGGGCTTTTGTGTGCCATTTTCATATATCATTAATAAAAGCATTGGACGTTTCTTGCATTTCAAATTTTGCGCTCCTTGTTTTTCTTTATTATATATTGCAAAACAACTATTTTACACACACTAACATATACAGGTCTCAATCCACTCTGGATCTCACAGGGAACGACTCTACTACTGCCAGTTATGACTTCGAAAATTCGATCAACTTAGTTGAAGACGAAGGTGAAGATGATTGCGAAGTTCCGGGTGAACTTGCAAGACTGCTACTCCAGGAAGAAAGGGCCATTCATCCACATGAAGAGTTAGTAGAAACGGTGAATCTGGGTACTGAAACAGACAAGAAGGAAGTCAAGATCAGTGCAAATCTAGAGTTTAGTGTGAAACAACGGTTGATTCAGATGCTGCATGGCTATGTTGAGATCTTCGCCTGGTCTTACGAAGATATGCCTGGTTTGGATACTGACATTGTGGTTCATCGCCTGCCTACCAAGGAAGACTGCCCTCCGGTAAAACAGAAGGTTCGTCGTATGCGCCCAGAGATGTCTGAGAAAATCAAGGCCGAAGTTATGAAACAGTTGGACGCCGGTTTTCTAGCAGTGACTTCTTACCCTCAGTGGGTGGCCAATGTGGTTCCGGTGCCGAAGAAGGATGGCAAGGTTCGAATGTGTGTTGACTACAGGGATCTGAACAGGGCCAGCCCCAAGGATGACTTCCCTCTACCTCACATCGATGTTCTGGTGGACAATACTGCTCAACACAAGGTATTCTCCTTTATGGATGGTTTCTCCGGATATAATCAAATTAAGATGGCTCCTGAGGATATGGAGAAGACCACTTTTGTTACTCAGTGGGGTACCTTTTGCTACAACGTCATGCCTTTTGGGTTGAAAAATGCTGGGGCAACGTATCAGCGTGCCATGGTTGCTTTGTTTTATGACATGATCCATCATGAGATTGAAGTATACATCGACGATATGATTGCAAGGTCCCAGACTGAGGAGGAACACCTTGACCATATACAGAAGCTGTTTGACAGGATGAAGTTGTACAAGTTGAGGTTAAACCCGAACAAGTGCACCTTCAGGGTAAGGTCTGGTAAGCTGCTGGGTTTCATTGTAAGCGAAAAAGGTATTCAAGTGGACCCTGCCAAGGTGAAAGCCATACAAGAGATGCCAACTCCCAAGACAGAGAAGGAGGTCATAGGCTTTTTGGGACGACTGAACTACATTGCCTGATTCATCTCGCACCTAACTGCTACTTGTGAGCCAATCTTCAAGATACTGAAGAAAGATCAAGTGGTACGTTGGAACGATGAATGCCAGGCTGCTTTCGAAAGAATCAAAGAGTATCTCCAGGAGCCACCTATTCTGATGCCACCAGTTGAAGGGAGACCTCTGATCTTATACTTGACAGTACTTGACAATTCAATGGGGTGTGTGTTGGGGCAGCATGACGAGTCTGGCCGAAAAGAGCATGTTATTTACTACCTTAGCAAAAAGTTTACCGACTGTGAGACCCGATACTCACTGCTTGAGAAAACTTGCTGCGCTTTGGCATGGGCTGCTCGCCGGCTGAGACAGTATATGCTGACTCACACTACTCTATTGATCTCAAAAATGGATCCAATCAAGTATATCTTCGAAAAGCCTTCCTTGTCCGGAAGAATAGCAAGATGGCAGATGATCTTGACTGAGTATGACATCCAGTACACGACTCAAAAAGCAATCAAGGGAAGTGTATTGGCAGACCATTTGGCACATCAGGCAGTGGATGATTACCAGTCTATGAACTTTGAATTTCCGGACGAGAATATCATGGTAGTGACTGATTGTGAGACACCTGGACCGAATGAAGGACCTGAGGAAGGATCCCGATGGTCTATGTAATTTGATGGAGATTCAAACGCTTTGGGTAATGGCATTGGCGCTGTGATCATATCTCCTAAAGGCTCTCATACTCCATTTACCGCCCGACTATGTTTCAACTGCACCAACAATATGGCGGAGTATGAAGCATGCATCATGGGTCTTCAAGCTGCAATTAACCTAAGGATTAAGTTTTTAAGTGTCTTCGGAGATTCCGCTCTCGTGATCAATCAGATCAAGGGCGAGTGGGATACGAAACACCCTAATCTTATTCCTTATAAAGAGTATGTGTTGACATTGCTTCCCCATTTTGAGGAGATAACCTTTGAACACTTCCCTAGAGAGGAGAATCAGTTGGCGGACGCGCTGGCTACGATGTCTTCTATGTTCAAAGTCAAGTGGGACAACGAGGCTCCCCGAATCATTATTGAAAGATTGGACGAACCTACACACTGCTGTGATCTTGAAATTGAAGAAGTAACAGAAAAGCCATGGTATCATGAGGTAAAGACGTACCTTGAAGCTCAAGAATACCCCGAGGGTGCATCTGTTAATGACAAGAAGTTTCTGAGGAGGTTCGCGGCAAAGTTCTTCATCATCAATGGCATTCTTTACAAACGTAACCATGATTCGACCTTACTATGTTGTGTGGATAAGATTGAAGCAGAAAGAATCATGACAGAGCTACATGAAGGTACTTTCAGAACTCATTCCAGTGCACATACCATGGCAAAGAAAATCCTTCGGGAAGGATATTACTGGTCCACAATGGAATCCGACTGTTATCAGCATTCTCGGACATGTCAAAAGTGCCAGGTCTACGCTGATAAGGTGCACATTCCTCCGGTCCCTCTGAACGTCTTGACAGCACCTTGGCCTTTTGCAATGTGGGGCATTGATATGATCGGCGAAATCAGACCTACGGCATCCAACGGGCATCGTTTCATCCTGGTAGCGATTGATTACTTTATGAAGTGGGTTGAAGCAACTTCCTTCGCTACGGTAACCAAGAACTTCGTGGCACGGTTCATTCGGCACAACCTGATCTGTCGATATGGTGTATCAGAGAGGATCATTATGGACAATGGTACCAATCTCAACAATAAAATGATCACTGAGCTCTGCGAGCAATTCAAGATACAGCATCACAACTCTTCTCCCTACCGGCCGAAGATGAATGGGGTTGTCGAAGCTGCAAATAAGAACATTAAGAAGATTGTGCAGAAGATGACAGTGACATACAACGACTGGCACGAGATGTTACCGTTTGCCCTTCTTGGGTACCGCACCTCAACACGGACGTCAACAGGGGCAACACCCTATTCCTTGGTTTATGGCATGGAGGCAGTCTTACCCATTGAAGTTCAGATACCCTCTCTTTGGATCATGAAGGATGCAGGTTTGAGCGAAGATGACTGGATTCAGACCCGACTTGATCAACTGAACCTAATTGACGAAAAGAGACTTACTGCTATTTGTCATGGTCAGACGTATCAAAAACGGATGATCAAGGCATTTAACAAGAAGGTTAGGCGACAAGAGTATCAAGTTGGGGATCTGGTAATCAAGCGCATTATCTTACCTCAAGGTGATCCCAGGGGCAAATGGACCCCTACTTACGAAGGGCCATTTGTGGTTAAGAACATATTCTCAGGAGGAGCTATGATTCTAACCACCATGGATGGTGACGACCTTCCTCACCCCGTCAATGCAGACATAGTGAAAAGATACTACGCATAATCAAAGACCCGCTAGGTTGACTGGCCTAGGAAAAAATAAGGGCTTCCCGGTGAACCAAAAGGTTTCGGGCAAAAATAAGGAATGAAAGTAAAAAAAATCTGTACACCCGGCAAGTCGAAAACCTGAAAAGGCGGCTTGGGCAAAAATGGGTATCCCGGTGGACTGAAAACGCGAAAGGGCGGTCCAGGCAAAAGTTAAGGATCAAAGCGTAATACTATGTCTCATTGGATCACCTCGCATCCAGACTTCGGTATCAACTATCAGGCTCGGACGGCACCAATCAATCAGATTCATCTTCAACTAAGCAGCAAAGTGATGAGATGCTTGAAGATATAAAGGCAATAGCAGAATTGGAACCCAGTGGGATTATTCACATAGCTGTTTTGTTTTCTTTTCACAAATTGTATAAATTCTATTTGTTCGGCGGCGTTCTCTTACTAGGACGTCAGCCTCTTATACAAAAACGCCTATTTACAGGCCAAACTTCAAAATCAATACAAATTCATCTTCAGACAAATTTCAAATTTTTTTTCCTTTATCTGTTTTGTTTTGCAAAGAACGTCCAATGTTCATTTTTGATATATGCATTTGACATTAATTGCTGCTCATAAATATTTACAAACGAAACAAAGGACTAATTACGGGTGATGTCAGAAGTAGGGGCAATAAGAATTGTCCGAGCGATCTAGTTGCTCTGTCTACCAAGGTACCAAGGTAGGTTCAGCTGAAGAATATGACCAAGATACCATCACTCCCCGCAGAGTAAAACAGTAAGGATAGATTTCCCCACTGAGACTTGTAACCATGAACGAATCAGCAATACTCTTCCCCAACCAGAGTTAGTCTACCATCAGCCCCGAAAAGGCTTGGTATCCCCAGAAGATCTTAATCTTCCTCAGCGGAGTATAAAGATATTCTCCAGCAAGTATAAGAGCATCCCCGACAGTCTTAATATTCCTCAACAGAATATAAGAATGTTCCCCGACGGAATACAAGATACCACAATGGAGTCATTTCCCCAGCGCAGTCTAAAAAAGCTTCCCCGCCAGAGTTGAATCATCTTACCCAGTAGATTCTGGAAGCTTATCCCCTGTAGAGAACAAATACATCTCCCCAGCCAAATTCAGAAGGTTGTCCTCACAAGATCCTAACTGGGTTATCCTCAGCAACTTGCAACGGAAGATCATCCCCAGCGAAGTTCTTTCTATCCCCAGCGGAGTTCATCATTAAAATCCCCAACAGAACTTGTCAACAGAATCCCCGACGGAGTTATCGTTAAAATCTTCAGCAGAACGTCTCTTCCCCACAGAGTAATTCCCCTCGGAGTAATCTCTTCATCAGTTTATTCCCCAACGGAGTTCTTTTCTCCTGCAGGTTTATTCTCACAACCATCTTCGTTCATCATCCCCAACGGAAACGAAGAACTCAACTTTATTCTCCAGCAGCTCCAGGATTTATTTTCCCCAGCTAAAACATCACATTTCCATACATCATGATACATGCATATACGCATCATATGAATACAATCTCATTTATTTTTTAGAACATCATTGCCTGATCCATATCATGCATTGCATATGACTGACCTTTACCTTTCAGGAAAGATACAGTTAAAGTTCTCAATTATGTCGAAGACCTGACCGGTTCTTAAATCTCAATTGAATTATCCTCGGTTGAATTTCATATAAGGTTCTCAATCTCGACATTTTCCCTACGTCATAGTGTGGACGAGTACTATAATCTCAACGGTATACTCCATTGAGCATGAGTCAGTTCCTAGATCTTGATGTTTTCTTCCGTCATAGTGTGGACAAGTTCTATAACCTCAACGGTATACTCCATTGAGCACGAGACAGTTCCTAGATCTTGATGAAGATGTTTCTCTATGTCATAGTGTGGACGAGTACTATAACCTCAACGGTATACTCCATTGAGCACGAGTCAGTTCCTAGATCTTGATGTTTCCCTCCGTCATAGTGTGGACAAGTTCTATAACCTCAACGGTATACTCCATTGAGCACGAGACAGTTCCTAGATCTTGATGAAGATGTTTCCCTACGTCATAGTATGGACGAGTGCTATAACCTCAATGGTATACTCCATTGAGCACGAGTCAGTTCCTAGATCTTGATGTTTTCCTCCGTCATAGTGTGGACAAGTTCTATAACCTCAACGGTATACTCCATTGAGCACGAGACAGTTCCTAGATCTTGATGAAGATGTTTCCCCCCAATTGGATTATGGACATGTTCTTAAAACTCATTCGAGGAATTCTCTCAGTTGAAGTATAAGCAAGTTCCTAAATCTCAACAAAGTTTAGACTTCCCCAGTGGAATCTTTAACAACAACAGGTACGCAAGTTCTCGCTAAGGAATATCTTATGCGATCGACACTCCTGCAGATGGCATCTGTAAGCCCATCCTCCTACCAGCATACTCCAAATGGCATCTGTAAGCCCATTCCCGATATCACAATGCTGATACTACACCATGCGAGTGCAAATATTTGGGCACTCTAGTGTTCAATTATCTTCCACCTTCGAATCACGAAAGGCTCGAAAGCTAATCTATATCCTCAGGTTTAAGAAAATTGAACAGGGGCAACTGTTGTACCCCAAAATTTTCCCTCCCATATTTCTCAAGACATGTCAAGAATAATCTCCAAATTGCTCAAGATGGCTCAAGGGTTGGACAATCAAATCACCTCATAAGGCAGTCAAGTCAAAATTAGGGTTTTGTGTTGCACTAAGGTCCTAATATCCAAATGGCCCCAAGTGCTTCCCAATGTCCTAATATGTTATCAAGTTCATCCATGTCAAATTTCAAGCCTTGCAGAGGAAGTTTGGTCAGTCAATTGCTCAAGAGGCCCAAAAATCGACTGTGCTAGGGCAAAAGTCAACTGTGTCCCAAATACAGTCAAACCTCAAGATTTTTGTCAAAATTATCATTTTTAAGGATAATTCATCCTTTGATAAAGGGTTGATCATGATTCATCAAGGATTGCTCAAGATTCATCAAGATTCAAAAGTTGCTAAATTAGGGTTTTGTAGGAAAAGTCAACTCAACTTTGACCAAGCATAACTTTCTCATACTTTATGAGAAATGACCCATCCAACGCTCATTTTGAAGAAGATGCAATTTCCTACAATCCATCTTCACACCCCAAGATCAATAAATGCTCTCACAAAAAGTTACAAATTTGGACATTATAGGCCATTTTTGAAAGTCAACAAAAACACCTTTTTTGCCAAAGCTTATAACTTGAGCATGGAACATCAAAATGAGATGATACCAAAAGGGTTGATTAGAGGACATCTCAAGGTTTCTAAAAATCCAATAACACCTCCAAAAGTTCAAAATTGAAGAAGTTATGCATTGTTGAAGTTGGGCATTTTTCCAAATTTGCCAAAAGTCAACTATCCTCAAAACTCCAATTTTTGACAAAAGGGCCCACTTTTTTCCACTTGATACGGTCTTTTCTTGCCACACACGTGTCCCATACTTAATTTCATGACCATTCATTTATTTTTCTATTTTATTTTATTTTTATTGATTTAATTCATTTTAAATTAATATTAAATCAAATAAAATCTAAAAATTGATGTAAAGGGATCTTTGTGATTTGTACAACTTGCAATTATCATTATTCATAAAATCAATTCGTATCAAGGCTCATTCAAGCATAAAAAATCTGATTTGGCCTATTTTTGGAAGTTCGATAATGGAGATCAAAATCAAATCATGAATCTTCAATGCACTTGATTTCAGACCAAAAGAGCAAACCTAATTCACTCTATAACACTCACACAAGTGAACCAGACCTAGAACACGCCCAAAGCTCTGCAGAAACGGAAAAAAACAAGTTTGTGAAAAACCTTGAAAAAGTGGAGATCGAATTTTGGTTTAGAGGCATTTTCTAACCAAAAGCTCAACACAGCTCTCTTCCCTGACATCTCCTGAAACTATAGCAACCAAAACCAGTCCTTTAGACGCCACCAATTGCACTGTCAGTCTCCATGAATCTTGCTCTGAACATGAAATGGAAAACATTCATTCTTGCATCCTTTTGATAAACTATTAACATAATCTTGATCCTCATCAAATTTCTAATAAATCTGCATCATTCAATTTCGTTTTCATGTCCTATAATCGTATACCCGAACCTAGGGTTTTGTTGTGTTGTTTTTAGGCATTTTGTGTACAAGCAAAATCAAGGTGAATAGTGGTTATAGGGATGACCAGGAGGAAGAGACGAGTACGTTGGTACTCTTGGATTTCATTTACATGGCCTGGAGAGGGTTTTTGAGATACGCTATGAAACTTCCTGCGGATAAAAATCCGCAGGTAAATAACCAGGGTCTTTTGAAGAAGATGATGGCGTGTCCTTGTGTTATTGGCCCATTCAAATCATTAACGCGTTTTTTTTATTTGCAGGCTTAGTGTTTTGTTTGTTATATAATATTTGTTTCTTATTACAATAACAAATGAAGCAGTTTGGTGGAGTGGTTAAGCGCGCAGGTAATGAGCATTGGGACCTGGGTTCGAATCCCAGGTCCCCCAAAACTTTATTTGATTTTGTTCTTCAGGTATTCATGTGCAATGCTCCTAGCGTGGTTCACCAAATGCCTCTAGATCTCAATTGCCAAGTGGCCCACCAGACAAATCCAATGATCAAGATTGGAGGAGCACCATGGACTAAAGTCAACCAGCGCATATTGGAATGGGAAAGTCAAACAAGCTGATTGAATATGGGCTAGAAATTGCAATTCATACTCCCTTTTCAAGCCCAGCACCCCCCTGAGTTTGTTTCTATATTTTATTTTCTTTTCACTATTTTTATTTTATTATCATTATTATCATAATTAATTAATTAACTAATTAACTTTTTTTCATAAAAAAATCAGAAATAACAAAAAATAATATTTTTTAATTTCACCATTTTATTATTTTTGTAAATAAATTTTAACCAATTAATTTAGTTTTAATTAGGTTCAATTTTAATATATTTTGCATTAAATTAAAATCAATATAGAATTAGGTTTTTTAATATTTTTAATCATTCTCATTTTATTTCCTTAATTAAAACAAAAACCCAAAAATATTTTCATTTAACTAATTAATTCAATTATTAATTTAGACTTAAATTCTTAATTCAAAAATAACAAAAATATGCTTTATTTAATGAAAAAAGGGTCAAAACCCTAGGACACTCCGATTCAATTTTTCTCGCGCGAATTATTTTTGATAATATTGTAACTGTTTCGAGGATGTAATAGTTTTGGACTTAGGATTTTATTTATTTATTTATCGTTTTTATTTATTTTTCGCAATTTAATTTTCAAGGGTTTGTTTTTGGCGATGTAAATACCCGACGCCTTGTAATAGCTTGGATTTATTTTCCGCAATTTAATTTCCGCAACCATTAACTGTTAGATGTTTGAATAATAGGCAATGCATGACAAGATAAATCTTTAACCTAAAATCAACAGTAGCTCACCATAACATGTACAAAGATAATATAATTGAAAAACAATACACTCGCACATGCCACTCTTAGGGTACACCTCACTTGGTTGCCTCGAATGTGGTCATTGAGTATAGGATGTTTTAGAGGTCGCCCTCTTGTCCAAAGATCATAAGTTGCCTCGAAACGGTTGCCTCGGATAAAATGATCTAAGACATTAGGGTTACCGCTAAGGCGTCCTAACATTGCTTTAGTGACCACACGTCCCTTAATCGAATTGACCCGAAAACTCCAACGACGATGCTACCTACTCCTCAATAGTGGGATGGCATTGTCTAAAGGACATTTGCACAGTTTAATTCCTTTTTGAGTAGGTAGATGTTCTTAAGTACTTGCTCCTTTTAAAACAAAAACAAAACTTTTCGCACTCGCACTCTCTTTTCAAACCCACAAACACAAAGAAAAGCAAACTTTTGAAAACATAATGAGCAAGTACCTAAGAGCCCGTGGATAACCATGGATAGAAAGGGTGCTAACACCTTCCCTTTCTATAATCTACCTCCCGAACCCGAGAAATGTCTCAAAAAGGAATTTTTTTGTGCTTTTGCCCTTTCCTTGTTGGATAAAATAAAAGACGGTGGCGACTCTTGCTTACCGCGACATTTTGCGAAAACAAACGCAAACGCGAACCAGCATACCAAAACAGTCAGTTCTCATTCCCACCGATCACAGAAGGTATTAGCACCCTAAACATCTATGGTACTCCGTAGGAGCCTCTTTGTAAAATCTGTATATTTTGACTATAAAACTATTGTATATAAAATGGATGGTGGAGGTGAGAAAAGAAATATTTTTTATGATTTTTGCACCCGCCGCAGTTGCAAACCTTTCGTGCAATAGGGGATCGGGGTACACGTAGTTCCTCTTTTAAAAATTTGAAACACAAATGCGTTGGTCAATTTTATGAGATAAAAGGTCATCGTCATTATCCGTGTGGAAAACACACCTACTACCCACAATCATGAGAAAGGAGAATTTGCATCATCTCAAAGTGGAGGATATGGCTTGGATTTTAAAATCAACAATGCCTCACTCAACATCTAAGTGGAAAATATCTCTCTTCACTACATATTATAGAAGTATAGTTATTTGCATCACTACAAGGATTGACAAAAGTTTAATCTTTTTTGAGAAAATTTTAAAGATAAAAATCCAAAATGGCAAGATGGTTTAAAATGAGATTGATTGACTTTTAGTCTTCTCACAAATAAATGTCAAGGTATCATTAAGTTGATTGGAGTTTATTTATGAAAATGTTTTGAAAATGCATGGACATAAGTCCAAGTTTATTATGAAAATGGTTCAAGTTAAAAAAAAAATAAGAAGAGTTTTCAAAAGGAGGAAGAAGATTTTGAAATTAAAGAACATGGGAGGAGAGGAAGAGACTATCCTAAAGCATAAGGTAAAAGCTAGGGATAAGAACCGTCTAATCAACAAGAAGCCAATACTTGACATTATGAGCCAATATAGAATTCCCATTCCTTGGATTGAAACCAATCAAGCAAATAAATACTAGACCTCTTGAGAGAAACAAACTTCAAGTGTATTAAGTCTTTACAAAAATTGGGCAGAGTAACGGCTGTATACGGGTGAATTCCAGATTACAAACAGAGGATGTAATCACAAAAGCCTGCACACCAAAACAAACAAGAAACCCAATGTCTTGAGGTAAACCTCAAGAACTCCAGACAAAATAATCAGATAAGATCTCCAAGATAGGTCAAGGTTTCTAATCCTAAGTCCAAGAAAAGTCCCATGCTCCATAATGCCAAGGATAGTAACCAAATAGTCCAAGTACCATTAAAGATTTTTTAGGGTTTATGTTGATTATTAAGTATCTTAAGAAAGGAAAATAAAATCTCAAGTGAGAAAAGTAAAAATGGCAAGAAAATAAATGCTCAAGTGAGAAAAGATGAAAATGGCATGAAATGTAAATGCTAAAAGTAAATAGTACATAAAGCATAAAAAAGAATAAAAGCATAAGATAAAACAAGTCAATAATTAGTGGTTAGTTGGATGACCATCTTGAAGCTGGAATTTGGAACTCGTTAGAGGATTGGTAGAACCCAAGCCTCCACACAACAAGTTGCATTTGCTTTTTGTCAAGTATATCATCCATTTGGAATTCTCACAAGTACCATTTAATGATCAACGATGTTTAAGTGATCCGCGTTGACCAAAGGTGTTGCAGATCCATTAGAGGATTGGTAGAACCAAAGCCTCCACACAATGAATCTCAAGGTTATTGGATCAAAGAGATCAAATTAACATACTTTGGCTTGCAATCATAAGTTTGGGCCACGAATGATCATTTATTCGAATCGGGACAAAATTTAGCGCTATGTTAAGCAATCGTAAGTGGACTTATATAGAAGTCGTACCTATTTTGAGGTCGGTCAATAGCAATCTATGTATTTCATGTTTGGATAAATGATATAGAGATTATTATCCTATAACATGTAATACAATAAGAAAGGGGAATAAGATGAAGAGGGATAGGGGAAAAATACAAACCACATTTGAATTAAATTTTAATCGAACTATTATTAAAATCATTCATCCATTTTTGTGGAGTTAAACTCAACACCATGGATCAAATGATGTTAATAAAGTTCATGATCCAAAACCTAACCCAAGATTAGCCAGAAAATAATCACAAAATAATATCACATTTAATATATACATTAAAAGGGTTTAAAAAATGTTTAAAAATCAAAATAGAGGAGAAAAATATCAATTATTTTCAAACTAATCAAGAAAGAAAAAGTAAGGCCATAGAAAAATCAGAAATGGATCCAAATATTTTTATAAAATTTTTGGTAATTTTTAAAAGTCAGAAACTATTTTTAAATTATTTAAAATTGTTCAAACAAGCAAAAAATAGGTCAAAAATAGTAAACCTCAACATAAAATTCCATAAAATTTTCAGAAAGTCAAAAATATGCAAAATAATATTTATGAATTTTTTTCAGAATTAAAAAATGTCAGAAAGTATTTTTTTAGATAATTAAAAGAAAGCAAATAATACAAAAAATGCCAAATGTCAAAATAAAAATGTGAAAAAATAGTCGTGAGATTAGAGATAATTCAAAGTAATTTTGTGAATTTTTTCATAATTTTTGGATAAAAAATAAAAGAGTTATGAATTCTTGAAAATTTAATCAATAAAAATATAAAATCAGAAAATAAAATAAAACTAAAAAGATGTGGACCATCAGATCATAGTCAAAACGCGTTAGTAAGCTGATCCAGTGGACCAGGCGCGCTGTGCTTGATATGGACCTTAGCGAGATACGCATAGGATCATAAAAGGGCAACCAATGAAATTAAAATGTTTGGCACGCTATCATTGGTTGAGGCGAGACATGTCATCGTCTTCAACCTCCAGACACCCTGTAATAGGGATTTTGTGAGATCCTTCAAATGGAAAAATTAGGATCCCAAACTAGCATCATTGAACTCGTCTCTTCAAGAAGATTCTAACACAACCATCATGCCAAATTTATATATGGTATGGAGAGAGATATGAATCAAAAACCCAGAAAATAGCGAGCACCTTCAATTTGAGATTTCTCTCTCAATTCTCAATGGATTTAAAAATTGTAAGCAGCATTAGAATCATGAGAAGGAGTAGAATAGATTAGTGCTTGATTTGGATCCAAATGGTGGAGAATTCTACCTTTTCGAAGTTCAAGGAAGAAGCTCTGAAACTGGACTTTTGTAGCTTGGATTATGGCTCGTTTTGATTGGTTTAAGTTCTGGAGAGTTTATATGATGCTTAAGCATCATAAATTCGCAAAGAATTTTGGAAAAGGGAGCTTAAATATCAAACTTAATTCAAAAAAAGATGGGTTCGTGTGAAGTTTTGGCAGGGTATTTTTGGCTCTCAAAGCTTGAAGAAATGAATGGGGAATGACCCTCTATTTGTAGGGAAGTGAATGGGAATGAAAATTTGAAGAAACAAGGAAGTTTGGAGGGAAATTGAGTGAAGGTCGAGCATGAGTGAAGTGTGACTTCATTTCCATCAAAACTCAACCAAATCTTGCATTTTGGGGTGCTAATCACTTCTAGCAAGTTTGTTAATCAAGTTTAAATCAAAAACACGCACAAATCTTGTGTTTAGAAGTCACATTATGGATTTCAAAATTCTGACTTTGTGGAAAGATGAGGTTACAAGCTTTGCAATGGAAAAAGAATGGGGTTAAATGGATGCTTGAGCTGAAATTTGCATTGAGTCAAAGTTGAAGAAAAAAGGTTGAATTTCCATACTTAGAAATATTTCAAATTCTTCTTAAAAAATCTCCAAAAATTGAGCAAGTTATGACTTGTTGAAGTTGGTCAAAAATCATGAAATGGCCTATAATCTTTTGCACATTTAAGACAACTTCCATCCATTTTCTCACTTTTCACATAAAAGAAGGCATAAAGTTCACATATTAAAGATCATTATGAAAAAATAATGGACTCACGGTGATAAAAATTGACCAAGTTATGACCAATTGAAGTAACATATGGAAAATGGTGGATTCATCTGGATGACTTGTAATCTTTCTTCTTCACCAAGTTCCTTCCACATGAAAACTCCTTGGAAATTTTGAAGTGATTTGTTTATAACCCTTTGAAGAGAAGTATGTATTTAGAATAACTCAAAAATACTAAAAGGTGAGCAAGATATACTCCTTTGAAGTTCAAAACCCTAGCTTCTAGATCAAGAGAATGCCTTGAGGAACTTTGACAAGTTTGAACAAACTTATTATACCAATATTCTTGCTTTGTGAATAGAAGTTTTTGAGGATGATAATGAGGACTCAAAGCCACCAAAACCACTTCCATATCTTGAAATTTGAGAGAAATATGCTCTTGTGACCAATAGGAACAAGGCCTTGTCCAAACATGACAACTTCTCCAATCAACCCCTTGTACTTTTGGAGTCAAATCTAATAACCTTGAAATGTGATGAACCAAAGAAACCTTGCCATTCCAATTCTCCCAAAACCAATCCATTGGTGAGGTTTGAACTTCTCAAGCTATATTGACTAGGGCATGGAAATAAACTCATGAACCCATGGGGTAGCTTGTTAAATCTCATTTCCCTTACCTACATGGATAACAAGCAAGACAAGCCAACATTGTATTTTATTAGTTAAGTGATGAAATTAAAACAATATTCATGATCACAAAAGGAATATAAGTCAAGGTGCTTGGTAATCCCTCAAAAGGAGCAAAACTCAAAGTAGAGAGGGGAACCAAGGATCCTAGTGTGATCTTGTTGTGAATA
Organism: Vicia faba; assembly: GCA_948472305.1. NCBI lineage: Eukaryota > Viridiplantae > Streptophyta > Magnoliopsida > Fabales > Fabaceae > Vicia > Vicia faba. Next base: position 156,280,027 of record OX451735.1, on the reverse strand, counting down.
AATCAACATGGTATGATGAAAGGATCTTAGGGGGAAAATTGGGGTACAACAGAAGGGTCAAAGCATACTCCCTCTTGCGCACTACATCATTACCACTTAGAATCCCAGGATGCTGATTAAGGATAATTCCATAGATAAGGGAAGGAAAAGCAATTGACATCTTAATGGCACAAGTTTCTGCATGCTTAATAGTCTGATCAATGATGTAAGTACCATAATCAAATAGTTTCTTTTTTCCAACAGCATAAATAAACTTTCCTAAGCCAATGGTGATGGTTGAATTATGATTTATAGGAACCCAATTTGCAACTCCAATTCTTTGTAAAATAGTATATTTCACACTTAGCTTGCTAACAGGGAGTTTATTCTTCAAGGGCCACTCACTCACTTGATTAGCAGTGATGGCTCTGCAAACTTGATTATCTGTTACTTCTAGCTCACAAATGTCATCTTCAGTCTTATCCAGAAATCTATTTATGATAGAAGGGGAAAATTCTACACACCTACCCCTAACATACACCTTTCTATACTCCTTACTTTTATGATAAGCACAGTTAACAGGAATATTAACAATAAAATCCTTAACAAGAGTCTCATAGCATTTGGAAAACCTAGTAACAGTTTTCATCAGTCCAGCATAAGATATCAGCTCCATGATTTCTTTGCATTCCAGAGCACCAGTTCCCAATTCTCTTTCCAGAGAAATTCTTCTTTGAAACACATGCTTCCACTTTTTAGCATTCCTAACAGAATGGAAGGAAATGTTGTCAAGAGGGGCATCAGGTACCCTAACAGACGGTTTCTTGCTTGCAGACTTTTTGATAGGAGAGATGTCTTGGACATCTTGCTCGACATCATACTCAGATTCAGTTTCTTCAACTAGTACAACTTTCTTCTTACTCTTAGATCTCTTTATAGCATCCTCATCATCATTTTTGGAGCTTTCAGGTCTAGCTTTTCTTTTTCCAGAGTGAGGAACCACTTTACTTCCAGGCTTTAGGGGTCCATACATGGTTTTCTTCTTGGTTGTTTTGGCAGGGGGTGTGACACTTGCATCCTTCACTTTCCTGGATTTGAGCCTTCTTGAAATACCAGGCACCATATTAGCAATGAGCTTATTGTCAGATATCTCATCTAAATTAACTACATTCGCATCATTTTAACCTTCTGCATCCTTGGAGGCAGCAACATCTTCCTTAGAAGGAGAGTTCCCTTCAGTATCTTATTCAACATTTTCTTCTTCCACTTCCTTTAGAGCAGAGGTAGCAAGCTTCTCAAGTTTGCTTTCAGCAGCATCTTTCTTGAAGGTGGATGATTTAGTAGCAGCACTTTTAGGGTTACTTCCTTTGTCATCCGGAGAAGGCATGCGATCAAGAGGAGTAGAAATCCCAGGCATAACAAAGCCTTCATTTAATACTCTGTCTACTAGCCTTCTGATGCTTCTATCAACATTAACAACCTCTTCTTCTATCCTATTTTTAGTAGTAGTAGAAGAGTTACCTTTATCATCTTTGGATATCTTTGTAGGTGATGATCTGGGTTTCTTGACCTTTTCCTCAAGAGGTGGGATGGTTGTTAGGGGAGTAACATCAAGTACTCTGTCAAGGGAGAGATTTTCAGGGAGGTTGCCAGATTTTGAGGAAGACGATTTATGATGTTAAGACATCTTTGAAGATTTTTGAGCAAAGAGATGAAGAATGACAAGGGTTCTTTTTCTGTAGAGGAGAATGAAAAGTTTGTGAAAGTAGAAAGATGAAATTTCGTAGCGTGTGGGAAACACTTTGAGACAGTCTAGTAATAATTATTTTTGAAATTTGATTTGTTGAAAACATAAATAAGATAATATCACTTTAATGATATTCCCACGCGCCCTTAATTGCAACAAACCCTCATATAAGCGAATCCATAATTTCCTCTTAAGCTCTCAAACTGATTAGCATCCAAAGCCTTGGTGAAGATGTCAACCAGTTGCAATTCAGTGGCTACATGTTCTAAGGCAACAATATTTTCTTCAACAATCTCTCTTATGAAGTGATGACGGATATCAATATGTTTGGCCATGCTGTGTTGAGTGGGGTTCTTTGATATGTTTATGGAACTTAAATTGTCACAGAATAATGTTATGACATCTTATTTGACATTGTATTCTGTTAACATTTGTTTCATCCAAACCAATTGAGAACAACTGCTTCCTGCAGCAATATACTCACCCTCAACAGTGGACAGAGACATAATTTTGCTTCTTACTGAACCAAGATATGAGATTATTTCCCAGAAAGAAGCATCCTCCTTATGTACTTTTATTATCATCATCACTTCCAGCCCAATCAGCATCATAATAACCAGTTAAGGCAGAATTGGATCCATGAGAGTATAGCATACCATAGTCACTTGTCCCATTCACATATTTAAGAATTCTCTTCACATGGTTGGCATGGATAACTTTAGGATTAGCTTGATATCTTGCACACACTCCTACAAAAAAGGCAATGTCAGGTCTGATAGCTGTGAGATATAGAAGACTGCCTATCATACTTCTGTAAAGACTTTGATCTACACTTACTCCTTTTTCATCTTTAGACAACTTCAGATGTGTGGGAGCATGAGTTCTTTTGTGACTGGCATTTTCCATCCTAAACTTCTTTACTATATTCTTAGCATATTTGCCCTAAGATAAAAATATGGAATCTTCCATTTGTTTAACTTGTAGACCAAGAAAATAGGTTAATTCACCAACAAGACTCATCACAAATTCTGACTGCATTTGTTTAACAAAATGTTGAACCATCTCATTTGAAATCCCACCAAACACAATATCATCAACATAAATCTGTGCAATCATGATCTTCCCTTCTTCTTCCTTGACAAAAAAAGAGTTTTATCTATGCCACATTTCCTGTATCCATTCTCACCAAGAACTTTTGTCGATCTATCATACCAAGCTCTTGGAGCTTGCTTTAATCCATACGGAGCTTTCTTCAGTTTGTAAACATGTTTAGGAAAACTTGGATCAACAAATCTCTTTGGTTGTTCCACATAAACTTCTTCATTCATATAGCCATTTAAGAAGGCACTTTTTACATCCATTTGAAACAATTTAAATTTCAGTATGCATGCAACTTCCAAGAGTAGTCCGATTGATTCAAGTCTGGCCACAAAAGTAAAGGTTTCATCAAAGTCAACTCCTTCAATTTGATTGTACCCCTGTGCAACTAACCTTGCCTTGTATCTAGTTATCACCCCTTTTTCATGATATTTATTCTTGTACACCCATTTAGTGCCAATCACATTTGTCCCTTCAGGTCTTGGAACTAGATCCCAAACTTCATTTCTACTGAATTGTTCTAGCTCTTCCTGCATAGAATTAATCCAGAACTCATCAGTTAGGGCCTCTTTGACATTCTTAGGCATAATTTTTAACACAAAGAAACTGTTCGATATCCCATCTCTTGATCTGGTAGTAACTCCTTTATTTAGATCTCCTATGATGAGATCCTTAGGATGATCTCTCTGGTTTCTAGTTGAAGGTCCTTTATTGGGATGACTAGGCTCAGGATCTTCTTGAGGTGGATTAGAATCAATACTTCTGTCATTTGATTCTGTTGGAATATCATACAAAGATGTTCCAACATCTTCTGATACATCTTCTTCGACATTCCATCCTCTATCATCAATAATAACATTTATTGACTCCATCATAACTTTGGTTCTGGAGTTAAAAACTCTGCAAGCTCTGATATTTGTAGAGTAACCCAGGAATATTCCTTTGTCACTCTTGGGATCCATCTTCCTCCTTTGTTCATGATCAGCTAAGATGTAACATTTACTTCCAAAAACATGAAAGTATTTAACATTTGGTTTTCTTCCCTTCCATATTTCATACAAGGTGGCTGAAGTGCCTTTCCTTAGAGTGACTCTGTTATGGATATAGCATGCAGTATTCATAGCTTCAGCCCAAAAATGGTAGGGTAACTTCTTAGAATGAATCATGGCTCTGGCATATTCTTGAAGGATTCTGTTCTTGCGTTCCACAATCCCATTTTGTTGAGGAGTAATAGGAGAAGAGAATTCATGGTTGATTCCTTCAGAAGAGCAAAAGTCAGCAAATTTTTTGTTCTCAAATTCCTTTCCATGATCACTTCTAATTCTGATTACATGACTATCTTTTTCCCTTTGAATTTTTTGACAGAGATCTTTAAACACTTCAAAAGTTATGATTTTTCTCTAATAAAACTTATCCATGTGTATCTAGAGAAGTCATCTACAACAACATAGGCATACTTCTTTCCACCAAGACTTTCAACCTACATAGGTCCCATCAAATCCATGTGAAGAAGTTCCAAAACATTTGATGTAGTAAGATGTTGGATCTTCTGATGTGACATCTTAGTCTGCTTTCCAATCTGGAAGTCACCACATACCCTTCCTTCTTTTATCTTGAGCTTAGGAATCCCTCTCACAGGTTCTTCAGATATAATTCTTTTCATACCTTTCAGATGCAAGTGCCCTAATTTTTGATGCCATAGTTTAACTTCATTCTCTTTGGCTAAAACACATGTTTAAGAGAAGTTCAACTCTTGAGGAACCCATAGATAACAGTTGTCTTTAGTTATGATTCCTTTCATAATAACTTCATTCTTTTCATTACACACAAGAAATTCTTCCTTGATGAAGTTAACTTTGAATGCTCGATCACACAATTGGCTTATACTTATTAGGTTAGTTGTTAACCCTTTAACAAGTAACACGTCATCAAGCTTAGGGACTCCTGAACATTCCAGCTTGCCAACACCTTTGATTTCTCCTTTTGCTCTATCACCAAAAGTTATATAACTGGTGGAATGAGATTTAATATCTACCAACAAATTCTTGACACCTGTCATGTGTCTAGAACAACCACTGTTAAAGTACCATTCATCTTTGGTTGATACATCGAGGGAGGTATGAGCTATGAAACTAGCAACATTAGACTTGGGAATCCACAGTTTCTTCTTTTTGCAATTTTGTGGAATATTATCAGTCTTAGGAGGAGGAGTAGTCTTAGGATACCCATACAACTTGAAACAGAAAGGCCTTATATGACCAAGCCTTCCACAGTGATAACATCTCCAGGGCTAGGAATTCTCTCTGGTGTGATTAAAATTTTTCTTGCCATGATGTTTTCCATGATGTCCTTTACTACCATGATGTTTAGACATTTGATTTGACATCCTTGGTTTAGACTTGGCATGAGTGGAATCTACTGAAGGTTCTATATAATCTGGTTTCTTTTTCTCATAAAACCCTAGACCACTATTGTCTCCTGTCACTCTTCCTGCTTGAAGAATTTCATCTAAAGTGTCAGACCCATTATTCAACATTTTGAGAGATTTGACCATTCTATCAAGGTTTGAATTCAAGGAGGTCACTTCACTTTCCAGATTAGAAATAGTTTTTAAATGCTCTTCCCTTTCTACCTTCACCTGAGTTGTGAGGATTTTCTATTTCTCCACTTTAAGGCACGCTTCTACACTTCTGAGACATAATTATTTGTATGAAGCAGCTAACTCATCAAAGGTTAGTTCCCCATCACTAGATTCTTCATCAGACACATATTTCCCTGTCAATGCTTTAACATACTTGGCAGATTCTTCAAGATCACTCTTTGAGTCCTCTTTAGACCAAGTAACAAATAGATTTTTCTTTTGTTTCTTAAGATATATAGGACATTCAGCTCTAATGTGACCAAAGCCTTCACATTCATGACATTGTACTCCCTTCCCTTTAGTGGATTTTTCTTCAGCCCTTTTTCTTCCAAACTCATTTGACTTATGGATGTCAGGTAAGATGTTATTGACATTTGATCTTGGGTTCCTATCCATTTTTTATCACTTTGTTAAACTGTCTTCCAAGCATAGCTAAGGCATTTGATATTCCTCCATCTGTATCCAGATCATAGTCTTCCTCTTCATCTTCAGTATTTGATACAAAGGCTATGCTTTTGTTCTTCTTCAGATCTTTCATTGATGCTTAATTCAAATGTCAGAAGGGATCCAACAAATTCATCCACTTTCATTTTTTCAATGTCTTGAGCTTCTTCTATAGCAGTCACTTTCATATCAAATCTCTTGGGAAGAGACCTGAGCATCTTTCTCACCAATTTTTCTTCAGGTATTTTTCTCTCCTAAAGCACTGGATACATTAGAAATTTCAAGAATGTTCATATGGAAGTCATTAACACTTTCATCATCATTCATTCTCAAATTCTCAAATTTTGTGGTGACCATTTGAAGTCTTGACATATTTACTTTGGACGTGCCTTCATGAGTAGATTGAAGAATTCCCCATGCATCCTTGGCTACTTCACATGAGTTCACTAATATGAAAATGTTCTTGTCAATTACATTGAATATAGCATTCAAGGCTTTAGAATTTCCAAGAGCAATTTCATCTTCATCTTTAGACCAATCTTCTTCTGGTTTTAACTCAAAAGTAGGTTCTCCATTCTCTCCCAATTTGACAGGGTGTTTCCATCCTTTTAAAACAGATTTCCAAGCCCTGTTGTCCAAAGAATTTAAAAAGGAAACCATATGTGGTTTCCAGTAGTCATAATTACTTCGATTCAGAATGGGTGGTTTGTTCACAAATCCTCTTTCCTTGTCCATAGTACCAGAAAGTATCTTCCCTGGATCTCACCCAGATAAAGAGCAGGATGCCTGCTCTGATACCAATTAAAATTCTGGTATCAGATATGTGATGTCGAATGAGATATCACGACACAAATATATGAGGTACAAAGTAAAGTGCAACAATAATAAAAGCAGTAAAAACACAAGGGATTGTTAACCCAGTTCAATGTACAACAACACCTACTCTATGGGCTACCAAGCCAGGGACAAGTCCACTAAATAATATCAATTCATAGACCCTCAGTAAGCAACCAGTTTAAGATCTAATCACTTAATCACTACCCGTGCTATACTTCTACCTAAGACTCACCTAGGTATGAGGCCCTCCTTAAATCCCTTCAATCACTTACAGTGAAGAAACAACAGAAATAATAAGTTTAAAAACTTCAATCATTCAATACTTAAAAGCTTATGAATGATACACAATTAACAATCCAAATAACAACTCAAGTATTAAATCAATACTAGAGTGTTTGACAATTAAAAGACTTAGACTTATAAAATAGAAAGAAAGTATTCTTCTTCAAATGTTGTAATTTTCTGAATAAGGAAGAGGGTTTTTATATATGTGCAGCAGTGGGCTTGGGCTGAAAAAACAAATATTCAAATCTTTTGAATATTTCCATGAAAGCAGGCCAAGATATAATCCATAAATATAATTCAAATAGAAAAATATTCCTCCATATTTTCGCAGCCTATGAGTCACAAATCCTGAATTATGGCACGCAGAAAATCAGGAAACAGAAAACATGAACTGATATTGGGTTGAGTTTAGTTCAGGAGGAAGATGTCAAGACATCTGCTTTGACATCATTCAAAACAATATGCTTCAAATGTTAAGACATTTAGCAAAACATTATCAAGTCATTTTTTTACCAAAGTTGCTACCAACAAAACACTTACACTTACAAGTAAGGCTTCAACCGTAAGATTATCGCTTACTTGTACATCATCCCTCAGAATCACATGAGACGGATCTGGAACATACTTTCAAAGTTGTGAGACATGAAACACTTCATGAAAATTCTAAAGATTAGGTAGAAACACCACTCTATAAGAGACAAATCCAATCCTCTGCGAAATTTGATATGGATCGATGAACCGCAAAGTAAGTTTTTCAATTTCAAAGCATGCCCGACACCGTTCACCAGAGTGACTCTCAAAAATACATGGTCTCCCTCTTAAATCTCAATATCATTCCTTCTCTTATCATGGTAACTCTTATGCCTTCTCTATGAAGCTTTCATCTTTTCTCGAATTAACTTCACCTTTTCAAGAGTCTGTTGGATAATCTCAGGCCCAAGCACTATATTCTTACAAGATTCATGCCAACATAAAGGTATCCTACACCTCCGACCATACAGTGCCTCAAAGAGTATCATTCCATTTCTAGAATGGAAACTATTGTTGTAAGTGAACTCTATCAGTGGAAGATGACTATCCAAAGCACCCTTTCTCCACGACACAAACTCTCAAAAAATCCTCCAAGGAATGAATAGTTCTCTCTGTCTGGAAATATGTATGTGAAATATAGGCAGAACTGAACCTCGGCTCAGAACCCAAAGCCTCCTGCAAACTCTCCAAAAATCTTGATGTAAACCTCGAGTCTCTATCAGAAACAATACTCGAATATATCTCTCTGCAAACTTCTACAAAGGAAAAATGATGTTAATTGAAATAAAATGCACCAATTTCTCCAGTCTATCAACTACCATCCAAATCGCATCATGCTCTCTAGGAGTATTCAGTAATCCATTCACAAATTTCATCGAAATGATATCTCACTTCCATTCTAGAATGTCCAATGGTTGCACCATTCCTACAGGCTTCTGGTGCTCAACCTTTGACTTCTGGCAAGTCAAACATGCATATACAAACTGTGCCACATCACACTTCAGTCCTAACCACCAACATATCTTTTTCATATCCTGATACGTCTTAGTATCTCCCGGGTGGATACTTAAGCTACTTCTATGACCCTCTTCTAAGATCACCTTCTTCAACTAAGGATTATCTGGTATACAGATCCTACCTCGGAATCTCAACACACCATGCTCATCCACTTTAAAATCACTCTCTTCAGTTTAATTACTCGCAACTATCAAATCCACCAATTTCACATCCAACTTCTGACTTTCTTTAATATTAATAAGGAAATAATTGTTTACCTTCATTAGACCAAACTCGTAGACCAAACTCAAACCTATGAACTGCTCAATAAGTTCTAACTCTCTAACAATTAAAGCAGACATATGCAAGGACTTTCAACTTAAAGCATCAACCACGACATTAGCTTTAACAAGGTGATAATTCAAGCCAAAATCATAATCCTTTAGAATCTATAACCATCTTCGTTGCCTCATATTCAGTTACTTCTGATCAAATAAGTACTTTAAACTCTTGTGATCACTGAATACCTTGAATCTGGAACCATAAAGATAATGCCTCCAAATCTTTAACACAACACTACTGGAGCCAACTCCAAATCATGAGTAAGATAGTTTATCCCATGAACCTTTAGTTATCGTGAAGCATAAGCCACTGCCTTGTTGTCTTGCATCAGCACACCACCTAAACCCATCTTAGACGCATCATAATACACTATAAATAGTTCATTAAGATATGGCAAAATCAGAATTAGAGTCGTAGTCATCTTCTTCATCGGCTCTCTGAAACTTTCCTCATAATGAACGTCACAAACAAACGCTTTACCTTTACAAGTCAGTTGGGTTAACGGAAGTTCTAACTTATAAAATCCTTCAAGAAACTTGTGGTAGTAACCAGCCAAACCCAAAAAGCTTCTAAACTCAGTAACTGTCTTAGGAGCCCCCCATTGTAGTACTACATCTACTTTGAATGGATCTACATTGATACCATTACCTGAAATAACATGCCCAAGAAAAATAACATCTTGCAACCAGAAGTCACACTTTAACAACTTTGCATATAACTTTTTCTCTTTCAAAACTTGCAACACAATTAGAAAATGCTCGACATGCTCTTCATTCGACTTGGAATAGATCAAAATATCATCCATGGAAACTACCACAAACTGATCTAGATAAGTATGAAATATACGATTTGTATATTCCATAAACACTCTAGGTGCATTGGAAACTCCGAACGACATCACTGAATATTCATAGTGTCCATACCGAGTTCTAAAATTCGTCTTCTGAATATCCTCATATTTCACCTAAATCTGATGGTAACCCGACCTTAGTTCGATTTTGCTGAAAACACATGCACACGTTTGTTGTTCCATCAAATCATCTATTCTCGGAAGTGGATACTTATTCTTGATCGTTACTTTATTTAGTTGTTGATAATCCATACACAACCTCATACTACCATCTTTGTTTTTTACTAACAGCAGCGGAGCCCCCAAAGGTGACGCACTTGGTCTTACAAATTTCTTTTCCAGCAAATCCTCTAATTGCTTCAATTCTGCTAATTTTGACTAACATCCTATATAGTGCCATAGAAACAAGTCTGGTACCAGGGACAAGATCAATAAAGAAATCTACCTCTCTCACGGCACATTTGAAATATCATCTGGAAACCCATCTGGAAAATCACGCACTATCAACAACTCATCAATTACAGCTTTAATTTTAGTAGATAAAGATCTGAACAACGTAAACACCTGAGCTTTATCTTGCATTAGCTCTTTCAACTGCCTAGAATACAAGAAATCAAGTTCCTCTTCATCAATAGGAGCAAGAAACTGTATTAATTTATTGTAACAAATTATATAAACATGATTGAACTCCAACCAGTTCATTCCCGAGATAACATCAATATCCCTCAGCAGAAAGCAAGTAAGATCAACACCAAAATCTCTATAAAAAATCGATAGCAAACAGCTCAAACAAACCAAATAAATAGTCATTGATCCCTTAGTTGGAGTATCAATAACCATTTCTCTATTCATTAAGGAAACTACAAGGCCCAACCTTTTCACACAATCAATAACAATAAATGAGTGTGTAGCACCAATATCATTAATAGTAATTAAAGGAGTACTATTATTGTAACATATACCTCTAATCAACCTGTCGGCACTGGAAGTTTGAGACCCCGACAGAGAAAACACCTTCCCTCTCAATTAAGCTTGCTTCGGCTTCTAGCAATGTGTACTGATGTATCCTGGTTCTCCCCAGTTGTAGCAAGTTGTTGTACCCCAAAATTTTCCTTCTCATTTTTACTCAAGACATGCTCATTGAGTTCCTCAATTGCTCAAGGTTGACCAAGAATTGGACAAACAAATTCTCCTCCTAAGCAATGGACTTCCAACTAGGGTTTCACTTCTCACAAATAATTTTGGGTTAAAAAGGCTTCAAGTGATTTCCATGGTCCCTAATATGTCCTCAATAATTTCCATTCCAAGTTTCATGCCTTGCACTACAACTGTGACCAATATACAGTCAAACTCCATTTTTTGGTCAACATCAACATTTTAAAATTATATCCATCATTTTATCAAGGGTTGATCATGATTCCCCAAGGAAAGCTCTCAAATCATCAAGAATCCAAAAGTACAAAATTAGGATTTCCTAGAGAAAGTCAATTGAACTTTGACCAGGCATAACTTTCACATGCTTCATCCATTTTGCCCCAACCAAATCTCATTGTGAAGAGAATTCAATTCCATACAACTTTTATTTTTCCCTAAAATTCAAAAAATGAATTATTGGAAAGATATGAGCCAATACATTACAGGTCTTTTTGAAAGTCAACAAAAAGGCATTTTTTGCCAAGACTATTTACATCAAGATAATTTATCCAAATGAAATAATAGTCAACATAGAGGTTGTAGAGGACATCTTAAGATTTCTAAAATGTCCAAGATAATATCCAAAAGATAAAAATTGAGCAAGTTATGGTTTGAACAAGTTGGGAAATTTTGGTCAAATTCATGAAATGCAAAGCATAAAAATTTGAAATTTTAGGCCAATGGCCTAACTTTTTGAGCTTCAAACATATTCATGACCTTATGGAAGACCTATAAACTCAGCCTCACCTTGTCTTTATTTTCTTATTATTTTATTCACATTTTATTTTGTTTTTAATCCAAATAAATGAAAAATAAATTGAAAAAAAATATGAAAACCATTGGGCCAGCACATAGAAGGATTTCTCTAAGGCCCATACAACAAATGATAGCCTGTCAACCTTGCCATTTTCGTGCACAAGCCAAAATGGCATGAAATCTCTCAAATTTGGCAAGTTTTCAAATTGGATTATTTTGATTTTATCATGGACATTATGGTTTGATTTCTTCCCATCTTTGCTAGCCCTCTCCTTTCTTTATAAATACAGAGTAGTATTGCAAGCCAAAGACACACATAGGTTGCATATATAGGCCACACGAATTTCTCAAAAATCATTCAAAGTTGTGAAATTCAAAAATCTCGATCTAGGTCTCCTCAATCCAAAGCAAGCATCACATCCTCCTCCTGAAGGTTCCAGGAGATGTTCTCAATATTTAGGCAAGCCCAACGGGCACCAGAATTCTCTCACGCTATCCCACCGATTAGTAACTTTTCTCTATTCTCAAACTTTTAAAACATGCCACTTAAATCCGTACAATGCTTACATTCATGTTTGTGGCGATGATTAGAAGAGATCTGATGTTTTACATGTGAATTTAAGTGCTAAAATCGCAGGTTACCATTGTTAGGATTTAGGAAAGTTTGAGTTTCGGTCTCGTTGATACATGCACATTAAGAGAAAAATATTGTTGGATTTGGATTCAGGATGATTTTTTAGGAGGGTTAGGGTCGTTTTTGGTCTTTGATTGTGGTTGTTTTGTAGGTTTGGTCTTCGATCCCACTGGAGAAGACAACCGGAGAGTTGACTCCGGTGGGCTGACTTCGGTAGCATGCGCGTCGTTCCCCCATTGGCCCATTCGAATCTAATCTGGCGCGCATTTGAAAGTTTGACAAATTGACCGATTTTCCATTATATTATTTTTGCTTTAATATGCTAATAGTTGAAGTGAATGGCTTGGTGGTGAGAAGCGTGTGTGTTATGCTGGAGGACTTGGGTTCAATCCTAGGTCTTGAATTTTCCATTTTTTTCATATTTTCTTTGTAGATCCAATGACACGTAGGTCCATACTCGTATCCTACGCCTCATGCTTGGGCCATCGGATGTTAATACAAGAAGATCTAGCCATCCTAGGGCGCGTTTCCACCCTATAGACTCAAGGATGATGCTCACCAGATTATTTTTGGAGCGTTGGATTCAGGCTTATTGGGCCTAAGCAAAAATCCAAATTCCACCCCCCCTATTTACTTTAACGCCAGACCCATCTTTCTTAGTTTTTATTATTTATTTTGTTTTATATCATTTTCAAAAATCATTTTATTTTATCATAAAATAAGAAATAATATAAAAAACTTAGATTTAGGTTTTATTTATTTAAACTTAACTTTCATAAATTAATTTAGTTAATTATTTTGACTTCATTTCATAAATTAAAACCAATTAGAATTAGGTTAAAATTTTAATATTTATTAAACAAAAATGCCAAAAAATATTAAATTTGCTTAGAATTAATTTTAATTAATAATTTTATTTTCTTTCTTGTAATTAAATTTTATTTAATTTTAATATTTTCCCCAAATAAACAAAAACAACAATAAAAATTTATTTTACTTAGAACTTTCTAGGGTTTTAAACATACTTTCTAATTCGCGCGCGTTTAGCATTCTCGCATTATTCATTTTCTTATTAATGTATCTGCTTATAGGTTGTAATAGAATAACTAGGACATTTACTGCTTTTTACTTTCCCCGTTTTTTTGGACTTTTAATTTTCCCCCTCCCTGAAGCCATGTAATAGTTAGGTTTTAAACTCTGCACTTTTAATTCCTGTGCATATATTAACTATTTAGATGTATGGTAATAGGATTGCATGGAAAGAGATTAAAAACAAAATGTTAGCAAACCTAACATCAAGATAAATAACTGAAACACAATGCACTTTCACATGCGCACCTCTAGGGTACCCGCATTTTGGTTTCCTTCAGAATAAAATAGTCACAACTCTCGAGACGTGAGAGATTTTAGTGGCTATCCTTCGGTTTAAAGATCTAAAAAAATGACTCTCTCGAGGTTGCCTCAGTATGGTCTTAAAACCCTAGGGTGGTTACTAAGGTATCTTGCCCAGTTTCCTTTATGACTATAACGATGACCCTTCGATTGTCCCTCAAACATCCAACGATAGGGCTACCTACTCACTAATAGTAGGATAGCATTGTCCAAAGGAAAAGAGGAAAAACCAAAACCTTTCGAGTAAAGTAGATAGTTCTTAGATGCTTGCTAAAAAAATTCACATGCACAAAAGTCTTTCCAAAAACACTTTCAAAACACTTTGTATACGTTCTCAACAATACGAGAAACATTACAAAGTTTGTCGCACTAAGGCGTCTTTTTAAAATACTTTTTTTTAAACACACAAACACAAGGTATTTTCAAATGAGCTAGCATCTAAGAGCCCGTAGGTAACTACAGATGGAAACGGTGCTAACACCTTCCCTTTCCATAATCTACCCCCCTTACTCTGAAGTAATCTCAAAAGGTCTTTTTCTGTTCTTTTCACCCTTTCCTTTGTTGGATAAAAGAAAAGTCGGTGGAGACTCTTGCTTACCGCAACATTTATGAATACAAACGCAAAACCAGTATAACAGTCAGTTCTACCACTGTATTACAGAACTGGCGACTCTGCTGGGGACTTTAAAAAGTGGGGTTACCTTAGAGTTAGATCATTTTAAAATTGATTTCCTTGTGTGTTTTGTATGCTTTATTTTTAAAGGGTTTGTTGGGGTTACTGTTAAATATCCTATACCCGGATCTGGGGAACTTTTAGGTAAGCATCAATAGATCGTAGAGATTGTATGGCGTAGACTGATATGGTTGAAGCGATGGTTGTGTTAGTGTGACACATTTGTTGGTACCAGTATCCTTTATGTTGAATCAAGGAGAGTACGGGGCCGTTGTGTGGTGTCATAAAGCACTAACTGACCTTAGAACATTTAGTTGAACAAACTTGACCATTAGAAAAGTAGTGAGATAGCCAACCTCGGTATAAAGCTAAGGATTGGTTGATACTCGATACTACACTTATTGAGATCGGACTTTCGGAATATTTCGGCCGCGAGAAAAGATTTCTTGAGCTAAAACAATGCCTGATAAAGAAAGATCAGTGATATTGAGACTCCTTAGAACCCGATTACTTTTCTAGGATAGGTTGAACCAACTGAACTTCAAGAGGGTATTTACCTATAAACCCCATGCGAGCATAAACCTAAGGTGTTGTGTGTTTTGTTTGTGTGTGATTAAATTATTCAAATATAAGATCATGTATCATAACATCCATTTTCATTTCACTAACCATTTCAAGGACCAATGGAATTTATCTTTGTTCTGTTTTGTAGATCATGGCTTCCATTCATAGAAATACCATCTGAATCAGCTTTGTGAAAATACCTCTTCAACTCAAAGAACTAGTATTAAGGGCTCCTGAGACTTCCTTGTTCACCAAGAAATATGGTCGACTTCTCAACCTGGTTACCTCAAGCTTTAATGAGAAGATGATGGGTGTACTCTTTCAGTTCTTTGACCCCAAACACCATTGCTTCACATTTCCTGATTATCAGTTGGTACCCACCATGGAAGAGTTCTCTCAATTATTGAGTGTACCTATTCTTAATCAGATGCCTTTCACTAGTTTGGAGGAAGCTCCAAAGCCAGAGGTCATTGCAGCAGCCATGCATTAGAAACGGTCTGACGTTATATCCAATTGGGAAACAAGACACGGAGTCAAGGGTTTCCTAGTCAAGTTCCTATTAGAAAAGGCTCAATTGTTTTGGGATGATTTGGATTTCCAAGCTTTCAAAGAAGTCCTGGCTCTTCTAATCTATGGGTTAGTACTATTCCCTAATATGGACTTACTCATAGATGTGAATGTTATCAAGATTTTCCTTTCTCATAACCCTGTCCCTACTTTTCTCGGAGATATCTTGCGTTCCCTTCACACTCGTACCATGAAGAGAAGAGGGGTTCTGATGTGTTATGTACCGTTGCTGTCTAGGTGGTTTATTTCGCACCTTTCTCAATCAGTATTGAAGAACGAACAAGGTTTGGGTTGGTCGCAAAGGATAATGTCACTTTCTCACTCAGATATTCTTTAGTACTCCCGGTCTATGGGAGATATTTCTATCATCGACCGCTATGGGGAATTCCCTAATGTCCCACTCCTCGACATTAGGGGAGGTATCATTTATAATCCTTATCTGGCTCTACGACAGTTTGGTTATGCTCGAAAGGATGGTCCTCATGATATGCTTATCCAAGGCATTATGTTTAACTACGAGAATGATGTTCAAGGGTATCGTCAAAGGTCCGTACGAGCTTGGGGCATGGTAATCAAGGTTGATAGCAAGACTTTGGGGCACAAGAACTCCATTCCTATGGAGCCTTATCTCAAATGGGTACGAGCTCGTGCCCAAAACCTTATGATGCCATATACAACCATCTTGCCAGTGATTGTGGAACCTATAACCGAAGAAGATGTTTCTTATACAGTTCTCCATACTGACATGCCCACTAATCTTGAAGAGTTTTAGAGGTCCTGGATTCAGATGAAAGAAGAACGGGATACCTTTAGAGCTCAGTTCTACACCAGTGAGAAGAAAGTATTGGAGCTCACGAAGCAACTTCACGAAGAAAAAAGTCTTAATGACTATCTCAGCACAAAGAGGAAGCGTCCATGGGAAACTTGATTTCTAGATTTTAAGAGTTTTTAATTTTAAATTGTCAGCCTAAAAGGCAGTTGTAATTTGAATTCTACTAATAAAATCTTTGTTTCATTTTGGTTCGCAAATTTAAATTTCCCGAAGTCCTTGAAAACATCGCATAAACATGTCATGCACATCATTAAATAAGCAGGTATTTCAAGATAGGTTTCTTATCTTTTCGCTGTTTATTTCACCAAAAGGAAATGGATCTTGAACAAACAGTTAAGGATCTTCAAGCATAGAACACTCAATTCCAACAGATGTTCCTAGCTCTAG
Organism: Vicia faba; assembly: GCA_948472305.1. Lineage (NCBI taxonomy): Eukaryota > Viridiplantae > Streptophyta > Magnoliopsida > Fabales > Fabaceae > Vicia > Vicia faba. The sequence continues at coordinate 156,263,278 of OX451735.1, read as the reverse complement.
CTAAAGGACAAGAAGATTTAAAAGCTCTCATTGTCAAAGAGAAGACAAAGAAGTAAAAGAAATCGGTTGGCGTCTTGAATATGGTAAGAAGGTTTAGAGGACCAGCCAAGCAAGCTCTAGAATTCGCAACTCCATCAAATGAGGGGGAAAATCAGGAAGAGGACAATAAGAAGACAAAAGAAGAGGATAAAAGCCCAGGGACTGATGAAGAGGAAGTAGACTATGCTGAAGAACAATATTCTCCTACTGATGACAAATATAAACAACTGGAGGATCGTCTCAATGCTATGGAGATTCAGAGGGTACCTGGTATGGATTTTGAAGAGTTAGGACTGGTCTCAGGGGTGGTTATTCCCCAGAAATTCAAAGTTCCCGCATTTGCAAAGTATGACGGTGTTTCCTGTCCCAAGCTGCATTTAAGGTCTTATGTCAGGAAGATCCAACCCCACACAGCTGACAAGAATTTATGGGTTAGTTTCTTCCAAGAGAGTTTGTCAGGGACGTAGTTGGAATGGTTTTATCAACTGGGAGGAACCAACATTCACAATTTGGAAGATCTGGTTGATGCTTTTTACAAGCGGTACCAATACAATGCTGACCTCGCTCCAACCCGTATGCAACTTCAAAGCATGTCTTTGGGTTCTAGTGAGGGTTTCAAAGAGTATGCCCAAAAGTGGAGAGATCTTACAGGAAGAGTCCAGCCTCCTCTGTCTGATAGAGAGCTGGTAGATATGTTCTTGGGTACTTTGTCGGGCCCATTTTTCAACCATCTAATTGGAAGCTCTTCAGCCGGATTCATCGAGCTGATATTGATGGGAGAACAACTAGAAGCTGGCATCAAAAGTGGAAAAATTCAAGGGGTTGCATCTTCGAGTGCTGTGAAGAATCCTTTCAGTGGGAAGAAGGAAGTTAGTGTTGCCTATGGCCAAAGAAATCAGGGTAAAGCTAAACGTTGTCCGACGATAGGAGCTGTAATGATCTCCAATCCTGCATCAACTCAACGACAAAACAATCAGCGCAAGCAGGATGTGCCTAGAAGAAAATTCACCAGACTCAACATGCCCTTATCTCAGGTATTGCAACATTTGATGAAGGCTAGCTTGGTCACTCTGAGGGAGCCTTCTCAAAATTCAAACATTACATCTCCTTGTTACAATCCAAATGCTCGGTGTTCTTACCACTCCAACAATCCAGGGCATGATACAAATGATTGTTGGGTTCTGAAGAATAAAGTTCAGGATCTTATTGATGCAAAGGAGATTGAATTTAACCCTCCTGAAACCCCTAATGTGATAACTACACCAATGCCCAAGCATGACCAGGGTATTAATGTTGTTGATGATGTTCTATTTGTTTCTTATGTGGATGATTTGACTATTCCTCTGCCAACTGTTAAGAAGAATCTCTTACAATCCAATTTATTTCGGGTTATGGTGAAAATTGCTACCATTGTGAGTCTCTACCTAATGGTTACATATTGCTGAAGATGGGTGTCCAACGCCTGATGAGCAACAAGGAAATTCTGTTTGAGAAGACTCCCTCTATGAAAAGTCTGTGTGAAGATATAAGATGTGAAGATGTGTCAATTGTTACCATTTCCAACAATCCTCCCAGGGTTTCCTCTAAAGGTCCTGTCAGGATTACATCCACTTCTAAGGTTGCTCCTTTGATTATTACCTATCCTGAGCTAATACCATATTCCTCCGACAAGGATGTTCCTTGGAACTATGGAGTTGACGTCTACTACCACGACGTCAAGCAAGACCTATTGGTTATTAAAAATAAAGTTAATGAAGACACTGATCCTAACATCGACAATATTGTTGGGACCAGTAATATTACCAGAAGTGGAAGGATTTTCTCTCCTAAAATCTCTCCAAAGACTATTTCCACTCCTTTTGTTATTCCTGCTAATGCTCTTGTTAATACTCCTGTTGTTACGCCTGTTGTTACTCCTGCTACTGAGTCAGTTAAGACTCAGGGCAAAGAAGTATCGGTTGAGCCTTCTCGGATGGAGGCACTTAAAGAAGCCATTCCTAAGGCCTCCAAGCAAGAAATTGAGGAAATATCTAAAATTATACGGAAAAGTGACTATAATGTTATGGAACAATTGGGGCAGACCCCCTCAAAGATTTCAATGTTGGCCTTGTTGTTATGCTCTGAATCCCATGCTAAGGCTTTGGTGAAGTTCCTGAAGTCTGCTCATGTGCCACAAGAATCTTTTGCTGACCAATTTGAGAATTGCATTGCTAGTCTAACTGTTGACAATGAACTCGGCTTCTCTGATGCTGGTTTGATGCACAAGGGAAGAAAGCATAATGATGCCCTGCATGTCTCTATTGAGTGCAGGGGCACTACTCTAGCTCATGTGTTGGTAGACACTGACTCATCTTTGAATGTTCTACCTAAGAATTCCCTAGACATATTGGATTATGAAGGACTTATATTGAAGCCCAACAATATTGTGGTGAGGGCTTTTGATGGCTCCAAGATAATGGTACACAGGGAGGTGGACATTCCTATTAAAGTTGGTTCCCATAATTTCGATTCTACTTTCTATGTGATGGACATTCACCTGTCTTACTCTTGATTATTGGGTCGCCCTTGGATTCATGGGGTCGGTGTTGTCACTTCCACCTTGCATCAGATGTTAAAGTATCCGATTAAGGGAAAGATTGTTACAGTACATGGCGAAGAAGAGTATATGGTAAGCCACTTGAACTATTTCAGATATGTTGAGATGGACGGCGAGTTCATTGAGACCCCCTGACAGAATTTTGAAGAGGTTCCTCAGACAATTGCTATTACCAAAGCTGCTACCATTGTTCCAAAGATTACCAGACCTCCACTGAAAATGGCTTCTCTAAAATATGTTAAGGCTGTAGTTGAAGAAGGAGCTAAAAATTCTATTCGTCGTGCTTGCGTCGGAGGACCACCACTACGCATCAGCAACCATGAAGTCAATGTTGTGGAAGACACTAATAGTGACTGTGACCTGGACAATTGGATCTTCCCTACTATCAACGGTGGACTCAATAATTGGACGGCTAGAGACTTTGTGCCTATTTGTTTTATCTAGGAGTAATTGTTTTTTTGTTTTTTGAGGATATGTAATTTTTGAACAGTTTAAACTCTAAAGCCTTATGTCTTACCTGAGGCACAACGGTCTATTTGTGAGGGTTATTACTTCATATTCATATGTCATTAATAAATCATTGGACGTTTTGCATACAAATTTTACACTCTTTGTCTTTCTTTTTACTTTATTTTTGTCAAAATAGATATGCTCTCTTACACACACCCACATATCGAATTGCAGATCCACATCCACCCTGGATCCCATTGATAACAGTTCTGCTATTTCCAGTTATGACTTTGAAAATCCAATCTACCAAGACGAGGATGAAGATGAGGAAGATTGTGAAGTACCAGGAGAACTTGCTAGACTATTACAGCAAGAGGAAAGAGCAATACAACCTCATGAAGAGTCAGTCGAGACAGTAAACTAGGGTACTGAGGAGAGTAAAAAGGAAGTCAAGATAGGGGCCAACTTAGAAAAAGGTGTTAAAGAACGGTTAATTCAGATGTTGCATGACTACGTTGAGATCTTTTCTTGGTCATATGAAGACATGACGAGGCTTAATACTAATATTGTGGTTCATCGTCTGCCAATGAAAGAAGACTTCCCTACAGTGAAGCAAAAGGTTCATCGTATGCGTCCTGAGATGTCATAAAAGATCAAGGCTGAAGTCATGAAACAGTTCAATTTCGGATTCTTAGTTGTTACTTCTTATCTACAATGGTTTGTGAACGTGGTACCGGTACCTAAAAAGGATGGTAAGGTGCGTATGTGTGTGGATTACAGAGATTTGAATAGGGCAAGCCCCAAGGATGAATTTCCACTTCCCCACATTGATGTTCTGGTTGACAATACCGCATAGCATAAGATATTCTCCTTCATGGACGGTTTCTCTGGTTATAATCATATCAAAATGACACCTGAAGATAAGGAGAAAACAACTTTTGTCACACAGTGGGGCACCTTCTGTTACAAAGTTATGCCATTTGGATTAAAGAACGTCGGGGCAACCTATCAGCGTGCTATGGTAGATTTGTTTCACGATATGATCCATTACGAGATAGAGGTCTATGTATATGACATGATACCCAGGTCTCAAACTGAAGAAGAGCACCTTGATCACCTACAAAAGCTATTTGGAAGTCTGAAGAAGTACAAATTAAGACTGAACCCGAACAAGTGCACCTTTGGAGTAAGATCTGGTAAGCTCTTAGGTTTCATTGTCAGTGGCAAAGGTATTGAAGTAGACCCTACAAAGTTTAAAGCTATACAAGAAATGCTAACTCCCCGCACTAAGAAGGAGGTTAGGGGATTCTTGGGACGTCTAAACTACATTTCCAGATTCATTTCCCACCTAACCGCTACTTGTGAGCCAATCTTCAAATTACTGAAGAAAGATCAAGTAGTGAAATGGAACGACGATTGCCAAACAGCCTTTGACAGAATCAAGGAGTATCTTCAAGAACCTTCAATTTTGATGCCACCAGTGGAAGGAAGTCCTCTGATCATGTACTTTATAGTATTAGAGAATTCAATGGGGTGTGTGCTGGGGCAGCATGACGAGTCTGGTCAAAAAGAGCATGATATATACTACCTTAGCAAAAAGTTTACCGACTGTGAAACAAGATACTCACTGCTCGAGAAAACTTGCTGCGTTTTGGCATGGGCTGCTGTTGTACCCCAATTTTTGCCCCTAAGATCCCTTCATCATACCATGTTGTTTCACTCACAACAAGATCACACTAGGATTCTTGGTTCCCCTCCCTACATTTAGCTTTTCTCCTTTTGAGGAGTTACCAAGCACCTTGACTTGTGTTCCTTTTGTGATCATGAATATTGTTTTGATTTCTTCACTTAGCTAATGAAATACAATGTTGGCTTGTCTTGCTTGTTATCCATATAGGTAAGGGAAATGAGATTTATTAAGTTACTCCATGGGTTCATGAGTTTATTTCCATGCCCTAGTCAACATAGCTTGAGAAGTTAAAACCTCACCATTGGATTGGTTTTGGAAGAATTAGCATGGCAAAGTTTCTTTGGTTCATCACATTTCAAGGTTATTAGATTTTACTCAAAAGTACAAGGGGTTGATTGGAGAAGTTGTCATGTTTGGACAAGGCCTTGTTCCTATTGGTCACATGAGCATATTTATCTCAAATTTCAAGATATGGAAGTGGTTTTGGTGGATATGAGTCCTCATCATCATCCTCAACAACTTCTATTTGCAAATCAAGAATATTGGCACAAGAATTTTGTTCAAACTTGTCAAAATTCCTCAAAGCATTCTATTGATCAAGAAGCTAGGGTTTTGAACTTCAAAGGAGCATATCTTGCTCACCTTTTGGTATTTTTGAGTGGTTCCAAATACATCTTTATCTTAAAAGGGTTATCAACAAATAACTTCAAAAGTTCCAAGGATTTTTCATGTGGAAGGAACTTGGTGAAGAAGAAAGATTACAAGTCATCTAGATGAATCCACAATTTTCCATATGTGACTTCAAATGGTCACAACTTGGTCAATCTTTATCACCTTGAGTCCATTATTTTCCATAATGATCTTGAAGATGTGTACTTTATGCCTTCTTTTATGTGCAAAGTGATAAAATGGATGGAAGTTGTCTTAAATATGCAAAAGATTATAGGTCATTTCATGATTTTTGGCCAACTTCAACAAGTCATAACTTGCTCAATTTTTGGAGATTTTGAGTGGTTAAAGTTTCAAAATTTCATTCAAGAGATCTACTTCATTCCATATTTTTTGGTCAAGAGCATATTCCAAGTGGAAGGCCATGTTTGGATGCAAAAGATTATAGGTCATTTTTGAAGAAGAATTTGAAATATTTCTAAGTATGGAAAGTCAACTCTTTTTCTTCAACTTTGACTCCATGTAACTTTAAGCTCAAGCATCCATTTTATTCCATTCTTTTTCCATTGCAAAGCTTATAACTTCATCTTTCCAAAGCATCAAGAATCATGCCCTAAGACCCCTTGAGTTGGAAATGCCATGGATTTGAACTTGGTAACTTGAAATTGATTTTTTCACAAAGTCAAAATTTTGAAATCCATAATGAGACTTCTAAACACAAGATTTATGAGTGTTTTTGATTTAAACTTGATTAGCAAACTTGCCAGAAGTGATTAGCACCCCAAAACGCAGGATTTGGTTGAGTTTTGATGGAAATGAAGTCACACTTCACTCGTGCTCGACCCTCACTCAATTTCCCTCCAAACTTACTTCTTTCTTAAAATTTTCATTCCCATTCACTTCCCTATAAATAGAGGGTCATCCCCCCATCTATTTTCCCAAGCTTTAAGAGCCAAGAACACCCTGCCAAAACCTCACACGAACCCATCTTTTTTTAATTCAGTTTTTGAGATTTAAGCTCCCTTTTCCAAAATTCTTTGCGCATTCATCATCCTTGATCATCATATAAACTCTCCAGCACTTAAACCAATCAAAACGAGCCATAATTCAAGCTACAGAAGTCCAGTTTCAGATCTTCCTCCTTGAGCTTCAAAAAGGTAGAATTCTCCACCATTTGGATCCAAATCAAGCACTAATTTATTCTACTCCTTCTCCTGATTCTCATGTTGCTTACAATTTTTAAATCCATTGAGAATTGAGAGAGAAATCTCAAATTGAAGGTGCTCGCTATTTTCTGGGTTTTTGATTCATATCTTTCTCCATACCTTATATAAATTTGGCGCGATGGTTGTGTTAGAATCGTCTTGAAGAGACGAGTTCAATGATGCTAGCCTGAGATCCTAACTTTTCCATTTGAAGGATCTCACAAAATCCCCATTGCAGGGTGTCTGGTGGTTTAATACGATGACATGTCTCGACTCAGCCAATGATAGTGTGCCAAACGTTTTAATTTCATTGGTTGCCCTTTTTCTGATCTTATACGTATCTCACTAAGGTCCATATCAAGCACAGCGCGTCTGATCCACTGGATTAGCTTACTAACGCGTTTTGACTATGATCTGATGGTCCACATCTTTTTGGTTTTATTTTATTTTCTGATTTTATATTTTTATTGATTAAATTTTCAAAAATTCATAACTCTTTTATTTTTTATCCAAAAATTATGAAAAAATTTACAAAAATACTTTGAATTATTTCTGATCTCATGACTATTTTTTCACAATTTTATTTTGAAATTTGGTATTTTTTATATTTTTTGTATTATTTGCTTTCTTTTAATTATCAAAAATATACTTTCTGACATTTTTTAATTCTGAAAAAATTCATAAATGTTATTTTGCATATTTTTGACTTTCTGAAAATTGTATGGAATTTATGTTGAGGTTTACTATTTTTGACCTATTTTATGTTTGTTTGAACAATTTTAAATAGTTTAAAAATAGTTTCTGACTTTTAAAAAATTACCAAAATTTTTATAAAAATATTTGGATCCATTTCTTATTTTTCTATGGCCTTCTCACTTCTTGATTAATTTGAACATAATTGATATTTTTCTCATTATTTTCTTTTTTTTAAAAAAACATTTTTTAACCCTTTTTATATTAAATGTGATGTTATTTTGTGATTATTTTCTGGCTAATCTTGGTTTAGGTTTTGGATCATGAACTTTATTAACATCATTGGATCCATGGTGTTGAGTTTAACTCCACAAAAAATGGATGAATGATTTTAATAATAGTTTGACTAAAATTTAATTCAAATGTGGTTTGTATATTTTTTTTACCCTACCCCTCTTCATCTCATCCCCTTCTTATTGCACTAAATGTTGTTGGAGCATGATCTCTATATCATGTCTCAAAATAAATGGTGCATAGATTGCTATTGACCGACCTCAAAATAGGTGCGACTTCTATATAAGTCCACTTACGATTGCTTAACATAGCGTTAAATTTTGTCCCGGCTCGAATAAATGATCATTTGTGGCCCAAACTTATGATTGCAAGCCCAAGTATGTTAATTTGATCTCTTTGATCCAATAACCTTGAGATTCATTGTGTGGAGGCTTTGGTTCTACCAATTCTCTAATGGATCTACAACATCTTTGGTCAACGCGGATCACTTAAACATCATTGATCATTAAATGGTACTTGTGAGAATTTCAAATGGATGATATACTTGAAAAAAAGAAAATGCAACTTATTTTATGGAGGCTTTGGTTCTACCAATCCTCTAATGAGTTCTAAATGAAAGTTTCAAGATGGTCATCCAACTAACCACTAATTATTGACTTGTTTTATCCTATGCTTTTATTCTTTTTTATGCTTTATGTACTATTTACTTTTAGCACTTACATTTCATGCCATTTTCATCTTTGTTCATTTGAGCATTTATTTTCTTGCCATTTTTACTTTGCTCACTAGAGCTTTTCTTTTCCTTTCTTAAGATACTTAATAATTAACATAAACCCTAAAAAAATATTTAATGGCACTTGGGCTATTTGGTTACTATCCTTGGCATTATGGAGCATGGGACTTTTTTCTTGGACTTAGGATTAGAAACCTTGGCCTATCTTGGAGACCTTGTGATCTTATCTGATTATTTTGTCTGGAGTTCTTGAGGTTTACCTCAAGATATTGGCTTGCTTGTTTGTTTTTGTGTGCAGGTTTTTTGTGATTACATTCTCTGTTTGTAATCTGGAATTCACCCGTATACAGCTGTTGTACCCCAAAATTTTCCCTCTCAATTTATCCAGATTTTTCCTCACAAGACTTCTTGGACTTAAGACAAGATTAGGGTTTGCTCAGCCCAAGACCTCATCTTGCACTGATGACCTGAAATTAGGGTTTGAGTTTGCACAAGGATTTTTGGACCATCAATTCTTCATGTGACTTTCATACACCATCTTGGACCCCTAAGATTTCTCATATCAAGTTTCAAGCCTTGAATCACATTTTTGCCCAGTCAATTGGACAGTTGACCTAAAAATCAGTTGTATTGGGGAAAAAGTCAACCATGGCCAATTTACAGTCAAACATCATAATTTTTTATCCACATTAACATTCTAGGCTCCTATGTACCATTTGATCAAGCTTGGATCACAATTCCTCAAGAAATTTGATCAGATCATCAAAAGGGCAAAATGGTCAAAATTAGGGTTTTGATTTAGAAAGGGCAATTTCTGATTTTTGACCTAGCCAATGGCCAATTGGGTTCAAGCATGATTTCAAGGACTCAATAGCATCATCTTTACCTAATCACAGAGTTCAAAAGATCTCAAATGCATAGGATTGACAGATGAATTTTGCGGTCAACTGATCAAAAGTCAACTGTACACTGAAAAGTCAAACTTTGACTTTTTGGTCAAAATCAAGTGCCAAGGGTCATAATTCATCAAGATATGTCAAAATGTGAAACTTGTTGATCAATAAACCTAGAATTGCAAATTAGGGTTTTAATTTGAAATTTTTCATAACTTAGAATTTTTCTAAGTTATGGAAATTTCTTATTTTTTCCCAACTTTGTCCAACTTTTTTATCATGATGAAATTGGATTCAAAGAAAACTTCCAACATGAAAGTTGTATTCCACCATGAAATCTACAACTTTTATTCACAAAGTTTTCCAAAAATAAGCTCGTAAATCAAGTTATGATTTTGTGAATAGGGGTCCATAAACTTTTTAACTTAGTGAAATTTTGCCCTAGTTTAGGCAAGTTTTTTACCTAACTTCATGGGAATTTTTCACCTAGTTCCAAGAGGTATATCAAAATTCATTTCAAATATGTATTGTAGAGCATGTTACAAGATTTCCAAAATGTCCAAGAAATCTCCAAGATCATTTATGGTTAGGGAGAATCGAAGAAGGGAAAATGACAATTTATCACTTTTGTTCAAGGCATTTTTCACAATGGTTCAAGTTGCAAATCTGTCCTAGCATGCTTGTAATTGGTATTACACGTCCTAATCCTTTATACACTCCATAATTGAATTCTAACACAATGGATAATGGTTTTATTTTTTATCTTTGAAGCATTTCACAAAGAATTATTCCAAAAATGGCATAAAGTTTATAATACCATTTTGATAAAGCAAGACTTTTACAACTTTGCTATCCTTGAGCATTGAACCTGTTTCTTTGTCACAAGCAAAGTCCATAGTTATCAGGCAAAGCATACCAACTCCTTGCATCCCTAGAACTAGCAAGTACAGCACCTTGGGCATTGTCACTTCAACTTTCTTCAAAAGCAAGCAAACTTGCAAAAGTCAAGACAACTGGTGTATCTGTTAAAGGGAAGCCTCAGCATCATTTGAAACGACTTCAGAACTTTGTAACAAGCCTAAGCACGAATTGCTAACATCCCAAACACTCTCAAACACTAAAATCCCATTTTTCTTCCCAAACAGGGCATCTTCTGCAAAACTCAAGCCAAATCATATTTTGCTCGTGCATTTTTTGTTTCAAGGCTTCAAACACATTCCATACCTCATACCTAAACTATCCAGGCCTTTGTCTTGCAACTGTAACCCATGTTTCAAGCTTCACCATTTTCATTTTTGGAGTTTGCAGGTTGACTTCTACAAGGAGTTTCAGGCAACTTCAAGGCAAGCTAAGCATTGGGATAGCTTGAGGGAACTTCAAGGAAGCTCACACGACCTTCAGGCCTCACTCAAAGTTCCCATATTTCTATATCCAAACTAACCTGAACAAGGTATTTGTCAAGTTTCTATCTCTCTATTTAGGCATCCTTAGGTCACGATTTGTAAGGAAAAAATGTAGTCCTTAACTTGCTTAAGCTTTACATATGCATAGTTTCCATTTATATTAACTGAGCTAAGAGTATTTGATTGTTGAAGTTCATGAAAAAATTAGGTCAGGAATTAGGGCCACTGAAATTCTCCCTGGTTTCTTAGAGTTGGGTTTCAAATCTTATATCATTGGAATCATGATAAAAAATGCTACAAGTTTTATGTTGCAAGATTTTGTTTTTGTGCACGTATGCAAGAGTTACAGGTTGAAGCACAGAAACATGCGTTTGGACGTTGGCTGGAGGTCAGGGACGAAGGCTGGATGGGCCTGGCGCCTGGGGCCTGCTACTTTCCACACCCCCATGTTTCCTATTTGCACCCCATTGGCCTATTTTTTTATATTTTACATATTTTTCATTTCTTTTATATGTTTTGCTTTTATTTATTTTTCTGAACATGAAAAAATCTTGAAAAATATTTTCTTTATTTTTGCATTTTATTTTTTTTTTTATTATTTTTTTTGGCATAAAAAATAGTTTATTAGTAATAATATACTTTATTTTCTTAAATAAACTTGTAAATAATAAAAAAATACTTAAATATTTTATTTTATTATTTTATACATATTAAATACTTATTTTCCATATATATTTAATTTTTTACTATTGTTATATAATATTATTATTATTTTCCTAAACAAAAATGAATAAAATAATATTAGAAAACATATTTTCTTTTAAAACAAAATTAGGGTTTCCCCCTTTTAAAAATAATAATATTATTTTTTCTTATTTTTAGGACTTAGATAATTTTTATTTTCTCATACATAAAACAATTACAAAACATTTTTTGCATATTTGCATTTTTATTGCATATTTAAATAATTGTTTATTTATTTATTGTACAATAAATTCAATTGGGTTGTAATAGTGAATTAGGGTTTTATTTTGTGCAAATATCCCTATTCAAAAACTTGTATCCCCCTCCCATAATATTGTTGTAATAGCTTAGATTTACTTTACGCAATTTATCGCATTATATACATGTTTAGTAAATTAGGGTTTGTATGATAAGTCAAAAATCAAACAAATAGAATGACCTAATTCAAGACAAAATGCATGAAAAATGACAACACATTGCACACAAGAACCTCTAGGGTTTCACCCACTTGGTTGCCTAAACAAAATGGCCATGGTATGCATGCTAAGTATCTTGGCAAAACAAAACAAAACAAAAGATCATATTCCCTCGATGACGCTAGACAAGGTTGCCTAAAAACAAATGATCTTAGTCCTTCAAACAAGCTAAGATACTTGGAACCATTGCTATCATGGTCTTACGATGACCCACGCCCATCCCGTTTAACATCCAAATATAGGGTTGTCTACTAAAACAATAGTAGGTCAACAATGTCAAAGGAATTAAAAATGTACAAGAAAGATTTTTGAGTAGGTAGATAAGCTTCTAGTTACTTGATCATTTCAAAAAAAATCCTTGCTATTTTCAAACAAACACTCATACATTTCGAAACATTTCCAAACAACTTTCAAAACATTGAAACATTTTTCAAAAGACAAACATCTTTGTATACATTCTTACGAACGAGAATCATTACAAAGATTGCTTAAACAAAGGCCTCTTTTCAAAATACTTTCAAAACCACACAAAGCACTATTTCAAACAATTGAAAAAGCAAAGCAAGTGATCTAAACAAGTAACTAAGAGCCCATGGAAAATCATGGATGAAAAGGGTGCTAGCACCTTCTCTTTTCATAATCTACCCCCCGAACTCAAGAAAACATCTCAAAGGTCTTTCCTGTGCTTTTTGACCTTTCCTTTTGGATAAAATAAAAGTCGGTGGCGACTCTTGCTAAACTGCAACATTTGCAAACACAAACGCAAAACCTCAAGTCAGTTCTCCCACCGTATCACAGAACTAGCGACTCTGCTGGGGAATTAAGAAAAGTGGGGTTACCTTAGGGTTTTAGATCACCTTTACATGCTTATCTTGCTTGACTTGTTTGCTTTACACTTTGGTCCTATTGTTTGGGTTTGAATCCTCTACCCGAATTTGGGAAACATTCATAGCTAAATAGCAATACGTTGTGGAAACTGTGCGGGGTATACCGATATGGTCTAAGCAATAGCTATATTATTGCGACATATTTGTGGGTACCGATAGCCTTTGAGTCAATCAAAGAGAATACAGGGCCGCTGAGTGATGTCATGAAGCAATAATGGACTTTTAGAACCTTTACTTGACCAACTTGGCCTTTTAGGATGTAGTGAGATGACCGGCTTTGGTTCAGTCCAAAGTTGGTAGATACTTGATACTACACTCATTGAGGGTTGGTTCCTTGAAATATTTCGGTCGCCAGTAAAGAGGCTGAATTGAAACAATGAACAAGGAAACAATCCAGTGATATTGAGCTCCTTAGAACCCAGTTACTATTTCTAGGACAGGTTGAGCCAACTAAACTTCAAGAGGGTACTTACCTATGAAACCCCATGCAAGCCTAAACTAGGAACTTGTGTGATTTTCTTATACATATATACTTGTGCATAACATCATGGACATCATGAGCATCATATGCATCAACTAACCATTTCAAGGATTTTGGAGATTCATCTTTGTTCTTGTTTTGTAGGTTATGGATTCACTTCGCAGGAAAACTATCCAAGTCAACCTTGTAAGAATTCCTCCACAACTCAAGGAGCTACCTTCAAGGATTCCTGAAAACTCTCCATTCACCGAGTGTGATACGGTGGGAAGAACTGACTATTTTTTGGAATGCTGGTTTACATTTTGCGTTTGTTTTCGCAAAATGTCGCGGTACGCAAGAGTCTCCACCGACTTTTATTTTATCCAACAAGGAAAGGAAAAAAGCACAGAAAAATTCCTTTTTTGAGATTTTTCTCGGGTTCGGGGGGTAGATTATAGAAAGGGAAGGTGTTAGCACCCTTTCTATCCGTGGTTATCCACGGGCTCTTAGGTACTTGCTCAATTGTTTTCTAAATTGCTTTCTTTGTGCTTGTGGGTTTGAAAAAAGTTTTTTATTTGAAACTTTGATTTAACTCTTGCTTCTGTCCTCAAGAGCGTATGAAGTGTTTTTGAAAACTTTGTTCGAAAAAGTGTAAGTGTGAAAAAGATTTTGTTTTTTTGAAAGAGCAAGTACTTAAGAACCATCTACCTACTTGAAAAAGGAATCATTCTATGCTAATGTCCTTTAGACAATGCTATTCCACTATGAATGAGTAGGTAGCACCGTCGTCGGAGTTTTAGGGTCAATTCGAATGAGGGACGTGCGGTCACTAAAGCAATGTTAAGACGCCTTAGCGGTAACCCTAATGTCTTAGATCATTTGTTTGAGGCAACAATATCTGAGGCAACCATTTCGAGGCGACTATGATCTTTTAGACAAGAGGACGACCTCTAAAGTGACCTATACTCAATGGCCGCGTACGAAGGCAACTAAGTGGGGTGTATCATAAGAGTGCGCATGTGCGAGTGTATCGTTTTCAGTTATTTTTATCTTGTACATGTTAAAGGTGATCTAAGTTGATTTTAGGTTAAAACATTCAGTCTTGTCATGCCATCCTATTATCAAACATCTAACAGTTATAACTTGCGGAAATAAAATGCGGAATTTAAATTATAAGGCGTCGGGTATTTACATTGCCAAAGACAAACCCTTTAAAAATAAATAAAGCGATAAAATAAATAAAAGTCCTATTAACTATTACAAACCGGGAGCAAGTACATTATTGGATAAAAATAAACAACGCGTGCGGGAAATTAAATCGAGCGCAAATTAGGGTGTTGACCCTTTAAAGAAGACATCTTTTTATTGTTTTTATTTTAAGAAAGAAATAAATCCTAAATTAATTACTAAATTAATTAATAAAAATAAATTATTTTTGGGTTTTTGTTATTTTAAGAAAGTAAAATAAAATAATTAAGTTAGTAATTAAAACCTAATTAAATCTAATTTAATTTTAATTATTTACAACAAAAAAATAGGTTAAAGTTATTCTAATTAAAACCTAAATTAATTAATAAAAATAAAAATTTGATTGAATAAAAATATTTTTGTGGTTTTTTTATTTGATAAAGAAAATAATTTTGATTGGTTAGTAAATTAGATAAAAATGATAAAACAATTAAAATAAATAAAGTAAATAAAAGAGGGACTATGGGCCTGAAATTTGTGGTGTAGATAGCAACTGGGAGGCCCATTAGAGCTGGCCTTGTTGGACTTCCTGGAATCTGGTGTGCACGCGTTGATCAATGCCTTGGTGGTCATTCCATCCCCAACCATCAGATCTTGCCATTGGCCATCTGTCCCTTGGATGCACGAGGATGTATGGTGGGTTGTAAGCCAATATATGCACAGGAACACAGGTCCTGTAGGATAATGCTTCGCTTGCCTTGCCACTACGCTGCTTTGTTTTGTTTGTTAGTAATATACAAATAAAACATAATATAGTAAAAACAAGTTGTTGTACCCCAAAATTTGCCCTCCCATATTTCTCAAAATATTTCAAGAAAAATTCACAAGTCCAACCCGGCGTGTCATATTCAAGTGTTCTTTCACCAAGATATCTCTGATAACGTATTCTCAAATTCAGGTTCGGCTCAAGAGTCAATTCTTTAAAGAAGGTATCCGAATGTGTGAGTTTTCTTGAAGAAATATGGTGAAAAAGTGTGTTGAAAGTGCAGTTTTTACGCGCTAAAAAATTCATAACTTGAAGATCGTGACTCGTTTTGAACCCGTTCCGGTGGCCAAAATTCCGTCTTGACATTATCTACGTTTTCATCTCTCACAGCTGGAAGCCAATTTCAATCAGAAAGTCTTCGAAAATGTGGATTTATCAAGTATTTTCGTACAGAAAATTTGTGACAGAAGTTTATTTGCGTCATGTTCAGAAAATTATAACTTGGTCGATTTTCATCGTATCGAGCTGGTTCCGGCGCCAAAATTTCACAAATTGAGTTGGCTACATTTTCACAGAAGGTATTAAGTTCAAACAGTATTCAAAAGGCCTTCATTTTTTGCTCAGAGTGCGTGACACGCTGAAAATCCTGAATGCTGAATACTATTTCATCAGGGCCGAAACTTCGAAAATTCATAACTCGGTCAATTTTTATCGGATTAGGCTCATATTTTTACACAAGGTCACTGACTCATAGATCTACAACTTTGCTTCAAAAGTCGAGACCGGATTATGCTCCTATCAATACCAGTTTTTTATTGAAGAACGTGTCAGAGTCGACACTGGAGCCTAAAATAAGTTTGTCTGAGCTGAAACTTCAAAAATTCATAACTAATTCACTGTTTATCCGATTGAGCCGATTTTCGGACAGGAGTTAGTTCTCGATGTAGGCTACATTTTATTTTCACATTTCAACTTCAAAAATTGCACTTAAGTCCCTGCGATTTAGCCTGGAAAGTGACGAACTCAAGTGAACATTGGAGGCCCAATTGCACATTCAAAGCCCATTTTCTTTACCCTAATTTCCATTATATAATCACATTCTTTTCACACAAACCAGGAGGGAAAAAAAACCTTGCCACAACACTGTCAGAATATCAAATTCTTTCAAGAACCCTAAAACCTTGAAATTCTTATTACAAATCGCTCTCTCACTACAAACAAGCAATCCCAGTTATAAACCAACATCTCACTACAAACAAGTCATCTCAGTTACAAACCAACATCTTACTACTTCTTCAGTAAGGATAAGGCTGGCTTGATCTCCATGATCAAAAGGGCATAAAAGCATTCATGTCACTACTTTTCCAGTAAGGGTAAGGTTGATTTGATCTCCATGATCAAAAGGGTATAATCATTCATACATGCCATATTGACCTAAACATTAAATTTCTTCATATATTGACTTTATTTGTATTTTATGATATATAGTAATTTATTTAATGTGTTCATGAGATTCAACACTGCAGATTTAGACAGGATCCCATGCAGGTTCATTAAGGAACGTTGAGGCCAAAACAGAACAGTTTACACATGACACCAATACATGGCGAGACAGACATCCTGAGAAGGTTAAGGAACGTTGAGGCCAGAACACAAATGGCCAAAAGGCAGAACACAAATGGCCAAAAGCCAAAATACAAATGGCCAAAACAAAACAGTTTACACATGACGCCAACAACTGTTTCACCCCTCCAATCAGGCCCGTATACTCCTAAACTTTCTCTCTATTTGTATTATGTTCCTTTAATTAATTAATCGTTATTCTTTTTATTAATCACTAACCAATTAACATTTTTCCTAATAAAATCAAAAACACAAAAAAATATTTTATTTATTAAAATTAACTTCATCACTTTTATTTTTGTAAATAAATTAATTTAATCAATTTAGCTTTAATTAGATTTAACTTTTGATATTTTTTGCAATATTTAAAATCAATTTAGAATATTAGGTTTTTATTAGCATTAATTCAATTTATTTTATTTCTTTAAAAACTCAAAAATCCAAAAATATGTTCATTATTTAATTTAATTTAATTGTTCATTTAATTTAATTCCATTTAATTCAAAAATAACCAAAAAAATCACTTTCTTTCAAAAAAGGGTCAAAACCCCAAAAAACTCGCATCCGATTTAATTTCCCACACGCGATCCATTTTATCATATTATTGTATCTGTTTCTCGGAATGTAATAGCTTTCAATTAGGACTTTAATTATTTATCGCTTTATTTTACTTTCCGCATTTTAATTTCAAGGGTTTGTTTTTGGCGATGTAAATACCCGACGCCTTGTAATAGTTTAGTTTTCTTTTCCGCAACTATTAACTGTTAGATGTATGTTAACTAAACTATGCATGACAAGATTTCTCTGAAAATAAAATCAACCCGTAGCTCACCATAACATGTGCAAAGATAATTTAACTGAATCCTGACACACTCGCACATGCCACTCTTAGGGTACGCCTCACTTGGTTGCCTCGACGTGGTCATTGAGTATAGGGTGTTTTAGAGGTCGCCCTCCTATCTAAAGATCCAGTTGCCTCGAAACGTTTGCCTCGGATAAAAAGGATCTAGGACATTAGGGTTACCGCTAAGGCGTCCTACTATTGCTTTGGTGACCACATGTCCCTATAATCGAATTGACCCGAACACTCCAACGACGGTGCTACCTACTTCTCAATAGTGGGATAGTATTGTCTAAAGGACATTTACACAGCTTAATTTCTTTTGAGTAGGTAGAGGTTCTTAGATACTTGCTCTTTCAAAATAAAAATACTTTTCGCACCTACACTTTTCTGACAAAAGTTTTCAAACAAACACTTCATATACTCTTGAGGACTGATACAAGAGTTAAATCGAAGTTTTCAAACGAACTCTTTCAAAACCCACATACACTTGAAAAGCAAACAATTTTTTGAAAACATAAGAGCAAGTACCTAAGAGCCCGTGGATAACCACGGATAGAAAGGGTGCTAACACCTTCCATTTCTATAAATCTACCTCCCGAATCGAGAGACATCTCGAAAAGGAATTTTGTTGTGCTTTTGTCCTTTCCTTGTTGGAGAAAATAAAAGATGGTGGCGACTCTTGCTTACCGCGACATTTCGCGAACCAGCATTTCAAAACAGTCAGTTCTATTTCCACCGATCACACAAGTCATATGCCAGCAAAACAAAAAATGCACGAAAATTATTTGAATTGGCCAATCGGAGGAGGATACGATCTCATCCCTGTCCTCAGACCTGTAACAACATTACCTGCGGATTTTAATTCGCAGCAAAAAACGCAGGCTTATGCTAAAAATCTCTCCAGGCTAAATAAATCCATTCCAAGAACATGGTTGGATTCGTTATGGCCTCTTGATTACAACCATGTTCTTCTTGAGCCTCAATTTTGCCTGAAACAGAAAACCCCAAAAATGCTTCCAAGAACCCTAGCTATGGCGTTTTACATTACAAGTTAGATAAACAAAATTGAATGATGCAAATAGCTTGGAAATGTTGTGAGGATTACAAATATGCCAATAGTTTGTTCAAATGATGCAAGAATGGAGAGTTACGATTTCAAGAACAAGGGTGTTTATCGTGACACTTACAATGCGCTATGGGGTCTGATCGAGCTTGCTTTTGATCCAGGTAGATTGAATGAACACCCAGGAAGAGATTGGGACAGGTCTCAGCTTCTGAAAATGCCTCTAGCTATGAATTCGATTCCAAGCTTTTTAGTGAATTTTTCAACTTTTGTCTCGCCTCTGCCTGCAGCCTCTAACCCTTGTCTCGATTGCTTTGGCTTCCTTATGTATTGTGTAGTGTATTAGGGTAAGAATTATGAATCAAATCCTCTCATATCAATGCATACATATTTAATTTGATCTCCTCTTTAAAACCTTCCAAATCTGCAAAATTTCAATCTTTTTGCCCATGATTTTGTTTGATTTGAGTTTGATGATGATAATGATGATAATCAAAACCTGAAACAGCCAAAAAATCTTATGTAATCAAAGTTTTGGATTTTATATGATTTTATTTGATTAAAAATGAATAAATTCAATAAAAAATCAAATAAAATAATAAAAATGAAATATGAGCTCATGGCTGAAGATAGGACACGTGGGCAACGACGCAAGCTCAAATCAAGTGGAAAAGAATGGGCCCATTTGACAAAATTTGATGTTTTAGGGATAGTTGACTTTTGGCAATTTTGCAAAAATGCCCAACTTCAACAATGCATAACTTCTTCAATTTTTCACTTTTGGAAGTGTTCTTGGACTTTTTAGAAAGCTTGCGATGTCCTATAACCAACCCTTTTGGTCGCATCTCATTTTGATGTTCCATACTCAAGTTATAAGCTTTGGAAAAAAAGGTGTTTTTGTTGACTTTCAAAAATGACCTATAATGTCCAAATTTATAACTTCTTGTGAGACAATTTTTTGATCTTTGGATATGAAGATGGATTGTAGGAAATTTCATCCTATTAAAAATGAGATTTGGATGGGCCATTTCTCATAAAGTATGAGAAAGTTATGCTTGGTCAAAGTTGAGTTGACTTTTCCTGCAAAACCCTAATTTAGCAACTTTTGAGTCTTGATGAATTTTGAGCAATCCTTGATGAATCATGATCAACCCTTGATCAAATGATGAAATATCCTCCAAAATGAGAATTTTGACAAAAAATCTTGAAGTTTGACTATATTTGGGTCACAGTTGACTTTTGCCCTAGCATAGTCGATTTTTGGACCTTTGAGCAATTGATTGAGCAAAATTCCTTTGCAAGGATTGAAACTTTACATGGATGACCTTGAGAACATATTAGGACATTAGGGAGAACTTTAGGTCATTTGGATCCAAATATCTTGATGCAACACAAAACCCTAATTTGGGGTTGACTGTCTTAGGAGATAGCTTGTTTGTCCAACTCTTGAGCAAACTTGAGCAACTTGGAGATTTTTCTTGCAATGTCTTGAGAAACATGAGAGGGAAAATTTTGGGGTGCAACAACTTCCCCTGTTCAATCTTCTTAAACCTGGGGATGTAGATTGGCTTTCATGCCTTTCATGATCCAAAGGTGGAAGATGATTGAACACTAGAGTGCCCAGAAATTTGCACTCGCATGAAGTGGTATCAGCCTTGTGATGTCGGGAATGGGCTTATAGATGCCATTTGGAGGTTGCTGGCGGGAGGATGGGCTTAAAGATGCCATCTGCAGGAGTGTCGATCGCATAAGAGATTCCTTAGCGAGAGCTTGCACACCTGTTGTTGTAGAAGATTCCGCTGGGGAAGTCTGATCTTGTTTATATTTAGGAACTTGCCTGTACTTCAACTGAGGATAATTCTGTTTAGTTTTAAGAACTTGTCTGTAATTCAACTGGGGGGAAATCTGTCGAGTTTCAGAACCTTGTCTGTAATTCAACCGAGACTAATTCAGTTGAGATTTAAGAACCGGTCAGTATTTCGACTAAGGAGAATTGCCGAGATTTAGAACCTTATTTGTAATTCAACCGAGACTAATTCAGTTGAGATTTAAGAACCGGTCAGTACTTTGACTGAGGAGGATTTCCGAGATTTAGAACATTATCTGTAATTCAACCGAGACTAATTCAGTTGAGATTTAAGAACTGGTCAGTACTTTGATTGAGGAGGATTGTCGAGATTTAGAACCTTATCTGTAATTCAACTGAGACTAATTCAGTTGAGATTTAAGAACCGATCAGTACTTCGATTGAGGAGGATTGCCGAGATTTAGAACCTTATCTGTAATTCAACCGAGACTAATTCAGTTGAGATTTAAGAACTGGTCAGTACTTCGACTAAGGAGGACATCTTCATCGAGATCTAAGAACTGTCTGTACTTCAACGAAGGATAATTCTGTTGAGATTTAAGAACTCGTCCACACTTCGATGGAGGAAAATTGTCGAGATTTAGAACCTTATCTGTAATTCAACCGAGACAAATTCAGTTGAGATTTAAGAACCGGTCAGTACTTCGACTGAGGGAAACATCTTCATCAAGATCTAGGAACTGTCTGTACTTCAACGGAGGATAATTCTGTTGAGATTTAAGAACTTGTCCACACTTTGACGGAGGAAAATTGTCGAGATTTAGAACCTTATCTGTAATTCAACCGATACTAATTCAGTTGAGATTTAAGAACCGGTCAGTACTTCGACTGAGGGAAACATCTTCATCGAGATCTAGGAACTGTCTGTACTTCAACGGAGGATAATTCTGTTGAGATTTAAGAACTCGTCCACACTTCGACGGAGGAAAATTGTCGAGATTTAGAACCTTATCTGTAATTCAACCGAGACTAATTCAATTGAGATTTAAGAACCGGTCAGTACTTCGAATGAGGGAAACATCTTCATCGAGATCTAGGAACGGTCTGTACTTCAACGGAGGATAATTCTGTTAGGATTTAAGAACTCATCCACACTTCGACGGAGGAAAATTGTCGAGATTTAGAACCTTATCTGTAATTCAACTGAGACTAATTCAGTTGAGATTTAAGAACCGGTCAGTAGTTCGACATAGCTGAGAACTTAACTGCATCCTTCCTGAAAGGTAAAGGTCAGTCGTATGCAATGCATGATATATATATCAAGCAATAATGTTCTCAAAATAAATGAGATTGGGTTGTATGATGCGTATATGCATGTGTCATGATGTATGGAAATGTAATGTTTGGCTGGGGAAAATAAATCCCGGATAGCTGCTGGAGAAAAGAGTTGGAATCTTCGTTTCCGCTGGGGATGGCGAATGAAGGCGTTGTGAGAATAAACCTGCGGGAGAGGATAACTCCGTTGGAGGATAAACTGATGAGGAGATTACTCTGTGGGGAAGAGATGCTCTGCTGAGGATTCCACCAATAAACTCCATTGGGGATGAATTACCGTTGCTGGTGATATTGAATCCTGTCGGGGATTGAATCCTTGTCTGTGAAGGGAAAGAACTCCACTGGGGGATGATCTTTCAATTGCGACTTCACTGGGGATAACCTTTTAGACTCTAATGGGGATAATCCTTTGAGCTCTGTTGGGGATAATCTTCCAAAGTCTACTGGGGACGATTTTCCAAACTCCACTGGGGAAGCTTTTTCAGATTGCGCTGGGAAAAATTTCAGACTCCACTGGGGATATCTTGTACTCTGTCGGGGAATATTCTTATACTCCACTGGGGAATATTAAGACTGTCGGGGATATTAAACCTTTTTAGTGTTGATGGTAGATAAACTCTGCTTGGGGAGAATATTACTGATTCATTCACAGTTGCATGTCTCAGCTGGGGAGAGTTGTCATTACTGTCTTTTCTTACTCTGCGGAGAGTGAAAGTACCTTAGCCATATTCTTCATCTAAATCTACCTTTGTACCTGGTGGACAGAGCAACCGTACAGTTTGGACATTTCTCGTTTGCATGTTTCTGATATTACCAGTAATCGTCTTTTGTTTTGTATGTAAATATTTATGAGCAACAATTAATGTCAAGTGCATATATCAAAAATGAACATTGGACGTTCTTTGCAAAACAAAACAGATAAAGGAAAATCAGTTTGAAATTTCTTTGAAAATGAATTGTATTGATTTTGAAGTTTGGCCTGTGAATAGGCGTTTTTGTACAAGAGGCTGACGTCCTAGTAAGAGAACGCTGCCGAACAAATATAGTTTATACAATTTGTGAAAAACTAAACAAAACAGCTATGTGAATAATCCCACTGGGTTCCAACTCTGCTATTATCTTTATGTTCTCGAGCATCTCATCATTTTGCTACTTGATTTAAGGTAGATTAGATTGATTAGTATCGTTCGAGCTTGATAGTCGATACCGAAGTCTGGGTGCAAGGTGATCCAATGAGACATAGTGTTACGCTTTGATCCCTAACTTTTGCCTGGACCGCCCTTTCGGGTTTTCAGTCCACTGGGATACCCTTTTTTGCCCAAGTCGCCTTTTCAGGTTTTCGACTTGCCGGGTGTACAGATTTTTTTATTTTCATCCGTTATTTTTGCCCGAACCCTTTTGGTTCGTCGGGAAGCCCTTATTTTTTCCTAGGTCAGTCAACCTAGCGGGTCTTTTATTATGCGTAGTATCTTTTCACTATGTCTGCATTGACGGGGTGAGGAAGGTCGTCACTATCCATGGTGGTTAGAATCATAGCTCCTCCTGAGAAAATCTTCTTAACCATAAATGGCCCTTCGTAAGTAGGGGTCCATTTTCCCCTGGGATCACCTTGAGGTAAGATAATGCGCTTGATCACCAGATCCACGACTTGATACTCTTGTCGTCTAACTTTCTTGTTAAATGCCTTGATCATCCGTTTTTGGTACGTTTGACCATGACAAATAGCAGTAAGTCTCTTCTCGTCGATTAATTTCAGCTGATCAAGCTGGGTCTGAATCCAGTTATCTTTGCTCAAATCTGCATCCTTCATAATCCAAAGAGAGGGTATCTGAACTTCAATGGGTAATACGGCCTCCATACCATATACCAAGGAATAGGGGGTTTCCCCTGTTGATGTCCTCACTGAGGTACGGTACCCATAAAGAGCGAACGGTAACATCTCGTGCCAGTCTTTGTACATCACTGTCATCTTCTGCACAATCTTCTTAATGTTCTTATTAGCCGCTTCTACAGCCCCATTCATCTTTGGCCGGTAGGGAGAAGAGTTGTGATGTTGTATCTTGAACTGCTTGTAGAGTTCGGTGATCATCTTATTATTGAGATTTATACCATTGTCCGTAATGATCCTCTCTGGTACACCATATCGACAGATCAGATTGTGCCGAATGAACCGTGCCACGACGTTCTTGGTTACAGTAGCAAAGGAAGCTGCTTCAACCCACTTCGTAAAGTAATCAATAGTTACCAGGATGAAACGATGTCCGTTGGACGCTGTAGGCCTGATCTCGCCGATCATATCAATGCCCCACATTACAAAAGGCCACGGAGCTGTCAAGACGTTCAGAGGAACTGGAGGTATGTGCACCTTATAAGCATAAACCTGGAACTTGTGACATGTCCGAGAATGCTGATAACAGTCAGCTTCCATAGTGGACCAGTAATATCCTGCCCGTAGGATTTTCTTTGCCATGGTGTGTCCACTAGAATGAGTTTCGAAAGTACCTTCATGTAAATCTGCCATGATCCTTTCTGCCTCGTTCTTATCCACACATCACATTAAGGTCGAATCATGTTTATGCTTGTAAAGGATACCATTTCTTATGAAGAACTTCGCCGCGAACCTCCTCAGAAACTTCTTGTCATTAACAGATGCACCCTCGGGGTACTCCTGAGCTTCAAGATACCTCTTCACCTCATGAAACCAGGGCTTTTCTGTTACTTCTTTAGTCTCAATGTCATAGCAATGCGCAGGTTCGTCCAACCTTTTAATGATGATCTGGGGAGCTTCCTTGTCCCAATTGACTTTAAACATAGAAGACATTGTAGCTAGCGCATCCGCTAACTGATTCTCCTCTCTAGGGAAGTGTTCAAAGGTTATCTCTTCGAAATGTGGAAGCAGCGTCAATACATACTCCTTGTAAGGAATGAGATTTGGGTGTTTCGTATCCCACTCGCCTTTGATCTGACTGATCACGAGAGCGGAATCTCCGAAAACACTTAGAAACTTAATCCTTAGGTCAATAGCTGCTCGAAGACCCATGATGCATGCTTCATACTCTGCCATGTTGTTGGTGCAGTTGAAACATAGTCGGGCGGTGAACGGAGTATGAGAGCCTTTAGGAGATATGACCACGGCGCCAATGCCATTGCCCAAAGCATTTGAAGCTCCATCAAAGTACATAGACCATCGGGATCCTTCCTCAGGTCCTTCATCCGGTCCAGGTGTCTCATAATCAGTTATCAACATGATACTCTCATCTTGGAATTCGAAGTTCATAGACTGGTAATCATCCACTGCTTGATGTGCCAAATGGTCTGCCAACACACTTCCCTTGATTGCCTTTTGAGTCGTGTATTAGATATCATATTCAGTCAAGATCATCTGCCATCTTACTATTCTTCTGGACAAGGCAGGTTTTTCGAAGATATACTTAATTGGATCCATCTTTGATATCAATAAAGTAGTGTGAGTCAGCATATACTGTCTCAGCCAGCGAGCAGCCCATGCCAAAGCGCAGCAAGTTTTCTCAAGCAGTGAGTATCGGGTCTCACATTCGGTAAACATTTTGCTAAGGTAATAAATAGCATGCTCTTTTCGGCCAGACTCGTCATGCTTCCCCAGCACGCACCCCATTGAGTTATCGAGTACTGTCAAGTATAAGATCAAAGGTCTCCCTTCAACTAGAGGCATCATAATGGGTGGCTCTTGGATATATTCTTTGATCCTTTCGAAAGCGGCTTGACATTCATCATTCCATCTTACCACTTGATCTTTCTTCAGTAGCTTGAAGATTGGCCCACAAGTAGAAGTCATGTGTGAGATGAATCGGGCGATGTAGTTCAGACGTCCCAGAAAGCCTCTGACTTCTTTCTCTTTTCATGGAGCTGGCATTTCCTGTATAGCCTTCACCTTTGTAGGATCCACTTGAATACCTTTATCGCTTACAACGAAACCCAGCAACTTACCAGATCTCACCCCGAAGGTGCACTTGTTCGGGTTTAACCTCAGCTTGTACAACTTTAACCTGTCAAATAGCTTCTGAAGGTGGTCAAGATGCTCCTCTTCAGTCTGGGATCTTGCAATCATGTCATCGACATATACCTCAATCTCATGATGGATCATGTCATGGAACAAAGCGACCATGATGCGCTGATACGTTGCCC
This sequence comes from Vicia faba, assembly GCA_948472305.1. Lineage (NCBI taxonomy): Eukaryota > Viridiplantae > Streptophyta > Magnoliopsida > Fabales > Fabaceae > Vicia > Vicia faba. The sequence goes on along the minus strand of OX451735.1, from coordinate 156,237,256 downwards.
CAGCGTTCTTTAATCTAAAAGGCATGACTTTGTAGCAAAAGGTACCCTATTGAGTAACAAAGGTTATCTTCTCCATGTCTTCGGGAGCCATTTTAATCTGATTATAACCGGAGAAACCATCCATAAAGGAGAAGACCTTATGTTGTGCGGTGTTGTCAACCAGAACGTCGATATGAGGTAGAGGGAAATCATCCTTGGGGCTCGCCCTGTTTAGATCCCTATAGTCAACACACATTCGAACCATACCATCCTTCTTCGGCACTGGAACCACATTGGCCACCCACTGTGGGTAAGAAGTAACTGCTAGAAAACCGGCGTCAAACTGTTTCATAACATCAGCCTTGATTTTCTCAGACATCTCGGGCGCATTCGGCGGACCTTCTGCTTTACTGGAGGACAGTCTTCCTTGGTAGGCAACCGGTGAACCACAATATCGGTATCCAACCCAGGCATATCTTCATAGGACCAGGCAAAGATCTCAACGTAGTCACGCAGCATCTGAATTAACCGTTGCTTAACACTAGCTTCCATATTTGCACCGATATTGACCTCTTTCTTGTCTATCTCTGTACCTAGATTCACTGATTCCACGGGCTCTTCGTACGGCTGTATGGCCCTCTCTTCCTGAAGTAACAGTCTAGCAAGTTCACCAGGAACTTCGCAATCATCTTCACCTTCGTCTTCGGCTAAGTTGATCGGACTTTCGAAGTCATAACCGGTAGTAGCAGATTCGTTATCAGTGAGATCCATAGTGGATGTAGACCTGTATATGTGAGTGTGTGTAAAATAGTTGTTTGGCAATATGTAATAAAATAAAAAAACAAGGAGCTCAAAATTTGAAATGCAAGAAACGTCCAATGCTTTTATTAATATGTAGATAACACACATAAAGCTCTCACAAATGAAGTCATGGTGCCCCGGGTAAGACACCGGGCCGTAAAGTTTAAAACATTGTCTGTTACAAATTCAAAACAAGAGACTCATTACTGGGTAATAATAGAAACGGGCATAGAATCCTTTGTCGTCCAATTTCTTAGTCCACCCTCAGTAGTCGGGTATATCCAACTGTCGATATCAAACTCTTCATCATCGTCTCCAATAGAATTCACTCATGTGTCATGTTTGGGCATAGGTGTCGTTATGACATTAGGCTTTTCTGGCGCTTCAAACTGAATTTCCTTAGCATCAATCAGGTCTTGTAACTTGTTCTTCAAGACCCAGAAGTTATCTGTATCATGCCCCGGGCTATCAGAATGAAAAGCACAGCGGGCATTCGGATCGTACATCGGTGATGTTGTATTTAGACTCTTCGGGGCCTCCCTCGGAATCACCAAGTTGGTTTTCAATAACTGCGGCAGAATTTGGGATAAAGTCATGTTGAGCTGAGTGAATTGTCTTCGTGGCCTCTCGGCCCTTGGTTGATTGTTGCGTTGTGCGGCACCAGCAGGTCTTAATATAAGCACCACATTAACAGCTTGGCGGCGTTCAGGTCTATTCTGGCTTTTTGAACTGTAGACAGCACTGGACTCTTTCTTAAAAGGCTTCTTCTCGGTGCTCGATGAAGCACCCTTCTGTATTTTACCGGATTTGATACCGGCCTCAATCCTCTCCCCGATCATAATCAGCTCTGTAAACCCGGACGAAGAACTTCCAATCAGATGGTTGAAATACGGACCAGACAAGGTCCCCAGAAACATATCCACTAGCTCCCTATCGGCCAAAGGGGGTTGCACTCTTCCAGCGAGGTACCTCCACTTCTGAGCATAGTCTTTGAAACCTTCTCCCGCACCCATAGACATCCCCTGGAGTTGGGTACGCGTGGGAGCGAGGTCGACATTGTATTGGTACTGCCTGTAGAAAGCAGCGGCCAAATCTTCCCAACTTCGGATACTAGCTCCTTCCAGCTGGTAAAACCATTCAAGCTGAGTCCCTGAAAAATTGTCTTGAAATAAGTGGATCCATAGGTTCTTGTCAGCGGTGTATGGCTGAATCTTCCTAACATACGAATGGAGGTGCAATTTTGGACAAGAAACCCCTTCGTACTTAGCAAAGGCTGGTGCTTTGAACTTGTGGGGAATCACCACCCCTGATGACAGACCCAGATCACCAAAGTCCAGACCAGGCACTTTCTGAACTTCCATCGCACTCAACCGGTCTTCCAGTTGCTTATATTTATCCTCAGTCGGAGGATACTGGTCTTCGTCAAAGTCAGTCTGGTTGTCTGAAACCACAGGGCTAGGAGCCCTCCTTTCTTCCTGATTATCTCCCCCTCCAGATGAGTGGGTCAAATCAACCTCTTCCCGCAAATCGTTTCCGAATCTGTGACCCATATTAAATAGGATTGGCTTCTTCTTCTTCTTCTCTTTTAGGATAAGGGTCTTCAGATCTTGCTGACCCTTAGCCAAACTCATGAACAATTTCTGGAACTGGGTGTTTTGAGCTTCAGAGCCTTGATTGCTTGTTCAGTTGATGGTTCAGAAGACATGATGCTGAAATAAACAGCGAAGAAGATGAGAAAACGTGTAAGGGTACCTGTTATGAGGTGCATGGGAATGATATGCGCATGATATGATTTCAAAGACTTTTAGGGATTCAAATTCGTCAACAAAATGAAACACACTTTTATTAGATAAACCTTGAATTCAATTGTTCAACAAATGCCTTTAAGGCGTTACAAGAAAGAAAAACTGAAAAGTAAATCAAAACTAGAAATAATCAATAGACAATCAGTGCTCCCATGGTCGTTTCTTATCAGTGCGGACATAGTCATTGAGGATCCGCTCGTTCTCCAGCTGTCTTGTCAACTTCTGAATCTTCTGCTCTTGCTCGTGATATTTTTCTCTATAAGTATCCCGCTCTTCTCTCAGCTGCATCCATGATCTCTTTAATGCCCCAATGTCAGTAGGCATGTATGGATGGAGGATGGTAGGAGGAACTCCTTCTTCATCAGCAACCTCAACAATTATAGGCAAGACGACTTCGTACGAAATTCCCAGCTTTTGGGCACGGATTCGAACCCATCGGAGATATTGCTCCATCGGAAGAGAAGTCTTTGCACCCAGCTCGTGCGGATCAGACCTGTGTACTCTATCCCAAGCTCTTATGAACCTGCGGCATTTCTCATCACTATCTCCTTGGAAATCAAAGACAATACTAGGCATCAGCAACTCATGAGGTCCTTCCCTTCTAGCTCGCCCAAGCTGACGTAAGGCCAAGCACGGATTATAAGTGATCCCTCCATTGGTTCCTATAAGTGAGACATTGGGGTATTCCCCACAGCGATCAATGATAGCCACGTCTTCCATACCCTTAATAGTCCAAATGATGTCATTATGAGAGAGAGACATAATCCTATAGGCCCAGACCATGCCTTCCTTGTTCTTCAAAACTGATTTGGGGAGGTGAGAAATAAACCACCTCGCCAGCAATGGCACACGGCTCATAAGGGTTCCCCGCTTCTGAGCAGTATCGGCATAAAGAGAGTGAAGAATGTCACCCAAGAGAGTGGTTACTGGATTACCGGACATAAAAATCTTCATTGCATTCACGTCGACGAAAGCATCTGAGTTAGGAAACAATACCAAACCATATATGAGTAGAGCCAGAATGTCTTCAAATTCCTGGAAGTCTAGACTGTCCCAGAAATGATTAGCTTTACCAACCAAGAACTTAGTGAAAAAGCCTTTTGCTCCACTACGAGTTTCCCAATCAGACATTACCTCAGCCTTTGTCAGATGGAGGGCTGAAGCAATCTCTTCTGGCCTAAGGATCTTCTCCCAACCTGTGAACGGGGTTTGCTCCAGAATAGAGATACCAAGCAGATCAGAGAACTCTTCCAAGGTAGGGACCAACTGGTAGTCCGGAAAACTAAAGCAATGGTACAGAGGATCAAAGAACTGGACTAAGACACTCATCATTTGTTCATCCATCTTGGAGGTGACCAAACCAAGAAGGTGACCATGTCTTCTGATAAAGGAGGTAGTATTTGAAATCTTTGCAACCAATTCCTTGAGCTGAGTGGGAATCTGGACAAAGTTGATCTGAATGGTGTTTCTACGCATGGGTGTCGTGACCTACAAAATAGAACAAAGATGAATCCCTCCGGTCTTTGAAATAGGTTAGTCCAATGCAAGGTGCATGCAATGTTATGATGTCATGATGTCATGATAGAAAACACACCATAAGTATCCACAAATAGCAAACATGGTAAAGGCAAACAAGTCACACAGAGAGCCCTTAGATTTCAGGCTGGCAAGGAGCTTAGGTACTACCCTCTTTCAGTTCAGTTGGTTCAAACCTGTCCTAAAAATAGTAACCGGGTTCTAGAGGATCTCAATATCACTGACTACCCTTGATCGGTCATAATTCCAGTTTAGCAACCTTTTCTTGCAGCCGGAATCATCGCGAGAGTTTAATCTCAATGAGTGTAGCATACTGCTACTGTTCTATGGCCAAGTTGGTCAATTTAAAGGTTCTAAGGTCAGTTGGTGCTTAATGACCCCTTAGCAGACCCATATTCTCCTCGTTGCGCCACAAGGGATATCGGTACATACTAAAGTGTCACACCAACGTAGCTACTGCTTCAACCGTATCGGTCTACGCCGTACAATTCCCTCACATTTTATTGCTACTTACCTAAAGGGTATCCCCCAGATCCGAGTTAGGATCTATAGTAACTCTGATACAAGCCCAAAAATATAAAGCATACAAGTCAAGCAATTGAAAACAATATGAATTATTCCTAAGGTACACCCCACTTATAAAAGATACATCCCCAGCAGAGTCACCAGTTCTGTGATACGGTGGGAAGAACTGACTGTTTTTTGGAATTCTGGTTTGCATTTTGCGTTTGTTTTCGCAAAATGTCGCGGTAAGCAAAATTCGCCAGCAACTTTTATTTTATCCAACAAGGAAAGGAAAAAAGCACAGAAAAATTCCTTTTTCGAGATTTTTCTCGGGTTCGGGGGGTAGATTATAGAAAGGGAAGGTGTTAGCACCCTTCTATCCGTGGTTATCCACGGGCTCTTAGGTACTTGCTCAATTGTTTTCAAAATTGCTTTCTTTATGCTTGTGGGTTTGAAAAAAGTTTTTTATTTGAAACTTCGATTTAACTCTTGCTTCTGTCCTCAAGAGCGTATGAAGTGTTTTTGAAAACTTTGTTCGAAAAAGTGTAAGTGTGAAAAAGATTTTGTTTTTTTGAAAGAGCAAGTACTTAAGTACCATCTACCTACTCGAAAAAGGAATCGTTCTATGTTAATGTCCTTTAGACAATGCTATCCCACTATGAATGAGTAGGTAGCACCGTCGTCGTAGTTTTAGGGTCAATTCGAATGAGGGACGTGCGGTCACTAAAGCAATGTTAAGACGCTTTAGCGGTAACCCTAATGTCTTACATCATTTATTTGAGGCAACAATATCTGAGGCAACCGTTTCGAGGCGACTATGATCTTTTAGACAAGAGGACGACCTCTAAAGTGACCTATACTCAATGGCCGCGTACGAAGGCAACCAAGTGGGGTGTACCCTAAGAGTGCGCATGTGCGAGTGTATCGTTTTCAGTTATTTTTATCTTTGTACATGTTAAAGGTGATCTAAGTTGATTTTTGGTTAAAACATTCAGTCTTGTCATGCCATCCTATTATCAAACGTCTAACAGTTATAACTTGCAGAAATAAAATGCGGAATTTAAATTACAAGGCGTCGGGTATTTACATCTCCAAAGACAAACCCTTTAAAAATAAATAAAGCGATAAAATAAATAAAAGTCCTATTAACTATTACAAACTGGGAGCAAGTACATTATTGGATAAAAATAAACAACGCGTGCGGGAAATTTAATCGAGCGCAAATTAGGGTTTTGACCCTTTAAAGAAGACATCTTTTTGTTGTTTTTATTTTAAGAAAGAAATAAATCCTAAATTAATTACTAAATTTAATTAATAAATTAATTAATAAAAATAAATTGTTTTTGGGATTTTGTTATTTTAAGAAAGAAAAATAAAATAATTAAGTTAGTAATTAAAACCTAATTAAATCTAATTTAATTTTAATTATTTAAAAAAAAATAGGTTAAAGTTATTCTAATTAAAACCTAAATTAATTAATAAAAATAAAAATTTGATTGAATAAAAATATTTTTGTGGTTTTTTTATTTGATAAAGAAAAGAATTTTGATTGGTTAGTAAATTAGATAAAAATGATAAAACAATTAAAATAAATAAACAAAGTAAATAAAAGAGGGAGTATGGGCCTGAAATTTGTGGTGTAGATAGCATTTGGGAGGCCCATTAGAGTTGGCCTTGTTGGACTTCCTAGAATCTGGTGTGCACGCGTTGACCAATGCCTTGGTGGTCCTTCCATCCCCAACCATCAGATCTGGCCATTGGCCATCTGTCCCTTGGATGCACGAGGATGTATGGTGGGCTGTAAGCCAATATATGCACAAGAACACTTGAAAGGAAAAATTAATAAGAAAGTGGGGGACCTGGTATTCGAACCCAGGTCTTGTAGGATAATGCTTCGCTTGCCTTGACACTACGCTGCTTTGTTTTGTTTGTTAGTAATATACAAATAAAACATAAATATAATAAAAACAAGTCATATGCCAGCAAAACAAAAAATACGCGAAAATTATTTGGATTGGCCAATCGGAGGAGGACACGATCTCATCCCTGTCCTCAGACCTGTAACAACATTACCTGCGGATTTGAATCTGCAACAAAAAATGCAGGCTTATGCTAAAAATCTCTCCAGGCTAAATAAATCCATTCCAAGAACATGGTTGGATTCGTTATGGCCTCCTGATTACAGCCATGTTCTTCTTGAGCCCTAATTTTGCCTGAAACAGAAAACCCCAAAAATGCTTCCAAGAACCCTAGCTATGGCGTTTTACATTACAGGTTAGATAAACAAAATTGAATGATGCAAATAGCTTGGAAATGTTGTGAGGATTACAAATATGCCAATAGTTTGTTCAAATGATGCAAGAATGGAGAGTTACGATTTCAAGAACAGGGGTGTTTATCGTGACACTTACAACGCGCTATGGGGTCTGATCGAGCATGCTTTTGATCCAGGTAGATTGAATGAACACCCAGGAAGAGATTGGGACAGGTCTCAGCTTCTGAAAATGCCTCTAGCTATGAATTCGATTCCAAGCTTTTTAGTGAATTTTCAACTTTTGTCTTGCCTCTGCCTGCAGCCTCTAACCCTTGTCTCGATTGCTTTGGCTTCCTTATGTAGTGTATAGTGTATTAGGGTAAGAATTATGAATCAAATCCTCTCATATCAATGCATACATATTTAATTTGATCTCCTCTTTAAAACCTTCCAAATCTGCCAAATTTCAATCTTTTTGCCCATGATTTTGTTTGATTCAAGTTTGATGATGATAATCAAAACCTGAAACAGCCAAAAAATCTTATGTAATCAAAGTTTTGGATTTTATATGATTTTATTTGATTAAAAATGAATAAATTCAATAAAAAAATCAAATAAAATAATAAAAATGAAATATGAGCTCATGGCTGAAGCTAGGACACGTGGGCAATGATACAAGCTCAAATCAAGTGGAAAAGAATGGGCCCATTTGACAAAATTTGATGTTTTGGGGATAGTTGACTTTTGGCAATTTTGCAAAAATGCCCAATTTCAACAATGCATAACTTCTTCAATTTTGAACTTTTGGAAGTGTTCTTGGACTTTTTAGAAATCTTGAGATGTCCTCTAACCAACCCTTTTTGTCTCATCTCATTTTGATGTTCCATGTTCAAGTTATAAGCTTTCGCAGAAAAGGTGTTTTTATTGACTTTCAAAAATGACCTATAATGTCCAAATTTATAACTTCTTGTGAGTGCATTTTTTGATCTTGGGATATGAAGATGGATTGTACGAAATTGAATCCTCTTCAAAATGAGCTTTGGACGGGTCATTTCTCATAAAGTATGAGAAAGTTATGCTTGGTCAAAGTTGAGTTGACTTTTCCTACAAAACCCTAATTTAGCAACTTTTGAGTCTTGATGAATTATGAGCAATCCTTGATGAATCATGATCAACCCTTGATCAAATGATGAAATATCCTCCAAAATGAGAATGTTGACAAAAAATCTTGAAGTTTGACTGTATTGGGGTCACAGTTGACTTTTGCCCTAGCACAGTCGATTTTTGGACCTTTGAGCAATTGACTGAGCAAACTTCCTCTGCAAGGCTTGAAACATGACATGGATGACCTTGAGAACATATTAGGAAATTAGGGAGAAATTGAGGTCATTTGGATCCAAATATCTTGTTGCAACACAAAACCCTAATTTGGGGTTGATTGTCTTAGGAGATAGCTTGTCTGTCCAACTCTTGAGCAAACTTGAGCAACTTGGAGATTTTTCTTGCAATGTCTTGAGAAACATGAGAGGAAAAATTTTGGGGTGCAACACCGAGAGGCATGGTCGTCTTCTCAACTTAGTCACTGCCAACACTGAGGAGGATATGCTGAAAGTTCTCTTCTAGTTCTTTGACCCTTTGCATCATTGCTTCACATTTCCTAACTACCAACTTGTGCCTACTTTGGAGGATTTTTCTCAACTCTTGAGGATTCCTATTCTCAATCGACTACCCTTCAACGGTACGGAAAGAGATCCAAAGCCAGAAGAGATTGCTCAAGACTTACACTTGCACTCCTCTGATGTCACAACACATTGGGAAACGAGAAGTGGTGTCAAAGGTTTCTTGTCAAAGTTTCTGTTTGAGAAGGCCCAAAGCTGCTAGAATTCCTTGGACTTACAAGCTTTTGAGGAGATTGTAGCTCTTCTCATTTATGGGAAGGTCTTGTTCCCTAACCCTGATCAACTCATAGATGTGAGTGCTGTCAAAATCTTCATGGCTCGCAACCCAGTGCCTACATTGCTTGGGGATATCCTCCACTCTTTTCATACTCAAACAATGAGGAAAGAGGTGTTCTCATGTGTTGCACTCCTCTACTCGCAAGGTGGTTTATTTCTCACCTTCCCCATCAGTTTTGAAGAATGAGCAAGGTCTGAGGTGGTCACAACGGTTAATGACAATTAACCATTCAGATATCCATTGTGTTGTACCCCAAATTTTGACCTAAGACGTCGTCTCCTATCTGCATCTTTACATTACATTTGTTTTGATCCATCGATTTTGAATTTCGTGACTTTTTCGGGCCAAGAGCTATTTATGCTGAACATTGAATCATTTAATCGATTCGTGCAAAAAATGATGTTTATTAATTATCTATTATCTAAAACTTAAATAATTGAAATTCATTTTTTGATTATTATTTAGTTTAAAGATGTAGGGATAATAAAATGAACATCAGAGAAGAGGCGCATTAGTTGTGCGGACGTTTCATTTATTTACTCATTATTTTTAAATTTAAGTAACTAGAATTTATTCTTAGTTATTCTATAATTTAAAGGTTATGAATAATATAAATAAGCATTTGAGGAAATTCATTGGTCAATAACGACTGTTTAATCGTTCGTCGCTCTAGGTTAAATAATTGAACTCCTATTTTAATTATTATAACTTAGTTGAGAATGATGGATTAAATAATCGAAGGTATTGGTTGGTCAATGATAATTATTATTTATCTGTTTATTATTTTGAATGTAGGTAATTGGAGATTTGTTTTCAATTATTATTCGTTTGGATAAAATAATAAACGATAAATAAATAAAGAAGAAGAATTAATGGACAAATAGTTTCTTTTATTCATTTTTTTTTGGTACAAGTTATTTTGTAAATATTGTATATATTACAGTAAATTACAATAATGAATTGACAAAATTAAAATGAAAAAAAAAAAACTAGTCTATCTTAATTCTAAAGCTTCCAATCCAATGCGTGTCCGCTCATTTAATTTTACCTGCACAATTAAAAGAAAAGAATTAGAATTCAAATAAATAATTAAATACAGAAAATAAATTTTAATGTTCATCATTAAATGTAATGGCCGGAATCAGTTATTTTATTTTTTTGCAAATCACGGGATTACTCCCGGTTCACAAAAAAAGAAAAGGATTTTAAAGCATATGCATAAATTATTTTCCAAAAAAACTGCATACTTAAGCTAATCACATTAGTTTTTAATCCCAAATGTAATTTCAAAACATACAGCATAAGCAACAAATATGTAGTAACTACTATGCAAGCATGTTACTTGAACGTTTGCCTACACCAGCAGAAACAAAACAGAATTTGTATTAAAAGAAACATGCAGTTTGACCATACTTGCAAGCAATATGAAAATTCCTTTTTCATCATTTTCTGGCCATTACAGTTTCAGAAGTGTACAGCTTATCATCTTTTTATCAAAGCTATGCTGAGAGAAAAGAAAGAGAGATAGAGAATTGGTTTTGCAGGTTTAGCATAAGCATAAGGAGATATACAAGACAAACCAAGAAAATATAGCCAGTATAATTAATAACACAAAAGAGGAGTAGAGACAAATTGGGGGGACAGGGGTGCAGAGTGCTCAGAAAATCCCAGCAGTATTTTCAAATTTTTCAATCTGTGGCGTTCAAGAAGAAAAAAAGAACTGTTATATTAGACAACAAAAAGAAAACAAAGATATATATCTAACCTGAGAAGACAGCAGGACCAACAACAAAAAATCCACACAAGTTCTAAAGACACTATCCAAAGAACCATCCTGCATATCAAAACCTGCATATTCTAAAGACACTATCCAAAAACCATCCTGCACATGGCATAACCTGCATCTAGACTATACAAACAACAGTCCATTTTTTTTCAACATAACCTGTTATCGGCTAAACATTAGACCAGAGACCAAAACCACAAAATTGTGCCACACCAGAAATTTTCAGAAAAAACACAACAGGACTTCATTCAACAACAAGGCACAAGATTTGCAGCATACTATTAGAAGTGGGAAGGGAAGAGACTTACCTCGAGGAGTCATCACTCCGATAACTTTCGGACAGGTAACACCGTTATTATCACATTGTTGTTTTGGTCTTAGGACTTTTCATGGTATCATAAGGATTATATCCTGTGACTTTTCTCTACTTCTCAAATATTTTCTTGTTGTCATGAATCTCTCTTGTTGTCTGAGCCGTTTTGGAAATAGAATCACTTCCTAATCCCGTATTACATCAACCACCCCTCATCACCATTACTTCATCGTTATTTTTTAAAACTTCCATCTTTGCATATAGAATCACCGAACCACCTGCATCAATAATCGATAACATAAACCAGATCAAAAATCATTTCATGATATAGTTATCAGAGGAGTCCACAAATATAGACCGTAAAAAAGAGAACGCTCAAAACTCACCTCAAAAATATCCCTGCTAAAGTTACTGTATCTTCCTCCAACCTTCAACAAACCTGCATTCGAATAATACACAACAACGAAAACTATCTCAATCTCTCGATTCAGCGCCTTTGTTCTTTAGTTTAGGATTTTCTTCTTTCTCTTCTCTTTCACATAATCCCAGCAGCCCCCAAATTTCAAGCAATTGATAGCAGACCTCAAGAAAGAAGAATCACTTCCAAAAGAATCGACATCAATAAAATCAAACAAACTCTTCTGAAGATAATACTCAGTCATAACTCTATTAGCTTCCAAATGACTAACCACCCATCTCTTCTCCTCTTCCGCACAAACCCTATTCAAATTCTCCACAATGATACTCCCATAACACTCATTTCCATCATTAGCAGCAACAAAATCAGCTTCAGATTCCTTCGAATACCCCAACGACCGAATTCCACAACCACAAAAACCCAAAATTGAATCTCTCAAAATCTCACAACACTCAACTCAGATGCAAACCTTCCTCTCATTCAAACCCACGAAAATCACATAGCAACAAACCAAAAGAAGTAGAAGAAAAAAGAATCTTCTGATGATCTAAAGATAAAACCTTTGTGCAGCCTCGTTTCTGACCCAAGTATACCCTCACCCTTGCAAGTTTCTGTAACCGGTCGGCCACCGCGCCGTCCCGGTCTTCCCTATGCAACCCAAACCTGAGACCAACACCGCCTAACACCACAGGTCACCACCATAGGAGACCTCTCCACAGCCTCATTATTTCAAGCCTTATCTCAGACATCTGGATCCTAACTTCACCTTCACATTCTTACTCCTAGATCTAACATAATAGAAAAACCTAAAAGACTATAATCTAAATTCAACGGTGCAGAAGATCAATTCGAATTTAAAACCTTGGGGATAATATCCAAAACACTTCAAGCATTCGTATCGTGTGAAGAATGAAGTGTAAGGTTGAAGAATGACCAACCTATGAAGTTGAGAATCACTTATGTATTTGTTGCACGCGTCGAAGACGAGAATGAACTCCAAAAGTCCAGAGAATCTTGAATCAACAGTCGCTGTGTTTCACCGTGCGGAAGCCACAAAGAAAACACCTTCATCATCTCGTCATTCTCTGTTCTCTCCATTATTTTTCGATGAACTTCAATCCACCACCGCTCCCTTTCATCGATTCTTCTTTTCTTTCCTGCGTTTCCTTTTTCCTTCTTGCGTTCTGGCTTCGATTTGTGGCGTTGTTTTTGTTCTGGAAGTGAGATGCAAAGGCGATGGAGGGGTTTTTGTTGAATCCAGCGGCGGCGGCCATCATGCCCTCAGTCCCTAGGGTTTTCTTGTTACAAGTTTTGTGTTTCCCTCCCCGTGTTCTTCTTCCAACCGACCCGGCCCATCTCCCTTAACCCAGCTCGTTTCTCTTTTTTTTTTTTTTTTTGCTCAAGCCCATGCATTTGTTATTTGTGTACCCCCCTTTGGTTATTGTTACCTCTTTGTCTACTTTTAATCTCCTTAGCCTTTTTTAGATTATTGTCAATTTAGTTAACTTGGTAAGATCTAATAAAAGAAAAAGAAGAGATATGAGTTAATTAAACGATTTTAATAACTTGACTTTTTTTTATTTTATTAGTTTAAACTTTAAGGTTAATCTATTAATTTTAGTTTTTTTAACTAGATTTAATTTAAGAGCTTAAAGATTTAATCTAATTGTTTGATAACTCTTAAATAATACTCTGTGTATATAATAAAAACATAAAAAAAAATAGAACATATAAAACTTTAAAAAATATTTCTATTAATTCTCGTTACCTTTTATCATTAAAAATGCGTAAAAAGTGAAAACCAATTAAACTTTTTCTTTTCGCCTATTAAACAAAAATCATATAAAATGCATGTTCACGTTTAATTGTTGTGTATCATTTTCTGTTTAAATATCTCGCATTTACTTGATTATTCTGTTTGCGTCAATCCAAAGGGAATTGTCTAATTTTTGTTGACTTCATGTCCTCAAAAAACGATCAAGCGAATACCCTCATTTCATTGAAACTTAGGGTAATTTTTCCAAATATCCGATTTCTCCAAAACTCACACCTTTTAAGTCAAAAACTTCAACGTTAGGTTGTCGTATCTTCAAAAACCCGTCCGTATCCCTTTTTCGGCCAAAACGATTTATTTTCAAATCAAGCGATCAATTTTAAATAAAACAGATATTTCAAAAGGTTCCTATAGAGTACTATAGATGCATTGGGTGCTGATACCTTCCCATTGTATAACCAACCCCCGAACTCTCGATCTCTTTTCAAACGCTTTGTATTTGTATCTTACTTACATTGCATATTTAGGGTTTATTTCGCTCTTTTCCCTTTTCCTTTGGAAACAATAAAGCGCGGTGGCGACTCTTGCTTTTGCGAGACGAATTAATCAATAATTCGATCTCCGATTTACCCCGCTACATTTTTTATCGCTACAGAATTGGCGACTCTGCTGGGGAATAGATTGACCTCTTGCTGGTCCATCCCTAAGTGGGTTAAGCCTAATTTGTTTTATCTGTTTTACTATTATTTGATTTGCTTGATTATATGTTTAAATTGGGGTGTTTGGGTTTTTTGAAGGACAAATCCTATACCCGGATTAAGTAACACTTAAGGAATAGGACGGGCGGTATAGTCATGTTAACTTTGAGGGAGTAATCCCGAAGAAGGAGGCATGAGATCCCCCACTCAATGGAAGGCCCTCTTGAACTTAATATTTGTTTACCGAGTAATCGGGAAGACATTATTATTTTCGACCTAGGAGCCCGAGAAGTTGAGGACCGTAGAACCCTAACCCATCTTGGCCTTTTTAGGTGTAGCGCGGAGACTATCACGGAGTAATTCGGAAGTAGTTGTTACGCGATGCTACGCTCGGACGAGTTTCTCTTGAGAATATTGCTAATTATTGAGTAATCAAGACGTTGGTAATATCCGAAAGAGGGATGCAGACTCTGGGAACTCTTAGAACCTTGTCTTACAGGTGTGATCGAAACATTAGTACATACCTTTGGGTGGGCTTTACCCTCGACTCCATGCTGAACTTTGAACCTTTAAACCCCATGTTTGCAATTTGTGTGTGACTGTCGCATTATCATTCATTCATGCATTCATCAACATCTTTGTAAAAACTCGTTTTTCAAGGAACTTTGGAATGATTTTTGCAAACGTCTTAGGGTACTATGGAATTTGGAAGGAGAAATACTCGAAGCTTTAGCTTCAAAGAGCCCGAGATTGAAGAATTGAAGAGTTTGATTCCGAAGATAGAGAGTCCGACAGATTTTCAGAAGAAATATGGGTCCATCGTACCGCTCATGAAGCGCAAGATGAAGAAAGGCATCCTCAACACTTTGGTTCAGTTCTATGATCCCTTGTATCGATGTTTCACCTTCCCGGATTATCAGCTGATGCCTACCTTAGAGGAGTACTCTTATATCCTTGGTTTGCCGATCGTCGACCGTGTTCCTTTTTCCGGATTAGAAGAGGAGCCTAAATCTCATGAGATAGCAGCCATCACCCATCTGAAGAAGTCAGAGATAGAAGAGAATATGACTACGAAAGGAGGAATCCGGGGTTTGCCGGCTCAGTTTCTGTTGAAGAAAGCTCGTCATTTTGCTGATACAAAGGATACCGTTGCCTTCGAGGACGTGTTTGCTTTACTCGCGTATGGTCTTTTCTTATTCCCTAACATTGATAAATTTGTGGATGTCAATGCCATCAGGGTTTTCCTGATTGGAAATCCGGTCCCTACGCTGCTAGGAGATGCATATTACTCCATCCACCTGCGAAACTCTCGTCAAGGAGGAATGATTATTTGTTGCGTACCGTTGCTGCTAGGAGATGCATATTAAGCCGAACAGTATCCATGTGAGTGGTTTCTTCCTTCAGGAAGGACAAGATCATCAGACTGCTAAGAGAGAGATTGAAGGAGCTTGGCGCCATATCCACAAGAAAGGGAGAGATATGCTGGGACATAGAGGTGCCGTTTCTTTGGAACCTTACCTGCAGTGGGTCCGTGCTAGGGCTAATGCTCTCAAGATGCCGTATAAACTTGAGAAACCTTTGTTCCCTGCCATCGCACTATCATCAGTTGCTATCCCAATCGCAGATGTAGGAGAATATCAAGGGAACCTGGCTAGGATGAAGTCCAAGAGGGATGCTTGGAAGGAAAAGTACCATATGTCCGAATACGAGAATCGAGTCCTGACTCGACAGCTGAAAGAGAAGAAGGAGTTGTTGCTTATTCAAGACGGCCGATTCGTTGACCACGATGAGAAGCTTCGCCAGAAGGATGCCTTGTTGAAGAAATACGCGAGTGAAAGGAAGAGGAAAAGGGAATGTTCAGTAAACTTGGCTCTCGTTCCTAATCCACAAGAGGAAATCATCGATCGACTGATAGCGGAAAAGAAAGATTTAGAAGACTTTTATGAAGAAAAGATCAAGAAGCTCCGACTGCAGCTGGTGTTTGGTCCGTCATCTGAGGATTCTGAGTGAGCTTTAGCTTTAGTTTATTTTTTATTGATGTCATTTTGTAAAACTATGTAAAAGGGCTTCATGCTCCGAAGTTGTAATTTATTGTTTTCTTAAGGGCTTCATGCTCCGAAGTTGTAATTTATTGTTTTCTTAAGGGCTTCATGCTCCGAAGTTGTAATTTATTGTTTCTCTTAAGGGCTTCATGCTCCGAAGTTGTAATTTATTGTTTCTCTTAAGGGCTTCATGCTCCGAAGTTGTAACTTATGGTCTTATTTCGGGCTTCATGCTCCAAGTTGTAATTTACTGCTTCATGTTTTAAAATGTAATTTATCACTTTATTATGGTTTTCAGGTTGTAAGTTGTAATTTATTGCTTTCATTAGTGGATTTGTTATTCCAAGGTTGTAATTTACTATTCCAAATTGTAAGTTGTAATTTATCGTTTTCGATTGACGGATTGAGTTTTTGTTGTTCCAAATTCCTTTACCATTGATGAATGCAAAGTTACTAAAAGTTCCTTGAAAAACTTTTAAAATGAGTCATCATTTGCATCACCATCATGCATCATTTCACATTCCACATCACATGTTTTCTAGAGTCTCATTCTTGTTCTTTTTCCACCGAAGGTTGCCAAGCTGTCTCACCAACACGACACTCGGGCCAGTCGTCAGAAAAGAATGGAAGATTTGGAACAGGAAAATCAAGAGCTCCGTGGGGAAGTTGCTACGCTTCGTGCCGAGATGGAAAAGTTAACGGCATTGGTGGAAAGTTTGGTGGCTGTTCAGAATCAGCCATTGACTACGGCTGCCGAGATTCAGACTTCAACTCCAGTGGTTTCCGAGATTGTTATCGCTCCTGCCTCCGCAACTCAAATCAACTCTCCGATCCAACATCAGATGCCGAAAGGTTTTCCTTGGGGAATGCCTTACAGCTTCATGCCAGAGGGGTATCAGCCTACCGCCCAACCTATATTTCCACCTGCATTGTCTCTTCCTCAACCAGAGACGACTACACTGCCGCCAGTAATTCCATCTGTAACACCCTTTCCGCAACCAGTCATGACGACCGTTGCTCCGGTGATCCACTCAGTGCCATACTTGAACGAACCAGTTTATCCTGCCGAACCTGCTGAAAGTATGGGCCTTTTTGATAGAATGGAGGAATTTCAGGATCAGTTCCAGGAAATGCAGAAAGAGCTTAGAGCCTTGAAGGGGAAGGATCTGTTTGGGAAGAGCACACATGACCTCTGCCTGGTTCCGAATGTCAAGATTCCGGCGAAGTTCAAAACACCAGACTTTGAAAGATACAAGGGGGATTCGTGTCCTAGAAGCCATTTGACAATGTACGTGAGGAAGATGTCCACGTATTCTGATAATCATGATTTATTGATTCATTATTTTCAAGATAGTTTGACGGGTGCTGCCTTGAAGTGGTATATGGGATTGGACAGCATTCGAATCCGCAATTTTAACGATCTCAGTGAAGCCTTTGTCCATCAGTACAAGTATAATGTTGACATGGCGCCGGACAGGGATCAACTCCGGGCAATGTCGCAAAGAGACCGAGAATCTTTTAAGGAGTACGCCCAGAGGTGGCGCGAAATTGCTGCTCAGATCCATCCACCTCTGGAGGAGAAAGAGATGACTAAGATATTTTTGAAGACTTTGGGATCCTTTTACTATGAGAGGATGATAGCCAGCGCGCCCAGTGACTTTACCGAGATGGTGAGCATGGGTATGCGATTAGAGGAAGGAATTCGTGAAGGACGTTTGATTAAAGAAGGGAGTACGTCCAGCAGTGTGAAGAAGTTCGGAGGTGTTTTCCCGAAGAGGAAGGAGCAAGATGTTAGTGCTTTGTTTCCAGGTAGGCCTAGGAGAGGCTACTCTCACGTCGCGGCAGTCACTCCGGCTGTCCGCCCGGCTTTGGTAGCCCCATCTCATCAGATTCCGCCACCTCAACAACGACCTTTTCAACAGCAGCCTCGACAACAGGCCTATCCGCTCAGCAATCAGAATCGCTCGCCCAGAAAGCCGCAGTTTGATGCCATTCCTATGACGTATACTGAATTGTTTCCCGCTCTCATTAGAAAGAATCTCATCACAACAAAACCACCTCCTGTCGCACCGAACAGTGCTTCCCCGTGGTATAAGGCGGATCAATTCTGTGAATATCATCAAGGGTCACCAGGACACAACCTTGAGAATTGCTTTGCGTTGAAGGCGGATGTGCAGAGATTAATTAAGCATGGCATCTTGTCTTTTAAGGATGTGAATCCAAATGTCAGAGATAACCCTTTGCCCCGACATGGGGCAGCTTCTGTGAATATGGTGGAGGGTTGCCCCGGGAAGTTCAGAGTTTTCCAAGTCGAGCACATCAGAGAATCATTGATCAGGTTACACCAAAGTTTGAGAAGACTTGCCTTTGTTAGGCACCAACATGACTATGACGTTTGCCAGTTTTGTTCAAGAGAAGAGGATTGTCCTATTGTGAAGGAGGACATTCAGAAGTTGCTAGATCAGAGAATTATTACTATTACCTATGACCGAAATCCTGAAGATGAAGTGAATGTGATAACCCCACAGTTTAATTTACCAGAATCAGTAGAGATTGCTTACAACAGCCAGACTGCGTCTGCTGATCCTTTGATTATTTATCCACCTGGCCCTGTGCCTTATAGCTCAGACCAAGCCGTGCCGTACAAGTATAACGCCACCATGATCGAGAATGGGGTGGAGGTCCCCATACCAACTAGACTGTCTTTCGTTAATATTGCCGATGTAAGTAGAGTGACAAGAAGTGGGCGTGTTTTTGCCGCGGTATCGACAAGAAGACCAGAAGTTCAAGTAAGGAGGCCCATGCCGGCGGAGATCCCTGTAAGAAATGAACCAAGGGTTGAGGTAGGTCGATCCAGTGAACCTATCCCTCACCCTGAAGAAGATGAAATCTTAAAGCTTATCAAAAGAAGCGAGTATAAAATTGTGGACCAGCTTCTGCAAACACCTTCCAAGATTTCCTTGCTTGCCTTATTGAGAGATTCTGGGGCACACAGAGAAGCCTTGATGAAAGTGTTGGACCAGGCGTTCGTAGACCATGATGTGACAGTTGATCAGTTTGACGGGATTGTGGGGAATATAACCTCGTGTAACAACTTGGGTTTCAGTGATGAAGAACTCCCGGAGGAGGGGAGAAACCATAATATGGCTCTGCACATTTCAGTAAGTTGTGGGAACGATACCTTATCAAGCGTGTTAGTGGATACCGGCTCGTCATTGAACGTGATGCCCAAGACCACGTTGTCTCGACTTTCATATCCAGGTGCTCCTATGAGGCCTAGCGGGGTAATTGTTAAAGCCTTTGACGGTTCCAGGAAGACGGTTATCGGTGAAGTGGATCTTCCCATAGTGATTGGTCCCCATACTTTTCAAATCACTTTCCAAGTGATGGACATCCGTGCTGCTTATAGTTGTTTATTGGGCCGTCCCTGGATCCATGATGCCGGGGCAGTCACTTCCACGCTCCATCAGAGATTAAAATTTGTGAGGCATGGGAAACTAGTGATGATTGGGGGAGAGCAGGCCATGGTGGTAAGTCATTTATCATCGTTTTCTTTTATTGATGCTGACGAGGACGTCGGGACCCAGTTTCAGGGCCTATCTGTTGCTAAGGATACCGTGAAGAAGCAGGGGGCGTCCATCTCTTCTTTTGAGGATGCACGGCGAGTAGTGGAGAGTGGTTCGGCCGAAGGATGGGGCCAGGTGTTGACGTTACCCGAGAATAAGTCTGGGGAAGGTTTGGGTTTTCATCCAATAGCTGCAAGGGTCAAGAAAGAGGTGGTTGTTCGTCCAATTCAAGAGGTCTTTCGGAGTGCAGGGTTTGTACATCCTGAGGTTGATGCTGTCATAGATGATGATTCCGAGGAGGATTTGCCCGTGTTTGTGACGCCTGGATTGGCTTGCCAAAACTGGATAGCTGTTGATATTCCTGTGGTTATGCACGTTTCCGAGTAATGTTTTGTTCATTTTTTCTTAAAAAAATCGCTCTGCCCAAGGCGAAACGTATTTGGTGTCGGGCTATGAAAGAATAACTCCTTTTGCTCTGCCCAAGGCAAAAGAGAGATGTCTGGGCTTGTCGTTTCGAGTATTTCCTCTTTAATGAATAAAAATGTTATTTTGTCCACTGCTGTTTTATTTTTTTTCGGGAAATAATAATGAAAATTGATTAAGAGCATTTTGTTTTATTTGCACAAATCGATTTCTAAAATAAAGCATAATCATGTGTGCAGATTACTTCATGACTTAACCATCGAAAACAATGATCCTATGCCCTCTCCCAACTTTGAATTCCCTGTGTTCAGAGCCGAAGGAGAGGATGATGAAGAGGTTCCTGTTGAGATTTCCCGTTTGATTGAGCAAGATGAGAAGGTCATTCAACCATTTGAAGAACCTGTAGAGTTGGTCAACTTGGGTGATGAAGAGGATAGAAAGGAAGTCAAAGTCGGAGCTTTGCTTATCCCGGAAGTTAAGGAGAAGATGTTGGAGCTTCTCAGAGAGTATGTTGATGTGTTTGCGTGGTCTTACCAAGATATGCCAGGGTTGGACAACAACATTGTGGAGCATCGTTTACCTTTGAAACCTGAATGTCCACCGGTCAAGCAGAAGTTGAGAAGGACTCGTCCTGACATGGCCGACAAGATTAAAGAAGAAGTTCAGAAGCAGATCAACGCAGGTTTTCTTGTGACGTCGGTCTATCCTCAGTGGTTAGCCAACATCGTGCCTGTTGCTAAGAAGGATGGTAAGGTTCGGATGTGTGTAGACTACAGAGATCTGAACAGGGCTAGTCCGAAAGATGATTTCCCATTACCTCATATTGATGTATTGGTCGACAGTACTGCCAAGTTCAGAGTTTTTTCTTTCATGGATGGTTTCTCTGGTTACAACCAAATCAAAATGGCGCCGGAAGATATGGAAAAGACCGCTTTCATTACACCGTGGGGAACTTTCTGTTATCGAGTTATGCCGTTTGGTTTGAGGAACGCTGGTGCAACGTACCAAAGGGCCATGACTGCTTTGTTCCACGACATGATGCATAAGGAGATCGAGGTGTATGTGGATGATATGATTGCCAAATCACAGACTGAAGAAGATCACTTGGAGCATTTGTTAAAGCTATTCCAGCGTCTGAGAAAGTACAAACTCCGTCTGAATCCCAATAAGTGCACTTTTGGCGTTCGTTCAGGAAGACTTTTAGGTTTCATTGTCAGTCAGAAAGGTATTGAAGTAGATCCCGATAAAGTCAAAGCTATTCGGGAAATGCCCGCACCCAAGACGGAAAAACAAGTAAGAGGATTCCTTGGGAGATTGAATTACATTTCTAGGTTCATATCTCACATGACTGCTACTTGTGGGCCGATTTTCAAGCTTCTCCGCAAGAACCAAGGATGTGTGTGGACAGAGGATTGTCAAAAAGCTTTCGATAGTATCAAAGAATATTTGCTCGAGCCTCCCATTTTGATTCCTCCGGTGGAAGGAAGGCCCTTGATTATGTATTTGACCATATTAGAGGATTCCATGGGATGTGTGCTTGGTCAACAAGACGAGACTGGAAAAAAGGAGCATGCTGTATATTATCTGAGTAAGAAATTCACAGACTGTGAGTCTCGATACTCATTGCTTGAGAAAACCTGTTGTGCTTTAGCCTGGGCTGCTCGCCGTCTGCGCCAGTATATGATTAATCACAC
This sequence comes from Vicia faba, assembly GCA_948472305.1. NCBI lineage: Eukaryota > Viridiplantae > Streptophyta > Magnoliopsida > Fabales > Fabaceae > Vicia > Vicia faba. The sequence continues at coordinate 156,215,707 of OX451735.1, read as the reverse complement.
TACTTGGTTGATCTCCAAAATGGACCCAATCAAGTATATCTTTGAGAAGCCCGCCTTATCTGGAAGGATAGCCCGTTGGCAGATGTTGTTATCTGAGTATGACATTGAGTATCACACTCAGAAAGCGATCAAAGGGAGTATTTTGGCCGATCATTTGGCCCACCAACCAATTGAAGACTACCAGTCCATCAAGTTTGACTTCCCCGATGAAGATGTTATGTACTTGAAAGCCAAAGATTGTGAAGAGCCGTTACCCGAAGAAGGACCTGATCCTGAATCCCGTTGGGGTTTAATATTTGACGGAGCTGTGAATTCCTATGGAAATGGAATTGGGGCAATCATCGTTACTCCCCGAGGTACTCATATCCCGTTCACGGCAAGACTGAAGTTTGACTGTACGAACAACATGGCGGAGTATGAAGCGTGTATTATGGGTCTCGAAGAAGCAGTGGACTTGAGGATTAAAATTCTTGATATTTATGGAGATTCGGCGCTGGTGATTAATCAAATCAAAGGAGAATGGGAAACTCGTCATCCTGGTTTGATCCCGTACAGAGACTATGCTAGAAGGTTGTTAACTTTCTTCAACAAGGTGGAATTGCATCATATCCCTAGGGATGAGAATCAAATGGCGGATGCTTTGGCTACTTTGTCTTCAATGTTTCAAGTGAGTGATTGGAACGACGTGCCTACAATCCGGGTTATGCGCCTCGACCGACCTGCTCATGTGTTCGCAGTAGAAGAGGTCACCGATGACAAACCTTGGTTCTATGACATCAAACGTGTCCTTCAAACTCAAGAGTACCCGCCCGGGGCATCCAACAAAGATAGGAGGACGTTGAGAAGATTAGCAAGCAGTTTCTTTCTCAATGAAGAAGTGTTGTATAAGAGGAATTACGACATGGTCTTGCTCAGATGTGTAGACAGACGTGAAGCAGACATGCTGATGCAAGAGGTGCACGAAGGGTCCTTTGGCACTCATGCCAATGGACACGCAATGGCTAGAAAGATGTTGAGAGCTGGTTACTACTGGATAACCATGGAATCTGATTGCTGCAAGTATGTGAAGAAGTGTCATAAATGCCAGATTTATGCGGACAGGATGCACGTACCGCCGACCCTCCTCAATGTTATATCTTCACCTTGGCCTTTCTCCATGTGGGGCATTGATATGATTGGGATGATTGAACCCAAAGCTTCAAATGGTCACCGTTTCATCTTGGTGGCGATCGATTATTTTACTAAGTGGGTGGAAGCCGCCTCTTATGCTAATGTAACCAGACAGGTGGTAGTCAGATTTATCAAGAATCAGATTATTTGTCGGTATGGTATCCCGAGTAAGATCATCACTGACAATGGGTCGAATTTGAATAACAAGATGATGAAGGAGCTTTGTGAAGAGTTCAAAATCGAGCATCATAATTCCTCTCCTTACAGGCCGAAGATGAATGGGGCTGTCGAAGCTGCTAACAAGAATATCAAGAAGATCGTCCAGAAGATGGTGGTAACTTATAAGGACTGGCATGAAATGCTTCCGTTTGCTTTACACGGGTATCGTACTTCAGTTCGAACTTCAACAGGCGTGACCCCTTTCTCCCTAGTTTATGGTATGGAAGCAGTACTCCCCGTGGAGGTTGAGATTCCATCTCTGAGAGTGTTGATGGAAGCCAAGCTTTCCGAGGCCGAATGGTGTCAAAGTAGGTACGATCAGTTGAATTTAATTGAAGAAAAGAGATTAACGGCTTTGTGTCACGGTCAGTTGTATCAGCAAAGAATGAAGAAGGCTTTTGATAAGAAGGTTCGGCCGCGCGAGTTCAGAGAAGGTGACCTCGTGCTCAAGAAGATATTATCTTTCCAACCCGATTCTAGGGGCAAATGGGCTCCGAACTATGAAGGACCGTTTGTTGTTAAGAAGGTTTTCTCCGGAGGTGCCATGATTCTCGCCAATATGGATGGCGAAGACCTCCCGCGTCCCCTGAACGCCGATGCAGTCAAGAAGTATTTCGCTTAGGCAAATTCCTGGTCAAACCAGTCTTGGCATCTGAACATATTCTGGAATTCAAAGTTGTTAGGGAGAATAGTGATCATTGTTTTGTATGACCTCTTATTTCACATACTATTTCCCCGAACTTTTGTAAACCGTTGGAGTCGCATTGTTAGCGAACTACCATCGTATTAATGAAATTTGAGCATTTACCTTTTGTGGGCAAGATTTTAATATCTTTATGGAAATACTTGAAACAAATTTACTTAAAATATTCTTATTTCTAAAATGTGTCGTGAATAACGAAAGGAATATTAACAGTCGTTCCGAAAATGGTCAAGCCATGAAATGCAAAACAGTACAGTAATTTATACTTGCATGATGAATTTGTTTTCTTTCAAAATCGTCACGAAGTGTTGGCTGTGTACATGCTTGGTTATGGTGGTGCTAAACTTGGTGATTCCCCAGTTGTTCCAGTTAAGTGTGGTTTTAGCTACCTTTATTTGGGAGATGTTGAAGTGCGGTACACTTCATCTTATGCCATTGGTTTATTGTTGCTAGAAGTTTGGATTTGGTTGTTCGTCTCTTCAGAAGACTTGGGGCCTTGTAGCGTGACATCTTCCGACGTTGCTTCGTATTCCGTCTATCTTCCATCTTTTCAAGAGTGGCCGAGTGTTTACGTTGCTATGACACCTTATTACCTCCAAGATATCCCATCTGTCTGTTTTGTCAGCATATACATGACATTCACTTATTCATCCACACTTGCATCATGCACACACAGTTGTATTTGTTAACGTCATTAAATTCGTACACCTTAGTTGTGTCCTTTTCAAATAACGTATTTGATCCTTCCAAATAGGGTGTCAGCTTAAGCATAAAGTGCGCCTCCTTTCTAGTTCCCCAACTGAGCTAATCCTCGTGGAGGATTTTTATTTTAGCTTACCTTGTCCATTTCTCGATAGGATAATTTCCCCAATCGATTTACTTTCTCATTTGGGAGGAGTCTTGTTTGACTGTTTTCTCTCTGGTTACTCCTGGATGAAGTTGTTGCCTCTTGCATAGGCTACCTCAGTGTTTTTCCCCAGTGAAGTTGCGACCTAGACGGTTGGTGCATTTATTTCGCACGTTTAAATATGTGATCTCCTCGGGAAGGATTGATTCAGGGTCTCTTTGATGAAGATTTTATTCTCTGCCAATATCATCGCAGTTCTCCTCTGAATTATGTTGGAAAACGGCAAGCGGTAGCTCTTCACGAGCAGCTTGTACGTTACTATCTTCGACAAGCGCCGAGCAGTAGTTCTTCATGAGCTACTAGTGCGTTATTTTAGCTTTCGACAAGCGCCGAGCAGTAGTTCTTCATGAGCTACTAGTGCGTTATTTTAGCTTTCGACAAGCGCCGAGCAGTAGTTCTTCATGAGCTACTAGTGCGTTATTTTTAGCTTTCGGAAAGCGCCAAGCAGCAGTTCTTCATGAACTACTAGTGCGTCAGTTATGACTTTGTGAAAGCGCCGAGCATCAGTTCTTCATGAGCTACTAGTGCGTCATCGTCATTTTATCCTTTTTGGGAAGCGCCGAGCATCAGTTCGTCATGAGCTACTAGTGCGTCATCGTCATTTTATCCTTTTTGGGAAGCGCCGAGCAGCAGTTCTTCATGAACTACTAGTGCGTCATTTACTTTTTTTTTTTTTTTTTTTTTTTTTTTTTTTTTTTTTTTTTTTTTTTTTTTTTTTGAAAGCGACAAGCAGCAAACCCTTCATGAGTTACCAGTACGTGTTACCAGTACGTTATTATTCTTCGGAAAACAGCAAGTGGTAGCTTCTTTATTTGAGCAACTTGTTCGTTATCGGTATTTTCTTTGGACGACAGCAAGCGGCAGCTTCTTTATTTGAGCAACTTGTTCGTTATCGTTATTATTCTTCGGAAAACAGCAAGTGGTAGCTTCTTTATTTGAGCAACTTGTTCGTTATCGGTATTTTCTTTGGACGACAGCAAGCGACAGCTTCTTTATTTGAGCAACTTGTTCGTTATCGGTATTTTCTCTGGACGACAGCAAGCGGCGGCTTCTTTATTGGAGCGACTTGTTTGTTATCGGTATTTTCTTTGGACGCCAACAGCTGGCAATTTTCTTTATTTGAACAACCTTCGTATCTACAGTCTTATCACCTCAGCATTAATGAGTATACCTCTGAAATCTCGCAGAGAAGTCTGATACGAATCTACACCTCCAGAAGTCGGTAACCAGTTATCAGCAATTCGATACTCCCTGTCTACCGTCGACCTTGAGTTGCGAATTCACCATTTGGATCAATAATCTGTTACGGCCTATGCAAGGTGCTCTCTTTGTTAGGGTTAGAGGTTGTGTTCCCTCGTTTTTATTCGCTGTCAGGAGTCTGTCGTTTGAAGTCGATAGCTTGTTCCCCCAGTAGCGTATGATTCATGTCTCGGTGTTTTGTTGGTATTCGATTCCTCCAACGTTTGTCTTGTTTCATACAATATTTTTTCTCTGTGAATTCAACATTACATTCATATCACCGCATGATAACGGCATCTTAGGACAAAATTTGCGAAATTATGTATTTAAGTACCTTCAATCTCGTCGAGACGAAGACTTTAATCTTCATATCTCCGGATAGAAGGAACTTAAATAGGGGCAGCTGTTGTACCCCAAATTTTGACCTAAGACGTCGTCTCCTATCTGCATCTTTACATTACATTTGTTTTGATCCATCGATTTTGAATTTCGTGACTTTTTCGGGCCAAGAGCTATTTATGCTGAACATTGAATCATTTAATCGATTCGTGCAAAAAATGATGTTTATTAATTATCTATTATCTAAAACTTAAATAATTGAAATTCATTTTTTGATTATTATTTAGTTTAAAGATGTAGGGATAATAAAATGAACATCAGAGAAGAGGCGCATTAGTTGTGCGGACGTTTCATTTATTTACTCATTATTTTTAAATTTAAGTAACTAGAATTTATTCTTAGTTATTCTATAATTTAAAGGTTATGAATAATATAAATAAGCATTTGAGGAAATTCATTGGTCAATAACGACTGTTTAATCGTTCGTCGCTCTAGGTTAAATAATTGAACTCCTATTTTAATTATTATAACTTAGTTGAGAATGATGGATTAAATAATCGAAGGTATTGGTTGGTCAATGATAATTATTATTTATCTGTTTATTATTTTGAATGTAGGTAATTGGAGATTTGTTTTCAATTATTATTCGTTTGGATAAAATAATAAACGATAAATAAATAAAGAAGAAGAATTAATGGACAAATAGTTTCTTTTATTCATTTTTTTTTGGTACAAGTTATTTTGTAAATATTGTATATATTACAGTAAATTACAATAATGAATTGACAAAATTAAAATGAAAAAAAAAAAACTAGTCTATCTTAATTCTAAAGCTTCCAATCCAATGCGTGTCCGCTCATTTAATTTTACCTGCACAATTAAAAGAAAAGAATTAGAATTCAAATAAATAATTAAATACAGAAAATAAATTTTAATGTTCATCATTAAATGTAATGGCCGGAATCAGTTATTTTATTTTTTTGCAAATCACGGGATTACTCCCGGTTCACAAAAAAAGAAAAGGATTTTAAAGCATATGCATAAATTATTTTCCAAAAAAACTGCATACTTAAGCTAATCACATTAGTTTTTAATCCCAAATGTAATTTCAAAACATACAGCATAAGCAACAAATATGTAGTAACTACTATGCAAGCATGTTACTTGAACGTTTGCCTACACCAGCAGAAACAAAACAGAATTTGTATTAAAAGAAACATGCAGTTTGACCATACTTGCAAGCAATATGAAAATTCCTTTTTCATCATTTTCTGGCCATTACAGTTTCAGAAGTGTACAGCTTATCATCTTTTTATCAAAGCTATGCTGAGAGAAAAGAAAGAGAGATAGAGAATTGGTTTTGCAGGTTTAGCATAAGCATAAGGAGATATACAAGACAAACCAAGAAAATATAGCCAGTATAATTAATAACACAAAAGAGGAGTAGAGACAAATTGGGGGGACAGGGGTGCAGAGTGCTCAGAAAATCCCAGCAGTATTTTCAAATTTTTCAATCTGTGGCGTTCAAGAAGAAAAAAAGAACTGTTATATTAGACAACAAAAAGAAAACAAAGATATATATCTAACCTGAGAAGACAGCAGGACCAACAACAAAAAATCCACACAAGTTCTAAAGACACTATCCAAAGAACCATCCTGCATATCAAAACCTGCATATTCTAAAGACACTATCCAAAAACCATCCTGCACATGGCATAACCTGCATCTAGACTATACAAACAACAGTCCATTTTTTTTCAACATAACCTGTTATCGGCTAAACATTAGACCAGAGACCAAAACCACAAAATTGTGCCACACCAGAAATTTTCAGAAAAAACACAACAGGACTTCATTCAACAACAAGGCACAAGATTTGCAGCATACTATTAGAAGTGGGAAGGGAAGAGACTTACCTCGAGGAGTCATCACTCCGATAACTTTCGGACAGGTAACACCGTTATTATCACATTGTTGTTTTGGTCTTAGGACTTTTCATGGTATCATAAGGATTATATCCTGTGACTTTTCTCTACTTCTCAAATATTTTCTTGTTGTCATGAATCTCTCTTGTTGTCTGAGCCGTTTTGGAAATAGAATCACTTCCTAATCCCGTATTACATCAACCACCCCTCATCACCATTACTTCATCGTTATTTTTTAAAACTTCCATCTTTGCATATAGAATCACCGAACCACCTGCATCAATAATCGATAACATAAACCAGATCAAAAATCATTTCATGATATAGTTATCAGAGGAGTCCACAAATATAGACCGTAAAAAAGAGAACGCTCAAAACTCACCTCAAAAATATCCCTGCTAAAGTTACTGTATCTTCCTCCAACCTTCAACAAACCTGCATTCGAATAATACACAACAACGAAAACTATCTCAATCTCTCGATTCAGCGCCTTTGTTCTTTAGTTTAGGATTTTCTTCTTTCTCTTCTCTTTCACATAATCCCAGCAGCCCCCAAATTTCAAGCAATTGATAGCAGACCTCAAGAAAGAAGAATCACTTCCAAAAGAATCGACATCAATAAAATCAAACAAACTCTTCTGAAGATAATACTCAGTCATAACTCTATTAGCTTCCAAATGACTAACCACCCATCTCTTCTCCTCTTCCGCACAAACCCTATTCAAATTCTCCACAATGATACTCCCATAACACTCATTTCCATCATTAGCAGCAACAAAATCAGCTTCAGATTCCTTCGAATACCCCAACGACCGAATTCCACAACCACAAAAACCCAAAATTGAATCTCTCAAAATCTCACAACACTCAACTCAGATGCAAACCTTCCTCTCATTCAAACCCACGAAAATCACATAGCAACAAACCAAAAGAAGTAGAAGAAAAAAGAATCTTCTGATGATCTAAAGATAAAACCTTTGTGCAGCCTCGTTTCTGACCCAAGTATACCCTCACCCTTGCAAGTTTCTGTAACCGGTCGGCCACCGCGCCGTCCCGGTCTTCCCTATGCAACCCAAACCTGAGACCAACACCGCCTAACACCACAGGTCACCACCATAGGAGACCTCTCCACAGCCTCATTATTTCAAGCCTTATCTCAGACATCTGGATCCTAACTTCACCTTCACATTCTTACTCCTAGATCTAACATAATAGAAAAACCTAAAAGACTATAATCTAAATTCAACGGTGCAGAAGATCAATTCGAATTTAAAACCTTGGGGATAATATCCAAAACACTTCAAGCATTCGTATCGTGTGAAGAATGAAGTGTAAGGTTGAAGAATGACCAACCTATGAAGTTGAGAATCACTTATGTATTTGTTGCACGCGTCGAAGACGAGAATGAACTCCAAAAGTCCAGAGAATCTTGAATCAACAGTCGCTGTGTTTCACCGTGCGGAAGCCACAAAGAAAACACCTTCATCATCTCGTCATTCTCTGTTCTCTCCATTATTTTTCGATGAACTTCAATCCACCACCGCTCCCTTTCATCGATTCTTCTTTTCTTTCCTGCGTTTCCTTTTTCCTTCTTGCGTTCTGGCTTCGATTTGTGGCGTTGTTTTTGTTCTGGAAGTGAGATGCAAAGGCGATGGAGGGGTTTTTGTTGAATCCAGCGGCGGCGGCCATCATGCCCTCAGTCCCTAGGGTTTTCTTGTTACAAGTTTTGTGTTTCCCTCCCCGTGTTCTTCTTCCAACCGACCCGGCCCATCTCCCTTAACCCAGCTCGTTTCTCTTTTTTTTTTTTTTTTGCTCAAGCCCATGCATTTGTTATTTGTGTACCCCCCTTTGGTTATTGTTACCTCTTTGTCTACTTTTAATCTCCTTAGCCTTTTTTAGATTATTGTCAATTTAGTTAACTTGGTAAGATCTAATAAAAGAAAAAGAAGAGATATGAGTTAATTAAACGATTTTAATAACTTGACTTTTTTTTATTTTATTAGTTTAAACTTTAAGGTTAATCTATTAATTTTAGTTTTTTTAACTAGATTTAATTTAAGAGCTTAAAGATTTAATCTAATTGTTTGATAACTCTTAAATAATACTCTGTGTATATAATAAAAACATAAAAAAAAATAGAACATATAAAACTTTAAAAAATATTTCTATTAATTCTCGTTACCTTTTATCATTAAAAATGCGTAAAAAGTGAAAACCAATTAAACTTTTTCTTTTCGCCTATTAAACAAAAATCATATAAAATGCATGTTCACGTTTAATTGTTGTGTATCATTTTCTGTTTAAATATCTCGCATTTACTTGATTATTCTGTTTGCGTCAATCCAAAGGGAATTGTCTAATTTTTGTTGACTTCATGTCCTCAAAAAACGATCAAGCGAATACCCTCATTTCATTGAAACTTAGGGTAATTTTTCCAAATATCCGATTTCTCCAAAACTCACACCTTTTAAGTCAAAAACTTCAACGTTAGGTTGTCGTATCTTCAAAAACCCGTCCGTATCCCTTTTTCGGCCAAAACGATTTATTTTCAAATCAAGCGATCAATTTTAAATAAAACAGATATTTCAAAAGGTTCCTATAGAGTACTATAGATGCATTGGGTGCTGATACCTTCCCATTGTATAACCAACCCCCGAACTCTCGATCTCTTTTCAAACGCTTTGTATTTGTATCTTACTTACATTGCATATTTAGGGTTTATTTCGCTCTTTTCCCTTTTCCTTTGGAAACAATAAAGCGCGGTGGCGACTCTTGCTTTTGCGAGACGAATTAATCAATAATTCGATCTCCGATTTACCCCGCTACATTTTTTATCGCTACACATTGGTGTTCGCGATCAAAAGAGAATGTTATTATCATTGACCGTTGTGGGGAATTCCCTAAAGTCCCTCTACTAGGCATTAGGGGAGGCATCACCTACAACCCCTGCTTGGCTCTGAGACAGTTTGGGTATGCCCGAAGGGATGGCCCACATGACATGTTGATTCAAGGAATGGTTTTCGACTTCTACAACGACGACCAAGGACTCTGACAAAGGTTCATCCGAGCTTGGAGGATGCCCAACAAGGTGGATAGTAAGACCTTGGGACACAAGAATTCCATCCCTCTTGAGCCTTACCTCAAGTGGGTACGAACCCGCGCCCAAAGTCTTATGATGCCTTACCCCTTCATTCTCCCTATGATTATAGAGCCTGTTATGGAAGGAGAGGTTCCATACACCCTCCTACATCCTGACATGTCAACATCACTCGAAGATCTACAAAGGAGTTGGATACAGCTCAAAGGAGAGCGCGAAACTTTCGAAGCCCAATTCTACGCAAGTGAGAAGAAGGTTTTGGAACTCACTCGTCAACTTCATGAAGAGCAGACTCTCAACACCTACATTGAACCAAAGAGGATGCACAGTATCTTTTTACCTTAGAATTTTGTATTATTTTGCCCATAGGGCATTGATGTACTAACAAATTCTATCTTATTAATATGACGTGTGTTCCTTTTTTGTTTAAAACAAATTTGAATTTCTGAATCCTTGAATGCACTACATGAATACATATCATTCATCATATGCATAAACAGGTCTTCACACCAAGTTTCCTCATCTCTCTGCTGTTTATTTTAGCAAGATGGATATTGAACAAATGGTCAAAGATTTGCAAGCTCAGAATTCACAATTTCAGCAGCTACTCTTGACCTTGGCCAAGGGGCAGGAGGAGCTCAAGACTCTACTAGAGAAGGAAAAAGAGAAAAAGAAGAAGAAGAGAGTTGGTGTGGCTATCTTGGGCAGAAGGTTTGAAGGACAAGCCAGACGGACTTTGGAATTCCCATCAACATCTGAACAGGGGGAAGGAAAAGGAAAAGGAACTGCAGTGCCATCTGATTCTGAAGCAGAAGAAGAAGGGGATGAGGAATATTCTAAACAGCAGTACCTTTCGGCCAATGACAAATATAAGAACCTGGAAGAACGTCTAGCTGTTATGGATATACAGAGAGTGCCTGGGCTGGATTTTGAGGAGTTAGGGTTGGTTTCTGGAATTGTAATACCTCCTAAATTTAAGGTGCCACTGTTCGCTAAGTATGATGGGGTGTCTTTCCCAAAGATGCACCTACGATCTTATGTCAGGAAAATTCAACCACATTCTTCTGACAAAGACATGTGGGTCCACTTTTTCCAGGACAGTTTATTGGGGACACAGCTGGATTGGTTCTACCAGTTGGAGAGGTCTGATGTGCATAATTGCGAAGATTTGGCAGCCGCATTCTATAAACAGTATCAATACAACACCGACTTGGCGCCAACCCGTACTCAGCTACAGAGTATGGCTATGGCTACCAATGAGGGTTTTAAAGACTACGCCCAAAAGTGGATGGATTTAGCCGGAAGGGTGCAACCACCTTTATCTGAAAGAGAGCTAGTGGACATGTTCTTGGGGACTCTGTCAGGTCCTTTCTTTAATCACCTAATTGGAAGCTCCTTTGCAGGTTTCACTGAGTTGATTTTAACTGGCGAAAGGGTGGAACCCGGTATTAGAAGCGGGAAAATTCAGAAAGATGCGTCTACCTCAACTGCTGCAAAAAAGCCCTTCACTGGAAAGAAGGAAGTGTCTGCTGTCTATGCCCAGAGGAATCAAGGAAGAATTGAAAGACGACCAACTGTGGGGGGCGTTATGATTCAGAAGTCTGCCTCAGACCAACTGAGAAACAGTCAGCCGAGGAATGATCAGCCGAGGAATAACCAGCAAAGGGTGGAAAGGCCTGTAAGGCAACTCACCAAGATAAATATGACTCCCGCTCAAGTCTTACCACATCTCTTGAAGTTGAACCTAGCCATGTTAAAGGAGGCCCCTAAAAACCCTAACACCACTTCTCCACATTACCATCCCAACGCCAGATGCGCGTACCACTCAGAAAGTCTAGGGCACGACACCAACAACTGTTGGGCCCTGAAGAACAAGATTCAAGATCTGATTGACGCAAAGGAAGATGAATTTGAAGCTCCTGAAAAGCCAAATGTTATCTCTGCTCCAATTCCTAATCATGGTCACAATGCCAATGCTATTGAGGAGGACAGTGAAGAAGAGGGCAGCTTGGAAGACTGGATTTTTCCTACTGTTGACGGAGGACTGTGCAACTGGGAAGCAAAAGATTTTGTTCCGATTACTTTCATACTGGAGTAATTTATCTTTTCCATTTCTGTTGGACTATAATAATTCACAAAACAATTAGTACTTTTTCAACCATGTGTCTTACCCGAGGCACATCAGTCCATTTGTAAGGGTCTTTATCTTCATTTCATATGTCATTTTAATGAATCATGGACACTTTTCATATTTAAACCTTTTATGCTCATTGTCTTTCTTTTACATTTTGTTGTTTTAAGATGGCTATCCCTTACACACACTCACACTCACAAATGCAGGTACCCTTCCATTCCGGAACCCATGGGTAACGATACTGCTATAGCCTTCAGTGACTCTGAAGATCTGATCTACCAAGCCGAATACGAAGGTGAGGAAGATTGTGAGGTGCCAGGGGAATTGGCCAGACTTCTACAGCAAGAGGAAAGAGCAATTCAGCCTCATAAGGAACAGTTGGATACGATCAACTTGGGAACTGAGGATGACAAAAAGGAAATCAAGATAGGTGCCAATCTAGAGTCGAGTGTCAAGGAGCGCCTAATTCAGCTACTTCATGATTATGTTGAGATCTTTTCCTGGTCATACGAAGACATGCCGGGACTCGATACAGACATTGTGGTTCACCGTCTACCCACAAGAGAAGACTGTCCACCAGTTAAGCAAAAGGTCAGCCGCATGAGACTTGACATGTCAGAGAAGATCAAAGCAGAAGTTATGAAGCAGTTCAATGCTGGATTTCTGGTTGTTACTTTCTATCCACAATGGGTTGCTAACATTGTGCCCATGCCTAAGAAGGACGACAAAGTGAGAATGTGCATGGATTACAGAGATTTAAACAGGGCCAACCCTAAAGATGACTTTCCACTTCTACACATCGACATCCTGGTCGACAACACAGCTCAGCACAAAGTATTTTCTTTCATGGACGGATTCTCGGGCTATAACCAGATCAAAATGGAACCTGAGGACATGGAGAAAACTACATTTGTTACACAGTGGGGTAAGTTATGCTACAAAGTGATGCCATTCGGACTGAAGAATGTCGGGGCAACCTATCAACGCGTCATGGTAGCTTTGTTTCATGATATGATACATCATGAGATAGAGTTCTACGTAGATGACATGATAGCCCGATCACAAACTGGAGAAGAACACCTTGATCACTTGCAAAAGCTGTTTGTTAGGTTGAAGGAGTACAAGCTCAGACTGAACCCAAACAACTGTACATTCGGAGTCCGGTCCGGTAAGCTCTTAGGTTTCATTGTCAGTAACAAAGGCATCAAGGTTGATCCTGCCAAAGTCAAAGCTATACAAGAAATGCCTGCTCCTCGCACTGAGAAGGAGGTCAGAGGTTTCTTGGGACGCCTAAACTACATTACTAGGTTCATTTCTCACCTAATATCTACTTGTGAACCAATCTTTAAGTTGTTGAAGAAAGATCAGGTAGTTCGATGGAATGATGATTGTCAAGTTGCTTTCGATAAAATCAAGGATTATTTGCTAGAACCTCCTATCCTAATGCCACCCGTCGAGGGAAGACCGTTAATCATGTATTTGACCGTCCTAGAGAATTCAATGGGGTGCGTACTGGGCCAACATGACGAGTCTGGCTGAAAAGAGCATGCCATTTATTACCTTAGCAAAAAGTTTACCGACTGTGAGACCCGATACTCACTGCTCGAGAAAACTTGTTGCGCTTTGGTATGGGTTGCTCGCCGGCTAAGGCAGTATATGTTGACTCATACCACTTTGCTGATATCTAAGATGGATCTGATCAAGTACATCTTTGAGAAGCCTGCTTTATCTGGAAGAATAGCTAGATGGCAGATGATCCTAACGGAATACGACATATAGTACACGACCCAAAAAGCTATAAAGGGGAGTGTGCTAGCAGACCATCTGGCTCATCAAGCTGTCAAAGATTACCAATCCATGAGGTTTGACTTCCCTGACAAGGACATTATGACATTTGACAACATTGAGGATTTCAGACCATATGACGGACCTGAACAAGGATCCCGTTGGACCCTGTACTTTGATGGGGCCTCCAATGCACTTCGCAATGATATCGGCGCAGTACTCATCTCCCTGGAAGGTTTCCATACTCCTTTCACCGCCAGACTTTGCTTCAAGTGTACGAATAACATGGCAGAGTATGAAGCTTGCATCTTTAGACTCAAGGCTGCCATAGACTTTGGAATCAAATCTTTGATTGTATTTGGGGACTCAGCTTTGGTCATCAGTCAGATCAAAGGAGAGTGGGATACTAAACACCCAAACCTCATCCCTTACAAAGAACATGTATTGACATTGTTACCATATTTCGAGCAGATTACCTTCGAGCACTTCCCGCGAGAAGAAAATCAGCTAGCAGATGCTCTAGCTACAATGTCATCCATGTTTAAACTTAACTGGGATAATGAGGCTCCCCAAATCACCATTGAACGGATGGACGAACCTGCACATTGTCACGATATTAATACCGAGGAAGTAGTGGACCAACCATGGTTTCATGAAGTCAAAGGTATCTCGAGGCGCAAGAATACCCTGTAGGAGCTTCAGTCAATGACAAAAAGTTTTTGAGGAGATTCTCGGCAAAGTTCTTCTTGAGTAATGGCATACAGTACAAGCGCAATCATGATTCTATTCTGCTCCGTTGTGTGGACAAGGCTGAAGCTGAAAAGATCATGGCCGAATTGCATGGAGGTACCTTTGGTACTCACTCTAGCGGGCATACAATGGCTAAGAAGATTCTAAGGGCAGGCTATTACTGGTCTACCATGGAAGCTGACTGCTATCAACACTCTCGAACATGCCACAAATGTCAAATCTATGCATACAAGGTGCATGTGCCTCTTGTTCCCCTAAATGTCTTAACAGCTCCTTGGCCATTCGCTATGTGTGGAATTGACATGATTGGAGAGATCAAGCCTACAGCATCCAATGGACACCGTTTCATTCTGGTGGCCATTGACTACTTCACCAAGTGGGTCGAAGCAGCATCCTTCACATTTGTTACTAAGAATTTTGTTGCCCGCTTCATCAAACAAAATCTTATTTGCCGGTACGGTATCCCCAAAAGGATTATCACTGACAATGGTACAAACCTTAACAATACTATGACCACCGCCCTGTGCGAGCAGTTCAAAATTCAACATCACAATTCATCTCCCTACCGGCCAAATATGAATGGTGCAGTTGAAGCTGCAAACAAAAATATCAAGAAGATCATACAAAAGATGACAGTCACCTACAAGGACTGGCATGAAATGCTACCATTTTCTCTTCACGGGTACCGTACCACGGCACGCACATCAACTGGGGCAACACCCTATTCCTTGGTATATGGCATGGAAGCTGTTTTACCTGTCGAGGTTCAGATTCCGTCCTTGAGAATCATGAAGGATGCTGGTTTGAGTGAAGATGATTGGATTCAGACCCGGCTTGATCAACTTAACTTGATTGATGAAAATAGACTTACTACTGTTTGCCACGGTTAGACGTATCAAAAACGGATGATCAAGGCTTTCAACAAGAAAGTCAGACGCCATACATATCAAGTTGGAGATCTTGTAATCAAGCGCATTATCTTGCCACAAAGTGATCCCAGGGGAAAATGGACTCCTACCTATGAAGGACCATTTGTAATCAAGAACATCTTTTCTGGTGGGGCAATGATCTTAACCACCATGGACGGCGACGACCTGCCGCACCTTGCGAACACAGACATAGTCAAAAGATACTACGCATAAATGACCCGTTAGGTTGACACACCTAGGCAAAACAAGGGCATCCCGGTGAATCAAAAACCCGAAAGGGCGGTTCAGGAAAAAATTAGGGATAAACAAAAAAAATCTGTACACCCGGCAAGTTGAAAACCCGAAAGGGCGACTTGGGCAAAAAAGGGTTTCCCGGTGGACTGAAAACCCGGAAGGACGGTCCAGGAAAAAGTTAGGGAATTAAAGTGTATGACTATGTATCGTCGGATCACTTTAAGGAAAATCTCTTCACTGACAAACTCTGAAGCTTCTGATCAATTCAATCATCTTAGGACGAAACAACGGATGGACAAGACATTCAGAGTTATGAAGGCTATAGCAGAATGGGAACCCCATGGGATTTTTACACACATAGCTATCTTTCTTTGTATAAAATTTTCTTACTTTTATGACATCATCCTCTTACTAGGGTGTCTATCTCATTTGTACAAAACACTTACTTAAAGTTAATACAAAGATATCGCTTTCAAAGTACAAAAACTCCTTGTCTTTTTTCTTTTACACTTGTGTTTTTATTTGCAAAAACGTCCAATGATTCATTGATGAACATATGCATTTGAAAATAATTACTGTTTACAAATAAACAAGATAGAAAAGAACAATTACTGACAGACTGAAAGGATAGGAAAACGTCTTTAGGCTATTCTATGAGCAATCCCTACAATACATCATCTAGATCCCCAACGGAGCTAAAACCTTTAAATACATATCCCCAGCGGAGTTATAATTTCAAACCCTTAATTCCAATCAGAGTTAAGTTTTCAAACTCCCAATCCACAGCAGAGCAAAAAACTTTGAGTTATAGATTCCCAGCGCAGATGAAACCTTCTTCCCCAGTCGAGTCAAGATTTCCAACTACCAATCCCCAGTGGAGACCATCCAGTTAATCCAATTTCCCCAGCAAGTTATCTTGAAGCCTGGAAATCAACCAGATAACAGTTAACTTTTGTCTCTCCCCAACCTAGGATAACTTCCCAGTAGAGTGGCAGACAACTGAAAACTCTTGAACCTACTCCCAACAGTAAACTCTTCCCCATAGAGTCTTCATTACTCCTCAGCATGAAGTTGCCAAAGTTTTCATGGCTCCCCAACAGAATGAAGATTCTCATTCTCAGCTCCCCAGTGAAGTCGTCAAAGTTTTCATTACTCCTCAACAGAATGAAGATTATCATTCTTAGTTCCCCGCAGAAATCATCAGAGTTTTCCCTATTCCCCAGCCGAGTAAGGATTCCCATTGTGTAATCCCCCAGTAGAAGTCATCAAAGTTCTCTGGATTTCTCCAAGCAGATTTCTCAAACAGTTTGGCATTACTCTCACAACAGTTTTTTGTCAATACTCCACTTTCAAGACATGAAGGATTCTTATATCCCCACAGAAGTTGTTAAGATTTTTTCTATCTCCAACAATCGCCCAGGATTCCTCATCCTCAGCAATCAAAGATTTTGAATCTTCAGCAGCGGTCAAGGATTTATTTTCCCCGGCAGCAGTCAAGGATCTTATTATCCCCAACTATCAAGGATTTATTTTCCTCAGCAAGATAGCTAATCATCTTACATGCGCATACATTACATCCATATATCATAAACATTGATAAAGTACATTCATTGCATCATACATTTCATGCAACATAACTCTGTGTTTCAGCTAACATTTTACCCTTTTCAAGATAAGATTAACAGCTATCATTAACAATATTCACCATTCAGATACAGTAAAGATACACTCTAGACACGGAAGTCATTCTATTACTTATTCAAAATTCAAGGTCAAGATACAGTTCAGATATGCTCCAGACACGGAAGCCATTCTGTCATTTATTCGGATCTCTTATTCAGAATTCAAAGTCAAGATACAGTAAAGATACAGTCCAGACACGGAAGTTATTCTGTTTCTCATTCAGACTCAGATCTCAGATACAGTACGGATACGCTCCAGACACGGTTGCCTTTTTGTCACTTATTCTGATTCTCCCCAGCTCAGAGACGCTCCAGACACAGATGCTATTCTAGTGCTTATTCAGATTCAACATTCAGATACAGTACAGATACACTCCAGACACGGAATTCATTTTGTCACTTATTCAGATTCTAGTTCAGATACGCTCCAGACACGGTTGCCATTCTGTCACTTATTCTGATTCCCCCCCAGCTCAGAGACGCTCCAGACACGGATGCTATTTTATTGCTCATACAGCTCAGAGACGCTCCAGACACGGATGTTATTCTAGTGCTTAGTCATATTCAACATTCAGATACAGCTTGGATACGCTCCAGATATGGATGCTATTCCATTGCTCATTCAGATTCAGTCCTCAGATATAGTACAAATACGTTCCAGATACGGACACCATTCTGATACTCATTCTTTTGACTTACGATTCAGTAAACATTCTTGGATGGCATCTTTAAGCCCATCTCCAACAAGATTCTATCACATCTATAAATGGAATCTTTAATCCCATTTCCTCAACTACACTTTGACGAGTGCAAATTTACGGGCACTCTAGTGTCCAATCATCTTTTACCTTCGAGTCACGAACGGCAAACTCGCCAACCTAACTCTTCAGGTTCAATAATATTGAACAGGGGCAGCTGTTGTACCCCAAAATTTTCCCTCTCAATTTATCAAGATTTTTCCTCACAAGACTTCTTGGACTCAAGACAAGATTAGGGTTTGCTCAACCCAAGACCTCATCTTGCACTGATGACCCGAAATTAGGGTTTGAGTTTGTACAAGGATTTTTGGACCATCAATGCTTCATGTGACTTTAATAAACCATCTTGGACCCCTAAGATTTCTCATATCAAGTTTCAAGCCTTGAATCACATTTTTGCCCAGTCAATTGGACAATTGACCTAAAAATCAGTTGTATTGGGGAAAAAGTCAACCATGGCCAATTTACAGTCAAACTTCATAATTTTTTATCCATGTCAACATTCTAGGCTCCTATGTACCATTTTATCATGCTTGGATTACAATTCCTCAAGAAATTTGATCAGATTATCAAAAGGGCAAAATGGTCAAAATTAGGGTTTTGACTGTGAAAGGGCAATTTTTAATTTTTGACCTAGCCAATGGCCAATTGGGTTCAAGCATGATTTCAAGGACTCAATAGCATCATCTTGACCTAATCACATAGTTCAAAAGATCTCAAATGCAGAGGATTGACAAATGAATTTTGCAGTCAACTGATCAAAAGTCAACTGTACACTGAAAAGTCAAACTTTGACTTTTTGGTCAAAATCAAGTGCCAAGGGTAATAATTCATCAAGATATGTCAAAATGTGAAACTTGTTGATCAAGAAACCTAAAATTGCAAATTAGGGTTTTAATTTGAAAATTTTCATAACTTTGAATTTTTCTAAGTTATGGAAATTTCTTATTTTTTCCCAACTTTGTCCAACTTTTTCACCATGATGCAATTGGATTCAAAGAAAACTTACAACATGAAAGTTGTAGTCCTCCATGAAATATACAACTTTTATTCACAAAGTTTTCCAAAAATATGCTTGGATCTAAAGTTATGATTTTGTGAATAGGGGTCCATAAACTTTTTAACTTAGTGAAATTTTGCCCTAGTTTAGGCAGGTTTTTGACCTAACTTCATGGGCATTTTTCACCTAGTTACAAGAGGTATCTCTAAATGCATTTCAAATATGGATTGTATAGAATGTTACAAGATTTACAAAATGTCCAAGAACTCTCCAAGATCATTTATGGTTAGGGAGAATCGATGAAGGGAAAATGGAAATTTATCACTTTTGTTCAAGGCATTTTTCACAATGGTTCAAGTTGCAAATCTGTCCTAGCATGCTTGTACTTGGTATTACAGGTCCTAATCCTTTCTACACTCCATAATTTAATGCTAACACAATGGATAATGGTTTTATTTTGATCTTTGAAGCATTGCACAAAGAATTATTCCAAAAATGGCATAAAGTTCATAATACCATTTTGATAAAGCAAGACTTTTACAACTTTGCTATCCTTGAGCATCGAACCTATTTATTTGTCACAAGAAAAGTCCACAGTTATCAGGCAAAGCATACCAACTCCTTGCATCCCTAGAACTAGCAAGTACAGCACCTTGGGCATTGTCACTTCAACTTTCTTCAAAAGCAAGCAAACTTGCAAAAGTCAAGACAACTGGTGTATCTGTTAAAGGGAAGCCTCGGCATCATTTGAAACAACTTCAGAACTTTGTAACAAGCCTAAGCACGAATTGCTAACATCCCAAACACTCTCAAACACTAAAATCCCATTTTTCTGCCCAAACAGGACGTCTTCTGCAAAACTCAAGCCAAATCATATTTTGCTCGTGCGTTTTTTGTTTCAAGGCTTCAAACACATTTCATACCTCCTACCTAAACTATCCAGGCCTTTGTCTTGCAACTGTAACCCCTATTTCAAGCTTCACCATTTTCATTTTTGGAGTTTGCAGGTTGACTTCTACAAGGAGTTTCAGGCAACTTCAAGGCAAGCTGAGCATTGGGATAGCTTGAGGGAACTTCAAGGAAGCTCACACGACCTTCAGGCCTTACTCAAAGTTCCCATATTGCCATATCCAAACTCAATTGAACAAGGTATTTGTCAAGTTTCTATCTCTCTATTTAGGCATCCTTAGGTCACGATTTGTGAAGCAAAAATGTAGTCCTTAACTTGCTTAAGTTGTACATATGCATAATTTCCATTTATATTAACTGAGCTAAGAGTATTTGATTGTTGAAGTTCATGAAAAAATTAGGTCAGGAATTAGGGCCACTGAAATTCTCCCTGGTTTCTTAGAGTTAGGTTTCAAATCTTATATCATTGGAATCGTGATCAAAAATGCTATAAGTTTTATGTTGCAAGATTTTGTTTTTGTGCACGTATGCAAGAGTTACAGGTTGAAGCACAGAAACGCGCGTTTAGGCGTTGGCTGGAGGTCAGTGACGAAGGCTGGTTGGGCCTGGCGCCTTGGGCCTGCTACTTTCCACACCCCCCTGTTTCCTATTTGCACCCCCTTGGCCTATTTTTTTATATTTTGCATATTTTTCATTTCTTTTATATTTTTTGCTTTTATTTATTTTTCTGAACATGAAAAAATCTTGAAAAATATTTTCTTTATTTTTGCTTTTTTTTTTTTTGGCATAAGAATATAGTTTATTAGTAATAATATACTTTATTTTCTTAAATAAACTTGTAAATAATAAAAAAATACTTAAATATTTTATTTTATTATTTTGTACATATTAAATACTTATTTTCCATATATATTTAATTTTTTACTATTGTTATATAATATTATTATTATTTTTCTTAAACAAAAATGAATAAAATAATATTAGAAAACATATTTTCTTTTAAAACAAAATTAAGGTTTCCCCCTTTTAAAAATAATAATATTATTTTTTCTTATTTTTAGGACTTAGATAATTTTTATTTTCTCATACATAAAACAATTACAAAACATTTTTTGCATATTTGCATTTTTATTGCATATTTAAATAATTGTTTATTTATTTATTGTACAATAAATTCAATTGGGTTGTAATAGTGAATTAGGGTTTTATTTTGTGCAAATATCCCTATTCAAAAACTTGTATCTCCCCTCCCATAATATTGTTGTAATAGCTTAGATTTACTTTACGCAATTTATCGCATTATATACATGTTTAGTAAATTAGGGTTTGTATGATAAGACAAAAATCAAACAAATAGAATGACCTAATTCAAGACAAAAATGCATGAAATATGACAACACATTACACACAAGCACCTCTAGGGTTTCACCCACTTGGTTGCCTAAACCAAATGGCCATGGTATGCATGCTAAGTATCTTGGCAAAACAAAACAAAACAAAAGATCATAGTCCCTCGATGACGCTAGACAAGGTTGCCTAAAAACAAATGATCTTAGTCCCTCAAACAAGCTAAGATACTTGGCACCATTACTATCATGGTCATACGATGACCCACGCCCGTCCCGTTTAACATCCAAAGATAGGGTTGTCTACTAAAACAATAGTAGGTCAACAATGTCAAAGGAATGAAAAATGTACAAAAAAGATTTTTGAGTAGGTAGATAAGCTTCTAGTTACTTGATCATTTCAAAAACAATCCTTGCTATTTTCAAACAAACACTCACACATTTCAAAACATTTCCAAACAACTTTCAAAACATTGAAACATTTTTCAAAAGATAAACATCTTTGTATACATTCTTACGAACGAGAATCATTACAAAGATTTCTTAAACAAAAGCCTCTTTTCAAAATACTTTCAAAACCACACAAAGCACCATTTCAAACAATTGAAAAAGCAAAGCAAGTGATCTAAACAAGTAACTAAGATCCCATGGAAAACCATGGATGAAAAGGGTGCTAGCACCTTCCCTTTTCATAATCTACCCCTCGAACTCAAGAAAACATCTCAAAGGTCTTTCCTGTGCTTTTTGACCTTTCCTTTTGGATAAAATAAAACTCGGTGGTGACTCTTGCTAAACCTCAACATTTGCAAACACAAACGCAAAACCTCAAGTCAGTTCTCCCACCGCATCACAACATCCGTTACTCTTCCCAATTTTTGTGAAGATTTAATACACTTGAAGTTTGGTTCTCTCAAGAGGTCTAGTATCTTTGCTTGCTTGGTTTCAATCCAAGGAATGGGAATTCTATCTTGGCTCATAATGTCAAGTTTTGGCATCTTGTTGGTTAGATGGTTCTTATCCCTAGATTTTACATTATGCTTTAGGATAGCCTCTTCTTCTCCTCCAATCTTCTTTAATTTCAAAATCTTCTTCCTCCTTTTGAAGACGCTTCTTGTTTTGAAACTTAAACTACTTTCATAATAAACTTGGACTTATGTCCATGCATTTTCAAAACATTTTCATCAATAAAATTCAATCAACTTAATAATACCTTGACATTTTTTTTGTGAGAAGACTAAAAGTCAATCAATCTCATTTCAAACTATTTTGCCACTTTGGCTTTTACTTTAAACTTTTCTCAAAAGATTAAACTCTTGTCAATCCTTGTTGTGATGCAACAACTATACTTCTACAATATATAGTGAAGTGAGATATTTTCCACTTGGGTGTTGAGTGAGGCATTGTTGATTTTAAAATCCAAGCCATATCCTCCACTTTGAGATGATGCAAATTCTCCTTTCTCATGATTATGGGTAGTAAGTATGTTTTCCACACGGACAATGACGATGATGTCTTGTCTCTTAAAATCAACCAACACACTTTTGTTTCAAATTTTTAAAAGAGGAACTACGTGTACCCTAATCCCCTATTGAACGAAAGGTGGTACATAGGCACTAAAGGTTCGCAACCGCAGCAGGTGCAAAAATCATAAAAAAAATATATTTCTTTTCTCACCTCCACCATCCATTTTATATACAACATATTTTATAGCCAAAATATACAGATTTTTCAAAGAGGTTCTTGCGGAGTACCATAGATGTTTAGGGTGCTAATACCTTCCCTTTGCATAACCAACCCCCTTACCTTGAATCTTTCCCCCTCTTTTTGGGTTATTCTCTCTTTTCCCATTCCTTTGGAAACAATAAAGTGCGGTGGCTATTTTTATTTTTGATTTGTATAAAGTCTAGTCAATCCAATGGCTTAGTATTAAACATTTCTACCGCTACAGCTGCTCGCCGACTAAGACAATATATGTTGACTCACACTACCATATTGATATCTAAAATGTATCCTATCAAATACATATTCGGGAAGCCCGCTCTCTCTGTAAGAATAGCAAGATGGAAAATGGTCCTGACCGAGTACGACGTTCAATACACTACCCAAAAAGAAATCAAAGGGAGTGTATTAGTTGATCATTTGGCTCATCAGGCTGTAGACGAATACCAGTCAATGAATTTCGAGTTCCCGAACGAGAACATTATGTTAGTAACTGATTATGAAGAACCTAGACCAGGTGAAGGACCTGAAAAAGGATCCCGATGGACTATGGTCTTTAATGGAGCTTCCAACACACTTGGCAATGGCATCGGTGTTATGATTATCTCTCCTGAAGGTTGTCATACACCCTTCACAACTAGATTATGCTTCAATTGTACCAACAACATGGTCGAATATAAAGCGTGCATCATGGGTCTTAAAGCTGCTATTGACATGAGGATCAAGTTCTTACAGGTATACAGAGATTCAGCCTTAGTAATCAGTTAAATTAAGGGAGAATGGGACACGAAGCATCCTAATCTCATCCCATACCGAGAGCACGTATTGACATTGACCCCATACTTTGAAAAGATTACCTTTGAACATATTCCATGAGAAGAAAATCGGTTAGCGGATGCGCTAGCCACCATATCATCCATGTTTAAGGTCAGGTGGGATAATGAAGCCCCTCAGGTCACTATTGAAAGATTAGACGAACCGGCCCACTATTATGAGATTGATACTGAGGGAGTAGAAGAAAAGCCTTGGTTCCATGAGGTGAAAAGGTATCTCGAAGCTCAAGAGTACCTGGAGGGAGCATCCATCAATGAAAAAATTTTCTAAGAAGATTCGCTGCCAAGTTCTTCCTGAGTAACGGAATTCTCTACAAGCGCAACCAGATTTCACCTAACTGCGGTGCATGGATAAGAGAGAAGAGGAGAAAATTATAGAAGATATGCACGAAGATACCTTTGGAACCCATTCTAGTGGGCATACAATGGCTAAAAAGATCATACGGGCAAGATACTATTGGTCCACTATGGAAGCAGATTGTCATCATCACTCCCGAACTTGTCACAAATGCCAAATCTATGCTGACAAAGTACATGTACCTCCGGTTCCGCTAAATGTCTTGACTGCTCCCTGGCCATTTGCAATGTGGGGTATTGATATGATCGAATAGATTAGACCTACCTCTTCCAATGGACACCGCTCTATCCTTGTTGCCATTGATTACTTCATATAGTGGGTCGAGGCAGCCTCATTTGCTTCTGTTACCAAGAATGTTGTAGCACGATTTATCAGACATAATCTTATACGTCGGTATGGTATCCCAGAAACAATTATCACAGATAATGGTACTAACCTCAATAATACTATGATCACCGAGCTCTATACGCAATTCAAGATCTAGCATCATAACTCTTCTCCCTACCGGCCGAAGATGAATGGCACTGTGGAGGCTTCCAATAAGAATATCAAAAAGATCATACAGAAGATAATAGTGACATATAAAGACTGACACGAGATGTTACCATTTTCTCTTCATGGTTAACGTACCTCAGTGTGCACGTCCACAGGGGCAACCCCATTTTCTCTCGTATACGGTAAGGAAGATGTCTTACCCGTTGAAGTCCATATCCCTTCTTTGAGAATCATGAAGGATGCAGGTTTAAACGAAGATGAATGGATTCAGACTCAACTTGACCAATTGAACTTGATTGAAGAAAAGAGGCTCGCGGCTGTTTGTCATGGTCAGATGTACCAAAAACACATGATCAAAGCTTTTAACAAGAAGGTCAGACGTCAGGTATATTAGGTTGGTGACCTAGTAATAAAGCGCATCATCCTACCACAAGGTGATCCCAAGGGAAAGTGGACTCCTACATACGAAGGACCATTCATGATCAATAACATATTTTATGGTGGAGCTATGATATTAACCACCATGGATGGTGACGATCTTCCACACCCTACAAACGCGAACACAGTTAAAAGATACTACGCATGAAAAGAGACCCGCTAGGTTGATTGGCCTAGGAAAAAATAAGGGCATCCCGGCGAACCAAAAGGGTTCGAGCAAAAATTAGGGATATATATATATATATATATATATATATATATATATATATATATATATATATATATATATATATATATATATATATATATATATATATATATATATATATATATATATATATATATGAAAATCTGTACCCGGCAAGTCGAAAACCTAAAAAGGCGGCTTCGGTAAAAAAGGGTATCCTGGTGAACTGAAAACCTGAAAAGGTGGTCCAGGCAAAAATTAGGGATTAAAAGCATACGACTACGTCCCCTTGGATCACCTTACAGTCAGACTTTATTATCAAATTGACAAGTTCGAATGGTACATATCAATCCGTCAACTTCTACCAAGCAGCAAAGTGATGAGACACTCAAATATATAAAGGCAATAGTGTAGCAACTGGTTTTTAAATCAGAGTCGTCACTATTAGTTTTTATCCTAAGGAAGGGAATCCAACAGAAAACCCTAACTAGCATATAGAGATTCTATGTTTCGGACTCCATTGGATGAAAGGAAGGTGTTAGGCACCTTTCATTCACCTTGTTCACAAGGATATTAAGCTCTAGGTTTAGGTTTGGGGTAAACTGGATTTTAAGTTTTAATTAGAAAGACTTGCCACGATTTTAGATCATATGCCTATGTATCCTCTTATGAGGAATCAGAGTCTCAATTCGTAGTTCGTATGGGGTTGGTGTTTTTTAGGGGTTTACAAACATATTTTGAATCACCTCACACTCGGTCGGGAGTGGTGATTGTGGAGATTTTGAATGAATGCGCAGTAAATCAAAAGCGGTTTGAAACCCTTTTGCAAAAAAACAGTTGATTAGTTAAGTTTATTGCGAAAAAATAGTTTGATGATTTGTTTGTGTTTTTTAGTCGTATTATTTGTGAAGATCATGATTAATGCATGATTGAAAATGATTTAATGCAAATGATATATAAAGTAATATATGCAATTTTAATATAAAAATAAATTATTTGATAATATAGTAATATTTAAATAATAGGAATAATAATATTTATATAAAAAGGGAATTATAATAATCATAATACCTAAGAGATAAATAATATTTGCACCTAATAAAAATAAAGGAATAAAATTAATAGCTAATAATTATAATATAATAATAAAAAAATATATGATGATTATAAATAAATAAATAATATGATAAAAATGGAATTAAAAGTAAAAAGAATTTAATTTTATTAAAACCAGGGGGTGCAATATTAGTTATGCAAGTAAAATAGGGGGTGTCTTAAAAGCAGGCCAGGCTGGCCCAAATGTAATTCTGAAAGGGGGGTGTGCAGTTGTTCTTGTTTTAGAAATATGGGCAAAGGGGGTTTGTAGAAAGTACTGGGCTCAGGCCCAACGATTTTGGGAAAGGGGTCTGCTGGATTGTGTGTGTGTGTGAGGGCGTCGGGAGCTTATGGTGGACTTGGCCTTATGGTCGTCCACTGAGGATCAAGCGGATGAGATCAAAAGGTGTATGATACTTATGATGCATGCGCGCGTATATGATTCAGACGGAATAATAATATTTGTTTTACATCATTTTCATTTTACAATTTACAGTAAACTTATCTCCTTCCTCGCTAACACCAAACCCTTCACTTTCCTAACCCTATCACCTTCCTTCACCGCGGCGGTGACACAACCAAACCATTTAACACCAACAACGCATAAATCCAAAGTTGAGTTTTGTTATACCTTTAATCGTTGTTTATCTGATACGCGATGTTTCTATTTCTTTATCTTAGTCTCTTTTTTATTTGCAGGTCAGCGGAGGTGGTGACGGCGGAGGATAGTGGTGGCTCACAGTTAGGGTTTCAGAAATTGAAACCCTAACCGTTCTCCTTCAATCTTCAGCGGCAAGCAGTGTATTCAGACTCTTCTTCTTCTCTCTACAAGCCTCACGATTGTCGTTCTTCTTCTGTCTCTGTTCTCCTCGTTCTTGTTCTTCTGTATCAAAATCTCCTCTCTTCTGTATATTTTCTGTTATTTATAGAGTTAGGAATTTTAGGGTTTTTGAATTTTGTTGTTACAATTAGCATGATTTAGGGATTAGGGATTAGATTTTATGTATAACTGATTCGCGATTTGTAATGCTTGATTTGATTTTGGTAATAAGAGATTTGATTGTAATTTGGATTTAGTTTGATAATGTAATATATTCTGCTTTAATAAAGATTTTTCCGTTAATTGATTTGATGAAGATTGGATTTGAGTATGTTGTGATTTTCCAGATTTGATTTGATTTTTGGATATTCAGATTTATTTAATTTCTACAGTTACTGTTGTTTTAGCAAAACGAGCGTGATGTCCTGCTTCAATCTGCACAGTTGTTGTTTGTGCTTCCTTTTTTTTGGGCCAGCACAAATATGCAGAAAATTGGGCCTGCACTAATTCTATGGAATTGGGCCTTAACTTGTTGTTTTTGTTTTACTATATCCAGCATGCGTTTTTTCAATGCAAATTGGGCCTGACTAACATCAATGTTTGATCCACAAATCTTCTTTCTCAAAAGACTTTTTTTTAAAAGTCTAATAACATGTTTCAAAAATCATCTAATGATAAACAGTAATTATAAAAGGATTTAATTACGACAATTTTCTTTATCTGTACAGCGGCGAAAAATGGCAATGGACCTAAACAAAATGGGCTTGCATACCTCCTTTCTTTTTACTAACAAAACATTTAAGTGGGCTTAGTTAATTTCAACCCCTCTTTTACTAGTAACAACTATTTAACTACAAAGAACTTAATATTTATTTGAATAATTTTCATTTATGAATCGCATGGGCCATTGGCCAACATACTTCGCGAATAAGTCTTTGAGTCTTTTTGATTTAAAAAGCCCCATTTTCTTAAAATACACCCCCGGTTGACTTAAATTTGAAGAATGGGCCACCAAATATTGATGTACCATCCATAATTAAACGTTTCTCTTCTATCTTTATTCTTGAAAAATATGATCGTAGAGGTAGGACAAATTTGGGGTACGACACCTGCCCCTATTCAATTATCTTCCAGTCGAATAGCGTGAGAAAACTCGAGTCTTGCGCATTCTGATTGGAAGTTTATTGAATACTTGAAGTATCCCAAAATTTGTCCGACAAACATAAGGTTATACTGATATAGCATACCCTTACGAGTCTCAAGGAAGTAGGCAAAGTTGATGATGTACCGCTTACTAGGGTTTGATAACGAGGCAGATGGTTTTAAGAGTGCAATCTTGTAGTCTTGGTTTGGTTTTGATCATTCACCCATTTGGAGGATGAATACAATAATGATTGATGATGCATGATTGCTTGAAGACTGAGGCCATGGATTATGTTTGCGAATCGCCGCGTGATGTTTGAGGCAATGGGATGTGTTATGGGATAAAGAAACACATTGATGCATGAATTCCGATGCAATGGGTTAATGTTTTTATTTTCTTTTGAGCATCCCAGCATGAAGTCTGAGGCGATAAGCTAAATTTGTTTTCGAGCATGCATGAAGTCTGAGATGATGGTTTGTGTTGCGGAATGAAGAAACACATTGCTGCATGAAGTCTGAGCCAATGGGTTTGGTTCGCAAACCAATGCATGAAGTCTGAGGCGATGGTTTGTGTTACGGAGTAAAAAAAACACATTATTGCATGAAGTCTGAGGCAACGGGTTAAAGTTTTATTTTCTTTCGAGCATCATTGCATGAAGTTTAAGGCGATGATATGTGTTATGGAATAAAGAAACACGTTGTTGCTTGAAGACTAAGGCAATGGGTTTGGTTTGCAAATCGTTGTGTGAAGTCTGAGGCGATAGGCTAAATTTGCATTTTTGAGCATAGCTGCATGAAGTCTGAGACGATGGTCTGGATTGCAGAATGAAGAAACATATTGCTGCATGAAGTCTGAGGAAATGGGTTTGGTTTGCAAATCGCTGCGTGAAGTCTGAGGCGATAAGCTAAATTTGTTGTTTCGAACATCGCTGCATGAAGTCTGAGACGGTGGTCTGGATTGCGGAATGAAGAAACACATTGCTGCATGAAGTCTGAGGCAATGGGTTTGGTTTGTAAATCGTTGGTGAAGTCTGAGGCGATAAGCTAAATTTGTTGTTTCGAACATCGCTGCATGAAGTCTGAGACGATGGTCTGGATTGCAGAATGAAGAAACACATTGCTGCATGAAGTCTGAGGAAATGGATTAGGTTTGCAAATCACTGCGTGAAGTCTGATGTGATAAGATAAATTTAGTTTCGAACAACACTGCATGAAGTCTGAGGCAATGATCTGGGTTTTGCAAAAATATTGCGGCTTAGAGGCAATGTAATGAGTTCGGATAATACATTGCGGCTTAGAGGAAATGTGTTAAGTCTGGATAATACATTGCGTCTTAGAAGAAATGTGTTGAGTTTGGATAACGTGTTGAGTTTGGATAATACATCGCGGCTTAGAGGCAATGTGTTGGATTTTGAGGATACATTGCGGCTTAGAGGCAATGTAATGGGTTTTGAGAATATGTTGCGGCTTAGAGGCAACATATTGGACTTGGATAATACATTGCGGCTTAGAGGCAATGTGTGGAGTTTGAGGATAAATTGTGGCTTAGAGGCAATGCACCGAGTTTTGAGAATTCATTGCGGCTTAGAGGCAATGTTCTGAATTTTGCAAATACATTGCGGCTCAGAGGCAATGTAATGAGTTTTGTGGATACATTACGGCTTGGAGGAAATGTACTGGGTTTGTAAGTAACTCATCACTGCAGGAAGACTTAGGTGATGGGCTGAATGTGTCACGGCATGAAGACTAAGGTGACGGGTTGAATCGTAGGAGAAGTATTGTGTTGGTCGACCCTTAGATAGTTGAATCGAGGGTGAAATTATTTGTCTGTTTGCTAGGTGATACATGTGTATGCATGCGTATTGAATGTTGTATGTATGTGAAATGTATGATGTTTGACATTGATATGGAACACTGACTATATGCATATTGTATGTAGGAATGCATAGTGTATGTATGCTTGAGATATGAAAAATGTGTGTATGTATGAAGTGTGTGTAAGATCCGTCTATGCCTTGAAATGTTATGAAGACCGTTTCTGGCATTCTCTCCTTTAAACCATTGGCTTAGAGTTACCAATTCCTAGCGTTGTACGTTGTGTCGCCGTAGCATTGTTGAACTCGAACGCTGTGACAATGTTAGCAAAATTTGAACAATGATTTTGTACAGTGAGCGTGGGCGTAGACGTAGACGTAGAAGTAGTTAATGGCCTATGCGTAGATTTTTATGTTGTAAGCGCAGGCGTAGAAGTGTGTATTGGCATATGTGTAGCCTTTTATGTTATAAGCGTAGACGTATGTATTGGCATATGCATAGATTTGTATGTTGTAAGCGCAGGCATAGACGTATGTATTGGCATATGTGTGGTCTCTGTAAGCGCAGGCGTAAGCGTAGACGTATGTGGATTCATATGTTGTAGGCGCAGGCGTAAGCATAGACGTATGTATAGAATTGGCAGGAGTACACATGTGCATGGACGCATGTGCAGACATAGACTTTGCGTTGCAAGTGTAGGCATAGGCGCTGACATGTGTTGTACCCAAATTTTTGCCCCTAAGATCCCTTTATCATACCATGTTGATTCAATCACAACAAGATCACATTAGGGCTTTTGGTTTTTCTCTATATCTTTAGTTTTGATCTTTGAGGAATCACCAAGCACCTTTACTTGTTTTCTTTTGTGATCATGAATATTTTGTCTTATTTTTTCCTTTGAATTAATAAAATGAAATGTTGGTTTGTATTGCTTGTTACTAATATAGGTAAAGACAATGAGGCTTAGCAAGTTGCTCCATGGGTTCATGAGTTTATTTCCATGCCCTAATCAATAAAGCTTGAGAAGTTAAAACCTCACCATTGGGGTTGTTTTGGAAGAAATGGCATGGCAAGGTTATTTTGGTTCACTAAATTTCAAGATTATCAAATTTGGTTCAAAATTACAAGGGTGTTGATTGGAGAAGTTGTCATGCTTGGACAAGGCTTTGTTCTCATTGGTTACAAGTGCATATTTCTCTCAATTATGAAGATATGGAAGTGGTTTTGGTGACTATGAGTTCTCATTTTCATCCTCAACGACTTCTATTTACAAAGAAATTGTGTTGGTACAAGAAGTTTGTTCAAAGTTGTCAAAGTTCCTCAAAGCATTTTCTTGATCTAGGAGCTAGGGTTTTGAACTTCAAAGAAGCATATCTTGCTCATCTTTTGGTATTTTTGAGTTATTCCAAAGACATCCTTCTTTTCAAAGGGTTATCAACAAATCACTTCAAAAATTTCAAGGAGTTTTCATGTGGAAGAAGCTTGATGATGAAGAAAGATTACAAGTCCTCCAGATGAACCCCCAATTTCTCATGTGTGACTTAAAATGATCATAACTTGGTCAATTTTTATCACCTTGAGCCCACTCTTTTTCCATAATGATCTTGAGGATGTGAAATTTATGCCTTCTTTTATGTGCAAAGTGAGAAAATGGATTGAAGATTCCCTAAGGATACAAAATATTATAGGTCATTTCATGATTTTTTTTTCAACTTTAACAAATCATAACTCTCTCAATTTTTGGAGATTTTGAATGGTTCAAGTTTCAAAATGTCATTAAAAGGGTCTATTTCATGCCATCTTTTTTGGTCAAGAGAAAATTCCAAGTGGAAGGCCATGTTTGGATGCAAAACATTATAGGTCACTTTTGAAGAAAAATTTGAAATATTTCTATGAAGTCACCTTTTTTCTCCAACTTTGACTCAATGCAACTTCTTACTCAAACATCCATTTGATCTCATTCCTTGCATATTGAAAAGCTTGTGACTTCGTCTTTCAAATGCTTCAAGAATCACATCATAAGGTGCCCTACATTGTTGGCACCATGGTTATGAAAGTGGCATCATGAAATGGAAATTCCAAGTTTAGTCAGATTTGAAAATCAGTTTAAATCCAATTACAAGCCTTTTTAAAGATCAATTTCATGTCTAATCATGTTTAGGAACTTGCCATAACAATAAATGACCCTTAAACCATCCAATTTGCTGCATTTTGAGCCATGTGAAGTCACACTTTTCACATTTAGCAGGTCCACGCAATTTCACTCATTTTGCCTCCAATTCACACGCTTGAACCTTGCATCATAATCAACTATAAATAAGGATCATCCCTCACTCTTTTTCAAGCTTTTGATAGCCAATTGACCCTTGTTCAGATCCCACACGAACTCTGAATTTGAAATTTTGATTTCTTACATTCTCACCTTAAAACACCAAAAGCTCCGTTCAGTTAGCTTCATTGATCTTCTCTGAAGCTAACCATACGGTTACTTTCAAGAATTGTGACCAATATTGATCTGTGGAAGTTTAATTTCAGAGCAATTTCTCACTACTTTGTTCAGGTAGATTTCTTGGCCAAATTGATTCAAATAAAAGACTAACCCACTCCTTGTGTTCTTCTGATCTCGTGTTCTTTATAGTTTGCAATTTCATTGAGAATTGAGCAAGATATCCTAGATTTTCGTGTTTGTTATTTTTTATGGTTTTTTTCAAACACAGCCTTGCATAATTTATATAAATTTGGCGTGGTGGTACCATTAGAATCGTCTTGAAGAGACGAATCTAATGGTACCGGTCTGGTTTGCTAATTTTACAATTTGAAAAATTCAATTTGGGGATGGTTGGAGGTTGAAGACGATGACATGTTCGTCTTTAACCAATGACATGAAGACACATTATTTTTTTAAATGGATACAATATGCGTGCCTCAGGAACCCTTGGATCTAATTACTTTCGTGAGTTAGACTCCATCCAACGCGCCATATTTTAAGTTGTTTTATTTTAAAAATGTTGGATTCGATGTGATATTTAGTAACGACCATGATATGCACAGTGCGTCAGATCCCTTGGATCTGATTACTAACGCGTTTTGACTCTCATCCATTGGTCCACATCTTTTTGGTTTTTATTTTCTTTTCTGATTTTTATATTTAATTGTTTGAAATTTCAAAAAAACATAGAAAATTCATTTTTAGTCCAAAAAATCTTTAAAAAAATTATGAAAAATATTTTTGATTATTCTCTTTCTGATTTTTATTTTTTCACAATTTAATTTTTTGTTTTGGTATTTTTTATAAATTTTCAATTTATTTGAATTATTTTAAATGTTTAAAAATACTTTTATACTTTTTTAAATTCTAAAAAAATTATGGAATGATCCAATGACATTGTGACAAATATTGGTGACCTTATTTTATTTTTGTTTCAGACTTTGTTATTTTTTATCATTTTTGGTTTACTTTACTGATTTCTTTTAATTTTAAAAATAGTTTCTGACTTTAGAAAATTACCAAAATTTTTATAAAAATATTTGAGTCTTTTCTGATTTTTCTATGGTCTTACTTTTTATTTCTTGATTAATTTGAACATAGTTGATAGTTTTATCCCTTATTTATATTTTAAAACATTTTTAAAACCCTTTAAATGTATATACTAAATGCAATATTATTTTGTGATTATTTTCTGGGTTATCTTGGGTTAAATTTTTGATCATGGACTTTATTAACCTCATTGGATCCATGGTGTTGAGTATAACTCCACAAAAATGGATGAATGATTTTAATAATAGTTTGATTAAAATTTAATTCAAATGTTGTTTGTATATTCTTCCCCCACCCCTCTCCATCTCATCCCTTTCTTATTGCACTAAGTATTATTTGAGCATGATCTTTATATCATGTCTCAAAACAAATGGTGCATAGATTGCTATAACCGCCCTCAAAATAGGTGTGACTTCTATATAAGTTCACTTACGATTGCTTAACATAGCGCTAAATTTTGTCCCAATTTGAATAAATGATCATTCATGATCCAAACCTATGTTTGTAAGCCCAAGTATGTTAATTTGATCTCTTTGATCCAATAACCTTGAGATTCATTGTGTGGAGGCTTTGGTTCTACCAATCCTCTAATGGATCTACAACACTTTTGGTCAACGCGGATCACTTAAACATCGTTGATCATTAAATGGCACTTGTGAAGATTCCAAATGGGTGATATACTTGACAAAAAGCAAATGCAACTTGTTGTGTGGAGGCTTTGGTTCTACAATCCTCTAATGAGTTCCAAATGCAAGTTTCAAGATGATCATCCAACTAACCACTAATCACTAATAATTGGCTTTATCTTTTGTTTTTACTTTATACCCTTTTATTTTTTATGCTTTATTCACCATTTACTTTTAGCATTTACATTTCATGCTATCTTCATATTTAATCACTTGAGCCTTTTCTTTTCTCTTCTAAGACACCTAATAATCAACATAAACCATAAAAAACTTTAATGGTACTTGAATTAGTTGGTTACTATCCTTGGCATTATGGAGTATTGGACTTCTTGGACTTAGAATTAGAAACCTTGGCCTATGTTGGAGACCTTGTGACCTTAATTGATATTTTGTCTGGAGTTCTTGAGGTTTACCTCAAGACATTGGGTTGTTTGTTTGTTTTGTGTGCAGGTTATTGTGACTACATTCTTTGTTTGTAATCTGGAATTCACATGTATGCAGTCGTTACTCTGCCCAATTTTTTTTAGAAGACTTAATACACTTGAAGTTTGGTTCTCACAAGAGGTCTAGTATCTTTGCTTTCTTGGTTTCAATCCAAAGAATGAGAATTCTATCTTGGCTCATAATGTCAAGTATTGGCTTTTTGTCAGTTAGATAGTTCTTATCCCTAGCTTTTACCTTATGCCTTTAGGATAGTCTCTTCTTCTTCTCCCATCTTCTTTAATTTCAAAAATCTTCTCCCTCCTTTTGAAAACTCTTCTTGTTTTTTAACTTGAACCACTTTCATAATAAGCTTGGATTTAGGTCCATGCATTTTCAAAAACATTTTCATAAATAAACTTCAATCACCTTAACAATACCTTGGCATTGTTTGTGAGAAGACTAAAAGTCAAGCAATCTCATTTCAAACCATTTTTCCACTTTGGCTCTTTTATTTTTAAACTTTTCTCAAAAAGATTAGGCTCTTGACAATCCTTGTAGTGATGCAAACAACTATACTTCTACAATATGTAGTAAAGAGGGATATTTTCCACTTGGGTGTTGAGTGAGGCATTGTTGATTTTAAAATCCAAGCCATATCCTCCACTTTGAGATGATGCAAATTCTCCTTTCTCATGATTGTGGGTAGTAAGTATGTTTTCCACACGGACAATGACAATGATGTCTTATCTCATAAAATTAACCAACACACTTGTGTTTTAAAATTTTTAAAGAGGAACTACGTGTACCCTGATCCCCTATTGCACAAAAGGTGGTACGTAGGCACTAAAGGTTCGCAACTGCGGCGGGTGATAAAATCATAAAAATATACACTTCTTTTCTCACCTCTACCATCTATTTTTATACAACATTTTTTATAGCCAAAATATACAGATTTTACAAAGAGGTTCCTGCGGAGTACCGTAGATATTTAGGATGCTAATACCTTCCCTTTGCATAACCAACCCCCTTACCTTGAATCTTCCCCCCTCTTTTTTGGGTTATTCACTCTTTTCCCATTCCTTTGGAAACAATAAAGCGCGGTGGCAATTTTTATTTTTGATCTGTATAAGTCTAGTCAATCCAATGGCTTAGTCTTAAACATTTCTACCGCTACAACATGGACATAGAATTTGTGTAGGGACGCGTAGATATATGTATAGACTTTGCATTGTTGAGTGCAAGCATAGGTGCAGACATGTGTATAGACGTAGACTTCGTGTACGGACGCGTAGATATGCATAGATACAGGCGTAGACATGTGTATAGATTTTTGTGTGGTAAGACGTAGGAGTAGCCATGTGCATGGATGTAGACGTGGAATTTCTTTCGATGTTTTTCTAACCCAAAATGTTTTTCGATGTTTCATCAAATGCTTTTATTTTGTTAATCCCCCAAAATGATTCACGACAATATTCACAAGTAATGATCGTAGTATTTTGTAAACAAGTATGAGAAAATAAAAAATGCAATTTGAAAGATGCAAAGAAAGCAAAT
The DNA here is from genome assembly GCA_948472305.1 of Vicia faba. Taxonomy (NCBI): domain Eukaryota; kingdom Viridiplantae; phylum Streptophyta; class Magnoliopsida; order Fabales; family Fabaceae; genus Vicia; species Vicia faba. The sequence goes on along the minus strand of OX451735.1, from coordinate 156,179,478 downwards.
GTTTTATTGATATGCCTCAGAATAGGCGAGAGTACTGGATACAATTCCTAGAAATAGGTAATTACGGAAAGTTTTACAACTGTAAACGGCAATGAAAAATGTTAATTGCTACTGCTTTTCCCCAATATCCTTTTAGAGATCTTATCTCCTTCACTTCTGAGTTGTATGATTCAGATCTATCTATCTCTTTGCGGTTCGTAGTCGTAGTTCTTAGATCGCAGTCTTTTTGTTCTTTATTTCTTTTGTATGATCCCTAATTTTTTCCTAGATTTCCCTTTCGGGTTTTCAATCCACCGGGATATTTTTTTTTGTATTATGCCCCTAACTTTTTGCCTGGATCGCTGTTGTACCCAAAAATTTGCCCTCACATATTTCTCAAAACATTGCAGGGAAAATCTCCAAGTGTCTCAAGGTTGCTCAAGAGTTGGTCAGACAAGCTATCTCCTAAGGCAGTCTACCCCAAATTAGGGTTTTGTGTTGCATCAAGATATTTGAGTCCAAGTGACCCCAAGTTCTCACCAATGTCCTAATATGTTCTCAAGATCATTCATGTCAATTTTCAAGCCTTGCAGAGGAAGTTTGCTCAGTCAATTGCTCAAAGGTCCAAAAGTCGACTGTGCTAGGGCAAAAGTCAACTGTGACCTACAAACAGTCAAACTTCAAGATTTTTTGTCAACATTCTCATTTTGAAGGATATTTCATCATTTTATCAAAGTTTGATCATGATTCATCAAGGATTGCTCAAAATTCATCAAGATTCAAAAGTTGCTAAATTAGGGTTTTGTAGGAAAAGTCAACTCAACTTTGACCAAGCATAACTTTCTTATACTTTATGAGAAATGACCCATCCAAATCTCATTTTGAAGAGGATGCAATTCCCTACAATCCATCTTCATACCCCAAGATCAAAAATGCACTCACAAGAAGTTATGAATTTGGACATTATAGGTCATTTTGAAAAGTCAACAAAAACACCTTTTTTGTCAAAGCTTCTAACTTGATCATGGAATATCAAAATGAGATGAGACCAAAAGGGTTGATTAGAGAACATCTCAGGATTTCTAAAAAGTCAAAGAACACTTCCAAAAGTGTAAAATTGAAGAAGTTATGCATTGTTGAAGTTGGACTTTTTTGCAAAATTGCCAAAAGTCAACTATCCCCAAAACTTCAAATTTTGCCAAATGGGCCCATTCTTTTTCACTTGTTTTGAGTTTTCATTGTTTCCCACGTGCTCTAGCCTTGGCCATGTGTCCATATCATTTTTTTTATTAATTATTTTGATTTTATTTGAATTAATTTGATTTAAATCAAAGTAAATCAAATAAAAATCCAAAGGCATTGATAACAAAGATTTTGTGTTGATTTCAGGTTCCATTATGCAGCTGGCCATCATCAAACTCGTATCAAAGGAATTATGTGCAAAAAAGATTGAAATCAAGCAAATTTGGAAAGTTTTAATGGAAGAATCAAATCAAATTCAAGAGCATTGATAGGGCAAGATTTGAACAACAAATGTTACCCTAATACACTGCACAATACATAAGCAAGCGTGCAAGACAGAAACAAGGGTTAGAGATCACTTGAGGAGGCAGAACAAAAACTTGCAAAAACAAGAAATAATGGGAGATCGAAATCAAGGTTAGAGACGTTTTCAGGCCTTGAGACTTGTCCCAATCGATTGCTGGCAATCTCCAGAAGCTAACCCAATCCAAACCAGGCATTTCCAGACCTCCTAGTGCACTGTAAGTCCTTCATAACATAGCTATGTTCTTGATTTCGTATTTCCAGATTCTTGCATCCATTGAATGAAATAACTGCATATTCTTAACCCTCACATCATTTGCAAACTGTTTGTAATAACCAATTTGATTTATAGGCGTTGTATCGTGAAACGCCATTGCTAGGGTTTTGCGTTTGGTTTTAGGGGTTTTCGTTTCAGGTACAATTGATCTTCATGATGGACATGGTTGTGTTCAGAAGAAGATGATGAATCAAATCATGGTCCTGGAATTCGTTTATATTGCCTGGGGACGATTTTGGAATGAAGCTGCGTTTTTTGCTGCGGATAAAAATTCGCAGGTAAAGTTACAGTTCTGGGAGGACAGGGACGAAGCCGTGTCATTCTCCCATTGGACCATTCGAATGCATTGCGCGCTTTTTTCTATTTTCTGGTCATTGACTTTGTTTTATATATTATTTCATGTTTGCATTATTATAACAAAGACAACAAAGCGCTTCAGTGGTAGCCACATAAGCCTTAAGGACCCAAAGGCTGGAGGTCAGGGGTTCGATCCCTGCCTCCAGCAAAATGCATTTTCTCAATTGTTTTCAGGGAATCAGTTGTGTGTTCGAGCTGGAAGTTCACCATACTCCCTCACCAATCCATACGCCAGATGGCCAGATGGCCAGATCTGGTGGCCAAGCCTTGAGGGTACATGATGGAATCAGTCAACGCGCCTACACTGGATCCCAAAAGTTCAAACGGATCAGCTTCATTTGGGCCTACAAAAATGCTTTCAACACCTCCAAAAACAGGCCCACTCTCTCTTTTCTTTATATTTTATTTATTTATTTAATTGCTTTATTTTATTTAAATTAACTTACTAACCAATAACAAATTTTCTTTTTTATCAAAAAATCACAAAAAATATATTTTTGTCCAATTAAAATTAAGAACTTTATTTTTTCTTTAATAAATTTTAGTTAATTAATTAGGTTTTTTATTCTAGGAAACTTTAGTTTATTTTTGTAAATAAATAAAATTAATTAGAAATCATTAGGTTTTAATTCATTTAATTATTTTTATTTTCTTTCTTAAAATAACAAAAACCTCAAAAATATGTCATTTATTATTTTTTATCATTTAATTTATTTTATAATTAATTTAGTATTTAATTTAGGATTTAATTTCCTTTCTTGAAAACAAAAACACCAAAAAAAAGCATTTTCTTTTAAAAGGGTCAAAACCCTAATTGTGCATCCGATTTAATTTCGCGTCGCGATTTACTTTTCTTTATCCATATTGATGTATCTGTTTCCGGTATGTAATAGATAATTAGGACATTTTATTTATTTACCGCTTTATTTTATTTTATTTTCAAAGGGTTGCTTTTGGCGATGTAAATACCCGACGCCTTGTAATTTAATTTCCGCACTTTAAATTCTGCTAATTATAACTGCTAGATGTTTGATAATAAGGTTTACATGACAAAACTGAGTGTTTAATCTTAAAATCAAATTATATCATCTTTAACATGTCCAAAGATAAAAATAACGGAAAACGACACACTCGCACATGCGCACTCTTAGGGTACACCCCACATGGTTGCCTTCGTACACGGTCATTGAGTATAGGTCGTTTTAGAGGTCGTCCTCTTGTCTAAAAGATCATAGTTGCCTCGAAACGGTTGCCTCGGATATTGTTGCCTCAAACAAATGATCTAAGACATTAGGGTTACCGCTAAGGCGTTCTAACATTGCTTTAGTGACCGTAACTCCCTCTTTCGAATTGACCCTCAAACTCCAACGACGGTGCTACCTACTCACTAATAGTGGAATAGCATTGTCTAAACGAAATTAGCATAGAACGATTCCTTTTTCGAGTAGGTAGATGGTTCTTAGATACTTGCTCATCCAAAACAAAACATTTTCACACTTACACTCCTTTTCAAACAAAGTTTTCAAAAACACTTTATTACACTCTTGAGGACAGAAGCAAGAGTTAAATCGAAGTTAAAAAACAAAAACTTTTTCAAACCCACAAGCACAAAGAAAACATTTTGAAAATGATGAGAAAGTACCTAAGAGCCCGTAGATAACTACGGATAGAAAGGGTGCTAATACCTTCCCTTTCTATAATCTACCCCCCGTACTCAGAAACATCTCGAAAAAGGAATTTTTCTGTGCTTTTTTCCTTTCCTTGTTGGATAAAATAAAAGTCGGTGGCGACTCTTGCTTACCGCGACATTTTGCTAATACAAAACGCAAAACGCAAACCAGCATTCCAAAAATAGTCAGTTCTTCCCACTGTATCACAGAACTGGCGACTCTGCTGGGGAAATTTTATAAGTGGGGTGTACCTTAGGAATAGTTCATCATAATGTTTTCAATTGCTTGATTTGTATGCTTTATCTTTGTGGGTTTGAATCGGAGTTACTATAGATCCTAACCCGAATCTGGGGGACACCCTTTAGGTAAGTAGCAATAAACTGTGAGAGAATTTTACGGCATAGACCGATACGGTTGAAGTAGTAGCTACGTTGGTGTGGCACTTTAGTTTGTACCGATATCCCTTGTGGCGCAACGAGGAGAATATGGGTCTTCTAAGGGGTCATTAAGCACCAACTTACCTTAGCACCTATAATTGACCAACTTGGCCATAGAACAGTAGCAGTATGCTACACTCATTGAGACCAAACTCTCGTGATGATTCCAGCCGCAAGAAAAGGTTGCTAAACTGGAATTATGACCGATCGAGGGTGGTCAGTGATATTGAGATCCTCTAGAACCCGGTTACTATTACTAGGACAAGTTTGAACCAACTAAACTGAAAGAGGGTAATACCTAAACTCCTTGTCAGCCTGAAATCTAAGGGCTATCCATGTGACTTGTTTTCCCTTACCATGTTTGCTATCTGTGAATACTTGTGGTGTGTTTCTATCATGACATCATGACATTGCATGCATATTGCATTGGAATAACCCATTTTAAAGATAGAGGGGATTCATCTTTGTTCTGTTTTGTAGGTCATGGCACCCATGCGTAGAAACACTATTCGGATCAGCTTTGTATAGATTCCTACTCAGCTTAGACATTTGGTTGCAAAGGTCCCATATACTACCTCCTTTATCATAAGACATGGGCACCTCCTTGGTTTGGTCACTTCCAAATTAGACGAGCAGATGATGAGTGTTCTGTGACAGTTCTTTGATCCATTATACCACTGCTTCACTTTCCCGGACTATCAGTTAGTCCCTACTCTGGAGGAGTTCTCTGATCTACTTTGTATTTCCATTCTAGAGCAGACGCCATTTACAGGTTGGGAGAAAGTCCTTAGGCCAAAAGAGATTGCTTCAGCCCTCCATATGACAAAGGCTGAGGTAATGTCTAACAGGGAGACTCAAAGTGGGACAAAGGGCTTCTTGGCTAAGTTCTTGGTTGATCGGGCTAATCAGTTCTGGGACAGTCTAGACTTTCAGGCATTTGAAGACATTCTGGCTCTTCTCATATATGGTTTGGTGTTGTTTCCTAACTCAGATTCTTTCGTCAACGTGAATGCAATGAAGATCTTCATGTCCCGTAATCCTGTGCCCACTCTCTTGGGTGAAATTCTACACTCTCTTTATGCCCGTACTGCTCGGAAACTGGGAACCCTTATGTGTTGTGCACCATTGCTGGCGAGGTGGTTTATTTCTCACCTCCCCAAATCTGTTTTGAAGAACAAGGAAGGCATGGGTTGGGCCTACAGAATTATGTCTCTCGCTCACACTGACATTATCTAGAGCACTAAATACATGGAAGACGTAGCTATTATTGATCGTTGTGGGGAGTACCCCAATGTTCCACTACTTGGAATTCGAGGAGGGATTACCTATAATCCTTGTTTGGCCTTACGTCAGTTTGGGCGAGCTAGGAGGGATGGACCTCACGAGTTGCTAATGCCGAGTATTGTCTTTGACTTCTAAGGGGATGGTGATGAGCATCACCGCAGGTTCATACAAGCTTGGGATAGGGTACACAGGTCTGATCCGCATGAGTTAGGGATGAAGACCCCTCTTCCGTTGGAACCGTATCTCCGATGGGTTCGAATCTGTGCCCAAAAGCTGGGAATGCCGTACGAAGCTGTCTTACCGGTAATTATTGAGAATGCTGATGAAGAAGGGGTTTCTCCTACCATCCTCCATCCACACATGACTACTAACATTGGGGCATGTTGTACCCCAAAATTTCCCCTCCCATTTCCTCAACATTTTCTCATCACAAGACCTCTGGAGCTCAAGATCAAGTTAGGGTTTGCTCTGCTCAAGACTCCTCCTTGCACTGTTGACCCAAATTAGGGTTTGTGTTTGCACAAAGATGTTTTGACCTAAAATTCCTAAGATGACTTTCATGCTTCATGTTGGACTCCCAATTTTATCCATACCAAGTTTCAAGTCTTGATTCCAAACTTTGCCCAGTCAATTGGACAGTTGACCTAGAAATCAGCTGTATTGGGGAAAAAGTCAACTGTGGTCAATTGACAGTCAAACCTCATGATTTTTGACCCACATCAACATTATGAATTCATTTGAACCATTTGGTCAAGTTTGGATCACAATTCCACAAGAAATTTGATCAGATCACCAAAAGGGCAAAATGGTCATTTTTAGGGTTTTGACTGCACAAAGGCAATTTTTGACTGTTTGACCTAACCAATGGCAAAACAAGCTCATATATGGACTCAAGGACCCCATGGAATTGTCTTGACATGTTCAACAAATTCAAAAGATCCCAAATGCACAAGATTGACAGGTGAATTTTCCAGTCAATTGATCAATTTTGACTGTATACTGAAAAGTCAAACTTTGACTTTTTGGTCAAAATCAAATGTCAAGATTCATTTTTCATCAAAACATGCCAAATTGTGAAACTTGTTCACCAAGAAATCAAAAATCACAAATTAGGGTTTGAAATTTAGAATTTTCATAACTTAGAAATTTTCTAAGTTATGAAAATCCCTAATTTTTTTCTAACTTTGTCCCAGTTTTTCATCAAGATGCATATGGATTCAAACAAAAGTCAAAACATGAAAGTTGTATTCCATTGCAAAATCAACAACTTTGATTCACAAAGTTTACTCAAAAGAAGCTTGTAGCTCAAGTTATGATTTTTGGAACAAGGGTGCAAAACATTTTTAACTTAGAAAAATTTTGACCTATTCTAGGCAGGATTTTTGCCTAACTTCATGGCCACTTTTCACATACTTCCATTTGGAATTTCAACTTGCATTACAAAGATGGATTGTAGTACACATTCCCAGCTTTCCAAAATGTCCAAGAACTCATAAAACAACCTTGTGGTTAGGGAGAATCAATTTGGCAATATGGGCAAAACTCACTTTGTTCATGAGCCATTTCCATGTTCATAACTTGTGCAATTTTTCAAATCAGCATGAGCAAGCTAGTTACAGGCCTCTAATCTCATTTACACTCAATAATTAAATTCCAATCCATTGTGTGCTAGCTTTATTTTGTGCACTTGGACATTACATGAAGAATTAAGTCATAAATGGAAAAAGCAAATTATCCATTCTTGTAAAGTATGGCTTTATGTCAAAACATGAATCAAAGAAGTATAAAGAAAATCTATGAGGCACAAGTTATCAAACTAATCCCACTGATCAAGGAGAGATTATGCAGCATGCTTGAGGGACCTGCCTTGCCCTAGAACTCAACTTGACAACTTTTGCTTAAGTAAGAAGAAACTTAGCATTTTGAAGGAGATCTCACATTGCTGCAAGAACCAACCAAGACAAACTTTCTCCACACTTTCCATACTCCCTAACAGACCTAAAACACGAGCCTTTAACCCTTGATCCCTCCTCATACAGAAAATCACCATTAAACTGCACAAAATAGGGCATTCTGCACTTTGATTTGGCCAGCTCATTTCCATCGTGCGTTTTCATCCAAACCACCTCAAACACATTCCATAACATTCATACAAACTATCCCAAGCCTTGGAAGCAGACTGTAACAGCCACATCCAAGTGTGACATTTTCATTTTTCATCTGTGCAGGGTGACTTCTGTGGATCGATTCAGTAAGATTCAAAGCAAGCCAAGCATAGAGGAAGCATCCCTGGACTTCAAGCAAGTTGTACCAATCCTCACCTTGCCTTGAAAGGACCTCCATTGTCATACACGAATCAAGCTGAATAGGTAAGTTTTTGAACTTCTATCTCTCTATCCAGGCATAGTTAGGTTTAAGTTTGTGAAGAAAACATGTTCTAATCATAGCCCTGAATCTACCCATATCATTACTTTTCATTTATGTTATGTGTGCTAAGAGTATTTTGGACATGAACATTTGAAAAAAGCTAGGTCAGGAATGGGGGAGGAGAAATTCTCTCTCATTTCTGAGAGTTAGGACAACTTCTTTATATGTTTAGAATCGTGACATGATGCTCTATAACATTGATGTTGTAAGTTTTTGTTGAAAGTCAAAGAATCAGGATCTGTGCTTGACAAGGGAAAACGCGCGTTTTGTTCAAAGAAGCTGGAGGTTGAAGAAGACAGAGTCTTGGGCTGGGCCTGAGATTTGTTTTTCTTTTCACACCATTATTTCACATTTGCACCTCCTTGGCCCATTGCATTTTATTTTCATTATTTTTTACTTTTGATTTTTGTTTCTGACTTATTTATTTTTGACAAAACATAAAAAATATTAAAATTATTTTTCCCATTTTTTTTGCATTTTTTTTTTTATATTTATTTGGTTTTATTAGGTTATGTAAATAAATAAATATATATACTATTATTTAAAAATACAAAAAACTAATACAAACATGTTTTATTTCTGATTTTTGTTTTTTATTATCTCTTGAAAACATTTTACATAAAATATACTTTTTTTATATAATATTAAATATTTTATTTTTTATACATATAATATATATTTAATAAATAATTTAAATACTTATATATTTATTAATATATTTAGAGAAATACAGAGAATTAATGCATTTTATTTTTATTAATATTTTGACCTCAAAAATACTTTTTTTACAATATACCTTCTTTTATTTATTTTTGTACATAATTAATAAATATTACATAATAAATACCTTTTATTTATAAAATTAGGGTTTTGACCCTAAATGCATAAAAATACAAAAATTATTTCATTTTATTTTTGTTCATTTAACACATGATAAATACTCTTTTACATACATATGAAAAATCATTTTTTGCATTCTTTGCATATTTATCTTATCTTATTTAATTTTTGTGCAATTAATTAATTTGTATAATTTCAATTTAGATGTAATAATTAGATTTTAATTTCTTGCTAAAATATCCCCATTTGAACATTTGTACCCCCCATCCCATATATTGTGTTGTAATAATTTAGGACCTTTTATTTTTCGCATTTTAAAGTTTTCTAATTATGCCATGTTAGAATTAGGGTTTTGTACGCAAAATTAACCAAAAAAATAGTTTGACCTAATTTCAAGATAAACAAGCATGAAAATGGACAACACTAATCACACTTGCACCCCTAGGGTATTCCACTTGTTGCCTTCAATAATGGGCCATATTGCATGTTAGGTGTCTTTGGCAAAACAAAACAAAATTCAAATGATCATAGTCCCTCGATGACGCTTTCGAAAGTTGCCTAAAAATGATCAAGTCCCTTAAAGGAAAAATTTCCCAAAGATACTTGGCACCATTGCAATCATGGTCTAAACGATGACCCGCGCCCGTCCCGTTAACATCCTAACACAAGATTGTCCACCAAATACAATGGTGAAACAAAATTGTTAAAAGGGTTAAAACATAGCAAAGATCTTTGAGAAATTTAGGGTAGATAGCTCTTGGTTACTTGCCAACTTGCAAAACAAAAACCCTTGCCTATTTTTCAAAACACATTCCACAACACTTTCAAAACAACTTTCAAAAACTTCTCAAAAGACATACACCTTTGTATACATCCAAACATGGATCATTACAAAGGTTGCCACCATATTGGCCTCTTTTCAAAACATCTTCAAAACCCACACACAAAGCACCATTTCAAACAATTGAAAGCACCATTTCAAACAATTGAAAATCAAGGCAAGTTGATCTAAGCAAGTAACTAAGAGCCCATGGATAACCATGGATAGAAAGGGTGCTAATACCTTCCCTTTCTATAATCTACTCCCCGAACCCAAGAAAACATCTCAAAGGTTTTTGCTGTGCTTTTTAACCTTTCCTTAGGATAAAATAAAAAAGTCGGTGGCGACTCTTGCTCAACCGAAACATTTGCAAAAACAAACGCAAAACCCAAGTCAGTTCTCCCACCGCACCACAGGGCATTAAAGAGGTCTTGGATGCAGCTAAGAGAAGAACGGGATACTTACAGAGAAAAGTATCACGAACAAGAGCGGAAGATCTTGAAGTTGACAAGGAAATTGGAAAACGAGCAGATCCTCAACGACTATGTCAGGACCAAAGGGAAATGACCATGGGAGCGCTGATGTCTTTTGATTATTTCTAGTTTTGATTTACTTTTCAGTGTTTATTTTTTGTAACGCCTTAAAGGCATTTGTACAACATTGTTTCAAGTTTATCTAATAAAAGTGTGTTTCATTTTGATTTACGAATTTGAATCTCTCGATGTCTTTGAAATCATATCATATGCATTTCATTCCATGCACCTCATCACAGGTACCCTTACAGGTTTCTCATCTTCTTCGATGTTTATTTCAGCATCATGTCTTCTGAGACATCAACTATCCAAGCTATCAAGGCTCTGCAAGCTCAAAACGCCCAGTTCCAAGAAATGTTTATGAATTTGGCCAAGGGTCAGCAAGATCTGAAGACTCTTATCTTGAAGGATAAAAAGAAGAAGAAGAAGAAGACGGACCTCCTGAATATGGGTTACAGATTCGGAAACAATTTGCGAGAAGAGGTTGATTTGACTCACTCATCTAGAGGGGGAGAGAATCAGGAAGAAAGGAGGGCTCCTAGACCTGTGGTTTCTGACAACGAGACTGACTTTGATGAAGACCAGTATCCTCCGGCTGAGGACAGGTATAAGAAACTCGAAAACCGATTGAGTGCGATGGAGATCCAGAAGGTACCTGGATTGGACTTTGGTGATTTGGGTTTGTCATATGGGGTGGTGATTCCCCATAAATTTAAAGCACCTATCTTTGCTAAATACGACGGGGTCTCCTGCCCAAAGCTACACCTCTGTTCGTATGTTAGAAAGATTCCGCCATATACCACTGACAAGAACCTCTGGATCCATTTCTTTCAAGATAGTCTTTCAGGGACTCAACTTGAATGGTTTTACCAGCTGGAAGGAGCTAGTATCCGTAATTGGGAAGACCTTGTTGCTGCTTTCTACAAGCAGTACCAATACAATGCCGACCTCGCTCCCACGCGTACCCAACTTCAGGGTATGTCTATGGGTGCGAGCGAAGGTTTCAAAGACTACGCTCAGAAATGGAGGGACCTTGCTGGAAGAGTACAACCCCCGCTGGCTGACAGGGAGTTAGTAGATATGTTTCTTGGGACCTTGTCTGGTCCGTATTTCAACCATCGGATTGGAAGTTCATCGTCAGGTTTCACTGAGTTAATTATGACCGGGGAAAGAGTTGAAGCTGGTATTAAGAGCGGCAAAATATAGAAGGGTGCTTCATCAGGTACCGAGAAGAAGCCTTTTAAGAAGGAGTCCAGTGCAGTTTACAATTCAAAAAGCCAGAATCGACCTGAACGCCGCCAAGCGGTCAATGCGGTTGTTATATCAAGACCTGATGTTTCCTAACAATGCAACAATCAACCAAGAGCCGAGAGGCCGCGAAGACAATTCACTCAGCTCCATATGACCCTGTCTCAGATTCTGCCGCAGTTGCTAAAGACCAACTTAGTGATTCCGAAGGAGGCCCCGAAGAATCCCAATACTACATCACCAATGTACAATCCGAACGCCCGCTGTGCCTTTCACTCTGATAGCCCGGGGCATGATACGAATGACTGTTGGGTCTTAAAGAATAAGGTGCAGGACCTGATTGATGCTAAGGAGATTGCATTTGAAGCGCCGGAAAAGCCTAATGTCATAACGGCACATATGCCCAAACATGACACGGGAGTGAATGCTATTGGGGATGATGAAGAAGAGTTTGATATTGACAGCTGGATATACCCGACTGCTAATGGTGGACTAAGCAACTGGACGGCAAAGGATTCTATGCCCGTTTCTGTTATCACCCAGTAATGAAACTTTTGTTTTGAATTTGTAACAGACAATTTTTGAACTTTACGACCCGGTGTCTTACCCGAGGCACCGTGGCTTTGTTTGTGAGGACTTTTTTTTGTGTCATTTTCATATATCATTAATAAAAGCATTGGATGCTTTCTTGCATTTCAAATTTTTGCGCTCCTTGTTTTTCTTTTCTATCTTGCAAAACAACTATTTTACACACACTCATATATACAGGTCTACATCTACTCTGGATCCCACTGATAACGACTCTGCTACTGCCGGTTATGACTTCGAAAGTCCGATCAACTTAGCCGAATACGAAGGTAAAGATGATTGCGAAGTGCCTGGTGAACTTGCTAGACTGTTACTTCAGGAAGAGAGGGCCATACAGCCGCATGAAGAGCCCGTGGAAGCAATAAATCTGGGTACAGGGATAGACAAGAAAGAGGTCAAGATCGATGCAAATATGGAGTCTAGTGTTGAGCAACGGCTGATTCAGATGCTGCGTGACTATGTTGAGATGTTTGCCTGGTCTTATGAAGATATGCCTGGGTTGGATAACAATATCGTGGTTCACCGCTTGTGCCCAGAGATGTCTGAGAAAATCAAGGCTGAAGTGATGAAACAGTTTGACGCCGGTTTTCTAGCAGTTACTTCTTACCCGCAGTGGGTTGCCAACGTGGTTCTGGTGCCGAAGAAGGATGGTAAGGTTCGAATGTGTGTTGAATATAGGGATCTAAACAAGGCAAGCCCCAAGGATGATTTCCCTATTCCTCATATCGACGTTCTGGTTGACAACACCGCACAGCATAAGGTCTTCTCCTTTATGGATGGTTTCTCCGGTTATAATCAGATTAAAATGGCTCCCGAAGACATGGAGAAGACAACCTTTGTTACTCAATGGGGTACCTTTTGCTACAAGGTCATGCCTTTTGGATTGAAGAATGTTAGGGCAACGTATCAGCGCGCCATGGTCGCTTTGTTCCATGACATGATCCATCATGAGATTGAGGTGTACGTCGATGATATGATTGCAAGATCCCAGACCGAGGAAGAACATCTTGACCACCTTCAGAAGTTATTTGACATGTTGAAGTTGTACAAGCTGAGGTTAAACCCAAACAAGTGCACCTTCGGGGTGAGATCTGGTAAGCTGTTAGGTTTCGTCGTAAGCGATAAAGGTATTCAAGTGGATCCTGCAAAGGTGAAGGTTATAGAAGAAATTCCAGCTCCCCGAATAGAAAAAGAAGTCAGAGGCTTTCTGGGACGGCTGAACTATATCTCCCGATTCATCTCACACCTGACTGCTACTTGTGAGCCAATCTTCAAGCTGCTGAAGAAAGATCAAGTGGTAAGATGGAACGATGAATGTCAGGCCGCTTTCGAAAGGATCAAAGAATATCTCTAAGAGACACCCATTCTGATGCCTCCATTTGAAGGGAGACCTCTGATCTTATACTCGACAGTACTCGATAATTCAATGGGGTGTGTGTTGGGGCAGCATGACAAGTCTGGCCGAAAAGAGCATGCTATTTATTACCTTAGCAAAAATTTTACCGACTGCGAGACTCGATACTCATTGCTTGAGAAAACTTGCTGCGCTTTGGCATGGGCTGCTCGCCGGCTGAGACAGTATATGCTGACTCACACTACTCTATTGATATAAAAAATGGATCGAATCAAGTATATCTTCGGAAAACCTGCCTTGTCCGGAAGAATAGCAAGATGGCAGATGATCTTGACTGAGTATGACATCCAATATACAACCCAAAAGGCAATCAAGGGAAGTGTGTTGGCAGATCATTTGGCACATCAGGAAGTGGACGATTACCAGTCTATGAACTTTGAATTCCCGGATGAGAACATCGTGATAGTGACTGACTGCGAAGAACTTGGACCGGATGAAGGACCTGAGGAAGGATCTTGATGGTCTATGTACTTTGATGGAGCTTCAAATGCTTTGGGTAATGGCATTGGCTCCGTGATCATATCTCCTAAAGGCTCTCATACTCCGTTTATCGCCCGACTATGTTTCAATTGCACCAACAATATGGCGGAGTATGAAGCGTGCATTATGGGTCTTCGAGCAGCAATTGACCTAAGGATTAAGTTTCTAAGTATTTTCGGATATTCCTCTCTCGTGATCAGTCAGATCAAAGGCGAGTGGAATACAAAACACCCAAATCTTGTCCCTTACAAGGAGTATGTATTGACGTTGCTTCCACACTTCGAGGAGATAACCTTTGAACACTTCCCTAGAGAGGAGAATCAGTTAGCGGACGCGCTAGCTAAGATGTCTTCTATGTTCAAGGTCAATTGGGACAATAAGGCACCCCGGATTACCATTGAAAGATTGGACGAACCTGCACATTGTTGCGACATTGAGATTGAAGAGGTAGCAGATAAACCCTAGTTTCATGAGGTGAAGAGGTACCTTGAGGCTCAAGAATACCCCGAGGGTGCATCTGTTAATGACAAGAAGTTTCTGAGGAGGTTCGCGGCGAAGTTCTTCATCAGCAATGGCATTCTCTACAAGCGTAACCATGATTCAACCTTACTGCGATGTGTGGATAAGAACGAAGCAGAAAGGATTATGGTAGAGTTGCACGAAGGTACTTTCGGGACTCATTCCAGTGGACACACCATGGTAAAGAAAATCCTACGGGTAGGATATTTTTGGTCCACAATGAAAGCCGACTGTTATCAGCATTCTCGGACCTGTCATAAGTGCCAAGTTTATGCTGATAAGGTGCATATACCTCCAGTACCTCTGAACGTCTTGACAGCTCCTTGGCCTTTTGCAATGTGGGGCATTGATATGATCGGCGAGATCATACCTATGACATCTAACGGGCATCATTTCATCCTGGTAGCTATTTATTACTTTAAGAATTGGGTTAAAGCAACTTCCTTTGCTATAGTGACCAAGAACATCGTGGCGCGGTTCATTCGACACAATCTGATTTGTTGATATGGTGTACCAGAGAGGATCATTACAGACAATGGTACAAATCTCAACAATAAGATGATCACCGAGCTCTGCAAGCAATTCAAGATACAGCATCACAACTCTTCTCCTTACCGGCCGAAGATGAATGGGACTGTTGAAGCAGCTAATAAGAACATTAAGAAGATTGTGCAGAAGATGACAGTGACATACAAAGACTGGCACGAGATGTTACCATTTGCTCTTCATGGGTACCGTACCTCAGCGCGGACGTCAACAGGGGAAACACCCTATTCCTTGGTATATGGCATGGAGGTCGTCTTACCCATTGAAGTTCAGATACCCTCTCTTCGGATTATGAAAGACGCAGGTTTGAGCGAAGATGACTGGATTCAGACCCGGCTTGATCAGCTGAACTTAATTGACGAAAACAGACTTACTGCTATTTGTCATGGTCAAATGTACCAAAAGCGGATGATCAAGGCATTTAACAAGAAAGTCAGACGACAAGAGTATCAAGTTGGGGACCTGGTTATCAAGCGCATTATCTTACCTCAAGGTGATCCCAGGGGCAAATGGACCCCTACTTATGAAGGGCCATTTGTTGTTAAGAACATTTTCTCAGGAGGAGCTATGATTCTAACCACCATGGATAGTGACGACCTTCCTCACCCCGTCAATGCAGACATAGTGAAAAAATACTACGCATGATACAAGACCCGCTAGGTTGACTGGCCTAGGCAAAAATAAGGGCTTCTCGGTGAACCAAAAGGGTTCGGGCAAAAATAAGGGATGAAATGAAAAAAAATGTACACCCGGTAAGTCGAAAACCTGAAAAGGCGGCTTGGGCAAAAAAGGGTATCCCGGTGGACTGAAAACCCGAAAGGGCGGTTCAGGAAAAAATTAGGGATCAAAGCGTAACACTATGTCTCATTGGATCACCTACAACTAGACTTCGGTATCAACTATCAAGCTCGAACGACATTAATCAATCTGATCTACCTTCAACCAAGTAGCAAAGTGATGAGATGCTCGAGGACATAAAGGCAATAGCAGAGTTGGAACCCAGTGGGATGGTTCACATAGTTGTTTTTCTTTGTTTTTCGCAAATTGTATAAACTCTCTTGTTCGGCGGTGTTCTCTTACTAGGACGTCAGACTCTTGTACAAAAATGCCTATTTACAGGCCAAACTTCAAAATCAATACAAGTCATTTTTTAAATAAATTTCAAACTGTTTTTCCTTTTTCTATTTTGTTTTGCAAAGAACGTCCAATGTACATTTTTGATATATGCATTTGACATTAATTGTTGCTCATGAATATTTACATACGAAACAAAAGACCATTACGTGTAATATTAGAAACAGGGGAAAATAAGAATTGTCCAAACTATACAGTTGCTCTGTCCACCAGGTACAAGGTAGATTCAGCTGAAGAATATGACCGAGTTACTTTCACTCCCCGCAGAGTAAGAAAGGACAGTAATGATAACTCTCCACAACTAAGACTCGCAACTGTGAATGAAATCGGTAATATTCTCCCCAAGCAGAGTTTATCTATCATCAATACTGAAAAGTCTTATCAGCCCCCGCGGAGTATAAAATATCCCCAGTAGAGTTTGAAAATTCTCCCCAGCGCAGTCTGAAAAAGCTCCCCAGTAGAGTTTGGAGAATCATCCCCAGTAGAGCCTAAAAGGTTATCCCCAGTGAAGTCGCAACTGAAGATCATCCCCAACGGAGTTCTTTCCTTTCACAAACAGGAATTCAAATCCCCAACAGGATTCGGTATCACCAGCAACGGTAATTCATCCCCAGCTGAATTTATCAGCGGAATCCTCTACAAAGCATCTCTTTCCCAGAGTAATCTCCTCATCAGTTTATTCCCCAGCGGAGTTATCCTCTCCTGCAGGTTTATTCTCACAATCATCATCATTCGCTATCCCCAGCGAAAACGAAGAATTCAACTCTTTTCCCCAGCAGCCATCCGGGATTTATTTTCCCCAGCTAAAAACATTACATTTTCATACATCATGACGCATGCATATATGCATCGTACAACACAATCTCATTTATTTTGATAACATCATTGTTTGATACATATCATGCATTACATACAACTAACCTTTACCTTTCAGGAAAGATACGGTTAAATTATCACAAAATTCAAAGTTTTGAAGCTTTTATCTCAGTCGAATTACTGACAAGTTCTTAAATCTCAACAGAGTTTTTCTCAAGTTAAATTACAGACAAGGTCCTAAATCTCGACCAAGTTCCTCCGTCGAATTACAGACGAGTTCCTAAATCTCAGCAGATTTTTCTCAATTGAATTACGGGCGAGTTCTTAAATCTCGATGAAGATGTTTCCCTCCATTCGAATTACTGATAAGTTCTTAAATCTCAGCAGAGTTTTCTCAGCTGAATTACATACAAGGTCCTAAATCTCGACAAAGTTTTCCTCCGTTGAATACAGACAGGTTCCTAAATCTCAGCAGAGTTTTCTCAGTTGAATTACGGGCGAGTTCTTAAATCTCGATGAAGATGTTTCCCCAAGTCGAATTACTGACAAGTTCTTAAATATCAACAGAGTTTTTCTCAGTTGAATTATAGACAAGGTCCTAAATCTCGACAAAGTTTTCCTCCGTTGAATTACAGACGGGTTCCTAAATCTCAGCAGAGAAGTTTTCTCAGTTGAATTACGGGCGAGTTCCTAAATCTCGACGAAGATGTTTCCCCAAGTTGAATTACTAACAAGTTCTTAAATCTCAGTAGAGTTTCCTCAGTTGAATTACAGACAAGGTCCTAAATCTCGACAAAGTTCCTCCGTTGAATTGCAGACAAGTTCCTAGATCTCATCAGAGAAGTTTTCTCAATTGAATTACGGGCGAGTTCTTAAATCTCGATGAAGATGTTTCCCTCCAGTCGAATTACTGACAAGTTCTTAAATCTCAGCAGAGATGTTTTTCTCAGTTGAATTACAGACAAGGTCCTAAATCTCAACAAAGTTCCTCCGTTGAATTGCAGACAAGTTCCTAAATCTCAGCAGAGAAGTTTTCTCAGTTGAATTTCGTGCGAGTTCTTAAATCTCGATGAAGATGTTTCCCCAAGTCGAATTACTGACAAGTTCTTAAATCTCAACAGAATTTTTCTCAGTTGAATTACAGACAAGGTCCTAAATCTCGACAAAGTTTTCCTCCGTTGAATTACAGACGGGTTCCTAAATCTCAGCAGAGAAGTTTTCTCAGTTGAATTACGGGAGAGTTCCTAAATCTCGACGAAGATGTTTCCCCAAGTCGAATTACTGACAAGTTCTTAAATCTCAGCAGAGATGTTTTTCTCAGTTGAATTACAGACAAGGTCCTAAATCTCGACAAAATTTCTCTGTTGAATTACAGACAAGTTCTTAAATCTCAGCAGAGATGTTTTTCTCAGATTGAATTACAGGCGAGTTCTTAAATCTCGATGAAGATGTTTCCCCCAGTTGAATTACGGACAAGTTCTTAAAACTCAGGAGAGATGTTCTCTCAATTGAAGTACAAGCAAGTTCCTAAGTCTCAACAAAGATTAGATTACCCCAGCAGAATCTTCCACAACAACAGGTATACAAGATCTCGCTAAGGAATCTCTTATGCAATCGACACTCCTGCAGATGGCATCTTTAAGCCCATCCTCCCGTCAACAATATCCAAATGGCATCTGTAAGCCCATTCCCGACATCACAAGGCTGATACCACTTTATGCGAGTGCAAATTTCTAGGCACTCTAGTGTTCAATCCTCTTCCACCTTTGGATCACGAAAGGTACAAAATCCAATCTACATCCTCAGGTTTAAGAAGATTTAATAGGGGCAGCTTTTGTACCCCAAAATTTGCCCTCCCATATTTCTCAAAACATTGCAGGGAAAATCTCCAAGTGTCTCAAGGTTGCTCAAGAGTTGGTCAGACAAGCTATCTCCTAAGGCAGTCTACCCCAAATTAGGGTTTTGTGTTGCATCAAGATCTTTTAGTCCAAGTGACCCCAAGTGCTCACCAATGTCCTAATATGTTCTCAAGATCATTCATGTCAAATTTCAAGCCTTGCAGAGGAAGTTTGCTCAGTCAATTGCTCAAAGGTCCAAAAGTCGACTGTGCTAGGGCAAAAGTCAATTGTGACCTACAAATAGTCAAACTTCAAGATTTTTTGTCAACATTCTCATTTTGAAGTATATTTCATCATTTGATCAAATTTTGATCATGATTCATCAAGGATTGCTCAAAATTCATCAAGATTCAAAAGTTGCTAAATTAGGGTTTTGTAGGAAAAGTCAACTCAACTTTGACCAAGAATAACTTTCTCATACTTTATGAGAAATGACCCATCCAAAGGTCATTTTGAATAGGATTCAATACCCGACAATCCATCTTCATACCCCAAGATCAAAAAATACACTCACAAGAAGTTATGAATTTGGACATTATAGGTCATTTTGAAAAGTCAACAAAAACACCTTTTTTATCAAAGCTTCTAACTTGATCATGGAATATCAAAATGAGATGAGACAAAAAGGGTTGATTACAGGACATCTCAAGCTTTCTAAAAAGTCCAATAACACTTCCAAAAGTTCAAAATTGAAGAAGTTATGCATTGTTGCAGTTGGACTTTTTTGCAAAATTGCCAAAAGTCAACTATCCCCAAAACTTCAAATTTTGCCAAATGGGCCCATTCTTTTTCACTTGTTTTGAGTTTGCATTGTTGACCACGTGCTCCAGCCTTGGCCATGTGTCCATATCACTTTTTATTAATTATTTTGATTTTATTTGAATTAATTTGATTTAAATCAAAGTAAATCAAATAAAAATCCAAAGGCATTGATAACAAAGATTTTGTGTTGATTTCAGGTTCCATTATGCAGCTGGCCATCATCAAACTCGTATCAAATGAATTATGTTCAAAAAAGATTGAAATCAAGCAAATTTGGAAAGTTTTAATGGAAGAATCAAATCAAATTCAAGAGCATTGATGGGGCAAGATTTGAACAAATGTTACCCTAATACACTGCACAATACATAAGCAAGCGTGCAAGACAGAAACAAGGGTTAGAGATCACTTGAGGAGGCAGAACAAAAACTTGCAAAAACAAGAAATAGTGGGAGATCGAAATCAAGGTTAGAGACGTTTTCAGGGCTTGAGACTTGTCCCAATCGATTGTTGGCCATCTCTAGAAGCTAACCCAATCCAAACCAGGCGTTTCCAGACCTCCTAGTGCACTGTAAGTCCTTCGTAACATAGCTATGTTCTTGATTTCGTATTTCCAGATTCTTGCATCCATTGAATGAAATAACTGCATATTCTTAACCCTCACATCATTTGCAAACTGTTTGTAATAACCAATTTGATTTATAGGCTATGTATCGTGAAACGCCATTGCTAGGGTTTTGCGTTTGGTTTTAGGGGTTTTCGTTTCAGGTACAATTGATCTTCATGATGGACATGGTTGTGTTCAGAACAAGATGATGAATCAAATCATGGTCCTGGAATTCATTTATATTGCCCGGGGACGATTTTGGAATGAAGCATCATTTTTTGCTGCGGATAAAAATTCGCAAGTAAAGTTACAGTTCTGGGAGGACAGGGACGAAACCGTGTCATTCTCCCATTGGACCATTCGAATGCATTACGCATTTTTTTCTATTTTCTGGTCGTTGACTTTGTTTTATATATTATTTCATGTTTGCATTATATAACAAAGACAACAAAGCGCTTCAGTGGTAGCCACATAAGCCTTAAGGACCCAAAGGCTGGAGGTCAGGGGTTCGATCCCTGCCTCCAGAAAAATGCATTTTCTCAATTGTTTTCAGGGAATAAGGTGTGTGTTCGAGCTGGAAGTTCACCATACTATCTCACCAATCCACACGCCAGATGGCCAGATGGCCAGATATGGTTGCCAAGCCTTGAGGGTACATGATGGAATCAGTCAACGCGCCTACACTGGATCCCAAAAGTTCAAACGGATCAGCTTCATTTGGGCCTACAAAAATGCTTTCAGCACCTCCAAAAACAGGCCCACTCTCTCTTTTCTTTATATTTTATTTATTTATTTAATTGCTTTATTTTATTTAAATTAACTTACTAACCAATAACAAATTTTCTTTTTTATCAAAAAATCACAAAAAAATATATTTTTGTCCAATTAAAATTAAGAACTTTATTTTTATTCTAATAAATTTTAGTTAATTAATTAGGTTTTTTATTCTAGGAAACTTTAATTTATTTTTGTAAATAAATAAAATTAATTAGAAATCATTAGGTTTTAATTCATTTAATTATTTTTATTTTCTTTCTTAAAATAACAAAAACCTCAAAAATATGTCATTTATTATTTTTCATCATTTAATTTATTTTATAATTAATTTAGTATTTAAATTAGGATTTCATTTCCTTTCTTAAAAACAAAAACAACAAAAAAAAGCATTTTCTTTTAAAAGGGTCAAAACCCTAATTGTGGATCCGATTTAATTTTGCGTCGCGATTTACTTTTCTTTATCCATATTGATGTATTTGTTTCCAGTATGTAATAGATAATTAGGACATTTTATTTATTTACCGCTTTATTTTATTTTATTTTCAAAGGGTTGCTTTTGGTGATGTAAATACCCGACGCCTTGTAATTTAATTTCCGCACTTTAAATTCTGCTAATTATAACTGCTAGATGTTTGATAATAGGGTTTGCATGACAAAACTGAATGTTTAATCTTAAAATCAAATTAGATCATCTTTAACATGTGCAAAGATAAAAATAACTAAAAATGACACACTCGCACATGCGCACTCTTAAGGTACACCCCACTTTGTTGCCTTCGTACACGGTCATTAAGTATAGGTCGTTTTAGAGGTCGTCCTCTTATCTAAAAGATCATAGTTGCCTCGAAACGGTTACCTCGGATATTGTTGCCTCAAACAAATGATCTAAGACATTAGGGTTGCTGCTAAAGCGTCCTAACATTGCTTTAGTGACTGTAAGTCCCTCTTTCGAATTGACCCTCAAACTCCAATGACGGTGCTACCTACTCACTAATAGTGGGATAGCATTGTCTAAAGGAAATTAGCATAGAACGATTCCTTTTTCGAGTAGGTAGATAGTTCTTAGATACTTTCTCATCCAAAACAAAACATTTTCACACTTACACTCCTTTTCAAACAAAGTTTTCAAAAACACTTCATTACACTCTTGATGACAAAAGCAAGAGTTAAATCGAAGTTAAAAAACAAAAACTTTTTCAAACCCACAAGCACAAAGAAAACATTTTGAAAATTATGAGCAACTACCTAAGAGCCCGTAGATAACTACGGATAGAAAGGGTGCTAATACCTTCCCTTTCTATAATCTACCCCCTGTACTCAGAAACATCTCGAAAAAGGAATTTTTCTGTGCTTTTTTCCTTTCCTTGTTGGTTAAAATAAAAGTCGGTGGCGACTCTTGCTTATCGCAACATTTTGCGAATACAAAATGCAAAACCCAAACCAGTATTCCAAAAATAATCAGTTCTTCCCACCGTATCACAATCACCCTTTAGGGTTTTCGATCCACCGGGACGCTCCTTTTTGCCTAAGTCGCCTACTTAAGGTTCGAGCTTAGCGAGCTTCTTATACATAGTATTTTTGACTGCGTATGAATTTGTCAGATGTGGTAATTCTTCCCCATCCATTGTTGTAGAGACAAGATTACCACTGGAGGATGCTGTTTTGACTACGTACGAACCTTCGTAATTGGGGGTCCATTTACCACGTGAGTTGAGGCGAGGTAGAAAAATCTTCTTGATTATTAGACCATGTCGTGGTTCATCTTGTACAGTATACCGTTACTTTGAAAGAAATCCGAGGCTAATTTTTGTAGAGTTGCTTGTCGATGTTGGAGGCATTTTCTGAACGTCGTGAAACCAAGGCTTGTTATATTGTCGTTTTTTAATAGCAAGGCAATGTGCGGGCTCTTCGAAGCGTCTGTTTGTGATGCGTGATTCGTGGTTTGACCAAGTTACTTTGAATATAGACGATATAGTTGCCAAGGCGTCTTTCATTTGACTTTCTTCTCGTGGGATGTGACTGAAAGTGATCTCTGCAAATTTTGCAGTCAGTTTCCAAAACATGATCCCGATATGGGATCAGTTTTGGATGTTTAGTATCTCGTACGCCATTGACTTGGTATATGGTTTTGTGAGCATTCTTTGGAGAATTCAATACTGTCCCTATATCGTGCCCCGGTGCATTTGAAACCTCGTCGAATGTGGGTATCCGATGTGCCCCTAGCTCGGGTTCTTCGTCAGATCTTGGTATTTCATAGTTGCTTATTTTTACAACACCGTCTGTATTTGACCTTGGCCTATTTCCGTAGATATGTGCAATAACTTGATCAGCTTCTTTTTGGCTCCACTCTTTATATTTCCCCTTAGATCGGTTTCTTCCAAGTCTTCCCATGTGCTCAGATTAATGATCTTAATAGCCTCTTGATATGGTTGCGTATTGTTAGCTGTGATCGGTGGATCTGGAACTGACTGTTTAACGCTGGTTCGCGAAATGTCGCAGAAGCAAGAGTCACCACCGTCTTTTATTTTCTCCAAATGGAAAGGACAAAAGCACAGAAAAATTCCTTATTGAGATTAGCTCTCGGTTCGGGAGGTAGATTTATAGAAAGGGAAGGTGTTAGCACCCTTTCTATCCATGGTTATCCATGGGCTCTTAGATACTTGCTCATTTGTGTTTTCAAAATTGTTTGTTTGTTTTTCAAGGTGAGTGGGTTTGAAAAAGTTTCGTTTAAAATTTCAGTTCGACTCTTGTATCAGTCCTCAAGAGTGTTTGAAAAGTTGTTTTTGAAAGCTTTTTGCAAAGTGTCGGTGTGAAAAGAGGTTTTTTATTTGTTTTGAATTAGAGCAAGTATCTACGAGTCATCTACCTACCCTAAGGAATTAGTCTATGTAAATGTCCTTAAGGTAGTGCCGTCCCACCATTGAGAGGTAGGTAGCACCACCGTCGGAGGTGTTCGGGTCAATTCGTTTGTAGGGACAGTGTAGTCACCGAGCAAAGGTAAGATACCTTAGGAGCTACCCTTATGCCATTGATCTTTTATTCCGAGGCAACTATTCTGAGGCAACTTGTTCTGAGGCAACCGTTTCGAGGCAACTAGATCAATGGAACATAAGGACTCACTAAGACGTCCTATAGTCGACGACCACGTTTCGAGGGGCAAGGCAACAGTGTGGTCACCAGAGAAATAGTAGGACACCTTAGAAGCTACCCCCATGTCATGTTCATGGACATGAGGACTTACTAAAACGTCCTATACTCGACGACTACTTTTCGAGGGGCAAGGCAACAGTGAGGCGTACCCTAAGAGTGGTGTGTGAATTGTGTGTCATTTTCAGTTATATTATTTGTCTTGTCATGCATTTGGTGAGCTACGCATTGTTTTTATTTTTGGGCATACATTCTTTCATGTGATTATTAACAGTTAAAAGGTGCGGGAATTAAAATGCGGAAAATAAAGGTCCTACGCTATTACAAGGCTTTGGGGCAATTACATGAAATTTAAAAGGGAAATAAAAAGCAAACGCGCGAAATGTAATTATAATCGAATGCGAGGGCGTTGGACCCTTTAAAGAAATTAAATTGGAATTGAAAATTGATTTAATTATTAAATGAGTAAAAGAACTTATTTTTTATGTTTTTTTGAATTTATGAAATTAAAGAGAGTTAATTGGAATTAAAAGTTAAATAAAACCCTAGTTCTAATTGTTTTTAATTTATTAAAGAAAAATGTTTACGTTTGACCTAATTTAACCCTAATTAATTAATTATAAGTATTTACAAAAATAATTAATGGTTAATAATAATTATAATAAGAAGAAAAAATTTAGTTGTTGAGAAAAAGAATAAAAAATCTAAAAACCTAAATTTTTATGTTTTTTAGTTATTAAGAAATAAATTAAAAGTAAAACCCTAAATTAAAACTAAATGAATTATTGAAATTTATTTACAAAATAATTAGTGAATTAACTATTAAATAAAGGCATATTTTTATTTTATGATTTTCTGATTTTTTTTTTGTATTTTAAAATTTATTTGATAAATTAAAGGAAAACAATTAATTAAAAAAAGAATAAATAAAAGAAAAAGAAAAGAGAGAAAGAAATGCAAACATAGGGGGTATTGACCCAAATTGAGGAGGTTGATTTGCAGTAATTTGGCCCAAGAATTCAGGCCTTGTTTGACTTCTCAGACTTACGTGTGGAGGTGTTGACTGATGTCCATGGTGGACTGCATATCCTGGCCATTGGATGGAGCTTCTGGGACATGTGGCGTGCCAAGACGTTGGGCTTCATGATAGTCATTAGAATAGAAGCTGCACAGAAGCACGTTATAACAAAATATATTGAATAAGTGGGGGGACCTGGGAATCGAACCCAGGTCCCAATGCTTGAAGGACACCTCACTCACCAACCAGCCAAACGCGTTTGTTTGATATATAATGGATAAAGAATAATAAGAGAGAGAAAGCAAGTACTAGTGGGACAAATAAAAAAGGCGCCAGTTATTTGAATCAGCCAACCATCAACCAACAACTCATCTTCTTCTCCCTGGCTTCGTTTTCACCTGAAAAATATGGAATGGATAGCGGGGGTTTTAAACCCCCACTAAATGGTACATATGAAAATAGCGAATAGAGCACCGTTAATCATAAATTGAGCGCGATGGTATGATTAGACTCGTCTGGAGTTTCTGAGTTCAATGGTACTGGTTAGGACGGCCAATTTTTCCTCATGAAGAAGTCCCCAATTTCAAGCGTATGAAAACCTAGAAAACGTCAATGGCATCTTTGGATACAGGCGATATAAATTCAATTCAATGGCACCATTAGCTTCAGTGAGTCCATATTAGTGTAAAACAATAATGAAAATGCATGATCAAAGCCTGGAAATTAAAACACGATTGTTCAATATTTCAAGAAAAGTTTGATTTGGTTATACTGATTCTTGATATATGGGGCTTGGAAAGGTGTTGAATCACGTTCAGGAAGGTCACATCAATTGTTTGGAATACTTTTTGGACCTTTAATCACCCTCTAGCTGTGAAAGCAGTTTTGACTTTTTTATGAAAAAAATGCAAGTGTTCTTGAGGTCTGAGGCGCAGCTTGCTTGTCCCCTTGATTAGGTTTAGGTTCTGGCTTATATGTGGAGTGAATTAGGTTTACAAAACAAGTCCAACAACCTTTGCATTCATGATTTGGATCCTTGATTTTCCATGTAATCTTTTTCAATCTTTTTCATGAAGAACATGCCAATTTTGGAAGATTTTGCCCTTGTTGATTGGCACACGAAATAATGAGCATGTGATAGACCTATTTACTGCACAAAAAGATTTAAAACCAATGATTTGATATTTTCTTATATTTAAAACTAATTAAATGAATAAATAAGAATAAAAATTTAATTAATTAATTAAAAATAAGAAAGTAAATTCCTTTGGGCTTAATGGGTCGTGCATGGCCTTTGGGTAATGATTATTGGAAGAAATTGTGGCCCATTAGCAATTTTGAGGCATTTGAAGCAAAGTTAACTTTTCAAAATTCCCAAAAATTTCCCAACTTCCATAAGGCATATCTTGCTCAATTTTTAATATTTGATCATGTTCTTGGACATTTTGGAAAGGTCTTGAAGTCCTCTAACCAATGCCTTTGGTCACATGTCATTTTGATTTACCAATCTCAAGTTATGGTCTTTGACTTAAAGTGCCTTTTTGTTGACTTTTGAAAATGACCTATAATGTTGAGATTGATAACTCTTTGTGAGAGAATTTCTTGGACTTGAAGTGTGAAGATGAGCTGTAGGAAATGTCATTCTCTTCAAAATGAGCTTTGGATGGAATTTTTCTGATAAACCATGTGGAAGTTATGCCTTGGTCAATTTGCAGTTGACTTTTCCAACTGCCCAAAAATAGAAACTTTTGCATCTTGAGACTTTTTGAGCCATGCCTTGAGAATCATGATCAAGAATTGATCAAATGATGTTTGTGGCTTCAAAATAAGATGTTGACCAAAAAATTTGACTTTTGACTGTCAAATGACCATTTTGCCCCTGCAGTTGACTGTTGAGTAATTAGGGTTTTTGACTGTGCAATTTTGTGTTGTAAGTCTTGAAATTTGGCATGTGGATGCTTGACCATGTTTATAGGCATGTGGGACTTGTTTGGACCCTTGGAAACTTCAACTTCTTTGCTAGAACCAAAACCCTAATTTTTGACTATTAGGAGGCCATTGAACTTGTGCAACCCTTGGGAGATTTTGAAGCATGCTCTTGGCAAATCTTGAAGAATATGGGAGGGCAAATTTTGGGGTACAACATTAGCTTTTATTTTTATTTCCCTTGCCATTTTCTCAGAGAGTTCAAGATCTTTATCATCTTCCTCTTTAGCTTGGTTGATAGGAGCATCAAAATTATATCGGATCGCAGCAATAGCATTATTGGTGGTTTTGGACATGAATTTGCTCCTTTATCATGTTTTGGTGCCGATTTAGTATATGAATATTTGAAAATGCATATGCAGAGAAAGTATTGCCATTTTTGAATTTAAGATATAAATGAAAGAGAATGAAAAGGGATCTTAATTGAAAATAAAATGTAACTTTTATTAATCGTAAATATTTTCTGAAACAAAACGAGGAAACCCTTACAAGCAACCCCTATGTCTCGGGCTTGACATGGGTTCTTTCGAAAACAAGAAAAATTAATTAGGAAAAGAAAAAAAGATCTCAGGAATCTCCATGGTCGTCCATATTTTGAGTATTTTTCTCCTGGGGCTCATTCTTGGATGAATTCAGTTGCCCATTTGGTGTTGGCTTTGCTGAATTTTTTGCCCCATGTCTGCCATGCACTACTCCATTGTTAACAAAAGTCTCCTGGATCGGAGGAAAATGTGTTTCGCCCTTCAGAGTAGCTTTATATTTTCTGTCAGGGTTTTGTCCGAACTGGACTATCCCCTGGTCCCCTAGCCTTTGTAGAGATCTTTCGAAAGCTTCGTTGTGTTCTAGCGGGAGTCCACATTCCAACAGATATGAGTTTATCGGGGTTTTTGCTAGTCTGCTTTCCCCAGAGTCAGTGACTACTTCGATTGCATTTATGGTCAGTCCATTGTGTGATGGCGTAGGGTCTGATGTGTTGTCGGGCTTCTCGAAAGTGATGTCTTGAGAATCCAACAAATCCTGCACCTTGTGTTTGAAAGGCCAACACTGTTCTATGGTATGTCCAGGAGAATTAGCATGATACTTGCATCTGGCATTGGCATTGTACCTTCGTGGGAGTGGCCCGACTGGAAGAGCTAGAGGCTTGAGCTCTACTAAGGATGCCTTAACTAGCTGTTGCAATAACTGGCTAGGTTGCATAGGGAGTAGAACAAATTTCTTGGGTGGCCTTCTGCCTTGCTGTTTCCCTAGGGGGATCACTAATGGTTGTTGAACCCTGGGTTGTGGTGCTACAACATTAATTTCTCCCTCTTTTCCTTTGGGGAGGTTTGAAGCAGGCCTCTTTGAATTGTAGGGAGCATTTGATGGTCCCCCTGATATCTTCCCACTTTTCATCCCAGTCTCGATTCTTTCTCTGATGGTTACTAGGTCTGAGAACCCCGAAGATATACTTCTAACCATCATCTCATAATACAGCCCGTGCAAAGTTCCCATGAACGTGTCTACTAACTCCTTCTCTAACAGTGGTGTTTGCACACGGGATGCCAATTCCCTCCATCTCTGAGCATACTCCTTGATGGACTCTTCTTTCTTCTGGGACAAATTCTGGAGTTGCATGCGGGTAGGCGCCATGTCCAGGTTATATTTGTAATGCTTTAGGAAAGCATTATCAAGATCTTCCCAGGTTTGAATATGTGTTTGTTCCAATTACATATAACAGTATGAAGATGCCCAACTCAGACTATCTTGAAAATAGTAAATCATCGGCTTCTGATCATGGGCATGGGCATGCATCTTCCTGCAATACATACGAAGATGATTTCTTGGACAAGTGAGCCCCTTGTATTTTTCAAATTCAGGTACTTTAAATTTCGGTGGGATCACCACATCAGGAACTAGGCCCATTTTGAGAGCGTCCACTTCGAAAGCGTCAAAAACCTCCACAACCTTTAATCTTTCTTCTAGAGCTTTGTACTGATTCATCACTAGTGGTTTATCAATAGCATGAGTACCAGTCGTATTTGAGGGCGCTTGGTTGGCATCCTCTGGGCCGTGGCCTCCGTATTGCAGGTCCAAGCAATTGTCTACATCATTGGTCGGAATTTATAGGGTACGAGATGCCCCTGCTTTTGGCGGCGGTGGGACAAACCCTTCAGTTTCAGCTTCTTGTTGGGCCATGACGGACTTTTGGGGTCCTGCTTCTGGCTCTTTCCTTGGTTGGTGGCCTCTTGATGCAGCAATAGTTTGGGCTACTTCCTCGAAAGCTGCCCTGGGAATCTGGTCTTGTCTGTCAATAATGTTCTTCAAAGCTAGCGGAACTTGACTCAAATCTCCTTTCATTGAAGTGATGTCACTCTTTACATGGTCGAGATCCTCTTTGAATGCATCCTGAGTTTCCTCGATTTTATCCATTGCTTTTTATTGATAAGCCCTAGTTTGGTATGGAGGCCAAGGAGGTGGCGATCTTCTTCTACCAATGGTTCAGCTGGAGAGATGTTTATGAACAATGAATTTTGACATGATATGCAAGTGTTCGTGAATGCATGTGTACAAATGAATATGTATGAATACGAAAGAGGTTAACTGTCTTATTCATTTGGGTATGTATTTGTCTTTTTCTTATTATTTTACTTAGCGACTATCTTTAAAATAGATACGCAAATGAGATGTGGAAATGAAATGCCTTTATTGAAAGTAACGTAACTCTGATGTTGAAAAATATTACAATCTTAAACCAAAACTTTATTTGCGTGAAATCAAGTAAAAAGGAAATAAGTCTTCTAGGTGCGCCTGCAGACATCTGATCTTGAAACCATCCCTTCTTGCTGGACAAAACATGAGAAAGTTTTCAGCACGTTATTTCCCTTTTGTGGCCTTGATTTCAGGCATGTTTGGCGTGTTGACGCGGACAAGTTGTTTCCTTCGGTATCCATTTTTAAAGACAGTCACCGAGATCTTGATTTTATTTTTTCGTACCCCGTGAATAAGACAAAGAAACGGGTGATGAATACATGATGAATGTATGACAAATACATGATGAATGTATGACGAATACATGAAATATTTGAATGTGTGGGTGTAAAGTTGAATGACAGAACTTTTGTAATAAGTACCCCTATAAGGTAGGGATGTATGGTTTATTGACGGGGTTGTTGTGATAAGTACCCTTAGAAGGTAGGCTCCTTAATTTTGACCTACGGTTAGTCTACCCTCCCAAAAGGTGGTTTCCTTAAAGGTATCATGAATAACACCAGAGGGAAAAGGCACAAGGGCCTCCCTTAGGTGGAGCCTCTTTACAGACCGAAACTTTCGTCTCAAAGTCTTGAAAGGTCTCATCATGAGATTTTAGGTTAAGGCCGTTACAAAGATTCATGGTTGTCCTTCCAAAGTCCTACTCGTCAAGAGGATATCTCTCGATAAGTATTCCTTTTTCGGAAGTCCACCGACTCTAGGCGAAGTCGTCACATAAACTCGCAGGGATGATGTACCCCCTAAACTAATAAACGAACCTTCTTTCTAAGGGTTATCGGAAATATTTTTTTAAATAAAAAAAATACCCCACCACGCAGTAAGTATATGATGATAAGAAAAATTGATAACAAATAAATAAACGCAATAAAATAGATAAATGCGATAAATAAATAAAATAGAAAACCCAAAAAGTTAAACCTAAAACCTAGGGTTAATGAGAGTCCCCAGCAGAGTCTCCAGCTGTAGAAACTGGTTTTTAAATCAGAGTCGCCACTATTAGTTTTTATCCTAAGGAAGGGAATCCAACAGAAAACCCTAATTCGTAGACAAAGATTCTAGGTTTCGGACTCAATTGGACGAAAGGAAGGTGTTAGGCACCTTTCATTCACCTTGTTCACAAGGATATTAAGCTCTAGGTTTAGGTTTAGGGTAAACTGGATTTTAAGTTTTAATTAGAAAGACTCGCCATAATTTTAGATCGTATGCCTACGTATCCTCTTATGAGGAATCAGAGTCCCAATTCGTAGTTCGTGTGGGGTTGGTGTTTTTAGGGGCTTACAAACATATTTTGAATCACCTCGCACTCGGTCGGGAGTGGTGATTGTGGATATTTTGACTGAATACGCAGTAAGTCAAAACCGGTTTGAAACCCTTTTGAAAAAAAACAGTTGATTAGTTTAGTTTAATGTGAAAAAATGTAAGTACGAAGTGCGCCTAAGAGGGGGGGGGTGAATTAGGTACTTTAAAAATTCTGGTTTTTAGTGATGATGGTTCTTATTTTTCTGGTTATAAGTGAGTTTAGAAAAGCTTAAAAATGCAGAAAAATAAAGAGACACGGGCGATATATCCTAGTTCCCCTCACAGTCCGAGAGTACTCCAGTCCCCTTTCAACATGAAAGAGATTTCCTTATTGTGGCAAACTTAAACAAGAACTACCAACCAAACCAAGAACAATCCTCTTGGACCAAGAACAATCCTCTTGGATTTTTACTAAGTTACCTATTAGAACAATCCTCTCAATGTAACTACACTTGTATCCAACAACTTGGAAAGACAAGATTTCAACAAAAACACTTAAACTTAATTCCAACAATCCTGGAAAATAAGTAAGTAAATATCAATTTGTGAGTTTGAGTGAGTAGAGTAATGTTGATCACTTGGAGTGATTTGACAATGTATAATCTTCTTCTTTCAATAATAATATTGTACAAAGACTCAAGATATATTTGCTCAAAGTTTTCTGTTTGTTAATGTATGAAAATGTGCAGAAAACTTATGCATGAAAATGAAGAATGCTTGAGTTTGTATTTTGAAAGTTCAGAAAATATTTATGAAAGAAGGTGTTAGATCTGGATTTGAAATTGAATATATATGTTCATAACACCCTTTTGAAACATCATGAAGATCTGGAAATGTATCATGAACAAATGCCAAGTTTGAGTGAAAAGATGTAATGGAATGGCATGATCAAAAGGCATGAAAAAGTTGTTAGTTTTCAAATCCGCGCAGTATGTAATCGATTACACCCTTGGTGTAAATCGATTGCACAAGGTTTTTAACAGCTACTTTTTCAAAATCTTTAAGAGTGCAATCGATTGCACTAACAATGTAATCATTTGCATGCAATGTCAGTAGCAAAAATTAACTGAGTGCAATCGATTGCACTAACAATGTAATCGATTGCATGCAAAGTCAGTAGTAAATGTTTTAAAAATTTTAAGTATGCAATCGATTGCATAGGTAATGTAAATCGATTTCACAAAGAAACAGAAGCAAAAGATCTGAAATTTTGAAGAGTGCAATCAATTGCACTAAGATGTAAATCGATTGCATGCAGAAGAAAAGTGAAATTTTATCTTTGAAAAGCTTGAGTAATGATTCTTAAACATTTATTTTTCATTTTTGAGCATCTATATCTTAAGATCAAAGTAGATAATATTATTATACCTTTAAAGTTGTTGAGAGCTTTGAGTGAAGATATTATCCTTAGATGCTTAGATGCTTGATCAAAATCTTTGCCTTCTTTGTTAGTCATGGTTTGTCTTCATCAAAACAAAAGCTTATATGTGAAGCTTGATTTTACATTCTCCCCCTTTTTGATGATGACAAACAATCTTTCTTTATGCGATGTACTTTCCGGAAGAGCTTCTCCCCCTAAGATGCAAAACTCCCCCTATGTAGGAGAGGGTTGGAATCCTTTGCAATTCTTCATCTTGATTGGAGAGTACCTTGAAAATTAAGACACAGGTAATACAAGCATAAAGTACCATACATCTTTCTCCCTCTTTGACATTATCAAAAAGAAGGGAAAGATGCCTAAAGCAAATAATAATAGAGCAATATATTGACAAAAATTATAGAATTAAAACATTAACACACATTGTTTAAGAGTTACACATAGAAAATTGAACAAACGAAATATTGAAATAGCAAGGCAATAACATAACAGAAAAAAATAGTAAGCCAGAACATTAAGGGTGATGAATGTCTGGATGATTGTAAGACCATGAGCCTTGGTTCGGGAATTGTTGTTGAAGTGGAGGTTCTGTGTAGTGTGGAGGAGGTGCATCTGGGTTATTTGGGTCGTATGGTGGGATTTGAAGGTGAGAATAAAGGTACGAGAATTTTTGGTTCACATCCGAGCGAAAATCATTTATCCGGGTTGTAGTGGAGTCATTGGTTGCACTCCATTGATTGTTGATGTTGGTGTTCATAGAAGCAAACTGTTGAGACATGTAGTCCATGAGCTCTTGATTGCTTGGACCAGAGGGAGAAGTAGGAGGAGGAGGAACAGCTTCACCGCCTTCAACTTCTTGGTCATTATCTTCATTGCCAACAACATCTTCACCAATGTAGGTGATGGTCTTTGTCTCCGGATTAAAATGTACGCCCATTCTTGAATCAACATTCTTAATTGAAATTTTGTTTAGATTAGGATCCATATCCACCTTTTCAAAACCACAAAAATCCACACCAAATTCCTCCATAATCAAAGTGATAAAATAAGCATATGGAAGGAATTTAGACTTTTCATCCACTCTCAGCATATGCATCATGATCATTCTTGCCCAGTTCACATTTACTCCTTTCTTCCTTGCATAAATAAGCTGCATCTCAAAGTCGATAACCGTGAAATGGTTTCCAGCTCTTGGAAATAGTATATAGACCAAAAAATAATGATATAAGCGATCGTCTATATGGAGGTTACCTGCACTCCAGGAGTCTCTGGATGGAATTACTCTGCCAAGACCATGAATCCGTTCGGCGCGAAATTCAGCTTCACTTAATCGCCCAATGCTGTAAAAGAATCCCTTTTTCTGATAGCCATCCCATATCTCGTTTTCAAGATCATATAGGGAGCTTCCAGTGAAAGGAATATGCAAGATCTCACCAACAACCTGAGGAGTCAGAGAGATACGAGTGTCTAGCACATATGTGACCATATTTTTCTTTTTGGGGTGTTAGATTACTGAAAAACATTCTTACCAAATCCGGGTAGTATGGACCGTACGAAGAAATCAAGGGTTCCAGACCATAAGCATCTAGATCGTTCTGAAAGGAAAAACATTTTTGAGGAAAGGAGGAGAGTATACCATACTTGGGGTTGGATACAATTTTCCTTTGAAAGTCTTTGATAAATCTGGCTTCTTGCTCTTCGGTGAGAGTTAAAAGCAGTGGATTGGATGTTGAATCAATCTTCTTTTTCCCTTTATCTGAAACTGAATCCTTTCTCTTTATTCTTGAATCCATGGATATGGAGTTTTAGGGTTTTGGGGTTTTTAGGTTTTGTGAGAGAGAAAGATTTTGTGTGAGAGATTTGGAAGTGATTAGGTAGGTAAGGAATGAGTTATTATAATTGAAGTGTATTTGGCTTGGGAATATGAGAGAGGAATTTTGACCAACATTAATTTTCTTTCATAAAAGCTACTTTCAGTACGTGCAATCGATTGACATACCATGTGCAATCGATTTGCACACAAACATAATCAAAAAAATTAAGCAAAACGCACATAGTGCAATCGATTGCATTAAAGGTGCAATCGATTTGCACATGAAACAAAATGGACAGAATTGAAAAAACTATTTGTGCAATCGATTACACTCTTTGTGCAATCGATTTGCACCAACAAAAATTGTCCAAAACCAAATTTTTCTTGAAAATTTAACAAATCACATAACATAGATTCATATATATAATGTATAAAACATATAAAAGAGTTATATCAAGGGTAGAATGCACCTTATAAGTCGCGTTCGTCAAGTATGCCGAGCTCTCGACGAATTTTGTAGAAAGGTTCTTTTGCCAAATGTTTGGTGAAGATATCGGCAAGCTGATTATGAGTATATACAAAGGTTACCTCAGTGTCTCCTTGAAGAACATGATCACGAAGAAAATAATGTCGAATGTCTATATGTTTAGTCCTTGAATGCATGACGGGATTCTTTGTGATTTTGATTGCACTGGTGTTGTCGCATCTTAGAGGAATGCACCCTAGATCGAGTCCGTAGTCACGAAGTTGTTGTTTTAGCCACAAAATTTGAGCGCAACTACTACCCACTACAATATATACAGCTTCAGTCGTGCTTAGAGCAACACATGCTTGTTTCTTCCAGGCCCATGATACTAATGCATTACCAAGAATGTGACAAGTGCCACTTGTGCTTTTTCTATCTATTTTACATCCTGCATAATCCGCGTCAGAATAACCAATTAAATTGCAGACACTACCTTTAGGATACCACAATCTGACATTTGTTGTTCCTTTGAGATACTTCATGATCCTCTTTACCCCCATGAGATGAGATTCCTTTGGGTTGGCTTGAAAGAGGGCACAGAGACAAACACTAAACATAATGTCAGGACGGCTTGCCGTCAAATATAATAAGGAGCCAATCATACCTCGATATTTAGTGATGTCGATGGAAACACTTGATTCATCTTGATCAACATAAGAACCAGAACCCATTGGTGTAGACATTTCCTTGCAGTTATCCATGTCAAACCTTTTCAAGAGTTCCTTGCAATATTTGGATTGGTTGATGAAGATGCCATCTTTTAGTTCTTTGATTTGAAGTCTAAGAAAATAGTTCATTTTACCCATCATGGACATTTCAAATTCTCCTTGCATCATTGATGAGAATTCTTCACACATTTCTTGATTTGAAGAACCGAAGATGATGTCATCAACATAGACTTGTGCTTGCAAAGTGCCGTCTTTGATTTTCTTGATAAATAGAGTCTTGTCAACTTTGCCTTTTTCGAAACCTTTTTCGCATAAGAAGTTGCTTAAACGATCATACCATGCCCTTGGTGCTTGTTTCAGTCCATATAGAGCTTTTCTTAATTTAAATACATGAGATGGATTCTTGAAGTCTTCGAAACCCAGGGGTTGCTTAACGTATACTTCTTCAGTGATATATCCATTCAAGAATGCGATTTTGACGTCCATTTGGAAAAGATGAAAATTTAATGAACAAGCATATGCAAGTAAGAGACGAATAGCTTCTAACCTTGCAACTGGAGCGAAAGTTTCTTCAAAGTCTATTCCTTCTTCTTGATTATAGCCTTGTGCTACTAATCTTGCTTTGTTGCAAACAATTATTCCATTCTAGTCAAGTTTGTTTTTGAACACCCATCTTGTTCCAATAATGTGTTTGTTGCTTGGCCTAGGAACAAGTTCCCAAACTTGATTCCATTCAAATTGATTCAATTCTTCTTGCATAGCTATGATCCATTGGTCATCGCCTAAAGCTTCATCAACTTGGAAAGGTTCAATTTGAGAGACAAACGCCATGTTTAGGCAAGCATCCTTGAGATTTAATCTTGTAGACACGCCTTGACTTATATCACCAATTAATTTATCAATAGGATGATCTCTATGAGTTCTCCATTCTTTTGGTAGATCATTGAGATTCGATTCTTGTTGAGGTGATTCTTCTAGTTGAATGGGTTGATCCTTGGAAGAATTTTTTTAGGACCTTCTAGAATTTCATCATCATTATCACAAACAATAGTATCCTCCTTGGAGGGGTTAGATTCATCAAAAGAAACATGCATAGATTCTTCAATAGTCAAAGTTCTTTTGTTGTAAATTCTATATGCTTTACTAGAGAGTGAGTAACCAAGGAAAATACCTTCATCGGATTTCTCATCAAACTTACCCAAATTATCTTTGTCATTGTTTAGGACAAAGCATTTTCACCCTAAGATATGAAAGAAAGCAATATTTGGTTTTCTCCCTTTGAAAAGTTCATATGGAGTTTTCTTTAAGATTGGTCTAATGTTAACTCTATTGCTAACAAAACATGTCGTGCTCACCGCATCCGCCCAAAAGTATTTTGGAAGGTTTGAGTCGCTAAGCATTGTTCTAGCAAGTTCCACAAGATACCTATTCTTCCTTTCAACCACTCCATTTTGTTATGGAGTCCTCGGTGCCGAGAAGTTGTGAGATATTCCATGTTCTCCACAGAATTCTTCAAATAGAGCATTTTGGAATTCTCCGCCATGGTCACTTCTTATTGAGGCAATTGTTACAGACTTCTCATTCTGAATTTGTTTAGCATACTTCTTGAACGCCTTGAATGCATCACTTTTATGCACTAAAAAGAATGTCCAAGTATATCTAGAGAAATCGTCAACAATAACCAAAGCATATACACTACCTCTGAAACTCCTTGTTCTCGATGGTCCAAATAGATCCATATGTAACAATTGTAGTGGCCTTGTAGTGGACACCACATTCTTAGATTTGAAAGTTGATCTATTTTGTTTTCCTTTTTGACAAGCATCGCATAGTCTGTCTTTGACGAAATTTCTCTTAGGCAATCCAATGACAAGATCATGCTTGATTAATTTATTCAAGTGTTCCATATGAATATGAGAAATTCTTTTGTGCCAAAGCCATGAATCATCGTTGTTCGCCATGAGACATTTAACCTTCAAAGATGGGTCATCAAGGGAACTCATGAATATATTATTGATTCTTTTACCTTTAAGTATAATCTCATGAGCGACTTCCTCTTCTATCAAACATTCATCCTTGGTGAACTTGATTTTGAAGCCTTTGTCACAAAGTTGGATAATACTTAGAAGGTTGTGCTTTAGTCCTTCAACATAAAGAACATCTTCAACGGATGTGAAAGGTGGAGCACCAACTTTGCCTTTGCCTAGGATTCTTCCCTTATTATTGTCTCCATAAGTGACAAAACCCTTGGCCTTTAGCGCTAGATGTGAAAATTGGTTTATGTCTCCTGTCATATGCTTTGAACAACCACTATCAAGATACCAAAGATTGCATGTGGTCTTCAAGCATACCTACAAAACAAATTAAGTTTTGTTAGGTACCCAAGTTGCTTTGGGTCCTTCATAATTAGTGCCTTTCTTTACCCATACATAATTCCCACTTGCCACACTGAAGTTTCTAACATAGCAAGCATTAGGTGTATGGCCTTTAATACCACAATAAAAACAAGTAGGTTCAATGTTACTTCTATATCTAGAAGGATAAGATTTCTTCTTAGAAAAAGTTTTCTTTTTCGGATAGTGACGAACTATTTTAGGTTTGTTCACTTTCTCTTTGGAAGATTGATCACTTGCCTTAACAAAGATAGTTTTGTTAGAACTTGGTTTTGAAAACTTTGAATATCCAAGTCCACTTTTATCATTGGAGTATCTTTGTTGGCTAAGAACACTTTCCAATCCAATTTGCCCTTTTTCATATCTTTCAATGACTCTTTTTAATTGGACAATTTGGAAAGAGAGTGAATCACAATTTTTGCATACAAAATTTTGTTTTTGTTCATCACTTGATTTTTGTTTTTCTTCTTTGAAATCTTTTTCCATTGAAACATATTTTTCTTCTAAGGATGAAATTTGTTTCTTTTGTGATGAAATGGTTTTATACAGAATTTTGCATTCATTCAATAGTTCATCTATAGCACCTTGTGCGTCACTATCAAAAAGAGAAAATTAATTACTAACCTCATTGTCTTCATCATCAGAATGGTGTGAGGCCATCAATGTTATATTTGCACTTTCATCACTATCGGAATCGGATGAGGAACTTATTTCATTGTCCTCCCATGCGACATAAGCCTTTTTGTTCTTGAATCGCTTCTTGATTTTGAAGCCACCTTTCTTAGAGAGTTTTGGACAATCCTATTTGATATGACCTTGCTTACCACATTCATAACATATGATTTCTTGTGTTGATGTGGAGCCTTCCTTTTTCTGAAAATGTTTCTTTCCTTTTAAATGAGAAAAAGGTTTGTCATTTCTACCGAAGAAATTACCAAGCCTTTTAACAAGAAGCATGAAGTTTTCATCTTCTTCTGGATTGTTTTCCTTTTCAACTTCCTTGGAGTCTATCTTCAAAGAAATAATCTTGGATTTCTTCTCTTGATTTTCATGCTTTTCGAGTCTTCCGAGTTGCGTTTCGTATTCTTGAAGTTTTCCAAATAATGTTGCGGATGTCATGTTGGAGAGACTTTTCTTTTCTGAAATTTCCGTTACCTTTGGTTGCCATTCCCTAGTTAAGGACCTAAGTACTTTCAGATTCAATTCATCATTCGTCAAAGTAATACCAAAAGCACTTAGATGATTTGTCAAGTGCACAAATCTCTTTTGTAAGGCAAGAATGGTTTCTCCGGGCTGCATTTGAAATAGTTCGTATTCTTGACTTAGGGTATTTAGTCTTGATCTTTTTACTTCAACCGTTCCTTCATGAGTTTGTACCAAGGTATCCCATATTTCCTTTGTTGTTTTGCATGCCGAGACACGAAAGAATTCGTCCATGCTAAGTGCACCTTGAAGAAGGTTTATTGCCTTTTTGTCATAGAGAACTTTCTTCTTATCATCATCGTCCCGTGCAGTTTTAGGATTTGATGAGCCAACACCATTGATTACCGTTACAGGGATAAAATGACCATTTTCGATGGCATCCCATATTTCTTCTCCTTGTGCTTCTAGATGCGCCTTCAAGCGTATTTTCCAGAAGTCAAAATATTCACCACAAAATAGAGGAGGCTTATTGTTACTACCACCATCTCTGAAAACAGGATTATGATTTGCGGAAGCCATTCTGGATCTTTTAGGAACAGGTTACCTATAACCTGCTCTGATACCAATTGTAAGTACGAAGTGCGCCTAAGAGGGGGGGTGAATTAGGTACTTTAAAAATTCTAGTTTTTAGTGATGATGGTTCTTATTTTTCTGGTTATAAGTGAGTTTAGGAAAGCTTAAAAATGCAGAAAAATAAAGAGACACGGGCGATATATCCTGGTTCCCCTTACAGTCCGAGAGTACTCCAGTCCCCTTTCAACATGAAAGAGGTTTCCTTATTGTGGCAAACTTAAACAAGAACTACCAACCAAACCAAGAACAATCCTCTTGGACCAAGAACAATCCTCTTGGATTTTCACTAAGTTACCTATAAGAACAATCCTCTCAATGTAACTACACTTGTATCTAACAACTTGGAAAGGCAAGATTTCAACAAAAACACTTAAACTTAATTCCAACAATCCTGGAAAATAAGTAAGTAAATATCAATTTGTGAGTTTGAGTGAGTAGAGTAATGTTGATCACTTGGAGTTATTTGACAATGTATAATCTTCTTCTTTCAATAATAATATTGTACAAAGACTCAAGATATATTTGCTCAAAGTTTTCTGTTTGTTAATGTATAAAAATGTGCAGAAAACTTATGCATGAAAATGAAGAATGCTTGAGTTTGTATTTTGAAAGTTCATAAAATATTTATGAAAGAAGGTGTTAGATCTGGATTTGAAATTGAATATATATATATATATATATATATATATATATATATATATATATATATATATATATATATATATATATATATATATATATATATATATATATATATATATATATATGTTTATAACACCCTTTTGAAACATCATGAAGATCTGGAAATGTATCATGAACAAATGCCAAGTTTGAGTGAAAAGATGTAATGTAAAGGCATGATCAAAAGGCATGAACAAAGCTGTTAGTTTTCAAATTTGTGCAGTATGCAATCGATTGCACCCTTGGTGTAAATCGATTGCACAAGGTTTTTAACAGCTATTTTTTCAAAATCTTTAAGTGTGCAATCAATTGCACTAACAATGTAATCGATTGCATGCAAAGTCAGTAGCAAAAATTAACTGAGTGCAATCGATTGCACTAACAATGTAATCGATTGCATGCAAAGTCAGTAGCAAATGTTTTGAAAAATTTAAGTATGCAATCGATTGCATAGGTAATGTAAATTGATTGCACAAAGAAACAGAAGCAAAAGATCTAAAATTTTGAAGAGTGCAATCAATTGCACTAAGATGTAAATCGATTGCATGCAGAAGAAAAGTGAAATTTTATCTTTGAAAAGCTTGAGTAATGATTCTTAAACATTTCTTTTTCATTTTTGAGCATCTATATCTTAAGATCAAAGTAAATAATATTATTATACCTTTAAAGTTGTTGAGAGCTTTGAGTGAAGATATTATCCTTAGATGCTTAGATGCTTGATCAAAATCTTTGCCTTCTTTGTTAGCCATGGTTTGTCTTCATCAAAACAAAAGCTTATATGTGAAGCTTGATTTTACAAAAAAATAGTTTGATGATTTATTTGTGTTTTTTAGTCGTATTATTTGCGAAGATCATGATTAATGCATGACTGAAAATAATTTAATGCAAATGATATATAAAGTAATATATGCAATTTTAATATAAAAATAAATTATTTGATAATATAATAATATTCAAATAATAGGAATAATAATATTTATATAAAAGGGGAATTATAATAATCATAATACCTAAGAGATAAATAATATTTGCACCTAATGAAAATAAAGGAATAAAATTAATAGTTTTTGTACCCCAAAATTTCCCTCCCATATTTTTCAAAACATTTCAAGTGAGATCCTCAAATTGCTCAAGGAAGTCCAAGGGTTGGACAGACAAACTCCCTCCTAAGGCAGTCTACCTCAAATTAGGGTTTCATGTTGCATCAAGATACCTGAGTCCAATGGATCCCAAATGCTCACCATTTGTCCTAATATGTTCTCAAGATCATCCATGTCAAGTTTCAAGCCCTACAGAGAAAGTTTGCTCAGACAATTGCTCAAAGGCCTGAAAATCGACTGTGCTAGGGCAAAAGTCAACTGGGTCCCACATACAGTCAAACTTCAAATTTTTGGTCAACATCCTCATTTTAAAGTATTATTCATCATTTGATCAAGGGTTGATCATGATTCCTCAAGGATTGCTCACAATTCATCAAAACCCAAAAGTTGCTAAATTAGGGTTTTGCAGGAAAAGTCAACTCAACTTTGACCAAGCATAACTTTCTCATACTTTATTATAAATGACTCATCCAAATATCATTTTGAATAGGATGAAAGGCCCTACAATTCATCTTCAGCTCCCAAGTTCAAAATATGCACTCATAAGAAGTTATGAATTTGGACATTATAGGTCATTTTGAAAAGTCAACAAAAATACCTTTTTTGTCAAAGCTTCATACATGAACATGGAACACTCAATTGAGATGAGAACAAAAGGGTTGCTTAGAGGACATCCTAAAATTTCTAAAAAGTCCAAGAACACATATCTAGGGTCAAAATTGAGGAAGTTATGCATGGGTGAAGTTGACCTTTTTTGCAAAATTGCCAAAAGTCAAAAGTGGCCAAAATTGCAATTTTTGTCAAATGGGCCTAACTTTTTGTGCTTGTATTGAGTTTGTAACATGGTCCACGACCCATTATCCTTCCCACTTGCCTTTATTTTTATTTTTGTCATTTGATTTGATTTTTATTTCAATTAAATCAAATTAAATCAAAATAAAATCATGAAAATATCAAAATCATTTAAACCTTGAGATTTTGTGCATATTTCAGGTCCATGAATAGCTGGCAAGGAGATCAAATCGTGTAAGGCTTGTTTGTACACAAAAAGATTGAGTTTTGCTTGATTTAGAAAGATTTGAATGAGAATCAAATCATGATTCAATCACCTTAATTGAAGAAGATTTGATGCAAACTTGTAAACCTAACTCACTCAAGGCTGCTGTGATACGGTGGGAGAACTGACTTGAGGTTTTGCGTTTGTATTCGCAAATGTTTCGGTTTAGCAAGAGTCGCCACCGACTTTTTATTTTATCCTAAGGAAAGGTTAAAAAGCACAGCAAAAACCTTTGAGATGTTTTCTTGGGTTCGGGGAGTAGATTATAGAAAGGGAAGGTATTAGCACCCTTTCTATCCATGGTTATCCATGGGCTCTTAGTTACTTGCTTAGATCACTTGCCTTGCATTTTCAATTGTTTGAAATGGTTCTTTGTGTGTGATTTTGAAAGAGGTTTTGAAAAGAGGCCATTTGTTGTGGCAACCTTTGTAATGATCCATGTTTGAATGTATACAAAGGTGTATTTGTCTTTTGAAAAGTTTTCAATGTTTTGAAAGTTTGTTTTGAAATTGTGTTGTGAAGTGTATTTTGAAAGTAGGCAAGTGTGTTTTGCAAGTTTGATCAAGTAACTAAAGTTGTTTACCCCTAAATTTACTCAAAGATTTTTTCTATGTTTTAACCCTTTTAACAGTATTGTTCCACCATTGTATTTGGTGGACAATCTTTTGTTAGGATGTTAACGGGACAGGCGCGGGT
The DNA here is from genome assembly GCA_948472305.1 of Vicia faba. Classification (NCBI taxonomy): domain Eukaryota; kingdom Viridiplantae; phylum Streptophyta; class Magnoliopsida; order Fabales; family Fabaceae; genus Vicia; species Vicia faba. The sequence continues at coordinate 156,136,237 of OX451735.1, read as the reverse complement.
CATCGTTTAGACCATGAATGCAATGGTGCCAAGTGTCTTTGGCAACTTTTCCTTTAAGGGACTTGATCATTTTTAGGCAACTTGAGAAAGCGTCATCGAGGGACTATGATCATTAGATTTGTTTTTGTTTGGCCAAAGACACTCAACATGCAAGCATGGCCCATTTTTGAAGGCAACAAGTGGAGTAACCCTAAGGGTGCAAGTGTGATTGGTGTTGTTCATTTTCATGCTTTTTGTCTTTGAATTAGGTCAAGCTATTTGTTATTTGATTTTTGCATACAAACCCTAGGTCTATCATGGCATAATTGGAAAGCTTTTAAATGCGGAAAATTAAAATCCTAAATTATTACAACATAATTATGGGGATGGGGGTACAAATGTTTGAATGGGGGATATTTAGCAAGAAATTAAATCTAGACTATTACATCCATATTGAATAGATAAATAATTTAATTGTACAATAATTGAATAAATACAGATAAAAAATGCAAAAATGTATTATGCAAAAAATGGTTTTTTATGTATGTAAAAGTTTTCATGTTTGAAATATTAACAAAATAGAAAAAGATCAATTTGGAGTATTTTTATGTTTTTAGGGCAAAACCCTAATTCTTAATAAATAGTAATTATTTACTAATTATATACAATATTTATATATTTATTTATACAAAAAATAAATAAAAGAGAAGTATATTGTAAAAAAGTATTTTTTGATGTTAAATATTAATAAAAATAAAAATGTATTATTTTCATATTTTTGTCCTAAATATTTAATAAAATATGTATAAGTATTTATATTATATATTAAATATACTAAATATATACAAAAATGAAATATTAATTATTTACAAAAAAAGTATATTTTTTAGAAAATGTTTCCAAAATGTAAATAAAAAAATAATAATTAAAAAATATATTTTTTGTATTATTTTCTAGGGTTTTGAATAAAAGTATATATATATTTATTTACATGTATAAGCTAAATAAAACAAATAAATATCAAATAAATGCAAAAATGGGTGAAAAAATATTTTTTATATTTTTTATATTTGAGCAAAAAATAATAAGTCAAAAGAAAAAATAAAAAGTCAAAAATGAATAAAATATCACACAATGGGCCAGGGGGGTGTAAATGGAAAATGAGGGTGCAAACAGAAAAAACAAATTCAGGCCCAGCCCAAATCCACCTTCTTCAACCTCCAGCCATTTCTGTCTCAAAAACGCGTGCCCTCCATGCTTGATTCAAACTTCCTAATTCTTTGACTTTTAGCAAAAACTTATAACATCAATAATGTAGAGCATTATGTCACGATTTCAAACATATAAAAAAGTTGTTCTAACTCTTAGAAACGAGAGAGAATTTCTCCTCCCCCAATTTCTGACCTAGCTTTTCTTCCATGTTCAGGTCCAAAATTCTCACAGCACACACAATATAAATGAAAAGTAACTACATGGATGGCTTCAGGGCTATGAGTAGAACATGCTTTCTTCACAAACTTAAGCCTAACTATGCCTGGATAGAGAGATAGAAGTTCAAAATTTTACCTGTTCAGCTTGAGTCGTGTGCAGCAATGGAGGTACCTTCAATGGATTTTGAACTCTGGTACAGCTTGCCTGAAGCCCTAGGATGCTTCCTCCATGCTCAGCTTGCTTTGAATCTCTCTGAATGAAGCTATGGAAGTCAACCTGCAAAACTGAAAAGTGAAAATGGAACACTTGGCTATGGATGTTACAGCTTGTATCTAAGGCTTGGAATAGCTTCAATGGATGGTAGGGAATGTATTGGAACTTGTTTGGGCAAAAACGCACGAGTGAATGATGCTGGCCAAGTCAAACTGCAGGCATGCCCTGTTTCTTGCAGAAAAATGGTGTTTTGATGAATGAGGAGGTATTGAAGATGGTTTGGTCGTGCTTTAGGTCAGTTAGGGAGTATGAAATATGTTTACAAAGTTTGCTTAGGCTTGTGTTGACAGGAAATCAAAGTTGGATCTCCTTTGCAATGTTTCTTGTTTTTGAAGTAAGAAAGCTCAAGTTGCAATGCAGGCATGTGTACCTCCTCTATCTATGCTGCACAATCTCCTCTTGATCAGTGGGATTTGTCTACAAAACTTTGCCTCAAAGATATGGCTTGTACCTCAAAGATTCAGAAATTGACATAAAGCCTTACTTTTCCAAAATGGCAAACTTGCTTTTTCTAAATAAGGATTGATTTTGTGTGTATTGTCCAAATGAACAAAATAAAACTCTAACACAAAGGATATGCATTTAATTATTGAGTGTGAATGGGATTAGAGTCCTGTAATCTAGCTTGAACCATGCTGAGTTTGAAAATGCAAAGTGTATGAACATGCCTTGGTCAAGAACAAAAGTGGATTTTGCCCAACTTTGCAAATTCGATTCTCCCTAACCACAAGGGTGTTTGAGAAGTTCTTGGACAATTTGGAAAGCTTGGAATGTGTACTACAATCCATCTTTGTAATGCAAGTTGAAATTCCAAGTGGAAGCATGTGAAAAGTGGCCATGAAGTTGGGAAAAAATCCTGCCTAAAATAGGTCAAAAAATTTCTAAGTTAAGAATGTTTTGCACCCCTATTCCAAAAATCATAACCTGAGCTACAAGCTTCTTTTGAAAAAACTTTGTGAATAAAAGTTGTATATTTTTCAATGGACTACAACTTTAATGTTTTGAGTTTTGCTTGAATCCATTTACATCTTGATGAAAAAATAGGACAAAGTTAGGAAAAAATTAGGAAATTTCATAACTTAGAAAATTTCTAAGTTATGAAATTTCTTCATTTTAAACCCTAAATTGCAATTTTTGGTTTCTTGATGAACAAGTTTCATAATTTGACATGTCTTGATGAAAAATGAATCTTGGCACTTGATTTTGACCAAAAAGTCAAAGTTTGACTTTTCAGTATACAGTCAAATTTGATCAGTTGACTGGAAAATTCATCTGTCAATCTTGTGCATTTGAGATATTTTGAACTTGTTGAATATGCCAAGACAATGCCATTGAGTCCTTGAGTCCATATATGAGCTTGGTTTGCCATTGGTTAGGTCAAACAGTCAAAAATTACCTTTGTGCAGTCAAAACCCTAAAAATGACCATTTTGCCCTTTTGGTGATCTGATCAAATTTATTGTGGAATTGTGATCCAAACTTGACCAAATGGTTCATATGAATTCATTATGTTGATGTGGGTCACAAATCATGAGGTTTGACTGTCAATTGGCCATAATTGACTTTTTCCCCAATACAGCTGATTTCTAGGTCAACTGTCCAATTGACCGGGCAAGGATTGGAATTAAGGCTTGAAACTTGGTATGGATAGACTTGTGGGTCCAACATGAAGCATGAAAGTCACTTTGGGAATTTTAGGTCAAAACATCTTTGTGCAAACTCAAACCCTAATTTAGGTCAACAGTGCAAGGAGGAGTCTTGAGCAGTGCAAACCCTAACTTGATCTTGAGCTCCAAGTGTCTTGTGGTGAGAAAATGTTGGTGAAATGGGAGGGCAAATTTTGGGGTACAACAGTTGCCCCTTTCAATCTTCTTGAATCCGAAGAGTTAGATTGGCAAGTTTGCCTTTCGTGACTCGAGGGTAAAAGGAGATTGGACACTAGAGTGCCCTTAAATTTGCGCTCGTCAAAGCAATGGATGCGGGAATGGGCTTAGAGATGCCATTTGGTGATGGGCTTAAAGATGCCATCGGGAGGAGTGACAGAATCTTGTCGGGGATGGGCTTAAAGATGCCATCTGGAATGAGTATTGGAAAGGTGTCCATGTTTAGGACCATCTCTGAACTGGGGGTCTGAACAAGCAATAGATTGACATCCGTATCTGGAGGCATCCGTAAACTGTTTTCAGAAGTTGAGAAGAGTCTGAACAAGTGATAGATTAACATCCGTTGTTGGGAAGAATCCATAAACTGTTTTCAGAAGTCTTGAGAAGAATTTGAACAAGTGATAGGTTAACGTCCGTTACTGGAGAACCCGTGAACTGTTTTCAGAAATCTTGAAGTTGAATAAGCAATAGAGCAGCATCCGTTGTTGGGAAGCGTTTGTAAACTGTTTTCAAAAGTTGCATCTGAACAAGCGATAGATTAACATCCGTTGTTGGGAAGAATCCATAAACTATTTTCAGAAATCTTGAGAAGAAACTGAACAAGCGATAGGTTGACATCCGTTACTTAGAGAACCCGTGAACTGTTTTCAGAAATCTTGAAGTTGAATAAGCAATAGAGCAGCATCCGTTGTTGGGAAGCGTCCGTAAACTGTTTTCAGAAGTTGAGAAGAGTCTGAACAAGTGATAGATTAACATCCGTTGTTGGGAAGAATCCATAAACTGTTTTCAGAAGTCTTGAGAAGAATCTGAACAAGTGATAGTTTAACGTCCGTTACTGGAGAACCCGTGAACTGTTTTCAGAAATCTTGAAGTTGAATAAGCAATAGAGCAGCATCCGTTGTTGGGAAGCGTCCGTAAACTGTTTTCAAAAGTTGCATCTGAACAAGCGATAGATTAACATCTGTTGTTGGGAAGAATCCATAAACTGTTTTCAGAAGTCTTGAAGAGGAACCGGTGTAGGGCTTCCTGATGATGAGCTCGTGTAAAACTACATCTGGATGAATCTGGAATAAGCATCAGAATGTCGCCATGTCTGGGTCACATCTGAACTATTCCTGGAATGGATCTCGGAAGATAATGATTTTTGTCTGTCGACTGATCTTACCTGCGAAGGCAAAGTGTTAGTTATATGCAATGTCATGATGCATGATACAATGTATGTTATATGATATGAATGTGAATGAATGCGCATGTAGGCTGAAGAGCTGTCTTGCGAAGGATAGATGAATCCGAGATAGCTGAAGATAAAAGCATCTTGACTGTTGCCGGGAAGAATAATTCCTGGTTGTTGCTGGAGAATAAGGAGCTTGGGTTGTATACCAATCTACTGGGGAATTCCTGTCTTGAGGAGATCTTCATTGGAGAATCTTGAATATACAGTGAGGAACTGAAAACTGAAAGTCTGCAGATTTGCTTGGGGAATACCAGACCTTCAATCGTCGAGGGGCCTCAGAACCACTTGTAGGGACCTGGAATTCCCTTGGTGACTTGCAGGGTAAAAGAATTTCTGATGATTTCTACTGGGGATTTTAGAACCTGGTAGACCTAAGCTGGGGAGTAAGACTGAGAATCTCTAGTCTAGTGAGAAACATTTCTGTGGGTAGAAGGTTCACTAGTCTGGCTCCGCTGGGGATTGATAGTTTGAAGTTTTAGCTCTGCTGGGGATACTGGAACTTAAACTCTGAGGGGAATTGAGTTCTGTAGGATTCTCTGGCTGGGGATAACAAAGATAAACTCCTCTGGGGATTGTATTGATAAGTTATGCTGGGGAACTTTGATGAACTCCACTGGGGATAGGAAGAATTTTGCCGTGGTAATTAGCTGAGGATAACCCAGTTACAAGCCCTTGTGAGGAATAACTTTGAATAAAGCTCGGGAGAGACGTCCGTACTCTGCAGGGGATAAGCTTCAAGACTTGCTGGGGATATGGATTCCAAATCTCCTGGGGGTTTCCTTTGAAAGGGCATCAAGATATCCAACTGCACCTTCAACCTATCGGTAATCCTCTTTCTTGATTCATAAGGAAATGATTATGTTTAAATGCATATGTCTATTTAACAAAACATTGGACGTTTCTCAAAATAAAACAATTAGTGCAAGAGAAAAAGAAAAAGGAAATGACACAAATTTCTGGGAAGAGTATTTGTATTAACTTTCTCTGAGTATATTTGTACAAAGGAGACAATCATCCTAGTAAGAGGATTTTGTCGTAAATACTGAAAGATTTATACAAAATAAAGATGGCTATGTGAAATAATTCCATGGGATTCCATTCCGCTATAGCCTTCACAACTCTTAATATATGTCCATCCAATGCTTCGTTTGCCGATGACAGGATTGATCAGAGACCTGGAACTGGTTGATGAAGAGATTGTCTTTGAAGTGATCCGACGAGACATAGTCATACGCTTTAATTCCCTAACTTTTGCCTGAATCGCCCTTTCGGGTTTTCGATCCACCGGGAAACCCTTTTTTTCCCAAGCCGCCCTTTCGGGTTTTCAGCTTGCCGGGTGTACAGTTTTTTTTTGTTTTTATCCCTAATTTTTGCCTGAACCGCCCTTTCGGGTTTTCGGTTCACCGGGATGCCCATTTTTGCCCAAGCCGCCCTTTCGGGTTTTCAACTTGTCGGGTTATTTTATGCGTAGTATCTTTTGACTATGTCTGCGTTCGCAGGGTGTGGCAAATCGTCACCGTCCATGGTGGTTAGAATCATCACACCACCAAAAAATATGCTCTTGATCACAAATGGTCCTTCATATGTAGGATTCCATTTTCCCCTGGGATCACTTTGCGGCAAGATAATCTGCTTGATTACGAGATCTCCGACTTAATACACCTGACGTCTGACTTTCTTATTGAAGGCCTTGATCATCCGCTTTTGATGCGTCTGACCATGGCATATAGCAGTGAGTCGCTTCTCGTCGATCAGATTGAGTTGATCAAGTCGGGTCTGAATCAAATCATCTTCATTCAAACCTGTGTCCTTCATAATCCTTAGAGAAGGAATCTGAACTTCCATAGGCAGGACAGCTTCCATGCCATATACCAACGAAAATGGGGTTGCCCCGATTGAAGTACGTGCCGTCGTACGGTATCCATGTAGAGCAAACGGTAACATCTCATGCCAGTCTTTGTAAGTGACTGTCATTTTCTGAATGATCTTCTTAATGTTTTTGTTCGCAGCTTCAACATCACCGTTCATCTTCGGCCGATAGGGAGATGAATTGTGATGATAAATCTTGAACTGTTCGCACAATGCGGTGATCATCGTGTTATTCAGATTTGTACAGTTGTCTGTGATGATCCTGTCTGGAACACCATACCGGCATATGAGATTTTTCTTGATGAAGCGGGCAACCACATTTTTAGTAACAAAAGCGAAGGAAGCTGCTTCGACCCATTTGGTGAAATAGTCAATGGCAACTAGGATGAAGCGATGTCCGTTGGAAGCTGTGGGCTTGATCTCTCCAATCATGTCAATGCCCCATATTGCAAATGGCCAAGGAGAAGTCAGAACGTTGAGAGGAACCGGAGGGATATGAACTTTGTCAGCGTAGACTTGACATTTGTGGCAAGTACGGGAATGTTGATAGCAGTCAGCTTCCATGGTAGACCAGTAATAGCCTGCCCTTAGGATCTTCTTAGCCATTGTATGCCCGCTCAAGTGAGTGCCAAATGTGCCGCTGTGTATCTCAGTCATGATCAACTCTGCTTCAGCTTTGTCTACGCATCGGAGTAATACACAATCATGGCTTCGTTTGTAAAGGATGCCGTTGCTCAGGAAGAACTTAGCGGCGAATTTCCTTAAGAACTTCTTGTCATTTACGGAAGCTCCTTCGGGATAATCTCTAGTCTCGAGATACCTTTTGATCTCATGGAACCAGGGTTGTTCCACTACTTCCTCGGTATTAATCTCGTGACAATGTGCCGGTTCATCCATTCGCTCGATGGTGATTTGGGGAGCCTCGTTATCCCAGTTGAGTTTAAACATGGAGGACATTGTAGCTAGAGCATCTGCTAGCTGATTCTCTTCTCGCGGGAAATGCTCGAAGATAATTTGCTCGAAATGAGGCAACAATGTCAATACATGTTCTTTGTATGGGATAAGATTAGGGTGCTTGGTATCCCACTCTCCTTAGATTTGACTGATAACCAAAGCCGAGTCCCCAAATACGATCAAAGATTTGATCCCCAAGTCTATAGCAGCCTTGAGACCAAAGATGCAAGCTTCATACTCAGCCATGTTGTTTGTGCAGCTGAAGCAAAGTCGGGCCGTGAAAGGTGTGTGACAACCTTCCGGAGAAATGAGTACTGCGCTGATACCGTTTCCAAGTGCATTTGAAGCACCATCAAAGTACAGGGTCCATCGGGATCCCTTTTCGGGTCCGTCATACGGTCCGTTACCTTCAATGTTGTCCAAATTCATGATGTCCTCGTCTGGGAAGTCAAATCTCATGGGTTGATAATCTTCGATAGCTTGATGAGCCAGATGGTCAGCTAGTACACTCCCTTTTATAGCTTTTTGAGTGGTGTACTGGATATCATATTCAGTTAGGACCATTTGCCATCTGGCTATTCTTCCAGATAAAGCGGGCTTTTCGAAGATATACTTGATAGGATCCATTTTGGAAATCAACAAGGTAGTATGAGTCAACATATACTGCCTTAGTCGGCGAGCAGCCCATACCAAAGCGCAGCAAGTTTTCTCGAGCAGTGAGTAGCGAGTCTCACAGTCGGTAAACTTTTTGCTAAGGTAATAATTAGCATGCTCTTTTCGACCAGACTCGTCATGCTGGCCCAAGACACACCCCATTGAGTTATCTAAGACGGTTAGATACATGATCAATGGTCTTCCTTCGACGGGTGGCATCAGAATAGGAGGTTCTAGTAAATACTCCTTGATCTTATCAAAAGCAGCTTGGCAATCGTTGTTCCATTCGACTACCTGATCTTTCTTCAAGAGTTTGAAAATTGGCTCACAGGTAGAAGTCAGATGAGAGATGAATCTGGCAATATAGTTCAAGCGCCCCAAGAACCCTCTAACCTCCTTTTCAGTACGGGGAGAAGGTATCTCTTGTATTGCTTTCACTTTTGCTGGATCGACTTCAATGCCTTTGTTTCTTATAATGAATTCTAGAAGTTTACCAGACCTAACTCCAAAAGTGCACTTACTTGGATTCAGCCTGAGTTTGTATTCTTTCAACCTGGCAAACAGCTTTTCTAGATGTTCAAGGTGCTCCTCCTCTGTTTGTGACCAAGCTATCATATCGTCTACATAAACTTCAATCTCATGATGTATCATATCATGAAACAAAGCTACCATGGCGCGTTGATAAGTTGCCCCAGCGTTCTTCAGCCCGAACGGCATCACCTTGTAACAGAAAGTGTCCCATTGTGTGACAAAAGTTGTTTTCTCCATATCCTCGGGGGCCATTTTGATTTGATTGTAGCCTGAGAATCCATCCATGAAGGAAAACACTTTGTGCTGAGCTGTATTGTCGATCAAAATGTCAATGTGTGGAAGTGGAAAATCATCTTTGGGGCTGGCCCTATTCAAATCCCGGTAGTCCACACACATCCTGACTTTGCCATCTTTCTTAGGTACTGGCACGATGTTAGCGACCCATTGAGGATAGGACGTAACAGCCAGAAAGCCAGCGTCGAATTGCTTCATCACTTCTGCTTGGATTTTTTCAGACATGTCAGGCCTCATTCGGCGGACCTTTTGCTTGATCGGTGGACAATCCTCTCTTGTGGGGAGACGGTGAACCACGATGTCTGTGTCTAAATCCGGTATGTCTTCATAAGACCAAGCGAAGATTTTAACATACTCATTCAACAACTGTATCAGGCGTTCCTTGACACTTGGTTCCAGATTAGCACCCACTTGCACCTCCTTCCGGTCTTCCTCGGTCCCTAAGTTGACAGTTTCCAATGACTCTTCATGCGGTAAGATGGCCCTTTCCTCTTGCTGTAGAAGTCTGGCTAGTTCCCCTGGTACTTCACAACCTTCATCATCTTCATACTCGGCTTGATTGACCAGATCTTCAGAGTTATTGAAGGATATAGCAGAATAGTCACCCATGGAATCCGGAGTGGATGGGTACCTGCATTTATGAGTGTGGGTGTGTGTAAGGGATAGCCATCCTTAAACAAAAATGCAAAAGGAAAGAAAATGAACACAACAGTTTATCAAATGAAAAACGTCCAATGAATCATTAAACATGGCATATGGATATGAGAATAATCAAAACCCTTGCAAATGAACCTACATGCCCCGGGAAAGGCATGAGGTGAAAAGATAGTGTACGGATTGTTTGAAAATAAATATTACAGACCAATAGGAAATGTTTGACAGATAAATTACTGATGAATAAAAGTGACGGGGACAAAGTCTTTTGCCTCCCAGTTTCACAATCCTCCTTTGACAGTTGGGTAAATCCACTCTTCGATGTTGCTCTCCTTGTCTTCATCCTCCAAAGCGTTGATTCCGTAGGGAGAAATTTTGACTGGCGCTCTTTCAATCTTCGAACGGCGCATAGCTTTCTGGCCCGCGGTAGTGAACCCTAATCCAAATTTGTCTGTCTTATGTGGAATATCAGGCAACTTCCCCCATTCTGAATTCTTCCCTTCCTTTATTCCGGCCCTTGCGTCCTCCAGAGATGCCATCCTGGCCATCTGCCTCGGTACTTCAGCTGCCAACTTTGCTACTGTTATTTCAGGAAGAACTTCTTCGAAATGCTGGAAAGGCGTCTCAATGAACTCCCCTTCTACCTCCACATACCGGAAGGAGTTCAAGTGGCTGATCATGTACTCCTCTTCACCATGGACAGTAATGATCTTTCCCTTGACAGGATACTTCAACATCTGATGTAAGGAGGAGGTGACTGCCCCAGCATGGTGTATCCAAGGCCTACCCAACAAGCAAGAGTATGACGGACGGATGTCCATCACATAGAAAGTGGATTTAAACACCTCGGTGCCCACCTTGATGGGAATATAAACCTCCCCATGGACCATTCTCTTTGAACCATCGAAAGCTCTGACAACAATATCACTTGGTTTCAACTCCAACCCTTCACAATCTAGTCGGTCCAAGGCCTTCTTAGGCAGTACATTCAGCGACGAACCAGTGTCGACCAAGACATGTGCGAGAGTAGTTCCTCGGCACTCGACTGAAATGTGCAAAGCATCATTATGGTTTCTACCTTTAGGAGTTAGGTCGGCATCGGAGAAACCTAATCCATTGTCCGCAGTAAGGCTGGCCATGCAATTTTGAAATTGATCTGCAGAGGTTTCCTGGGGCACATGGGCTTCCTTCAGGAATTTAATCAAAGCTTTAGCGTGCGCTTCCGAACAAAGTAGTAGTGCCAGCATGGAGATCTTTGAGGGGGTTTGCCCCAGTTGTTCTACCACATCGTAATCACTCCTTTTGATTATCTTCAAGATCTCATCCATTTCCTTCTTGGAGGTTTCCGGGATGACCAAGGGTTGAGCCCTCGTCCTGACGAGCTCATCTTGGATTCCCTTACCTTTATCAGCAGCGGTAGGAGGGACAGTACTAGGAACAACAACATCTTCAATCAATGGGGTTCTAGCAGAGAGTTTTATTGGTGCAGGGATAACCTTGTCAGCAGATGAGGGTCCAAAGATTGCTCTTGGAGGGGAAATCTCTGGAGAAAATATTCTCCCGCTCCGGGTGATTTTGCTCGTGCCTGTAATGTTTCCAATGCTGGCTTCTTCATCATCCGAACTTTCTTCAGTTATTTCGATTTGTTTAATACCATGGTAGTAGACGTCACCGCCATAGTTCCATGGTATTGACTTCTCAGAAACATAGGGGACAGGCCCTGGCATTGTTATCTTCAAAGGAACAGACTTCGTAGCTGGTGTAATCTTAACAGGCTTTCTGACGGCCTTGGAAAGATTGGCGTGAATGGTTATGATTGAGACATCTTCAGTATGGGTTGGAACAGCAGAAACTTTTTCAAACAAAATTTGTCGACTATCCATTAGGCCTTGGATGCCTTTCTTCAGTAACGGACAATCAAACGGCAGAGAGTAACAACAATAGCAGTCTTCCTTACATCCCAGGAAAATCCCGGCCCTTAACAGATTCAACTTGATGGTTAGCAACGGAGTTATCAGATCATTGACATCAGCAACATACAAATCTTCTTCAATGGCATTGACATTTCGGCCGTGCTTCGGCATGGGAGCAGATATCACATTAGGCTTCTCCGGAGCGTCGAGCTCCACTTCCTTCGCCTCTATCAGGTCTTGGATTTTATGCTTGAGTGCCCAACAATCGTTGGTGTCGTGCCCGACACTGTCACAATGGTAGGCGCACTTAGCATTAGGATGGTAATGCGGAGAGGACGTATTCACATTTTTTGGTGCCTCTTTGATAGTGGCGAGATTCAACTTCAACAGATGGGGAAGCACTTGTGCTGGCGTCATATTAATGCGGGTGAACTGCCGTTGTGGCCGTTCCACCCGTTGCTGATTTGGTCTGGACTGGTTATAGCGAGGCTGCTCACTTGAAGGATTTTGAATCATTACGGCCCCCACAGTTGGCTGGCGCTCAGTCTTCCCTGCTCTTCTCTGGGAGTATGCCACATCCGTTTCCTTCTTGAAAGGTTTCTTCTCAACACTTGCAGCAACACCCTTCTGAATCTTCCCTGACTTGATGCCAGCTTCTATTCTTTCGCCTGTTAAGATCAAATCGGTAAACCCCGCGGAAGAGTTACCAATCAGATGATTGAAAAATGGCCCAGATAGGGTCCCTAGAAACATATCAACAAGTTCACGGTCGGTTAAAGGAGGTTGCACCCTGCCAGCCAAATCCCTCCATTTTTGTGCATATTCTTTGAATCCTTCGCCTGTTCCCAGTGACATACCCTGAAGTTGGGTACGTGTGGGAGCAAGGTCGGAATTATACTGATATTGTTTGTAAAAGGCAGTGGCCAAGTCTTCCCAGTTTCGGACGCTGGTTCCCTCTAGCTGATAAAACCACTCCAGTTGAGCCCCAGAAAGGCTGTCTTGAAAGAAATGGATCCAAAGGTTCTTATCTGCCATATAAGGTTGGATCTTTCTTACGTAGGACCTGAGATGCATTTTTGGACAGGACAGCCCGTCATACCTTACAAAAACAGGCACCTTGAACTTTGGGGGAATCACAATCCCGGTAACCAAACCCAAGTCTTTAAAATCCAAACCCGATACTCTCTGTAGCTCCATGGCGGCCAGCCTATCTTCTAAACCTTTGTATTTATCATCAGCTGGAGGGTATTGTTGATCAGAGTAGTCTTCATCCTCTTCGACCTCCTCTTCTTCCACATCGGACTCGGAAGGTACCGCAGCCCCACCTCCTTTACTGGTTCCTTCATCAGAAATAGGAGGAAATTCAAGCACTCTCCTGGCCTCTCCGTCAAATCTTCTCCCTAGAGTAGCCACCCCGAGTCTCTTTTTCTTCTTTTTCACTGGGTCTTTATTCCCCAGCAAGGTCTTGAGATCCTCCTAACCCTTAGCCAAGGTCGTCAAGAGTTGCTGGAACTGTGCATTTTGAGCTTGTAGGTCTTTGACTGTTTGCTCGAGATCCATCCAACTGAAATAAACAACAGACAGATAAGGAAACCTGGCGTGAGACCTGCTTATGCACATGATGAATGGTATGCTTATGTATGCAATGCATTCAAGGATTTAGAACATTCAAAATTGTTGCAGACAAAGAAGAACGCACATCATATTAATAAGAAGAAATTTGTTAGTACATAAATGCCCCATGGGCCAAATATTACAAAAACAACTTCTCAAGGTAAAAAGACATTGCGCATCCTCTTTGGTGCGATGTAGGTGTTGAGGGCCTCTTGCTCATGGAGTCAGCGGGTGAGCTCTAAAACCTTCTTCTCACTGGCGTAGAAGCTGGCTTCAAAAGTATTACGTTCCTCCTTGAGCTGAATCCAACTTTTCTGCATTTCCTCCCACGATGTAGGCATGTCAGGATATAGGATGGTGTAGGGAACCTCTCCTTCCTTAACAGGCTCTTTAATCACAGGGAGAACATGAGGATAAGGCATCATTAGACTTTGGGATCGTACCCACTTGAGATAAGGCTCAAGAGGGATGGAGTTCTTGTATCCCAGAGTCTTGCTATCAACCTTGTTGGGCATCCTCCAAGCTCTGATGAATCTTTGGCGAAGTCCTTGCACATCGTTGTCGAAGTCAAAAACTAGGTCAGGAATCAACATGTCGTGAGGGCCATCCCTCCGTGCATATCCAAATTGCCTCAAAGCTAGGCAAGGGTTGTAGGTGATACCTCCTCTGATTCCAAGTAAAGGAACATTAGGAAACTCTCCGCAACGATCGACAATGATGACATTTTCTCTGGACCGAGAACACCAATGTACATCAGAGTGAGTAAGAGTCATCAATCGTTGGGACCACCTTGAGCCATGGTCATTCTTCAAGACAGATTGTGGAAGGTGCGAAATAAACCACCTTGCAAGGAGAGGAGTACAGCACATGAGAACACCCCTCTTTCTCATTGTTCGTGTGTAAAATGAGTGAAGGATGTCCCCAAGCAATGTTGGTATTGGATTTCTGGACAAGAAGATTTTGACGGCGTTGACATCTACCAATTGGTCAGAATTTGGGAACAAGACCAACCCATAGATAAGGAGTGCCACAATTTCTTCAAAGGCTTGTAGGTCCAATGAATTCCAACACTCTTGTGCCTTCTCAAACAAGAATTTTACTAAGAATCCTTTGACGCCGCTTCTGGTTTCCCAATGCCCCTGGATGTCGGATGGTTGTAGATGTAATTCTCGAGCAACATCTTCTGGCTTTGGTTCCTTTTCCGTACCGTTGAAGGGTAGTTGATTAAGGATAGGGATTCTTAGGAGTTGAGAAAACTCCTCCAAAGTGGGCACCAACTGGTAATCGGGGAAAGTGAAACAGTGGTGAAGAGGGTCAAAGAACTGGAATAGCACTTTCATCATGTCTTCTTCAATGTTGGTGTTGACTAAGCTGAGCAGTCTACCATGTCTTTCACTGAAGGATGAGCTTTCCGGAATTCTTGAGGTGAGCTCCTTGAGTTGAGGAGTGATTCTCACAAGGTTGACTTGGATGGTTTTTCTGCGAGGAATTTCCATGACCTACAAAACAAGAACAAAGATGAAGATCTAAACCCTTGAAATGGTTAGTGAATGCATATGATACTTTATGATGTTTATGATGTATGCACAAACATATGTACAAGCAAATCACACCAAACCCTAGTTTCAGGCTTGCATGGGGTTTCATAGGTAAGTACCCTCTTGAGTGTAGTTGGCTTAAAAACCTGTCCTATAAATAGTAACCGGATTCTAAGGAGCTCAATATCACTGGATTGTTTTCATTGTTCATTGTTCTGGTTTAGCCACTTAACTAGCGACCAAAATATTCCAAGAAAACAACCCTCAATGAGTGTAGTATCGAGTATCTACCAACTTCGGGCTGCACCAAAGCTGGTCATCTCACTACCCCTAATAAAAGGCCAAGATGGTCAAGTAAGGTTCTAGGTCATTAGTGCTTAGTGACATCACTCAGCGGCCCCGTACTCTCCTTAATTGAACTCAAGGGTTACCGGTACTCACAAATATGTCGCACTAATATAGCTATTTCTTCGACCGTGTCGGTATACCCCGCACAGTTTCCACAACGTATTGCTATCTATGAAATGTTTCCCAAAATCCGGGTGTAGGATTGCAAACCCAAACAAAAGAGCCAAGATATAAAGCAATCAATTCAAAAATTAGTCATGCAAAAGGGTGATCTAAGCCCTAAGGTTACTCCACTTTTAAGTCAATCCCCAGCAGAGTCGCCAGTTCTGTGATACGGTGGGAGAACTGACTATGGTTTTGCGTTTGTTTTCGCAAATGTTTCGGTTGAGCAAGAGTCGCCACCGACTTTTTATTTTATCCTAAGGAAAGGTTTAAAAAGCACAGCAAAAACCTTTGAGATATTTTCTTGGGTTCGGGGAGTAGATTATAGAAAGGGAAGGTATTAGCACCCTTTCTATACATGGTTATCCATGGGCTCTTAGGTACTTGCTTAGATCAACTTGCCTTGGTTTTCAATTGTTTGAAATTGTGCTTTGTGTGTGGCTTTGAAAAGGTTTTGAAAAAGATGCCTTGTCTAGGCTACCTTTGTAACAATTCTTTACTCGAATGTTTTACAAAAGGTGTTTGTCTTTTTGAAAAGATGTTTCAAGGTTTTTGAAAGTTTGTTTTGAAAGTGTTTGTGAAGTGTGGTTTGAAAAATAGGCAAGTGTTTTTGTTTTGCAAGTTGACAAGTACTTAAGAGCTATCTACCCTAAAGTTCTCAAAGATTTTTGTTATGTTTTAACCCTTTTAACAATTTTGTTCCACCATTGCATTTGGTGGACAATCTTGTGTTAGGATGTGAAAGGGACGGGCGCGGGTCATCGTTTAGACCATAATTGCAATGGTGCCAAGTATCTTTGGGCAATTTTCCTCTAAGGGACTTGATCATTTTTAGGCAACTTTTCGAAAGCGTCATCGAGGGACTATGTCATTTGAATGGTGTTTGTTTTGCCCAAAGAGACCTAACATGCAATATGACCCATTTATTGAAGGCAACAAGTGGAATACCCTAGGGGTGCAAGTGTGATATGTGTTGTCCATTTTCATGCTTGTTTATCTTGAAATTAGGTCAAACTATTTTTGTCATTTTTGATTCGCATACAAACCCTAATTCTAACATGGTATATTTAGAAAGCGTTAAAGTGAGAAATTTAAAGTTCCTAAGCTATTACAACATAATATGGGAAGGGGGGTACAAATGTTCAAATGGGGGGTATTTGACAAGGAATTTAAACCTAGTTATTACATCAATTTGGAATTATTTACAAGATAATTGATTGCACAAATTAAATGGAAATAAAATAAATATGCAAGATGCAAAAAGGTTTTTTTATATGTATGAAAAAAAGGTTTTTTTATATGTCAAATAAACAAAATAAAAAGTATTATTTTTTGGAGTTTTTTATGTTTAGGGTAAAACCCTAATTTTATTAAGTAAATGCATTAATTATTTAATATGTTCAATATTTAATAATTATATACAAAAATAAAATAAAAATGAAGTATATTTATTAAAAGGTATTTTTGATGTCAAATATTAACAAAATAAAAATGTATATATTTTTGTATTATTTACTAAATATTCTAATAAATATATATATATATATATATATATATATATATATATATATATATATATATATATATATATATATATATATATATATATATATATATATATATATATATATATATATATATATATATATATATATATATATATATATATATATATATATATATATATATATATATATATATATATATATATATATATATATATATATATATATATATATATATATATATATATATATATATATATATATATATATATATATATATATATATATATATATATATATATATATATATATATATATATATATATATATATATATATATATATATATATATATATATATATATATATATATATATATATATATATATATATATATATATATATATATATATATATATATATATATATATATATATATATATATATATATATATATATATATATATATATATATATATATATATATTATATATATATATATATATATATATATATATATATATATATATATATATATATATATATATATATATATATATATATATATATATATATATATATATATATATATTTGTATTAATTTCTAAATATGTATTATATATACAAAATAATAATATTTAATATTTATAAAAAAAGTATATTTTATATAAAATATTTTCAGAAGATAAAATAAAATAAAAATTAGAAAATAAATGTGTTTGCATTATTTTTGGTATTTTTAAATAAAAGTAAGTTTATATATTTATTTATGTACAAATAACCATCTAAACAAATAAATGCCTAATAAATCCAAAAATGGTTTAAAAAATTATTTTTATATTTTTAATATCATGAGGAAAAATAAATAAGTCAGAATGAAAAAAGAAAAGTCAAAAAATCATGAAAATAAACATAATGGGCCTAGGGGGTGTAAAAGTAAAAACATGGTGTGGAAAGAAATAACAAAACAGGCCCAGCCCACCAAGTCCTTCTTCAACCTCTGGCCAGAAATTGTTCAAAAAACGCGCGTTTTGTATCCTGATTCAAACATCCTGATTCCTGGATTTTTAATGAAAACTCACAACATCAAAAATGTTCAGCATCAAACAACGAATCCATACATACCAAAAACTTGATCTAACTCTCAAAAATGAGAGAGAATTTCTCCATTCCCAAATCTTAACCTAACTTTTTATCAATATTCAGACATCAAATTCTCATGACATACGTAACATAAATGAAAACTAACTACATGGGCATGTTCAGGGCTATGAATGTGACATATTTTCTTCACAAACCTAAAGCTAACAATGCCTGGATAGAGAGATACGAATTCATGAACTTACATGTTCAGTTGAAGTTGTATCTGATGATTGAGGTACTTTCAGTGCAAGGTGATGATTGGTACAACTTCCTTGAGGTCCAGGGATGCTATTCCAAGTTTTACTTTGCTTTGAAACTAGCTGAATCGAGTTGTAGCACTCCACCTGCAAAACAAGAAAATGAAAATGGCCAAACTGATTAGAGGAGTTACAGTCCACTTCTAATGCTTTGGATAGTTTGCATTGATGGTAGGGAAGGTGTTTGAAGTGGTTTTGGCAAGAATGCACGATGGAAATGAGTTGTGGGATTCAATCTGCAGCAAGCCCTGTTTCTGTGCAGTTCAATGGTGATTTTAGGAATGGGGAGGTATTGGGGATGCTAGGCTCGTGTTTCAGCTTAGGATAGATGTCTTGAATGTGTTTGATAACTTTTCTTAAGGCTTGGTTTGCTGAGATGAAAGTTGGTATACAAAATGCTATGTTTCTTACACTTTAAGCAACAAATGTCCAAGTTGGTTTTTAGACAGGTAGAGGCCCCCCTAATGTGCTGCAAACTTTGGCATTGGTCAGTGTAATTAGTTCCTAAACTTGTGCCAAGGGGATTTGAACTGTACTTCTTGGATTTGCATATTGACATAAAGTTCACTTTTGCAAAAATGGTTAAAGTGCTTTATCTATTTTGGGATTAAACCATTATGCAATGCTTGAACACATAGAATATGGTCTTGGCACAAAGGGTTTGCATTAAATTTATGAGTGTAAAAGAGATTTAGGGCCTGTAATCAAGGAATGCATGCTGATTTGAAAATTGCCTAAGTGTATGAACATGGAAATTGGCCATAACAAAAGTGAGTTTTTCCCATATTGCAAAATTCGATTCTCCCTAACCATGAGGTTGTTTGATGAGTTCTTGGACATTTTGTAAAGCTTGGAATGTGTAATACAATCCATCTTTGAAATGCAAATTGAAATTCCAAGTGGAAGTATGTGAAAAATGGTCTTGAAGTTAGGCAAAAATCCTGCCTAAAATAGGTCAAATTTTCTCTAAGTTAAGAATGGTTTGGTACCCTTGTTCCAAAAATTGTAACTTGAGATACAAGCCTCTTTTGGGAAAACTTTGTGTATCAAAGTTGTAGATTATGCAATAGGCTACAACTTTCATGTTTTGACTTTTGCTTGAATCCAAATGAATCTTGGTGAGGAAGTGGGGCAAAGTTAGGAAAAAATTAGGGTTTTTCATAACTTAGAAAAATTCTAAGTTATGAAAAATCTTCATTTCAAACCCTAATTTGCATTTCTTGATTTCTTGATGAACAAGTTTCATGATTTGGCATGTTTTGATGAAAAATGAATCTTGACATTTGATTTTGACCAAAAAGTCAAAGTTTGACTTTTCAGTATACAGTCAAAATTGATCAATTGACTGGGAAATTCAATTGTCAATCTTGTGTATTTGGGATCTTTTGAACTTGTTGAGCATGTCAAGATAATTCCATGGTGTCCTTGAGTCCATATGTGAGCTTGGTTTGCCATTGGCTAGGTCAAACAGTCAAAAATTGCCTTTGTGCAGTCAAAACCCTAAAAATGACCATTTTGCCCTTTTGGTGATCTGTTCAAATTTCTTGTGGAATTGTGATCCAAACTTGATCAAATGGTTCATGTGAGTTCATAATGTTGATGTGGGTCAATTTTCATGAGATTTGACTGTCAATTGACCACAGTTGACTTTTTCCCCAATACAGTTGATTTCTAGGTCAACTGTCCAATTGACTGGGCAAAATTTGGAATCAAGACTTGAAACTTGGTATGGATAAACTTGGGAGTCCAATATGAAGCAAGAAAGTCATCTTAGGCATTTCAGGTCAAAACATCCTTGTGCAAACACAAACCCTAATTTGGGTCAACAGTGCAAGGAGAAGTCTTGAGCAAATGAAACCCTAATTGGATCTTGAGCTTCAAGGGCTTTGTGATGAGAAATCAATGAGAAATGGGAGGGAAAAGTTTTGGGTACAACACATATCATGAAACAAAGCTACCATGGCGCGTTGGTAAGTTGCCCCTGCGTTCTTCAGTCTGAACGGCATCACCTTGTAGCAGAAGGTACCCCATTGTCTAACAAAAGTTGTTTTCTCCATGTCCTCGGGGGCCATTTTGATCTGGTTGTAGCCCGAGAATCCATCCATGAAGGAAAATACTTTGTGCTGAGTTGTGTTGTCAATCAAAATATCGATGTGCGGTAGCGGAAAATCATCCTTAGGACTAGCCCTATTCAAATCCCGGTAGTCCACACACATTCTGACCTTGCCATCTTTGACACTTGGTTCCAGATTGGCACCCACTTGTATTTCTTTCCTGTCTTCCTCTGTTCCTAAGTTGACTGTCTCCAACAACTCTTCATATGGCAAGATGGCCCTTTCTTCTTGTTGTAGAAGTCTGGCTAGCTCTCCTGGTACTTTACAATCTTCGTCGTCTTCGCACTCAGCCTGATTGACCAAATCTTCAGAGTTAATGAAGGACATAGCAGAATAGTCACCCATAGAATCCAGAGTGGATGGGTACCTGCATTTGTGAGTGTGGGTGTGTGTAAGGGATAGCCATCCTTAAACAAACAAAAATGCAAAAAGGAAAGAAAATGAACACATCAGTTTTATAAATGAAAAACGTCCAATGAATCATTAAACATGGCATATGGATATGAAGAGAATCAAAACCCTTACAAATGGACCTACATACCCCGGGCAAGGCATGAGGTGAAAGAGTAGTGTGCAGATTGTTTAAAAGTAATTATTACAGACCAACAGGAAATGTTCGAAAGATAAGTTACTTATTAATGAAAGTAATGGGGACGAAGTCTTTCGCCTCCCAGTTGTGTAGTCCCCCTCCGATGGTTGGGAAGATCCAATCTTCAATGTTGCCCTCTTCGTCTTCGTCTTCCAAAGCATGGATTCCATGAGGAGAAATCTTGATGGGTGCTCTTTCAATTTTTGAGCGACGCATAGCTTTTTGCCCTGCAGCGGTGAATCCCAACCCAAACTTGTCTGTTTTGTAGGGAATTTCAGGCAACTGTCCCCATGTTGAGTTCTTTCCCTCCTTCATTGAAGCCTTTGCGTCTTTCAGAGATGCCATCCTGGCCACCTGCTTGGGTTCCTCAGCTACTGCCTTTGCTACAGTAACCTCGGGTGCAATTTCCTCGAAGTGTTGGAACGGTGTCTCAATAAATTCACCCTCCACTTCTACATACCGAAAGGAGTTCAGGTGACTGATCATATATTCCTCTTCATCGTGTACAATTATAATCTTTCCTTTGACAGGGTATTTCAGCATCTGATGTAGGGAGGAAGTGACTGCCCCAGCATTATGTATCCACGGCCTTCCTAGCAAGCATGAGTATGACGGACGGATGTCCATCACATAGAAAGTTGAGTGGAATACTTCAGTTCCTAACTTGATAGGGATGTCGACCTCCCCGTGCACCATTCTTTTAGACCCGTCAAAGGCCCTGACAATGATATTACTTGGTTTCAGCTCCAAGCCTTCACAATCCAATCGATCCAAAGCTTTCTTAGGCAGCACGTTTAGAGAAGAGCCAGTGTCGACCAAAACATGGGCAAGAGTAGTTCCTCGGCATTCAACTGACACATGCAATGCGTCATTGTGCTTTCTTCCTTTCGGAGTCAGGTCAGCATCAAAGAAACCCAGGCCGTTGTCTGCGGTAAGGCTGGCTACACAATCCTGGAATTGATCGGCTGAGGTTTCCTGGGGAACATGGGTTGTCTTCAGAAATCTTATCAATGCTTTGGAATGAGCCTCAAAACAAAGCAGCAATGCTAACATGGAGATCTTCGAGGGGGTTTGCCCCAGTTGCTCTACCACGTCATAATCACTCTTCTTAATTATTTTCAGAATCTCCTCCATTTCTTTCTTAGAGGTTTCGGGGATAACCAGTGGTTGAGCCCTCGTCCTGACGAGCTCATCTTGGATCCCTTTCCCCTTATCATCAGAAGTAGGAGGGACAACCACAGGAGTAACAGCTTCTTCAATCAACGGAGTTCTTATAGACAGTTTTATCGGTGTAGGAGTAACTTTGGCAGCGGCTGAGGGTCCAAAGATTGCCTTTGGAGGGGCAATCTCTGGAGAAAATATTCTCCCACTTCGGGTAATCTTGCTCGTACCGGCAATGTTTCCAATGTCGGCATTTTCTTCGTCAGAGCTCTCTTCAGTTATCTCAACTTGTTTAACACCATGGTAGTAGATTTCTCCACCGTAATTCCATGGTATTGATTTGTCAGAAATGTAGGGGACAGGCCCGGGCATGGTTATTTTCAGAGGAACAAACTTCGTAGCAGATGTAATCTTAACAGGCTTTTTAGGGGCCTTGGAAAGATTGGTGGAAATGCTGATTATTGAAACATCTTTGATAGGAGTTGGAATAGCAGGAATCTTTTCGAAAAGAATTTGTTGGTTGTCCATTAGGCCTTGGATGCCTATCTTCAGCAATGGACAGTCGATTGGTAAAGAGGAACAACAGTAGTAGTCTTCTTTACATCCTGGGAAAATCCCAGCCTTCAACAGATTTAACTTGATTGTCAACAGTGGGGTTATCAGATCATCAACAGCAGAAACATACAGATCTTCTTCAACAGCATGAACATGATGGCCATGCTTTGGCATCGGAGCGGATATTACATTCGGCTTCTCCGGAGCATCGAACTCGACTTCTTTAGCATCTATCAAGTCTTGAATTTTATTCTTTAGCGCTCAACAATTGTTGGTGTCATGTCCGGCGCTATCAGAATGGTAGGAACATTTGGCATTGGCATGATAGTATGGAGATGTGGTGTTAGGGTTTTTCGGTGCCTCCTTTAAGCCAGTTAGATTCAACTTCAACAAATGGGGAAGAACCTGTGCAGGCGTCATATTGATGTGGGTGAACTGTCGTTGTGGTCGTTCTACCCGTTGCTGATTTGGTCTGGACTGATTGTTACGAGGCTGATCATTTAATGAATTTTGAATCATCACGGCCCCCACAGTCGGCCGGCGCTCAGTTCTTCCCGATCCCTTCTGAGAGTACACAACAGCCGTTTCCTTCTTGGCTGGAAATGACTTCTTAACAGTTGTAGATGCAGAGGCCTCCTTTTGAATCTTCCCATTCTTAATACCAGCTTCCACCCGTTCGCCAGTCAGAATCAATTCAGTAAACCCTGCGGAAGAGCTCCCAATCAAATGGTTGAAGAACGGGCCAGATAGGGTCCCCAAGAACATATCAACTAGTTCCCTATCAGAAAGAGGTGGCTGCACTCTTCTGGCCAAGTCGCGCCATTTCTGGGCGTATTCCTTGAATCCCTCATTTGAGGCCATTACCATACTTTGGAGCTGAGTACGGGTTGGTGTCAAGTCAGCATTATATTGATACTGGCGATAAAAGGCAGCTGCCAAGTCTTCCCAACTATGTACCTCTGACCTCTCAAGCTTGTAAAACCAATCTAGCTGTGTACCAGACAGGCTATCCTGGAAGAAGTGTACCCAAAGATTTCTGTCGGATGTATGAGGTTGAATTCTTCGGACATATGATCTTAGGTGCATCTTTGGGCAGGACAGCCCGTCATACTTTGCAAAAATTGGCACCTTAAACTTCGGAGGGATCACAATTCCAGCGATAAATCCCAATTCTTCAAAATCTAAACCGGGAACCCTTTGCAGCTCCATAGCTGCCAGTCTATCCTCCAGGTTTTTGTACTTGTCATCCACTGGCGGGTATTGCTGCTCTGAGTAGTCTTCATCTTCCTCAATCTCTTCCTCTTCAGCTTCGGACTCAGAAGGTAGTGCAGCTCCTTTTCCTTTACTGGTTTCCTCCTCAGATGCGAAGGGAAATTCAAGAACTCTTCTGGCTACATTCTCAAACCTTCTTCCCAGTGTAGCTACCCCGACTCTTTTCTTCTTCTTTTTCACTTTTTCTTGCTCTTTGTTCCCAAGAAGTGTTTTTAGATCCTCCTGACCCTTTGCCAAGGTCATTAGGAGTTGTTGAAACTGCGAGTTTTGTGCCTGCAGATCTTTGACCGTCTGTTCGAGATCCATCTTACTGTAATAAACAGCAGAAAGATAAGGAAACCTGGTGTGGAGACCTGCTTATGCATATGATGAATGATATGTTTATTCATGCAATGCATTCAAGGATTTAGAAATTCAAAATTGTTGCAAACAAAAAGAACACACGTCATATTAATAAGAAGAAATTTTGTCAGTACATAAATGCCCCATGGGCCAAATATCACAAAAACTTCTTAAGGTAAAAAGACGTTGCGCATCCTCTTTGGTGCGATGTAAGTGTTGAGGGTCTCCTCCTCGTGAAGTCGGCGGGTAAGCTCCAAAACCTTCTTCTCACTGGTGTATAAGCTGGCTTCAAAAGTATTACGTTCCTCCTTGAGTTGGATCCAACTCTTCTGCATCTCCTCCCATGATGTAGGCATGTCAGGATATAGGATGGTGTAGGGAACCTCTCCTTCCTTAACGGGCTCTTTAATCAAAGGGAGAATATGAGGGTAAGGCATCATAAGACTCTGGGCTCGGGTCCTTACCCACTTGAGATAAGGCTCAAGAGGGATGGAGTTCTTGTGCCCCAGTGTCTTGCTATCTACCTTGTTAGGCATCCTCCAAGCTCTGATGAATCTTTGGCGAAGTCCTTGCGCATTGTTGTCGAAGTCAAAAACTAGGTCAGGAATCAACATGTCATGAGGGTCATCCCCCCGTGCATATCCAAACTGTCTCAAAGCTAGACAAGGGTTGTAGGTAATGCCTCCCCTAATGCCAAGTAATGGAACATTAGGAAACTCTCCACAACGATCGACGATGATGACATTTTCTCTGGACCGAGAACACCAATGTACATCAGAGTGTGTGAGGGTCATCAACCGTTGTGACCACCTTAATCCTTGGTCATTCTTCAAAACAGATTGTGGAAGGTGCGAAATAAACCACCTTGCAAGGAGAGGAGTACAGCACATGAGAACACCTCTCTTCCTCATTGTTCGTGTGTAAAATGAGTGGAGGATGTCCCCTAGCAATGTAGGTATGGGATTCTTGGATAGGAAAATCTTGACGGCGTTGACATCTATAAGTTGGTCAGGATTTGGGAACAAGACCAACCCATAAATAAGGAGTGCCACAATTTCTTCAAAGGCTTGCAGATCCAAAGAATTCCAACACTCTTGTGCCTTCTCAAACAAGAATTTTGCCAAGAAGCCTTTGACACCACTTCTAGTCTCCCAATGCCCCTTGATGTCAGATGGTTGCAAGTGTAGTGCTTGAGCAACATCTTCAGGCTTCGGTTCTTTTTCCGTACCGTTGTAGGGTAGTTGATTAAGAATAGGAATTCTCAGGAGTTGAGAAAATTCCTCTAAAGTGGGCACCAATTGATAGTCGGGGAATGTGAAACAGTGGTGAAGGGGGTCAAATAATTGGAACAGCACCTTTACCATGTCTTCTTCAATGTTGGTGTTGACTAGGTTGAGCAGTCTACCATGTCTTTCACTAAAGGGAGAGCTTTCTGGAATTCTGGATGTAAGCTCCTTGAGTTGAGGAGGGATTCTCACAAGGTTGACTTGGATAGTTTTCCTGCGAAGAATTTCCATGACCTACAAAACAAGAACAAAGATGAAGATCCAAACCCTTGAAATGGTTAGTGGATGCATATGATGCTTTATGATGTTCATGATGTATGCACAAACATATGTACAAGCAAGTCACACAAAACCCTAGTTTCAGGCTTGCATGAGGTTTCATAGGTAGGTACCCTCTTGAGTGAAGTTGGCTAAAAAACCTGTCCTATAAATAGTAACTGGGTTCTAAGGATCTCAATATCATTAGATTGTTTTCCATGTTCATTGTTTTGGTTTAGCCACTTAACTAGCGACCAAAATATTCCAAGAAAACAACCCTCAATGAGTGTAGTATCGAGTATCTACCAACTTCGGACTGTACCAAAGCCGGTCATCTCACTACCCCTAATAAAAGGCCAAGATGGTCAAGTAAGGTTCTAAGTCATTAGTGCTTAGTGACATCACTCAGCGGCCCCGTACTCTCCTTGATTTAACTCAAGGGTTACCGGTACTCACAAATATGTCGCACTAATATAGCTATTGCTTCAACCGTGTCGGTATACCCCGCACAGTTTCCACAACGTATTGCTATCTATGAAATGTTTCCCCAAATCCGGGTGTAGGATTTCAAGCCCAAACAAGAGAACCAAAATGTAAAGCAATCAAAGCAAACAATTAGTCATGCAAGAGGGTGATCTAAGCCCTAAGGTTACTCCACTTTTAAAGATTCTCCCCAGCAGAGTCGCCAGTTCTGTGATACGGTGGGAGAACTGACTTGAGGTTTTGCGTTTGTTTTCGTAAATGTTTCGGTTTAGCAAGAGTCGCCACCAACTTTTTATTTTATCCTAAGGAAAGGTTAAAAAGCACAGCAAAAACCTTTGAGATGTTTTCTTAGGTTCGGGGAGTAGATTATAGAAAGGGAAGGTATTAGCACCCTTTCTATCCATGGTTATCCATGGTCTCTTAGTTACTTGCTTAGATCACTTGCCTTGCATTTTCAATTGTTTGAAATGGTGCTTTGTGTGTGATTTTGAAAGAGGTTTTGAAAAGAGGCCATTTGTTGTGGCAACCTTTGTAATGATCCATGTTTGAATGTATACAAAGGTGTATTTGTCTTTTGAAAAGTTTTCAATGTTTTGAAAGTTTATTTTGAAATTGTGTTGTGAAGTGTATTTTGAAAGTAGGCAAGTGTGTTTTGCAAGTTTGATCAAGTAAGTAAGAGTTTTCTACCCCTAAATTTACTCAAAGATTTTTTCTATGTTTTAACCCTTTTAACAGTATTGTTCCACCATTGTATTTGGTGGACAATCTTGTGTTAGGATGTTAACGGGACAGGCGCGGGTCATCGTTTAGACCATGAATGCAATGGTGCCAAGTGTCTTTGGAAACTTTTCCTTTAAGGGACTTGATCATTTTTAGGCAACTTGAGAAAGCGTCATCGAGGGACTATGATCATTAGATTTGTTTTTGTTTGGCCAAAGACACTCAACATGCAAGCATGGCCCATTTTTGAAGGCAACAAGTGGAGTAACCCTAAGGGTGCAAGTGTGATTGGTGTTGTTCATTTTCATGCTTTTTGTCTTTGAATTAGGTCAAGCTATTTGTTATTTGATTTTTGCATACAAACCCTAGGTCTATCATGGCATAATTGGAAAGCTTTTAAATGCGGAAAATTAAAATCCTAAATTATTACAACATAATTATGGGGATGGGGGTACAAATGTTTGAATGAGGGATATTTAGCAAGAAATTAAATCTAGACTATTACATCCATATTGAATAGACAAATAATTTAATTGTACAATAATTGAATAAATACAGATAAAAAATGCAAAAATGTATTATGCAAAAAATGGTTTTTTATGTATGTAAAAATTTTCATGTTTGAAATATAAACAAAATAGAAAAAGATCAATTTGGAGTATTTTTATGTTTTTAGGGCAAAACCCTAATTCTTAATAAATAGTAATTATTTACTAATTATATACAATATTTATATATTTATTTATACAAAAAATAAATAAAAGAGAAGTATATTGTAAAAAAGTATTTTTTGATGTCAAATATTAATAAAAATAAAAATGTATTATTTTCATATTTTTGTCCTAAATATTTAATAAAATATGTATAAGTATTTATATTATATATTAAATATACTAAATATATACAAAAATGAAATATTAATTATTTACAAAAAAAAGTATATTTTTTAGAAAATGTTTCCAAAATGTAAATAAAAAAATAATAATTAAAAAATATATTTTTTGTATTATTTTCTAGGGTTTTGAATAAAAGTATATATATATTTATTTACATGTATAAGCTAAATAAAACAAATAAATGTCAAATAAATGCAAAAATGGGTGAAAAAATATTTTTAATATTTTTTATATTTGAGCAAAAAATAATAAGTCAGAAGAAAAAATAAAAAGTCAAAAATGAATAAAATATCACACAATGGGCCAGGGGGGTGTAAATGGAAAATGAGGGTGCAAACAGAAAAAACAAATTCAGGCCCGGCCCAAATCCACCTTCTTCAACCTCCAGCCATTTCTGTCTCAAAAACGCGTGCCCTCCATGCTTGATTCAAACTTCCTGATTCTTTGACTTTTAGCAAAAACTTATAACATCAATAATGTAGAGCATTATGTCACGATTTCAAACATATAAATAAGTTGTTCTAACTCTTAGAAACGAGAGAGAATTTCTCCTCCCCCAATTTATGACCTAGCTTTTCTTCCATGTTCAGGTCCAAAATTCTCACAGCACACACAATATAAATGAAAAGTAACTACATGGATGGCTTCAGGGCTATGAGTAGAACATGCTTTCTTCACAAACTTAAGCCTAACTATGCCTGGATAGAGAGATAGAAGTTCAAAATTTTACCTGTTCAGCTTGAGTCGTGTGCAGCAATGGAGGTACCTTCAATGGATTTTGAACTCTGGTACAGCTTTCCTGAAGCCCTAGGATGCTTCCTCCATGCTCAGCTTGCTTTGAATCTCTCTGAATGAAGCTATGGAAGTCAACCTGCAAAACTGAAAAGTGAAAATGGAACACTTGGCTATGGATGTTACAGCTTGTATCTAAGGCTTGGAATAGCTTCAATGGATGGTAGGGAATGTATTGGAACTTGTTTGGGCAAAAACGCACGAGTGAATGATGTTGGCCAAGTCAAACTGCAGGCATGCCCTGTTTCTTGCAGAAAAATGGTGTTTTGATGAATGAGGAGGTATTGAAGATGGTTTGGTCGTGCTTTAGGTCAGTTAGGGAGTATGAAATGTGTTTACAAAGTTTGCTTAGGCTTGTGTTGACAGGAAATCAAAGTTGGATCTCCTTTGCAATGTTTCTTGTTTTTGAAGTAAGAAAGCTCAAGTTGCAATGCAGGCCTGTGTACCTCCTCTATCTATGCTTCACAATCTCCTCTTGATCAGTGGGATTTGTCTACAAAACTTTGCCTCAAAGATATGGTTTGTACCTCAAAGATTCAGAAATTGACATAAAGCCTTACTTTTCCAAAATGGCAAACTTGCTTTTTCTAAATAAGGATTTATTTTGTGTGTATTGTCCAAATGAACAAAATAACACTCTAACACAAAGGATATGCATTTAATTATTGAGTGTGAATGGGATTAGAGGCCTGTAATCTAGCTTGAACCATGCTGAGTTTGAAAATGCAAAGTGTATGAACATGCCATGGTCAAGAACAAAAGTGGATTTTGCCCAACTTTGCAAATTCGATTCTCCCTAACCACAAGGGTGTTTGAGAAGTTCTTGGACAATTTGGAAAGCTTGGAATGTGTACTACAATCCATCTTTGTAATGCAAGTTGAAATTCCAAGTGGAAGCATGTGAAAAGTGGCCATGAAGTTGGGCAAAAATCCTGCCTAAAATAGGTAAAAAAAATTCTAAGTTAAGAATGTTTTGCACCCCTATTCCAAAAATCATAACCTGAGCTACAAGCTTCTTTTGAAAAAACTTTGTGAATCAAAGTTGTATATTTTTCAATGGACTACAACTTTAATGTTTTGAGTTTTGCTTGAATCCATTTACATCTTGATGAAAAACTAGGACAAAGTTAGGAAAAAATTAGGAAATTTCATAACTTAGAAAATTTCTAAGTTATGAAATTTCTTCATTTTAAACCCTAAATTGCAATTTTTGGTTTCTTGATGAACAAGTTTCATAATTTGACATGTCTTGATGAAAAATGAATCTTGGCACTTGATTTTGACCAAAAAGTCAAAGTTTGACTTTTCAGTATACAGTCAAATTTGATCAGTTGACTGGAAAATTCATCTGTCAATCTTGTGCATTTGAGATCTTTTGAACTTGTTGAATATGCCAAGACAATTCCATTGAGTCCTTGAGTCCATATATGAGCTTGGTTTGCCATTGGTTAGGTCAAACAGTCAAAAATTACCTTTGTGCAGTCAAAACCCTAAAAATGACCATTTTGCCCTTTTGGTGATCTGATCAAATTTCTTGTGGAATTGTGATCCAAACTTGACCAAATGGTTCATATGAATTCATTATGTTGATATGGGTCACAAATCATGAGGTTTGACTGTCAATTGGCCACAGTTGACTTTTTCCCCAATACAACTGATTTCTAGGTCAACTGTCCAATTGACTGGGCAAGGATTGGAATTAAGGCTTGAAAATTGGTATGGATAGACTTGTGGGTCCAACATGAAGCATGAAAGTCACTTTGGGCATTTTAGGTCAAAACATCTTTGTGCAAACTCAAACCCTAATTTAGGTCAACAGTGCAAGGAGGAGTCTTGAGCAGTGCAAACCCTAACTTGATCTTGAGCTCCAAGAGTCTTGTGGTGAGAAAATGTTGGTGAAATGGGAGGGAAAATTTTGGGGTACAACAGCTGCATATAGAAAAAATCCAGACCAAAAGCACAAGGATTGGAGGCGTGAGAAGCTGGGAGAAAGAACTTGCAAAAACTCAAGAAAAGTGGCAATCTGATTTCATGGTTCCAAGCATTTCCAAGCACACCATTCACTTGCTGGACATCTAAGGACGCTACCCCAATTATCAACAAGCATTTTTGTTCCCAGTCACGCACTGTAAGCACCTCACGATATCCTTACTTTCTTGAAATTAAATCTCACGATTCTGGCATTTGTAGCATGAATTTTTTACATATTCTTGTTCATTGAAACATTTGCAAGCTAATGATAATGTTCAATTGGGTTTTTGATAGCCATACAGAGATTTGCCATGATTAGGGTTTAGGTTTGTTTTTTAGGGATTTTTCATACAGGAACAATTGGCCCAGATGGAGGAGACCATTGTGATCAGCGGGTCAAACCCAGTTGATCCATGATCTTGATTTTTATTTATATTGCTTGTATGCAATTTCTGAAATGCACAGGGTTATAGCTACAGCGCCATGTCTGTCGGTAAAGGTTCAGAGTTTTAAACGACAGATCCAGGGAAGAAGACGATGGCGTGTCACAACTTTACCGGCTGGTTTAAATTCTGGCTCGTTTATTCTGGCTAGAAGCCTATTAGTTCTGATCTATTTGTTTGTTTCTGTTGTATTGATAAACTAACACTCAACGTAGTTGGTCAGAAGAAGGAAGTCAAAAGTTCATGATTTTGGGTTCGATCCCAGGCGTGACCTTTTGGCAGTTTTCCCCTTTGTTTTCACCAGACCCAGCGCCTACCTCTTCTGAGGGTCATCTTCTAGTTTCATTAACCACGACCGGATCAAGCATCCCCTGGGCATTATCCTCTAGATCTATCAGTCCGAGCCAGATCCAGCGCACCCCATCTTCTGATGGTCATAATCTGCTGGATCCACCAGCCAGGAGCAGGCCCAATACCACCATCCTCTAGACCACCATCCTTTGGACCACCATCCTATAGACCACCATCCTCTGATCAGAGCCGCTGACAGCATGCCCTTGGGTTACTTCTTACTTTTCTTTAATTTGCCTTCCTTTAGTTATTATGTTTTTTTATCAACACCAATATTACCCTTTTTTTTAATAACCAACAAAAAATTACAAAAAAAAGAAGACTTGTTTTCTTGATAAGCGTTTTTTTAAAAAAAATAAATTAGTTTAAATTAGTTTAAGGCAATTCTAATTTCTTTCACAATTAAAATTAATTAAAATTTAGGATTTTCTCCTTTAATTCAATTATTTCATTACTTTCCTAAATAAATAAAAAATGACAAAAAAAAAATATGTTTACTTTAATCAATTACAATTAGGTTCAGTCTAGGGTCAAAACCCTAGTCGCTTCGTATTTAACGCGTCGCGCGTATTTATTATTTTTACAATATTAATGTAACTGTTCATGGGATGTAATAGTTTAATTAGGATTTTTCTTTTATTTATCATTTTACGGGTTTTTGGCTATGTAATTAATCCCCCTCCCCGAAGCCTTGTAATAGCGTAGTTTTATTTCTCGCATTTTAATTTTCGCAAATATTAACTATTAGATGTATGATAATAGGATTGCATGACAAGAATGTATGTTAATTTTAAAATGGTTAGCAAACCCTAAATGTGCAAAGATAATAACTTGAAATCAAATCACTCGCACATGCGTACTCCTAGGGTATACTCTCACTTCGGTTGCCTTCGGTAAACGATCATTAAGTATAGGGTGTTTTAGTGGTCGCCCTCTTGTCTAAACAAATATCAAAAGTCCCGTTCGTAAATGTTGCCCCTGAAAGGTTGCCTCGGAAATGTTGCCTCGAATATGATCTTAAGACACTAGGGTTATTACTAAAGACGTCCTAACATTGCTTTAGTGATCGCACGTCCCTTTCGAATTGACTCTTACAACTCCAACGACGGTGTTACCTACTCACTAATAGTGGGATAGCGTTGTCTAAAGGAAACAAGAACAGAAACATTCTTTTTTCGAGTAGGTAGATGTTAGTAGGTACTTGCTCAAAATCAAATTTTTCCACACTTACACTTGTTTCAAATAAAGTTTTCAAAAACACTTCGTAACACTCTTGAAGACAGAAGCAAGGGTTAAACCGAAGTAAAACAAACTTTTCAAAACAAACACACACAAGCAATTTTTAAAATATGAGCTAGTACCTAAGAGCCCATGGAAAACCATGGATAGAAAGGGTGCTAATACCTTCCCTTTCTATAATCTACCCCCCGTACTCAAAATCTCGAAAAAAGGAAATTTTTGTGCTTTTTTCCTTTCCAGTTGGATAAAATAAAAGTCGGTGGCAACTCTTGTTTACCGCGACATTTTGCGAACACAAACGCAAAACGCAAACCAGCATTTTCCATAAACAGTCCAGTTCTGCCACTGTATCACAATAGCTAATAATTATAATATAATAATTAAAAATATATATAATAATTATAAATAAATAATATGAGAAAAATAGAATTAAAAGTAAAAATAATTTAATTTAATTAAAACCAGGGGGTGCATTATTAGTTATGCAAGTAAAATAGGGGGTGTCTTAAAAGCAGGCCAAGTTGGCCCAAGTGTAATTCTGAAAGGGGGGGTGTGCAATTGTTCTTGTTTTAGAAATATGGGCAAAGGGGGGTTGTAGAAAGTATTGGGCTCAGGCCCAACGAGTTTGGTAAAGGGGTCTGCTGGATTGTGTGTGTGTGAGGGTGTAGGGAGTTTATGGTGGACTTGGCCTTATGGCCGTCCACTGAGGATCAAGCGGGTGAGATCGAAAGGTGTATGATACTTATGATGCATGCACGCGTATATGATTCAGACGAAATAATAATATTTGTTGTACATCATTTCCATTTTAGAATTTACAGTAACCTTATCTCCTTCCTCGCGTACACAAAACCCTTCTCTTCAATTTCCTAACCCTATCATCTTCTTTACCGTGGAGGCGACACAACCAAACCGTTTAACACCAACAACGCATAAATCCAAAGCTTAGTTTTGTTATACCTTTAATCGTTGTTTATCTGATACGCGGCATTTCTATTTCTTTATCTCCGTCTCTTTTTGATTTGCTCAGCGGAGGTGGTGACGGCGGAGGATAGCGGTGGCTCACGGTTAGGGTTTCAGAAATTGAAACCCTAACAGTTCTCCTTCAATCTTCAACGGTGAGCAGTGTATTCAGACTCTTCTCTATCTCTCTACAAGCCTCACGGTTGTCGTTCTTCTTCTGTCTCTTTTCTCCTCGTTCTTGTTCTTCTGTATCAAAATCTCATCTCTTCTGTATATTTTGTTATTTATAGAGTTAGGAATTTTAGGATTTTTGAATTTTGTTGTTACAATTAGCATGATTTAGGGATTAGGGATTAGATTTTATGTATAACTGATTCTCTATTTGTAATGCTTGATTTGATTTTAGTAATAAGAGATTTGATTGTAATTTGGATTTAGTTTGATAATGTAGTATATTCTGGTTTAGTAAATATTTTTTTGTTAATTGATTTGATGAAGATTGGATTTGAGTATGCTGTGATTTTCCAGATATTATTTGATTTTTGGATATTCAGATTTATTTAATTTCTACAGTTACTGTTGTTTTAGCAAAACGAGCGTGATGTCCTGCTTCAATCTGCATAGTTGTTGTTTGTGCTTCCTTTTTTTTGGGCCAGCACAAATGTTCAGAAAATTGGGCCTGCACTAATTATATGGAATTGGGCCTTAACTTGTTGTTTTTCTTTTACTATATCCAGCATGTGTTTTTTCAATGCAAACTGGGTCAGACTAACATCAATATTTGATCCACAAATCTTCTTTCTCAAAAGATCTTTTTTTTTAAAGTCTAATAACATGTTTCAAAAATCATCTAATGATAAACATTAATTATAAAAGGATTTAATTATGGCAGTTTTCTTTATCTTTACAAATAAAATAGTAACAACATCCATTGGGCCAAATACTCAGTGGGCCCGTAAAAATTGATAATATACCCCTCTCTTTGTTATCAGCAGCGAAAAAATGGCAATGGACCTAAACAAAATGGGCTTGCATACGTCCTTTCTTTTTACTAACAAAACATTTAAGTGGGCTTAGTTAATTTCAACCCCTCTTTTACTAATAACAACTATTTAACTATTAAGAACTTAATGGTTATTTAAATAATTTTCATTTACGAATCGCATGGGCCATTGGCCAACATGCTTCACGAATAAGTCTATGAGTCTTTCTGATTTAAAAAGCCCCATTTTCTTAAAATACACCCCCGGTTGACTTAAATTTTAAGAATAGGCCATCAAATATTGATGTACCATCAATAATTAAACGTTTCTCTTCTATCTTTATTCTTGAAAAATATGATCATAGAGGTAGAACAAATTTGGGGTACGACAAATAGCAGAATTGAAACCCAATGAGATCATTTCACATAGTTGTTTTCTCTTTGTATACTAATTTGTATGATTTTCATTTTTTGACGACATTCTCTTATTAGGATGTTCGTCTCCTTGTACAAAGACGTCTGTTATAGGAAAATTTCTTCAAAGTAATACAAAATTATCTCGTTGAAAGTGCAAAACTACTTGTTTTTTATTTTTCTGTTTTGTTTGCAAAAACGTCCAGTGATTATTTTTGAACATATGAATTTGAATATGATTATTGTTTACAAATACACGTATAAAAATAGAAAGACAGTTGCTAAGGGTTTTAAGAATCGGGACAATGTCGAAAAGCCATCTGTAAATCCCCACAGAATACCCCTAGGGGATCGTTTTCACAAAATTCATCATCTGCAAGGGTACATTCCTCAGTAGGTACCGAAATGGGGGTATGTTCCTGCAGGTCACCTCCGTATCTTCAATGTATAGCCTAATGATTTCAAGTATCCCGACATCTCTTAAGCAGATCAAGAGTTTCAATCATCTCTCCAGCATCTCGGGGCATTCCTCAGCTTGGTCTTTAAGTTTTTGGGTTCCCCAACCGAGTTTCATAAAATCCCCAAAACGGTTTACAAAGTTTTCTCTTCCCAGTAGAGTTTATTTCTCTAGTTACGAAAATCCATATCCCAGTAAATAGTAAAGAATTGCATTCTTTATCCCCAACAGTAGTCAGGGGTTTATTTTCCCTAGTTCAACTGACACGTTCACAAACTGTATTCATACATCATTTTACAAACTTCATAGCATATACGTACAAAATGTATATAGAACAGTGTGATACGGTGGCAGAACCGACTGTTTAATACTGGTTTTACGTTTGTGTTCACAAATGTTGCCGTAAACAAGAGTCGCCACCAACTTTTCTTTTATCCAACAAAGGAAAGGGTGAAAAGAACAGAAAAAGACCTTTTCGAGAGTTTTCTGAGTAAGGGGGTAGATTATGGAAAGGGAAGGTGTTAGCACCCTTTCCATCCATAGTTTTCTACGGGCTCTTATATGCTTAGCTCATTTTGAAATACCTTGTGCTTTTATGTGTTTTGAAAAATGTTTGAAAATGCCTTAGTGCGTCAATTTGCTCTACGTTAACTCTTGTATCAATCCTCAAGAGTGTTGACAAAGCAAATGTTTTTGAAAGTTGTTTTTGAAATGTGTAAGTGTGAAGAGTTTGTTTTATTTAAGCAAGCATCTAACATCTATCTACTTGTACTCGAAAAGATTCATTTTTTCCTTCTATCCTTTAGACAGCATTATCCTACTATTAGTGAGTAGGTAGCCCTATCATTGGATGTATGAGGGACATTCATGGGTTATCGTACAATCATAAAGGCAACATATAGAGACGCTTTAGCAATTTTGTTTAAGGTACTAGATCATTTACCAAAAGGCAACACCGAAGGGTCATCGAGGGAATATGATCTTTGGATCCGAGGGTCTTTGCTAAAGCGTCCCCACTTTCGAGGGACACGATTGTTTTATTTTCCAAAGGCAACCAAAGTGGGAGTATCCTATAGGTGTATATGTGCAAGTGTGCTTGTTTCAGTTATTTTGTCTTAATGTTATGTTTGCTAACATTTTGTTTTATTCTTGCCATACAATCCTATTA
Source organism: Vicia faba (assembly GCA_948472305.1). Lineage (NCBI taxonomy): Eukaryota > Viridiplantae > Streptophyta > Magnoliopsida > Fabales > Fabaceae > Vicia > Vicia faba. The sequence goes on along the minus strand of OX451735.1, from coordinate 156,099,547 downwards.
GTCATACATCTAGCAGTTAATAATTGCAGTAATTAAAAGTGCAGAAATATAAAACCTAGCTATTCAAAGGCTTCGGGGAGGGGGATTATGTACATATCCAAAACTGAGGGAAAAATAAATAAAAGCAGTAAAGGTCCTACTAATCATTTATTACATCCCAATATACAGTTGCAATAATAAAAGGAAGTGCGAAAGAATAATAATGCGCGAATTTGAAAAGACGTCTAAAAATTCTAAGATATAAAAAAAATTGTTGTTTTTTGTTTTAATTTAAGAAAATAGTTGAATTAAAAGTAATTAATATAGATCTATATTTAAAGAAAAAGTTAATTATTAAAGAAAAACTGAAATTAAAGAAAAGAGATTAATCTTCTAAGCTTTTTTTGGTATTTTTTAATATGAAAAGAAAATGAACTAAAATCCTAAGTCTATTTAGTTTTTAATTAAAGAAAATGGTTTAAATAATTATTAATTAATTTACAAAATTAATTTAATTGAAAAAAATGCTAATCTAATATTTTTATGATTTGTATCTGATTTTATATTGATTAAAAAAACAAACTAAAAGAAATAAGTAAAAAACAAAATAAACAAATAGAAACGGGCCAGGCAGTAAGTGGAAAAGCGGGTGTAATTTGAATTTCTTGTGGCCCCAAAACCTTCATGCTAAACGTCACACCTTCTCTAATAGACATGCTAAACACAAATCAAACGGTTAAAAGTATTAACATGCCGTGAAAATGCAGTTTTAAAATTCAAGAAAATCTTACCAACCAGTGATGTGTGGATACGATGATCTAGGGTGTTGCAAGCCTTAGGAATGGATGTAATGAGTTCCTGGGAACCTCAGGATCACAACTGGGCAATTGTTTTGGATCGAGGATGCTTCAAAAGGTTGTTTCGATTTTGACAACTTTGTGGAAATTTTGATATGGCTTCCTAGCAATGATTTTCGTGTCATTTGCTCATGCCTTAGTCTTGTACTTATAGAGTAAGAAGATGGCTAGCAAATATGGTAAGAATCCGCCCATAATGGCCCTCTTTCAAACCAAAAACAATCACATTTAAAAAGTTCCAAAAATGCAAAGTCTTGCCCATTTTGAGGTGCAATGCACCTAGCCTCCTTTGCATGAAATTTTGGAGCCAAAAATAATTCAAACCATCATCCCATATTTCCATAACCAATATTTACTATTTTATGCTATTTTATTTAGTTTTTATTTGATTTAATTCATATTTAAATGAATAAAAATTCAAATAAAAAAAAAATGCATGGATAGATTTAGAGGTCCTTGGACACATCGTGAACATATTTGAACTCCAAAAAGTTAGGCCCAATAACTTAAAATCAAAAATTTGCTCAATTGAGATTTCATGTCTTTCCTTTGAAAATTTCCCAACTTGTGTAATCCATAACTTGCTCAATTTTTATCCAATGATGATGATATTAGACTTTTTGGAAAGCCCTATATGTCCTCTACAATCTCTATGTTTACCATTTTTGCATTTGGAGAAATCATCTTAATGTAAATGGTCTTGGAAAAAATGACTTTTGTTGACTTTTTGAAAATGACCTGTAATGCATGAACTTGTATCTTCCAAATGATGCATTTATTGAACTTAAGGATAAAAGAGAATTTGTAAGGAATGAGATTCTCTTCAAAATGAGCTTTTGTTGGGGGAAAATGGATGAAGTATGTGAAAGTTATGCCTGGTCAAAGTTCAGTTGACTTTTCCTATAGAAACCCTAATTTGGCAATTTTGACTTTTGATAGATTAGGAGCATTTCTTGAGGAATCATGATCAACCCTTGATAAAATGATAGATATCACTTTAAAAGGTTGATATTGACCAAAAATCTTGAAGTTTGACTGCACATGGGCCACATTTGACTTTTGACCTAGCACAATTGGTTTTCAAGCATTTGAACAATTGACTGAGCAAACTTGTAGTTCAAGGTATGAAATTTGTCATGGATAACCTTGAATACATATTAGGACCATGGAAGACATTTGAGACCTTTGGAGATCACACATCTTTGTGAAAAATGAAACCCTAGTTGGAAGGCCAATGCTTAGGAGGAGAATTTGTATGATGAATTCTTGGTCAACCTTGAGAAACTGAAGACCTCTAGGAGCATGTCTTATGTGAAATGGGAGGGAAAATTTTGGGGTACAACAACTTCCCCTGTTCAATCTTCTTAAACTTGAGGATTTAGATTGGCTTGTCTTCCTTTCATGGTCTGAAGGTGGAAGATGATTGAACGCTAGAGTGCCCAGAAATTTGCACTCGCACGAAGTAACACTGTTGGTTGATGATGTCGGTAATGGGCTTACAGATGCCATTTGGAGAAGATGATGGAGAGTCGTCGAAGATGGGCTTAAAGATGCCATCCAGAGAATATGACGGAGAGTCGTCGGAGATGGGCTTAAAGATGTCATCCAGAGAATATGCTAACTTCATAAGAGATTCTTCTGTGGGGATTCATGTTCCTGTCGTCTGAGGAGGAGTCTGCTGGGGAATGTTAATTTTTGTTATTTTCCTGTTTGAGGAAAACTCTATGGGGAACAGAGTCTAGTAACTTCAGTTGTCCATGGCTCTACTGAGGGGTTATCTCTGGATTGGAGAGATGAAAGTTTGTTGTTTTCTGGTTTAAATCCAGGCTTCACAGTAATTTGCTAGGGAGAATGAAATTAACTGCTATCTGGAAATGTATCAGAAGAAACCTGTGTAGGGCTATTTCAGGATGAGTCCGTGTAAGACTTCATCTGGAAGTGTATGAGAAGGAACCTAGGTAGGGGAGTTTTAGGAGATATATGAGAGGGAGCCTGGGTAAGGCAGCTTCAGGATGAGTCCGGGTAAAACTGCATCTGGAAATTGTAATAAGGAACCTGGGTAGGGTTGCCTCAGGATGAGTCTGTGTAAAACTGCATCTGGAAATTGTGAGAAGGAACCTGGGTAGGGTTACCTCATGGTGAGTCCGTGTAAAACTGCATCTGGAAATTGTGAGAAGGAACCTGGGTAGGGTTGCCTCAGGATAAGTCCGTGTAAAACTGCATCTGGAAATTCAAGAGAAGTAACCTGGGTAGGGTTGCCTTAGGATGAGTCTATGTAAAACTGCATCTGGAAATTCAAGAGAATGAACCTGGGTAGGGTTGCCTCAGGATGAGTCCGTGTAAAACTGTATCTGGAAATTCAAGAGAAGGGACTTGGGTAGGGTTGCCTCAGGATGAGTCCGTGTAAAACTGCATCTCGAGATTGTGAGAAGGAACCTGGGTAGGGTTGCTTCAGGATGAGTCTGTGTAAAACTTCAGAATGAGAGAAAAGGAACTTGTGTAAGATTGCTTCATGAAGAGCCCATATAAAGTTGTATTTGGAAGTCAAAATAAACTCGTGTAAGATTGCTTCATGAAGAGCCTGTATAAAGTTGTATTTGGAAGTCACAAGAAACTCGTGTAAGATTGCTTCATGATGATCTTGTGTAAAGTTGTATTTGGAAGTCAGAAGAAACTCGTGTAAGATTGCTTCATGATAATCCCGTGTAAAGTTGTATTTGGAATTTAGAAGAAACCCGTGTAATATTGCTTCATGATGAGCCCGTTTAAAGTTGTATTTGGTCGCACAGATAATTAATCTGTTTTGTTTCAGAAGCTAATCCTGGACCTGTTGAAAATTATTGATGATAAATATCTGTTAATTGATCTTTCCTGAAAAGGTAAAGCGTTATCTGTATGCAATGTCATGATGTATGAAATGCATTTTGTAATGGTGTTCTCAAAATAAATGAGATTGGGATGTATGCATTTGTACTGCAGATGCTATGACGTTTGTAGAAGGATGTATTAATGCAATATGTGAATGTATCAGTTGTTCTGTTACAGCGCTTTTGAATTAGGGAAAATAAATCCCTGAATGCAGCTGGCGATGAAGAATGTAGGTCTTCAGATTTTGTTAAAGTTGAACTGCTGGAAGATGATCTTCTGTTGTTAGAGAAATAAACTCTGTTGGGGAAGGAAAGCTTTGTGCACTACCTGAGGATTTTATGAAATCCTATTGGGGGATCCTGAGAAGTTTGACGACTTTACTGGGGAAAACCTGATGTCGGAGCAGTAGTTAGAAATTCCTATTCTGTCGGGGATACAAGAACACCTGACATCACTAGGTTGTAAGCTGAGGATATGGCAGCGACTTTTTAGTAAGATGCCCCTGCCTCTGTACCTGCTAAGAAAGTACTAGCGGATACTTTGTGGATGGTTTGAGTGTCATCCCAACTCCTGGGGTTCTTGGTAAATGTTGATCAGGATGATAAGTCTTCTACTGATAAACAAATGACAAGATGACGGGACATAGTCGTACGTTTTTAATCCCTAACTTTTTCCTGGACCTCCCTTTCGGGTTTTCAGTCCACCGGGATACCCTTTTTTCTCAAGCTGCCTTTTCAGGCTTTCGACTTGTCGGGTGTACAATTTTTTTGTATATATCCCTAATTTTTTCCCGAACTCTTTTGGTTCTCCGGGATGCCCTTAATTTTTCCTAGGCCTGTCAACCTAGCGGGTCTTTTTCATGTGTAGTATTTTCTGACTATGTCCGCGCTCATAGGATGTGGAGAGTTATCACCGTCTATGACAACAAGTGTTGTAGAAATGCCAAAAAATGTTTATGTGATCGCATGTGCCCTTTCATACGTGGGAGCCTGTGTGGGGCTGCTTTAGGATGAATCTTGTGCACATGATGTTTGATCAAGTTTCTGATAGTCTTGAATTTCCTAGGTATCTTTTCTAAGAACTGTCATGGAAGGATTCGAAGACATGATACTAACACCAGCTGATATTACTGGCACAGACGAGCAATTTGGTGGTACCAAAGATTCAAATTTCACAGTGATTTTCTGCTGGAATCCCCGATCAATGTAACAGCCCCCGGGTGATTCATATGGAGATCTGCCCCTGGATATTCAGCATTTTTGGAGAGATTATTTGCATATTGGCTTGACTGGCCCAGATCAATTAGACACCATGTCACGCCCCTTGATTATGAAATACTTGTTATTGAGAATGTTTTTCCGTCTGAGGTGATTCTGTCTATTGAGGGGTTCTTTGTAATTGAATATTCGTTGTGTGAATTTCTCTGCCATTTGAACAATTAACCATATGCAAACAATGTCATTTAAAGAATGCAAAGCTTATGTCTGTCTTGAAATTTTTTGAAAATTCATTTTTTGTAGTAAAACAAAATTTGCAAGAATGTGATATCAACTCATGATTTATAGCAAACCTTACAGGAGTTAGGATACCTTTGTAACAGTATGCTCTCGAACTAACCCATGCTTCATCTAGGACTTTTAAGGGTTATAACATGGCCTAGTTTATAGTTCAAGAAACAAAGGATAAAGGCTCAAATTTTATTTGTACCCAACCCGCTCTTCGTGATATTCTTCAGTCCTATGCTCAGTTAATTATACATTTTGAATCCCAGTTGAGTTTTGGAATGTTGGCCCCGATATTCCGGTGATGGTTCAGAAATTGAACATTTGTTTGGGAAGGCAATCATTTTTGTGACCTTTTCTTTTTGTTGAGGATTTGTAGTACCTCTTTCTTTTTTTATTTTGCTATCCCTGTCTTTTGCCTGAACTAATTCTTTTGTGATTACAGCCAGCGGGATGCCCCAGTTTTTTTCTTAAGTCTCCTTCATAGGTTTTGTCTTAATGGGCTTTTATTTTTGAGAGATAATGATTGTTTGTTCTTAATGATCATGTGGAACCAACACCATCTTTTAGAGAGTATCTTCTACACTATTTGTCGTGTATGAGGGGAAAGCTTGCGACTAAATGCACATCTGAATTAACTGAGAAAACTACCCTGCCCCAGGTTATGATTAAGGGTTTTAATTTGTGTGAAAAGAAAACTCCTACTTCTTAGGCTCAAAGGGGTTGACTATGGATTATCTTCCTTATAACTCCATTGTTTAGGATTTGAAACAACGCATGTACATCTTCAGCGGGGTTTGTTCAAAAGCATAATGTAGAGATTATGGTATTGTTCTCGTCATCCTCCCTCTAAAGGCTTAGAGCTTTTAATCAAGAGTTGTATATCACAAAATGGAAGTAAGAAAGAAGTTTAAGCATATTGAAAACAAATTAATTCAAGACAAACATGTGCAATGCATTAATGAAATAACAAAGTTTGACATGATAATAATTGTTTGAACAAATAAAGAAAATACAACTTGAGAATTCAAATGAACAAAAATGCTCTCAATCCTGGCCATGCTTTGGCATGGGAGTAGTGATCACGTTGGGAGTATCTAGAGGTCGAACTCAAACTCCTTGGCGTTAATCATATTTTGAATCTTGTATTTCAGTGCTCAACAATCGTTAGTATCGTGCCCAAGACTGCCAGAATGATAGGCACACCTTGCATCAGGACTGTAGTTAGGATAAGAAGTCTTAGGGTTTGGATGAGGTCCTATCAACATAATCAAATTCATCCTCAACATATGTTTTAATGCTTGAGACAGCGGCATGTTGATCTTGTTAAACTTTCTGTTAGGCTCATCTTGCCTTCACTGATTACCCTATTGTTGTGGTCGTTACACACGTGTCGAATTAGAGATCAGCACTGCCCTTACAAATTGGTGGTAGTCTGCCTTATGAAGACCCATCTGGCCATACACAACATTGGCTTCCCTCTTACCAGCAAATGGCTTCTTCTCAGCATTAGAAGATGCAGCCAACGGGATCTTCCCACTCTTGATACCACTTTCGATCCTTTCTCCAGTCAGAATCATCTCTATGAACCCGGATGAGCAACTCCCAATCAGCAGATTAAAGAACGGGCCCGTCAGAGTGCCCATGAACATATCTACCATTTCCCGATCATTTAGAGGAGGTTGTACCCTGCCAGCTAGATCCCTTCATTTTTGTGCATATTCCTTGAACCCTTCTCTTGAGCTCATGGATATATTCTACAGTTGCACTCAAGTTGGTGCCAGGTCAGTGTTGTGTTGGTACTTCTTGTAGAAAGTAGTAGACAAGTCTTCCCAGGTATGGATGTCAGTTCCTTCTAGCTTATAGAACCAATCCAGTTGAGTGTCAGCCAAACTTTCTTGGATGAAATGGACCCATAGCTTCCGGTCAACAGTGTGAGGCTGGATCTTTCTGACATATGACCTCAAGTGAATCTTGGGACAAGAAACACCGTCATATTTTACTAAGATAGGGACCTTGAACTTAGGTGGGATGAACACCCCTGGGACCAAACCTAATTCTTCAAAATCCAGACCGGGCACCCTTTGGTTCTCCATGGCATTGAGCCGATCCTCCAGTCGTTTGTATTTATCATCAGCAGGGGGTATTACTCCTCAGAATAGTCAGGTTCATCTTCTTCAGATGCTAGATTGTTGTCTCCTTCTTCTTATTACTCGTCATCTTCCTCTTGATTATCCCCTCTCTTTGATGGGGTTGCGAAATCTAGAGCTTGGTTAGCTGGTCTTCTTCTTCCCACACTCAAAACACGAACTGGTTTCTTTGCCTTCTTAGTCTTCTTTTTGACGATTAGAGCTTTCAGGTCTTCTTGTCCCTGGGTCAGAGTCAGGAACATTTGTTGGAACTGAGTGTTTTGAGCCTGAAGGTCTTTGATTGTTTGTTCAAGAGCCATTTCTTCTTGCTGAAATAAACAGCGAAGGGATGAGAAACCTGTACTGGAAGACCTGTTATGAAATGGCATGTATCCAATGTTTTCAAGGATCTCGCGGGGTAAACAAGAAAATGTCAGAAGTTGAAATTTGCAGCTTTGATTGAAGAACTTTGTATTGTTGAGTGTCCTTCTACGAGAGTCAAGCTCACCATATCAAGTGGGTCATAGCCCCTGACTCAAGTTGTCGTGTTTTGGTCTTTTGAAGGCATTGGTTAGAGGAAAGTAAATACCCTTTCCCCTTGATAGACGTCTGCTTTATCATAACCTGCATCATAGGACCTTGAGATCCTTGAAATGGTTAAGGAAATGTTATAGTATGAAGTTATGATGTGTATGTTATATATTAAGCAAAAACACAGGGTATGAAACCAATTTATTGGATTTATTTAAACAAGGTCCTGCAAGGAATACAAATAAAGCCCTGCAATGAGTTCAAATTGTTAGGAAAAGAAAGAAAACAAGTCACACAAGTAGCCTTAGGTTTAGGCTTGCATGGATTCCATAGGTAAGTACCCTCTTGAAGTTTAGTTGGCTCAACCTGTCTTATAAATAGTAACCTGGTTCTAAGGAGTCTCAATATCACTGATCTTTCTTTATCGAGCGTTATTTCAACTTAGCAATCTTTTCTTGCGGCCGAAACAACTCGAAAGTCTGATATTAATGAGTGTAGCATCGAGTATCAACTAATCCCCATATTTACACCGAGGCCGGCTATCTCACTACTTTCTAATGGCCACGTTTTGTTCAACTAAGGTTCTAAGGTCGGTTAGTGCTTCACGACACCACGCGGCGGCCCCGTATTATCCTCGATTCAACACAAGGGATACCGGTACAAACCAAAGTGTCACACCAACGCAGCTATCTCTTTAACCATATCGGTCTATGATGTACATTCTCCATGATCTATTGTTGTTTACCTAAATTGATGCTCTAGATTCGGGTGTAGGATCTATCGTAACAACCCAAATAAACCTTCCAAAGTAAAGCAATCAAAACAACAAAGAAAGCAATTTAGAAATGAACTAGACCCTAAGGTAAACCCAAATTTTTAAATATTTCCCCAGCAGAGTCGCCAGTTCTGTGATACGGTGGCAGAACTGACTGTTTAATATTGGTTTTGCATTTGTGTTTGCAAATGTTGCAGTTAACAAGAGTCGCCACCGACTTTTCTTTTATCCAACAAAGGAAATGGTGAAAATAAAAGAAAAGACCTTTTTGAGAGTTTTCTGAGTAAGGGGGTAGATTATGGAAAGGAAAGGTGTTAGAACCCTTTCCATCCGTAGTTTTCTACGGTAACTTAGATGCTTAGCTCATTTTGAAATACCTTGTGCTTTTGTGTGTTTTGAAAAATGTTTGAAAATGCCTTAGTGCGGAAATTTGCTTTGTGTTAACTCTTGTATCAGTCCTCAAGAGTGTTGACAAGGCAAATGTTTTTGAAAGTTATTTTTGAAATTTGTAAGTGTGAAGAGTTTTTTTATTTAAGAAAGCATCTAACAGCTATCTACTTGTACTCGAAAAGATTCATTCTTTTCATCCTATCCTTTAGACAGTGCTATCCTACTATTAGTGAGTAGGTAGCCCTATCGTTGGATGTATGAGGGACATTTGTGGGTCATCGTACAGTCATAAAGGCAATTGTTGTACCCCAAAATTTTCCCTCTCATTTATCAAGACTTTTCTCACAAGATCTCTTTGACTCAAGACTGGATTAGGGTTTGATCAACTTAAGACATCTCATCTTGCACTGATGACCCAAAATTAAGGTTTAAGTTTGCACAAGTATTTTTGGACTATCAATGCTTCATATGACTTTAAAGCATCATTATATACCCCTAAGAATACTCAAGTCAAGTTTCAAGCTTTGAATCACATTTTTGATCAGTCAATTGAACAATTGACCTAAAAAATCAGCTGTATTGGGGGAAAAATCAACCATGGCCAATTTACAGTCAAACTTCATAATTTTTTATCCACATCAACATTTTAGACTCATATGTATCATTTGATCAACTTTGGACCATAATTCCTCAAGAAATTTGATTAAATCATCAAAAGGACAAAATGGTCAAAATTAGGGTTTTGACTGAGAAAGGGCAATTTCTGATTTTTGACCTAACAAATGACCAATTGGTTTGAAGCATGATTTCAAGGGTTCATTTTTATCATCTTGACCTAATTACATGGTTCAAAACATTGCATTTTCATTGGATTGACAGATGAAATTTGCAGTCAACTGATCAAAAGTCAACTATATACTGAAAAGTCAAACTTTGACTTTTTGATCAAAATCAAGTGCCAAGGATCACAATTCATCAAAACATGTTAAAATGTGAAACTTTTTCACCAAGAAATCAAATATTGAAGATTTGGTTTTAAAATTTGAAATTTTCTTAACTTAGAAATTTTTCTAAGTATAGAAAATTTCTTATTTTTTCTCAAATTTAAGCCAAATTTCCACCATGATGCAAGATGATTCAAAGAAAGTTCCCAACATGAAAGTTGTAGACCTCCATGAAATCTACAAGTTTGCTTCACACATTTTTCCCTAAAGATGCTTGTATCTCAAGATATAATTTTGTGATTACATGCTCATGAACTAAAATAACTTAGTGAAATTTTGCCCTAATTTAGGCAGGTTTTTGACCTAAATTCATGGAACTTTTTCACCTAGTTATAAGAGGAATCTTGAAATGCATTTCAAAGATGAGTTATATATCACATTTCAAGCTTTCCAAAATATCCAATAACTCCTTGAGATCATTTTTGACTAGGGAGAATCGAAGAGATGAAGTTGGCAATTTCTCACTTTGATTTCAAGCCATTTCATGAAGAACAAAATTCAAATCTGAACCTATGCTGCCTAATCTTTGCTTTACAGGTCTCAAACTTGTTTCTCACTTCATAATTTAATGCTTACACAGTTGATAAAGCCTTAATATAAGCACAAGAGTCTTTGTCCAAGCTTTAATTCCATAAATGGCACAAAGTTGCCATTGCCATTTTGGAAAAGCATAACTTTTTCCACTTTTCACTTCTTGGGCATTGGACCTGTTTTCTCTGCACACACAAGTCCTATAAACCAAAAGTAAGTTGTCTAGAACTTGTACCAACTCCAAGTAGGCCTGTACAAGCATGTAGGGAATGGTCTCTTCACCTTTCTTAAAATGCAAGCAAGAGTGCAAAAAGGCTACAACCATAAACCTGTTGTGGAACTGAGTTAAAACCTTCTCTATACTAATACACAAACACATTGCAACCTAACACACGATTGCTCAAGGCCTAAAACACTCTGAAACTCCCTATCACCAAAAACCTGTCAAAAACTTGCAGTTGTAAACCAAGTATAGCAATCTAGAAATTTAATCGTGCGTTTCAAGTTCTAATCATCAAACACCTTACCTACCTCATATCTAAGTGTTCCAGACCATCATCCCTTCACTGTAACTCCTCCTTCTTCATCTTCCATTTTTGTTTTTCAAGCTTGCAGGTTGACTTGGATAGAGAGGTTCAGGCACTTTCAAAGCAAGGCAAGGATTGGAACATACTCAGGGAGGTTCGGGCAAGCTAAAGGAATCTTCAGGCCTTCATAAATCTCACTCAAACTCCATTCACGATCTCAGCTAAAAGATGTAAGAACTCCAACTTTTATCTCTTCATACAGGCATCCATTGGCCACGATTTATGAAAGGAAAATGTAGATATTATTGTGCTAAAGCCAACCATGTGCATAGATTTCATTTCTGTTCATTATGTATAGAGAGTTTTAGAGTTCAAATTTTTGTAAAAATTAGGGTTGAAATTAGGGCCATTAAAATTCGCTTTGATCTTTGATTGTTAGTTTACATGAGTTACATGGTTGAAATCGTGGGAAAGAGTACTATCATTTTCATGTTTGAAGTTTCCATTTTCATGGAGAAATGAGAAAGATACAGTGGTTCTGGCTAGCTTGAGGAAGAAGATGAAGTACAGGGCTAGGAGTTGTTTTGTGTTATGTATATTTTATTTCATATGAACTAACGGATGTACAGCCACCCCAGTGGCAAGGTCATGGGTCATGGGTCCGAACCTAGGCGCTACCTTTTGTATTTTTCTCATTTTTCAGCTTCATTTTTAGCATTTTTGGCAGCGTGGGCTCAGCTTCTGGGCTTTCCATTTTTTTTCTAACATTTACCTCCCTTTCTCCTTACAGCACCCCTGGCCCAATCTTTTTATTATTTGTTTCTATTTTCATTTTTTATTTTATTAAATATTTTCTTTAACATAAAAAATCATAAAAAATATAAAATATGATAAATATTGCATTTTTGTTTATTTTATTTTTACATAAAAAATATATTTTCATTTTATTATATACTAACTATCTTTCTTAAATAAACTTGTAAAAATAAATTAAATTTAGATAGATTTTTATCCTTTTTTTTTCATACTTGTAAATATTTATTTTGATATATAAAAAAACTAAGTATCTCACAAAATATTATTTATTATTTTAAGACAAAAAATACCCAAAAAAAAATACTTAAAGAACTTTATTTTCTTTTAAATTAGAAATTAGGGTTAACCACATTTTCAAGAAATATTTTCCTTTTCTTAAATTATTAGGATTAGGTCAAAACTCTTTTGCGTATGAAAAACAAAGCAAAAACATTTTTCTTGCATATGTATGTATATATATATATATATATATATATATATATATATATATATATATATATATATATATATATATATATATATATATATATATATATATATATATATATATATATATATATATATATATATATATATATATATATATATATATATATATATATATATATATATATATATATATATATATATATATATATATCATTGCATATTTAAATTATATGGTATATTGTTTATTCAAATACTTGTACCAATTCGATTTGGTTGTAATAGCTTAATTAGGTTTACATTATTGCAAATCCCCATTCACAATTTGTATTCCCCCCTCCCATAAAATGATGTAATAGCGTAGTAATCTTTAAATTACGCAATTTACCGCTTTTATATACCATGTTATTAATTAGGGTTTTTATGGCAAGATGAAAACAAATCAAATAGAAAACCCTAATTCAAGACAAAATCAAGCATGAAAATAACACACTTGCACACAAGCATCCTTAGGGTTTCTCCACTTGGTTGCCTTATACAAAAAATAGCCATATTACGCATGCAAAGTATATTGACAAAACAAACAAATATAAGATCATAGTCCCTCGATGACGCTATTCTAAGTTGCCTTACAAAATGATCTTGGTTCCTCAAAAATGCTAAGATACTTTGTAACATTGCTAATCATGGTTATACGATGACGCACGCCCGTCCCGTTTACATCCAAAGATAGGGTTGCTTACTAAATCAATGGTAAGACAACAATATCAAAGGAAAAGAAAATGAACAAGAAAGACATTTGAGTAGGTAGATTACTTCTAGTTACTTGCTCCATTTCAAAACAACTATCCTTGCTATTTTCAAAAACAAACACACACACATTTTCAAACATTCTTACAAACATTGAAAACATTTTCAAAAGGACAAACATCTTTGTATACATTCTTACGAACGAGAATCATTACAAAGATCGCCTAAACAATGGCCTCTTATACAAAATACTTTCAAAACCATACAAAGCACAATTTCAAAACAAAAATCAAGTGATCTAGCAAGTAACTAAGAGCCCATGGAAAACCATGGATGAAAAGAATGCTAATACCTTCCCTTTTCATAATCTACCCCCCGAACTCAAGAAACAATCTCAAAGGTCTTTCCTGTGCTTTTTCACCTTTCCTTTTGGATAAAAGAAAAGTCGGTGGCGACTCTTGCTAACCGCAACATTTGCGATAAAATGCAAAACCCTCAAGTCAGTTCTCTCGACGTATCACAGAACTGGCGACTCTGCTGGGGAATTTTCTAAAAGTGGGGTTACCTTAGGGTTTAGATCACATTTACTTGCTTACATTGATTGATTTGTTTGCTTTACATTATGGTTCTTTGTTTGGGTTTGAATCCTCTACCCGGATTTGGGATACATTATAGGTAAGTAGCAATACGTTATGGAAACTGTGCGGGGTATACCGACATGGTCTAAGCAATAGCTACGTTAGTGTGACATATTTGTGGGTACCGGTAGCCTTTGAGTTAATCAAAGAGAATACGGGGCCGCTGAGTGATGTCATGAAGCACTAATGAACTTCTAGAACACTCTACTTGACCAACTTGGCCTTTAGGATGTAGTGAGATGACCGGCTTTGGTGCAGTCCGAAGTTGGTAGATACTCGATACTACACTCATTGAGGTTTGGTTTCTTGGGATATTTTGGTCGCCATTAAAGAGGCTTGAGCTGAAACAATGACCAAGGAAACAATCCAATGATATTGAGCTCCTTAGAACCCGGTTACTATTACTAGGACAGGTTTAAGCCAACTAAACTTCAAGAGGGTACTTACCTATAAAACCCCATGCAAGCCTAAAATAAGAACTTGATTGCTTTGCTTGTATATGCATACTTGTACATAACATCATGGACATCATGAACATCATATGCATCCACTAACCATTTCAAGGATTTTGGAGATTCATCTTTGTTCTTGTTTTGTAGGATATGGATTCACTTCGCAGGAAAACTATCCAAGTCAACCTTGTAAGAATTTCTCCACAACTTAAGGAGCTAGCTTCAAGGATCCCTGAGAACTCTCCATTCACCGAGAGACATGGTCGTCTACTCAACTTGGTCACCTCCAACACAGATGAGGATATGATGAAGGTGGTCTTTCAGTTCTTTGATCCTTTGCACCATTGTTTCACATTTCCCGACTATCAACTTATGCCTACTTTGGAAGAATTCTCTCAACTCTTGAGGATTCCCATTCTCAATCAACTACCTTTCAAAGGTACGGAAAGAGACCCAAAGCCAGAAGATATTACTCAACCTCTGCACTTGCACTCATCTGATGTCACAACTTATTGGGAAACTAGGAGTGGTGTCAAAGGCTTCTTAGCAAAGTTCTTGTTTGAGAAAGCCAAAAGTTGTTGGAATTCCTTAGACTTGCAATCCTTTGAGGAAATTGTGGCTCTTCTTATCTATGGAATGGTCTTGTTTCCCAATCCTGACCAACTCATAGATGTGAACACTGTCAAAATCTTCATGTCACGCAACCTGGTGCCTACATTGCTAGGGGATATCCTACACTATTTTCACACTCGTACAATGAGGAAAAGAGGTGTCCTTATGTGTTGCACTCCTCTCCTGGAAAGATGGTTTATTTCTCATCTTCCCCAATCAGTCTTAAAGAATGAGCAAGGTTTAAGGTGGTCTGAAAGGTTAATGACGCTCAAACATTCAGACATTCATTGGTGCTCTCGATCCAAAGAGAATGTTATCATTGTTGGCCGTTGTGGAGAATTCCCTAATGTCCCTTTACTTGGAATTAAGGGAGGCATCACCTACAACCCATGCTTAGCTTTAAGACAATTTGGTTATGCCTGAAGGGATGGCCCGCACGAGATGCTGATTCAAGGTTTAGTATTCGACTACGACAACAACGATAAAGGTCTTCTCCAGAGATTCATCCGAGCTCGGAGGATGCTAAACAAGGTAGATAGTAAGACTTTGGGGCACAAGAATTCCATCCCTCTTAAGCCTTACCTCAAATGGGTACGAACCTGTGCTCAAAGTCTTATGATGCCTTATCCTTCCATCCTTCCGGTGATCATTGAGCCTGTTAAGGAGGGAGAAGTTCCATACACTATCCTACATCCTGACATGCCCACATCTCTTGAAGACATACAAAGGGATTGGATACATCTCAAAGGAGAGCGAGATACTTTCGAAGCCCAATTCTACGCAAGCAAGAAGAAGGTTTTGGAACTCACTAGGCTACTTCATGAGGAGCGGACTCTAAATGCCTACATTGCACCAAAAAGGATGCGCGCTACTTTTTTATCTTAAAGTTTTGTATTATTTTGCCCAAGGGGCATTGGTGTGCTCAAACTTTATCTTATTAATATAACGTGTGTTTCTTTTTGTCTAAAACGAACTTAAATCTTTAGAATCCTTGAAAACATTGCATATACACATATCATTAATCATAACATAAACAGGTCTTTTGCAACAAGTTTCCTCATCTCTCTGTTGTTTATTTCAGTAAGATGGATCTCGAACAAATAGTCAAAGACCTCCAAACTCAGAACACGCGGTTTCAATAGTTGCTCACGACCCTGGCCAAGGGGTAAGAAGAATTTAAGACTCTGCTAGCTGAAGAGAAGAAAAAGAAAACCAAGAAAGTAAATGGGGTCTTGAACATGGGGAGAAGATCTCATGAACAGACAAGAAGGACTTTGAATTTTGCAACAACATCCGGTGAAGGAGAGGGGAAAGGCAAGGAAACAACGGTCCCGTCAGAATCTGAAGAGGAGGAAGAATAGGAAGACTACTCTGAGGAACAGTATCCTCCAACTAATGATAAGTACAGACATCTCGAAGATCGTTTGAACGCAATGGAAATGCAAAAGGTATCGGGCTTAGATTTTGAAGATTTGGGACTAGTATCAGGGATTGTGATTCCCCCGAAGTTCAAAGTACCTTTGTTTGCAAAATATGATGGAGTGTCATGCCCTAAGATGCACCTCCGATCATATGTGAGAAAAATCCGACCACACTCCGCTGATAAAGACTTATGGGTGCACTTTTTCCAGGATAGTCTATCAGGAACACAACTCGACTGGTTTTACCAACTAGAAAGAGCCAACGTCCATAATTGGGAAGATCTTGTCGCGGCTTTCTATAAGCAATATCAATACAATGACGATTTGGCGCCTACCCGTACTCAACTTCAGAGTATGGCTATGGTTTCCAATTAGGGTTTCAAGGATTACGCACATAAATGGAGAGATCTGGCTGGGAGAGTTCAACCCCCTTTGTCTGAAAGGGAATTGGTGGACATGTTCTTGGGCACTTTATTTGGCCCTTTCTTCAACCATTTGATTGGAAGCTCATCTGCAGGATTTACTGAGTTAATACTAACCGGAGAGAGGGTGGAAGTTGGCATAAGAAGTCGAAAGATTCAGAAGGATTCATCTTCTACTACAACTGTGAGGAAGCCTTTTATTGGTAAGAAAGAGGTATCTTCTATTTATCCATAAAGAAACCAAGAGAGAGTCGAACACCGACCAAGGGTGGGGGCTGTGATGATTCTAAAGCCTACGTCTGATCAACAAAGAAGTAATCAACCAAGGGTGGAAAGGCCAGTCCGGAAATTCACCAGAATCAACATGACTCCGTCTCAAGTATTACTGCATCTTTTGAGATCCAATTTGGTAACCTTGAAAGAAGCTCCGAAAAACCCCAACACGACATCCCCTCATTATCACCCCAATGCCTGTTGCGCATATCACTCCGAAAGTCCTGGGCACGATACCAATAACTGTTGGGCCTTGAAAAACAAAATACAAGATATCATTGAAGCAAAAGAAATTGAGTTTGATTCACCCAAGAAGCCAAATGTTATCTCTGCTCCCATGCCCAGACATGGTCACAACACCAATGCTATTGAAGAAGATTTGTTTATTATCACAGTTGATGAACTCGTGACTCCACTTCCAATCATTAAGATAAACTTGTTGAAAGCCGGTGTGTTCCCGGGTTATAATGAATACTGCTACCTCTTCTTATCCTCACCAACTGGTTTCCCTTTGTTGAAAACAGGCATTCAACTCTTGATAGACAACAAAGAGATTATGTTTGAAAGTACTCTTGTTTCACCTGTTCATGTTGTAGATGTTTCAATCATTACCATATCAGCCAATTCTTCCAAGGTTTCCAAAAAACCCGTTAGAATTACATTGGTTCCGAAAGCAACTCCCCTAATAATCACAATGCCTGGGTCAGTCCCATATGAATCAGACAAAACTGTGTCGTGGAATTACGGTGGGGACATTTACTACCATGGCATCAAACAAGATGGGCTGGCCGCTGAAGAGATAAACTCCGAAGAAGAAGATTCCGACATTAGCAATATTACTGGAACTAGTAAAATTACCCGAAGTGGTAGGATCTTTTCTCCAGAAATTGCTCCCCCAAAGGCAGTTTTTGGACCCGTGGTTGTTCCATAGGTTACTCCCGTACCCATTATCATCTCTGCAAGTGCTCCTATTGATGAAGCCGTTACAACCCCTGTTGTCATTCCTACCAACACTCCTGCTGCTGAAACCCAAGGAAAAAGTATTCAAGTAGAGCCTGTTCGGACGAAGGCTCAATCACTGACTATTCCCGAGGCTTCCAAGAAAGAAATGGAGGAGATCTTAAAAATTATAAAGAGGAGAGACTACGATGTAGTCGAACAGTTGGGACAAACTCCCTCCAAAATCTCCATGCTAGCATTACTACTATGTTCTGAGGCACATGCGAAAGCCTTGGTGAAGTTTCTTAAAACAACACATGTGCCTCAAGAGACGTCTGCTAACCAATTTCAAGATTACATGGCCAGTCTGACAGCGGATAACGGTTTAGGCTTCTCGGATGTTGATCTGACACCAAGGAGAAGAAAGCACAATGAGGCGTTACATGTCTCTGTGGAATGTAGGGGCACAACTATGGCCCATGTCTTGGTGGATACTGGCTCATCTTTGAATGTTTTACCGAAGAAAGCTCTTGACAGACTTGACTGTGAAGGACTGATGTTAAAGCCAAGTAACATAGTAGTAAGGGCATTTGATGGCTCGAAGAGGATGGTACACGGGGAGGTAGATATCCCCATAAAGGTTGGAACTCAAACTTTCAATTTAACCTTTTATGTAATGGACATCCGCCCCTCTTACTCTTGTCTGCTAGGACGGCCATGGATCCATAATGCTGGCGTAGTCACCTCTACATTGCACTAGATGTTGAAATATCTGGTTCAAGGAAAGATTATAACTGTCCACGGAGAGGAAGAATACATGATTAGCCATCTCAATTCCTTCTGATAAGTGGAATTGGACGGCGAGTTCATTGAAACTCCTTTTCAACACCTTGAAGAGGTCCCCCAAGAGGTAGCAGTGACCAAGATTGTATCCCAGATTCCCAAGATTACAAGACCTCCATTATGGATGTCATCTCTGAAGGACGCCAAAGCAGTAGTAGAGGAAGGTGGATGCACCATCTGGTGGCAACTTCCAGACATCCTGTATAAATCTGACAAGTTTGGCTTAGGTTTCACTTCAAGTGCTCAAAAGGCTGTACGTCGTGCCCGTGCTGGAGGGCCACCCTTGAAGATTAGCAACTGAGAGGTCAACGCGGTAGAAGATGGTGAAGAGGATTGCAACTTGGAGGATTGAATCTTTCCGACTATCAATGGAGGACTCCGCAATTGGGAGGCCAGAGACTTTGTCCCAATAACTTTCATCCCTCAGTAATTTATCTTTTCTTTTTGTTGTTGGATCTGTAATATTCACAAACAATTGGCACTCTTAAAACCTTGTGCCTTTCCCGAGGCACAATGGTCCATTTGTAAGGGTTGTTATTTCATCTTCATATGACATTCAATGAATCATGGACGTTTTTCGCATACAAACTTTTGCGTTCATTGTTTTTCTTTTACATTTTATTTTCTTTTAAAGACGGTTATACCCTTACACACACGCACACTCACAAATGCAGGTATCCATCCATTCTGGATCCCATAGGTAATGATACTGCTATGGCCTTTTGTGACTCTAAGTATATAATCTACCAAGCCGAAGAAGAAGGTGAGGAAGATTGTGAGGCACCAGAGGAACTTGCCAGACTGCTGCAACAAGAGGAAAGAACCATTCAGCCTCACAAGGAACCTGTGGATACAATCAACTTGGGTACCAAGGAGGATAAAAAAGAAGTCAAGGTGGGTGCCAATCTCGAACCCAGTGTCAAAGAGCGCCTGATTCATCTGTTACATGACTATGTTGAGATCTTTTCCTAGTCATATGAAGACATGCCAGGACTTGATACGGACATCGTGGTACATTGTCTGCCTACGAGAAAAGACTGCCCGCCAGTAAAACAAAAGGTTTGCCGCATGAGACCTGACATGTCAGAAAAGATTAAAGCGGAGGTCATGAAGCAATTCAATGCTGGATTCTTGGCTGTCACTTCTTATCCTCAATGGGTTGCCAACATTGTTCCCGTGCCTAAAAAATATGGCAAAGTACGAATGTGTGTGGATTATAGAGATTTGAATAGGGCGAGCCATAAAGAAGATTTTCCACTCCCCCACATTGATATCCTGGTTGACAATACCGCATAACACAAAGTGTTTTCCTTCATGTATGGATTCTCAGGTTATAACCAAATCAAAATGGCACCTGAGGACATGGGGAAAACTACATTTGTCACACAGTGGGGCACATTCTGCTACAAGGTGATGCCATTCGGATTGAAGAATGCTGAGGCAACCTATCAACGCGCCATGGTAGCTTTATTTCACGATATGATACATCATGAAATAGAAGTCTACATAGAGGATATGATATCCATATCGCAAACGGAAGAAGAACACCTTGATCACTTACAAAAGTTGTTTGAGAGACTGAAGAAGTATAAGCTGAGGTTGAATCCAAACAAGTGCACATTTGGAGTACGGTCCGGTAAACTCCTAGGTTTTGTCGTCAGTAACAAAGGTATTGAGGTCTGTTGTACCCCAAAATTTACCCTCTCATTTTATCAAGATTTCCCCTCACAAGATTCTTTGGACTCAAGACCAGATTAGGGTTTGCTCAGCTCAAGACATCTCCTTGCACTATTGACCTGAAATTAGGGTTTGAGTTTGCACAAGGATTTTTGGACTTCCAATGCCTCATGTGACTTTCATACTTCATGTTGGACCTATAAGATTTCCCATACCAAGTTTTAAGTCTTGAATCAAATTTTTGCCCAGTCAATTGGACAGTTGACCTAAAAATCAGTTGTATTGGGGAAAAAGTTAATTGTGGCCAATTTACAGTCAAACCTCATAATTTTTTATCCACATTAACATTATAGACTCATTTGAAACATTTGATCAAGTTTGGACCACAACTCCTCAAGAAATTTGATCAGATCACCAAAAGGGCAAAATGGTCATTTTTAGGGTTTTGACTACAGAAGGGCAATTTCTAATTTTTGACCTAGCCAATGGCAAATTGGGTTCAAGCATGGATTCAAGGACTCACTGGAATCATCTTGACCCAATCACAAGGTTCAAAAGATCTCAAATGCATTGGAATGACAGATGAATTTTCCAGTCAACTGATTAAAAATCAACTGTACACTGAAAAGTCAAACTTTGACTTTTTGGCCAAAATCAAGTGCCAAGGGTCATTTTTCATCAAGATGTGCCAAAACATGAAACTTGTTCACCAAGAAACCTAATTTTGAAAATTAGGGTTTAAAATGGAAAATTTTCATAACTTTGAAATTTTCTAAGTTATGAAAATTTCTTATTTTTTTCCAAATTTTCCCAACTTTTTCACCATGATGCAATTGGATTCAAAGAAAACTTCCAACATGAAAGTTGAATTCCTCCACAAAATATACAACTTTTATTCACAAAGTTTTCCCAAAAGATGCTTGGATCTCAAGTTATGATTTTGGGAATAGGGGTCCAAAAACTTTCTAATTGGAAACTTTTCACCTAGTTCCAATTGGAATATCAAATTTCATTTCAAAGATGGATTGTAGATCATGTTAGAAGCTTTCCAAAATGTCAAAGAACTCTCCAAGATCATTCATGGTTAGGGAGAATCGAAAGTTTGAAATTGGCAAATCATCACTTTTGTCCAAGGCACTTTACACCATGCAACAAGTTGCAAATTAGTTCAAACCTTGCTTGTACTTAGTTTACATGTTCTAATCCTTTCTACACTCATAAATTAAATGCAAACACATTGGTTTAAGGCTTTGTTCTGACCTATGAAGCATTATACAAAGGTTTAATCCATTTTTGGCAAAAAGGTAGCGTTGCCACTTTGATAAAGCTTGCTTTATGTCAAGTTGTTTATCTTGAGCCATGGACCAAAGTTCTTGTAGCAAACAAAGTTCACTAATATCAGGAAAGTTGTACCAACTATCAGCAGGCTTGGAGCTAGCAAGTAACAGCCCTTTGCATTGTCAACTTCAACTTTTGCTTCAAAAGCAAGTAACTTGCAAAAGTCCACACATCTTTGGAATCTGATAAGAACAAGTCTTTGTAACATTTCAAACAAGTTTTACACATTGCCTAAGGTCAGAAACACGAGCTAGCAAGTTCTCAAACACCCTTAAACACCAAAATACCAAGTTCTTGTCAAAACAGGGTATTTTCTGCAAACACCAAGCCAACACATATTTGCCTCGTGCGTTTTGTCCCAAACCACTTCAAACACTTTCTAAACAATACACCTAAGCTGTCCAGACCATTCTCAAGCAACTGTAACTGCATTTTCAAGCTTCACCATTTTTAAATTCTGAGTTTGCAGGTTGAGTTCTATAGAGACATTCAGGCCATTTCAAAGCAAGTTAAGCATTGGTAAAGGTCAAGGGAAAATCAAGCAAGATCTAAAGAACCTCAAGCCTCACTGAAAGTTGCTGCATTGTCATATTTGAACTTGACTGAAACAGGTAAATTTCAAACTTCTATCTCCTTATTTAGGAATCATTAGGCTTAGGTTTGTGAAGCAAAAATGTAGTCCTCATTGTCCTTAAGTTGTACATATGCATAGAATTCATTTATGTTAACTGAGCTAGGAGTATTTGATAGTTGAACTTACTGAAAAAATTAGGTTATAAATTAGGGGCACTGAAATTCTCCCTGGTTTCTTAGAGTTAGATTAAGTTTTTTACATGGTTGAAATTATGGTTTCAAGCTCTATAATTTTCATGTTATGAGTTTTTTATTTCAAGCAAAGAATAGAGAGAACAGGTTTGAAGTTGCAGGCGCGCGTATTTTATTCAGAGGTTAAAGATGAAGTGGAATCTGGGCTGGGCCTGGCTTTGGCTGACTATTTGCACCCCCATGCTTGCTTTCTGCACCCCTTGACCCATTTGATTTATTTTTGCATATTTTTCTTTTCTATTTTTATTTTCTGACTTTATTATTTTTTCTTGAACATTTAAAATCACAAAAATTATTTTCTTTATTTTTGGCATTTTATTATATTTTAATTTTATTTTTATTTGCATAATAAATAATTATTAGGTTAATGTTACTTTATTTTCTTAATTAAAAATTGTAAATAATACAAAAATATCATATATTTTTATTTTTATTATTTATACACTTAAATAATATTTTCTCACACATTTTAATTTTTTAACACTTTTGTATATATTTTTATTTATTTTCTTGTACATAAATAAATAACATATATATATATATATATATATATATATATATATATATATATATATATATATATATATATATATATATATATATATATATATATATATATATATATATATTCTTAAAACAAAAACTAGGGTTTCTACCCTTTCAAAAATAATCATTAATATTTTTCTTATTTTTGATACATTAAATAATTTATTTTACATACATAATAAAAATACAAAAAAACATTTTTGCATATTTATATTTAATTGCATATTTAAATATTTGTTTATTTATTTATTTGTACAAATAAATTCAATATGGTTGTAATAGTTTTAGGGCTTTATTTTGTGAAAATACCCCCCTATTCAAACTTGTATCCCCCTCCCCATAATAATGTTGTAATAGTCTTAGATTTACTTTTACGCATTTTATCACTTTCAAATGCATGATTAGTAAATTAGGGTTTTGTATGCAAAAGACCAAAATCAAACAAATAGCATGACTAAACACAAGACAAAAATGCATGACAAATGACAACACAATGCACACAAGCACCCCTAGGGTTTCACCCACTTGTTGCCTTAAAAACATGGCCATGGTATGCATGCTAGGTATCTTGGCAAATCAAAAACAAAACAAAAAAGATCATAGTCCCTCAATGACGCTATCTTGGTTGCCTATACAAAAATGATCTAGACCCTCAAAAAAAACTTGCTAAGATACTTAGCACCATTTCTATCATGGCCATACAATGACCCACGCCCGTCCCATTTAACATCCAAACACAAGGTTGTTTACCAAATACAATGGTAAAACAACCATGTCAAAGGGTTAAAAATGTATAGGAAAGATCTTTGAGTAGGGTAGACAACTCCTAGTTACTTGATCAAACTTGCAAACCATCCCTGCTAATTTCAAAAACACACAATTTCAAAACATTTCCCAAAACAAACTTTCAAACATTGAAACATTTTTCAAAAGACAAACACCTTGGTATACATTCAAACAATAATCATTACAAAGTTTGCCTAAACAAAGGCCTCTTTTCAAAATATTTTCAAAACCACGCACAAAGCACCATTTCAAACAATTGAAAAGCAAAAGCAAGTGATCTAAACAAGTAACTAAGAGCCCATAGAAAACCATGGATGAAAAGGGTGCTTGTACCTTCCCTTTTCATAATCTACCCCCCGAACCCAAGAAAACATCTCAAAGGTCTTTCCTGTGCTTTTTGACCTTTCCTTTGGATAAAATAAAAAGTCGGTGGCGACTCTTGCTAAACCGAAACATTTGCGAACAAAAAAACGTAAAACCTCTAGTCAGTTCTCCTACCATATCACCAGAATTGGCGACTCTGCTGGGGAATAAATCTAAATGTGGGGATACCTTAGGGTTTAGATCACCTTTACATGCTTATATTGTTTGCCTTAATTGCTTTACATTTGGTTCTTTTGTTTGGGTTTGAAGTCCTCTACCCGGATTTGGGAAACATTCATAGGTAAATAGCAATACGTTGTGGAAACTGTGGGGTATACCGACATGGTTGAAGCAATAGCTATATTAGTGCGACATATTTGTGGGTACCGGTAGCCTTTGAGTTAATCAAAGAGAATACGGGGCCGCTGAGTGATGTCGTGAAGCACTAATGGACTTTTAGAACCTTTACTTGACCATCTTGGCCTTTTTAGGGGTAGTGAGATGACCGGCTTTGGTGCAGTCCGAAGTTGGTAGATACTCGATACTACACTCATTGAGGGTTGTTTTCTTGGAATATTTCGGTCGCCAGTAAAGTGGCTAAACTGAAATAATGAACACAGAAAATAATCCAAGGATATTGAGCTCCTTAGAACCCGGCTACTATTTATAGGACAGGTTGAGCCAACTAAACTTCAAGAGGGTACTTACCTATGAAACCCCATGCAAGCCTGAAACTAGGATCTTGTGTGATTTGCTTGTACATATAGTTGTGCATAACATCATGGACATCATGAAGCATCATATGCATCCACTAACCATTTCAAGAATTTTGGATCTTCATCTTTGTTCCTGTTTTATAGGTAATGGATTCACTCCACGGGAAAACTATCCAGGTCAACCTTGTGAGAATTCCTTCTCAACTCAAGGAGCTTGCTTCCAAGATTCCAGAGTATTCTCCACTCACCGAGAGGCATGGTTGTCTTCTCAACTTAGTCAACACCAACACTGAGGAAGACATGGATAAAGTTCTCTTCCAGTTCTTTGACCCCCTACACCACTGCTTCACATTTCCTGATTACCAGCTAGTGCCTACTTTGGAGGAATTTTCTCAACTCCTGAGGATTCCTATTCTCCATCAACTACCCTTCAACGGTATGAAAAGATATCCAAAGCCTGAAGATGTTTCTCAAGCCCTACACTTGCAACCATCTGATGTCATAGGTCATTGGGAGACTAGAAGTGGTGTCAAGGGTTTCTTGGCAAAGTTCCTGTTTGAGAAAGCTCAAGAATACTGGAATTCCTTGGACTTACAAGCTTTTGAGGAGATTGTAGCTATTCTCATCTATGGGTTGGTCTTGTTCCCAAACCCTGACCAGCTTATAGATGTCAATGCTGTCAAGATTTTCATGGCTCGCAATCCGGTGCCTACATTGCTTGGGGATATCCTCCACTCATTTCACACTCGAACAATGAGGAAAAGAGGTGTTCTCATGTGCTGCACTCCTCTACTGGCAAGATGGTTTATTTCTCATCTTCCCCAATCAATTTTGAAGAATGAGCAAGGTATGAGGTGGTCACAACGATTGATGACTCTTACGCATTTAGATGTTCATTGGTGTTCTCGATCCCGAGAAAATGTTATCATCATTGATCGTTGTTGGGAATTCCCTAATGTCCCTCTACTTGGCATTAGGGGAGGAATTACCTACAACCCTTGCTTGGCTCTGAGACAGTTTGGGTATGCCCGAAGGGATGGCCCTCATGACATGCTGATTCCAGACTTGGTTTTTGAATTCGACAACGACGATCAAGGACTTCGACAAAGGTTTATCCGAGCTTGGAGGATGCCCAATGTGATCGGTGGGAAAGAGAACTGACTGTTTTGGAATGCTTGTTTGCGTTTTGCGTTTGTTTTCTCAAAATGTCGCGGTAAGCAAGATTCGCCACCGTCTTTTATTTTATCCAACAAGGAAAGGAAAAAAGCACAGAAAAATTCCTTTTTCGAGATGTTTCTCGGGTTCGGGAGGTAGATTATAGAAAGGGAAGGTGCTATCACCCTTTCTATCCATGGTTATCCATGGGCTCTTAGGTACTTGCTCATTGTGTTTTCAAAATTTTGCTTTTCTTTGTGTTTGTGGGTTTGAAAAGAAGGTTGTTTGTTTGAAAGGAGTGTAAGTGCGAAAAGTTTTGTTTTGTTTTAAAAGGAGCAAGTGCTCAAGAACCATCTACCTACTCGAAAAGGGAATTAAACTGTGATAATGTCCTTTAGACAATGCTATCCCACTATTGAGGAGTAGGTAGCACCGTTGTTGGAGTTTTCGGGTCAATTCGATTAAGGGACGTGTGGCCACTAAAGCAATGTTAGGACGCCTTAGCGGTAACCCTAATGTCTTAGACCATTTTATCCGAGGCAACCATTCCGAGGCAACTTATGATCTTTGGAAAAGAGGGTAACCTCTAAAACTTCCTATACTCAATGATCACGTTCGAGGCAACCAAGTGAAGTGTACCCTAAGAGTGGCATGTGCAAGTGTGTTATTTCGGTTAATTTTATCTGTACATGTCATGGGTGAGCTATGTTGATTTTAAGTTCATACATTGGATCTTGTCATGCATTCCCTATTATCAAACATCTAACATTGTATAGTTGCGAAAATTAAATTTGCGGAAATTAAATCTAAACTATTACAAGGCATCGGGTATTTACATCGCCAAAAACAAACCCTTTAATTTAAATTGCGGAAAGTAAAATAAAGCGATAAAATAAAAGTCCTAATTAAAAGCTATTACATCCCGGAAGCAATTACATCAATATGGAAATAAATGGATCGCGTGCAAGAAATTAAGACGGCGAGTTTTTAGGGTTTTGACCCTTTTTTATTAAAGAAAAGATTTTTGCTTATTTTTGAATTAAAGAATTAAATCTAAGTTAATAATTAAATTAATTAATTAATGAAAATATTTTTGGTTTTTTTTATATTTAAGGAAACAAAAATAAAACTGATTAAAATTGTTAAAACCTAATATCCTAAGTTAATTTTAATTTATTACAAAAAATGTTAAAATTGTACCTAATTAAAAAACTACATTAATTAATTAATATTTATTTACGAAAATAAAATAATGAAATTAGTTTTAATAAATAATAATAATATTTTTGGGTTTTCTGATTTTATGAAAAAAATATTAATTGGTTAATTAACAATAAAAATAATAAAAACAATTTAAACAAAAGAAATATAGAAAAGAAAAGAAATAACCCAGGGGGTGTGGGCCTGATTTGAAGGTGGGGATAGCAATTATGAAGCCCAATCCAAATCAACCTTGTTTGACTTTCTCTATTCCACGCGCATGCATTGACTGGCGTTCATGGTAGGAGCTTAATCTTGGCCCTTGGACTTGATCTGAAGCCACCTGGCGCCTGATGGGATGAGGGATATGGTGGACCAACGCCTCGGAGAGTACGTGCAATTTCCTGGAGAAAAAATACACAAATGTATTGGGGGACCTGGGATTCGAACCCAGGTCCCATGAGACAATCCACTAGCGCCTCTACCACTGGACCATTGTGCTGTTTTTTTAATTAAAATAAACAACAAATAATATATGGGCAAAACAGATAATATGCTGAAAAATTAAAAAAAAAACGCGCAAAGTTATGAACGACCCTATGAGGAAGAGGCACGTGGTCGTCTTCTTCCTTGAACAGCCTGGTTATTTATCTGCGGATTTTATCCGCAGCTAAATTCTCAGGTTCATCCTAAAATGCACTACAGGCCATAAAAATGTAAACGAGGACCATCATCATGTTCGTCCCTCCTCCCTGAATACAACCATGTCCATGGTTTGCCTTGATTTTGCCTGTATCAAAAATGCCTAAAAACAAAGAATGGAAACCCTAGGTTCGGGTATCACGTTAGAGGCCATGAAAACGAAATCAAATATTGCAGAATGCTTAGAAATTGAATGGCAAGCATGATTATACAAAAAAATTGGCAAAAGGATGCAAGAAAATGGATTCACGATTCCATGTACAGGGCTATGTTCGTGGATACTTACAGCGCAATTCAGGTGACGAGAGGGCTTGGTTTTGATGCCTATCGCTTCAGTGGACCTCAGGCAAGGAGATAGCGTTGAGTTTTTAGATTGAATCGAGCTCTAAGTATGATTTCAGTTTCAAGGTTTCCAAGCTTTTTTCAAAGTTTTGTATGGCCATTTCTGTCACTTTTAGGTCGTGTTTTTGATATCTCTAGCTTGTGTGAATAATAAGGAATGCATTAAGTTAAAAGTTTGGGCTTGAATCCATGTATATTGATGAATTAAGATATGATTTGATTCCTCCATTAAAGGCTTTCAAATTCTTTCCAAATCCAAGATTTTGTGCATGATTTGCCTTGGTATGAATTTGATTGGGTGTATCATAATAATGAAGACCTGTAATGATCAAAAAAATCTTATTCCATCAATTTTTGGATTTTATTTGAATTAATATTGATTTAAAATGAATTAAATCAATAAAAATAAAAAAAATAGAAAAATTAATAATTGGTCATGAAATTGAAGATAGGACACATGTGTGGTATGACAAGATCAAATCAAGTGGAAAAAAGTGGGCCCTTTTGTCAAAAATTGGAGTTTTGGGGATAGTTGACTTTTGGCACTTCTGGAAAAATGCCAAACTTCAACAATTCATAACTTCCTCAATTTTGAACTTTTGGAGGTGTTCTTGAACTTTTTGGAAACCTTGAGATGTCCTCTAACCAACCCTTTTGGTCTCATATCATATTGATATTCCATTCTCAAGTTATAAGCTTTGGAAAAAAAGGTGTTTTTGTTGACCTTCAAAAATGACCTATAATGTCCAAATTTGTAACTTTTTGTGAGAGCATTTCTTGATCTTGGGGTGTGAAGATAGATTGTAGGAAATTGCATCCTCTTAAAAATTAGTTTTGTATGGGTCATTTATCATAAAGTATGAGAAAGTTATGCTTGGTCAAAGTTGAGTTGACTTTTCCTACAAAACCCTAATTTAGCAACTTTTGAATCTTGATGAATCTTGAGTAACCCTTGATGAATCATGATCAACCCTTGATGAAATGATGAATTATATTTCAAAATGATAATGTTGACAAAAAATATTGAGGTTTGACTGTATTTGGGTCACAGTTGACCTTTGCCCTAGCACAGTCGATTTTTGGACCTCTTGAGCAATTGACTGACCAAACTTTCTCTGCAAGGCTTGAAATTTGACATGGATGAACTTGAGATCATATTAGGACATTGGGGAGCACTTGAGGTCATTTGGATGTAAGGACCTTGATGCAACACAAAACCCTAATTTTGAATTGACTGCCTTAGGAGGTGATTTGACTGTCCAACTCTTGAGCTAACTTGAGTCACTTGGAGATTATTCTTGACATGTCTTGCGAAATATGGGAGGGAAAATTTTGGGGTACAACAGTTGCCCCTGTTCAATTTTCTTAAACCTGAGGATATAGATTGGCTTTCGGGCCTTTCGTGATCCGAAGGTGGAAGATAATTGAACACTAGAGTGCCCAGAAATTTGCACTCGCATGTAGTATCAGCATTGTGATGTCGGGAATGGGCTTACAGATGCCATTTGGAGATTGTTGGTAGGAGGATGGGCTTACAGATGCCATCTACAGGAGTGTCGATCGCATAAGAGATTCCTTAGCGATAACTTGCATACCTGTTGTTGTAGAAGATTCCGCTGGGGAAGCCTAACTTTTGTTGAGATTTGGGAACTTGCATGTACTTCAACTGAGAGAATGCCTCGGATGAGTCTTAAGAACGTGTCCAAAATTCAATTGGGGGGGGGAACATCTTCATCAAGGTCTATGGACTATCTGGTGCTCAACGTAGTATACCGTTGAGGTTAGAGAACTTGTCCACACTATGACGGAGGAAAACATCAAGATCTAGGAACTAACTAGTGCTCAACGTAGTATACCGTTGAGGTTATAGCACTCGTCCATACTATGACGTGGGGAAACATCTTCATCAAGATCTAGGAACTGTCTGGTGCTCAACGTAGTATACCGTTGAGGTTAGACAACTCGTCCACACTATGACGGAGGAAAACATCAAGATCTAGGAACTGACTAGTGCTCAACGTAGTATACCGTTGAGGTTATAGCACTCGTCCACACTTTGACGTAGGGAAACATCTTCATCAAGATCTAGGAATTGTCTGGTGCTCAACGTAGTATACCGTTGAGGTTAGAGAACTTGCCCACACTATTACGGAGGAAAACATCAAGATCTAGGAACTGACTAGTGCTCAACGTAGTATACCGTTGAGGTTATAGCACTCGTCCACACTATGATGTAGGGAAACATCTTCATCAAGATCTAGGAACAGTCTGGTGCTTAACGTAGTATACCGTTGAGGTTAGAGAACTTACCCACACTATGACGGAGGAAAACATCAAGATCTAGGAACTGACTAATGCTCAACGTAGTATACCGTTGAGGTTATAGCACTCGTCCACACTATGACATAGGGAAACATCTTCATCAAGGTCTAGGAACTGTATGGTGCTCAACGTAGTATACCGTTGAGGTTAGAGAACTTGCCCACACTATGACGGAGGAAAACATCAAGATCTAGGAACTGACTAGTGCTCAACGTAGTATACCGTTGAGGTTATAGCACTTGTCCACACTTTGACATAGGGAAACTGTCGAGATTGAGAACCTTATCTGAAATTCAACCAAGGATGATTCAATTGAGATTTAAGAACCGGTCAGATCTTCGACGTAACTGAGAACTTTAACTGTATCCTTCCTGAAAGGTAAAGGTCAGTCATATGCAATGCATGATATGGATCAGGCAATGATGTTCTCAAAATAAATGAGATTGTATTCGTATGATGCGTATATGCATGTATCATGATGTATGAAAATGTGATGTTTAGCTGGGGAAAATAAATCCTGGAGCTGCTGGAGAATAGAGTTGAGTTCTTCGTTTCCGCTGGGGATGATGAACAAAGATGATTGTGAGAATAAACCTGCAGGAGAAAAGAACTCCGTTGGGGAATAAACTGATGAAGAGATTACTCTGTGGGGAATTATTCTGTGGGGAGAGATATTTTGCTGAAGATTTTAACGATAAACTCCATTGGGGATTCCGTTGATAAGCTCTGTTGGGGATTTTAATGATGAACTCCGCTGGGGATGGATTACCGTTGCTGGTGATGTTGAATCTGATGAGGATTGAACTTCTGTTCGGGGAAAGAAATAACTTTGTTGGGGATGATCTTTCAGTTGCGACTTGCTAGGGATAACCCTGTTAGACTCTTGTGGGGGATAACCTCTGAATTTGGCTGAGGAGACTTATTTGTGCTCTGCTGGGGGTAAGCTTCCAAAGTCTACTGGGGATGATGATTCGACTCTGTTGGGGAAGCTTTTTAGACTGTGCTGGGAAAATTGACTCCACTGGGGGTATCTTGTGTGCTGCCGGGGAACATTCTTATACTCCGTGGAGGAATATTAAGACTGTCGGGGATACTCTGATACTTGCTGGAGAATATTCTTATACTCCACTGGGGAATATTAAGACCTTCTGGGGACACCAAGCCTTTTTAGGGCTAATGGTAGACTAACTCTGCTTGGGGAGAGTATTGCTGATTTGTACATAGCTGCGAGTCTCAGCTGGGAGAGCTACCATTACTGCCTTACTCTGCGGGGAGTGGAGGTATCTTGGTCATATCCTTCAGCTGAATCTATCTTGGTACCTGGTGGACAGAGCAACTATACAGTTCAGACAATTCTTATTGCCCCGGTTTCTGATATTACCAGTAATTCGTCCTTTGTTTCGCATGTACATATTTATGATCAGCAATTAATGTCAAATGCATATATCAAAAAGGAACTTTGGACGTTCTTTGCAAAACAAAACAGATAAAGGAAAAAGAAATTTGTCTGAAAATAAATTTGTATTGATTTTGAAGTTTGGCCTGTAAATAGACGTTTTTTGTACAAGGGGTTGATGTCCTAGTAAGAGAACACCGCTGGATAAATAGAATTTACACAATTTGTAAAAAGAAACAAAACAGCTATATGAATGATTCCACTGGGTTCCAACTCTGCTATTGCCTTTATGTCTTCGAGCATCTCATCACTTTGCTAATGGTTGAAGGTAAATCAGATTGATTAGTGTCATCCGAGCTTGATAGTCGATACCGAAGTCTGGATACAAGGTGATCCAATGAGACATAGTGTTACGCTTTAATCCCTAACTTTTTCCTGGACCGCCCTTTCGGGTTTTCAGTCCACCGGGATACCCATTTTTGCCCAAGCCGCCTTTTCAGGTTTTCGACTTGCCGGGTGTACAGATTTTTTATTTTCATCCCTTATTTTTTCCCGAACCCTTTTGGTTCGCCGGGAAGCCCTTATTTTTGCCTAGGCCAGTCAACCTAGCGGGTCTTTGATTATGTGTAGTATCTTTTTACTATATCCGCATTGACGGGGTGAGGAAGGTCGTCACCGTCCATGGTGGTTAGAATCATAGCTCCTCGTGAGAAAATGTTCTTAACCACAAATGGCCCTTCGTAAGTAGGGGTCCATTTTCCCCTGGGATCACCTTGAGGTAAGATGATGTGCTTGATTACCAGATCCCCAACTTGATACTCTTGTCGTCTGACTTTCTTGTTAAATGCCTTGATCATCCGTTTTTGGTACGTCTGACCATGACAAAGAGCAGTAAGTCTCTTCTCATCAATTAGGTTTAACTGATCCAGCCGGGTTTGAATCCAGTCATCTTCGCTCAAACCTGCATCCTTCATGATTCGGAGAGAGGGTATCTGAACTTCAATAGGCAAGACTGCCTCCATGCCATATACCAAGGAATAGGGTGTTTCCCCTGTTGACGTCCGTGCTGAGGTACGGTACCCATGGAGAGCGAATGGTAACATCTCATGCCAATCTTTGTATGTCACTGTCATCTTCTGCACGATCTTCTTAATGTTCTTATTAGTCGCTTCAACAGCCCCATTCATCTTCGGCCGGTAGGGAGAAGAGTTATGATGTTGTATCTTGAATTGCTCGCAGAGCTCAGTGATCATCTTGTTATTAATATTGGTACCATTGTCCGTAACGATCCTCTCTGGTACACCTTATCGATAGATCAGATTGTGCCGAATGAACCGTGCCATGACGTTCTTGGTTACCGTAGCAAAGGAAGCTGCTTCAACCCACTTCGTAAAGTAATCAATAGCTACCAGGATGAAACGATGTCCTTTGGATGCCGTAGGTCTGATCTCGCCGATCATATCAATGCCCCACATTGCAAAAGGCCAAGGTGTCGTCAATATGTTCATAGGAACTGGAGGTATGTGCACCTTATCAGCATAGACTTGGCATTTGTGACATGTCCAAGAATGCTGATAATAGTCGGCTTCCATTGTGGACCAGTAATATCCTGCACGTAATATTTTCTTTGCCATGGTATGTCCACTGGAATGGGTTCCGAAGGTACCTTCATGTAACTCTGCCATGATCCTTTCTGCTTCATTCCTATCCACACAACGCAGTAAGGTTGAATCATGGTTACGCTTGTAAAGGATGTCATTGCTGATGAAGAACTTTGCCGCGAACCTTCTCAGAAACTTCTTATCATTAACAGATGCACCCTCGGGGTATTCTTGAGCTTCAAGATATCTCTTCACCTCATGATACCAGGGTTTTTCTGTTACCTCTTCAGTCTCAATATCACAGCAATGTGCAGGTTCATCCATTTTCTCAATGATAATCTGGGGAGCTTCGTTGTCCCAATTGACTTTGAACATAGAAGACATCGTAGCAAACGCGTCCGCCAACTGATTCTCCTCTCTAGGGAAGTGTTCAAAGGTTATCTCCTCGAAATGGGGAAGCAACGTAAATACATACTCCTTGTAAGGAATAAGATTTAGGTGTTTCGTATCCCACTCGCCTTTGATATGACTGATCACGAGAGCGGAATCTCCTAAGACACTTAGAAACTTAATCCTTAGGTCAATTGTTGCTCGAAGACCCATAATGCATGCTTCATACTCCGCCATGTTGTTGGTGCAGTTGAAATATAGTCGGTCGGTAAACAGAGTATGAGAGCCTTTAGGAGATATGATCATGGCGCCAATGCCATTACCCAAAGCGTTCAAAGCTCCATCAAAGTACATAGACCATCGGGATCCTTCCTCGGGTCCTTCATCCGGTCCAGGTATCTCACAATCAGTTACCAACATGATATCCTCGTCCGGAAATTCAAAGTTCATAGACTGGTAATCATCCACTGCCTGATGTGCCAAATGGTCTGCCAATACACTTCCCTGTTTTGCCTTTTGGGTCGTATACTGGATGTCATACTCAATCAATATCATCTGCCATCTTGCTATTCTTCCGGACAAGGCGGGCTTCTCGAAGATATACTTGATTAGATCCATCTTTGATATCAATAGAGTAGTGTGAGTCAGCATATACTGTCTCAGCCGGCGAGCAGCCCATGCCAAAGCGCAGCAAGTTTTCTCGAGCAGTGAGTATCGGGTCTCACAGTCGGTAAACTTTTTGCTAAGGTAATAAATAGCATGATCTTTTCAGCCAGACTCGTCATGCTGCCCCAGCACACACCCTATTGAGTTATCGAGCACTGTCAAGTATAAGATCAAAGGTCTCCCTTCAACTGGTGGCATCAGAATAGGTGGCTCTTGGAGATACTCCTTGATCCTTTCAAAAGCGGCATGGCATTCATCATTCCAACGTACCACTTGATCTTTCTTCAGTAACTTGAAGATTGCTTCACAAGTAGCAGTTAGGTGCGAGATGAATCGGGCAATGTAATTCAGTCGTCCCAGGAAACCTCTGACTTCTTTCTCTGTTCTGGGAGCTGGCATCTCTTGTATGGCTTTTACCTTGGCAGGGTCCACTTGAATACCTTTGTCGCTCACAACGAAACCCAGTAGCTTACCAGATCTCACCCCGAAGGTGCACTTGTTCGGGTTTAACCTCAGCTTGTACAACTTCAGCCTGTCAAACAGCTTCTGCAGATGGTCAAGATGTTCCTCCTTAGTTTGGGACCTTACAATCATATCATCGACGTATACTTCAATCTCATGATGGATCATGTCATGAAACAAAGCAACCATGGCACGCTGATATGTTGCCCCAGCATTCTTCAACCCAAAAGGCATGACCTTGTAGCAAAAGGTACCCCACTGAGTAACAAAGGTCGTCTTCTCCATGTCTTCGGGAGCCATCTTGATCTGATTATAACCGGAGAAACCATCCATAAAGGAGAATACCTTGTGCTGAGCAGTATTTTCAACCAGAACGTCAATATGAGGTAGAGGGAAATCATCCTTGGGGCTTGCCCTATTCAAATCCCTGTAGTCAACACACATTCGAACCTTCCCATCCTTCTTCGGCACGAGAACCACGTTGGCGACCCACTGAGGGTAAGAAGTCACTGCTAGAAAACCGGTGTCAAATTGTTTCATAACTTCAGCCTTGATTTTCTCAGACATTTCTGGGCGCATTCGGCGAACCTTCTGTTTTACGGGAGGACAGTCTTCCTTGGTAGGCAGACGATGAACCACAATATCAGTATCCAAACCAGGCATATCTTCGTAAGACCAAGCAAAGATCTCAATATAGTCATGTAGCATCTGAATCAACCGTTGTGTCACATTAGCTTCCAGATTTGCACCGATCTTGACCTCCTTCTTGTCTGTCTCAGTACCCAGATTTATTGATTCCACCGGCTCTTCGTGCGGTTGAATGGCCCTCTCTTCCTGGAGTAACAATCTTGCAAGTTTACCAGGCACTTTGCAATCATCCTCACCTTCGTCTTCGGCTAAGTTGATTGGATTTTCAAAGTCATAACTGGCAGTAGCAGAGTCGTTACCAGTGAGATCTAGAGTGGATGAAGACCTGTATATGTGAGTGTGTGTAAATAGTTGTTTCGCAATATATAAAAAAGAAAGAGAAGGAGCGCAAAATTTGAAATGCAAGAACGTCCAATGTTTTTTATTAATGATATATGAAAATGACACACAAAAGCCCTCACAAATGAAGCCACGATGCCCTGGGTAAGAAACCGGGCCATAAAGTTTGAAACATTGTGTGATACGGTGGGAGAACTGACTATGGTTTTGCGTTTGTTTTCGCAAATGTTTCGGTTGAGCAAGAGTCGCCACCGACTTTTTATTTTATCCTAAGGAAAGGTTTAAAAAGCACAGCAAAAACCTTTGAGATTTTTCTTGGGTTCGGGGAGTAGATTATAGAAAGGGAAGGTATTAGCACCCTTTCTATCCATGGTTATCCATGGGCTCTTAGGTACTTGCTTAGATCAACTTGCCTTGGTTTTCAATTGTTTGAAATGGTGCTTTGTGTGTGGTTTTTGAAAAGGTTTTGAAAAAGATGCCTTGTATAGGCTACCCTTGTAACAATTCTTTACTCGAATGTTTTACAAAAGGTGTTTTGTCTTTTTGAAAAGTTATTTCAAGGTTTTTTGAAAGTTTGTTTTGAAAGGTGTTTGTGAAATGTAGTTTGAAAATTGTCAAGTGTTTTCTTTTGCAAATGGACAAGTACTTAAGAGTTATCTACCCTAAAGTTCTCAAAGATTTTTGTTTATGTTTTTAATCCTTTTAACAATTTTGTTCCACCATTGTATTTGGTGGACAATCTTGTATTAGGAGATGAAAGGGACGGGCGCGGGTCATCGTTTAGACCATAATTGCAATAGTGTTAAATGTCTTTGGGCAATTTCTCTTTGAAAGGGACTTGATCATTTTAGGCAACTTTTCGAAAGCGTCATCGAGGGACTATGATCATTTGATTGTTTGTTTTTACCCAAAGAAACCTAACATGCAATATGGCCTATTTATTTGAAGGCAACAAAGTGGAATACCCTAGGGGTGCAAGTGTGATATGTGTTGTCCATATTTCATGCTTATTTATCTTGAAATTAGGTCAAGTTATTTTGTTCTTTTTATTTGCATACAAACCCTAATTCTAACATGGTATATTTAGAAAGCGTTTAAAGTGCAAAAAGTAAAATTCCTACACTATTACATCACAATATGGGAAGGGGGTACAAATGTTCAAATGGGGGGGTATTTAGACAAAGAAATTAAACCTAGCTATTACATCATTTTTTGGAACATTTACAAGTAATTAATTGCACAAATTAAATGGACAATAAAATAAAGATGCAATAATGCAAAAAAGAAGTTTTTATATGTATGAGAAAAAAGTATTATTTATGTTAAATAAATAAAAATAAAAAAGGTATTATTTTTGGAGTTTTTGTATTTTAAGGGTGAAACCCTAATTTTTATTAAGTAATATATTAACTATTTAATATGTATAATATTTAATAATTATATACAAAAATAAAATAAAATGGAGTATATTCATAAAAAAAAAGTATTTTCCATATCAAATATTAATAAAATGAAAATGTATGTATTTTAGTATTTTTGCCCTAAGGATATTATATATATATATATATATATATATATATATATATATATATATATATATATATATATATATATATATATATATATATATATATATATATATATATATATATATATATATATATATATATATATATATATATATATATATATATATATATATATATATATATATATATATATATATATATATATATATATATATATATATATATATATATATATATATATATATATATATATATTTATGTACAAATAACTTAAACTAAACAAATAAATGCCTATAAATTCAAAAATGGTGAGAAAAATATTTTTTATATTTTTAATATCATGAGAAAAAATAAATAAGTCAATCAAAAAAAGAAAAAGTCAAAAAGTCAAAGAAATAAGCAAAATGGGCTCAGGGGGTGCAGAAGCAAATGTATGGTGCAAAAAGAAAAGTCAATACAAGCCCAGCCCATGAAGACCTTTCTTCAACCTCCAGACTTCTGTTTGAACAAAAAACACGCGCCTCTTTCTTCCATTGCAAGGTCCTGATTCCTTGAGTTTTAGCAAAAACTTCCAACATCAAAACTGTTAAGCATCTTCTCACGAATTCACACATATAAAGAACATGTTTTAATTCTCAGAAATGAGAGAGAATTTCTTCTCTCCCAATTCTTAACCTAATTTTTGTTCAGAGTTCAGACATCAAATTCTCTAAGCATACATAATATAAATGAAATCTAATTATATGGGCATGTTCAGGGCTATGATTGTGACATGTTTTCTTCACAAACCTAAAGCTAACAATGCCTAATAAGAGAGATACGAATCCATGAACTTACCTGTTCAGTTGAAGTTCTATCTGGCAATGGAGAAGCTTTCAGTGCAAGATGATGATTGGTATAGCTTCCTTGAGGTCCAGGGATGCTATTCCAAGCTTTACTTTGTCTTGAAACTTCTTGAATCGTGCTAGAGAACTCCAACTGCAAAACAAAAAAATGAAAATGGTGGAACTGGTTAGAGGAATTACAGGTCGTGTTTTAGGTCTTGGTTAGCTTGCATTGATGCTAGGGAATGTGTTTGATGAGCTTTGGTCAAGAAATCATGCAAGGAATGAGAGATGGTGTTCAATCTGCAGGCCTTGCCCTGTTTTTGCAGTTTGAGAGTGATTCTGGGAATGGGAGTGTTTGGGAGGTATTTGAGTCGTGTTCTAGCTTGGTTAGGATGATTAGAAGGTGTACAAAACAAATGCTTAAGTGTTCTAATGCTGAGAGGAAAGTTCTTGTATGTTATGATACTTTTCTTCAAACTTAAGCAAACAAAGCCAACTTGATCTTTTAGGCCAGTAGGGGACCCTTAAACATGCTGCTAACCTTGTCTTGATCAGAGTGTTTTGCTCATAATCTTGTGCCAATTAGATTTCATCTGTACTTGTTGGATTTTCAATTGGACATAAAGCTTGCTTTTGCAAAAATGGCCATTTTGCTTTTTCCATAAATGGATTAAACTTGTATGTAATGCTTGAACTCAAAGAACAACACTTTAACACAATGAACATGCATTAAATTATTGACTGTTGGATGATTTAAGGACCTGTAATGTAGCACAAACTATGCTGACTTGAAAATGGCCTAAGTTATGAACATGTACATGACCAATTCAAAAGTGAGTTTTTGCCATATTGTGAAATTCGATTCTCTCAAGTTATGAGGTTGTTTGATGAGTTCTTGGACATTTTGGAAAGCTTGGAATGTGTAATACAATCCATCTTTGAAATGCAAATTGAAATTCCAAGTGGAAGTGTATGGAAAATGGCCTTGAAGTTGGGTAGAAAACCTTGCCAAAATAGGTTAAAATTTCACTAAGTTAAGAATGGTTTAGTACCCTTATTCCAAAAATTGTAACTTGAGACACAAGCCTTATTTGGGAAAACTTTGTGAATCAAAGTTGTAGATTATGCAACAAGCTACAACTTTCATGTTTTGACTTTTGTTTGAATCCAAATGAATCTTGGTGAGAAAGTGGGGCAAAGTTGGGAAAAAATTAGGGTTTTTCATAACTTAGAAAAATTCTAAGTTATGAAAGATTCTCATTTCTAACCCTAATTTTCATTTTTTGATTTATTGGTGAACAAGTTTCATGATTTGGCATGTTTTGATGAAAAATGAATCTTGACTCTTGATTTTGACCAAAAAGTCAAAGTTTGACTTTTCAGTATACAGTCAAAATTGATCAATTGACTGGGAAATTCAACTGTCAATCTTGTGTACTTGGGATCTTCTGAACTTGTTGAGCATGTCAAGATAATTCCATGGGGTTCTTGAGTCCATATGTGAGCTTGGTTTGCCTTTGGCTAGGTCAAACAGTCAAAAATTGCCTTTGTACAGTCAAAACCCTAAAAATGACCATTTTGCCCTTCTGGTGATCTGATCAAATTTCTTGTGGAATTGTGATCCAAACTTGATCAAATGGTCCATGTGAGTTCATAATGTTGATGTGGGTCAATTTTCATGAGATTTGACTGTCAATTGGCCACAGTTGCCCTTTTTCCCCAATAC
Source organism: Vicia faba (assembly GCA_948472305.1). Lineage (NCBI taxonomy): Eukaryota > Viridiplantae > Streptophyta > Magnoliopsida > Fabales > Fabaceae > Vicia > Vicia faba. The sequence goes on along the minus strand of OX451735.1, from coordinate 156,059,306 downwards.
AGTTGATTTCTAGGTCAATTGTCCAATTGACTGGGCAAAACTTGGAATCAAGACTTGAAACTTGATATGGATAAACTTGGGAGTCCAATATGAAGCAAGAAAGTCATCTCAGGCATTTTAGGTCAAAATATCTTTGTGCAAACACAAACCCTAATTTGGGTCAACAGTGCAAGGAGAAGTCTTGAGCAGATGAAACCCTAACTGGATCTTGATCTTCAGGGACTTGGTAATGAGAAATCAATGAGAAATGGGAGGGAAAATTTTGGGGTACAACAGTTGCCCCTGTTCAATCTTCTTGAACCTGAAGAGTTAGATTGGCAAGTTTGCCTTTCGTGACTCGAGGGTAAAAGGAGATTGGACACTAGAGTGCCCTTAAATTTGCACTCGTCAAAGCAATGGATGCGGGAATGGGCTTAGAGATGCCATTTGGATATGGGCTTAAAGATGCCATCTGGAAGGGTGACAGAAATCTTGTCGGGGATGGGCTTAAAGATGCCATCTGGAATGAGTATCAAGAAGGTGTCCATGCTTGCGACCATCTCTGAACTGGGGGTCTGAATAAGCAATAGATTGACATCCGTTGTTGGGAGGAATCCGTAAGATGTTTTCAAAATATCTCGAGAAGAAACTGAACAAGTGATAGGTTAACATCCGTTACTTGGAGAACCTGTAAACTGTTTTCAGAAATCTTGAAGTTGAATAAGCAATAGAGCAGCATCCGTTATTGGGAAGCGTCCGTAAACTGTTTTCAAAGGTTGCATCTGAACAAGTGATAGATTAACATCCGTTGTTGGGAAGAATCCATAAACTGTTTTCAGAAGTCTTGAGAAGAAACTGAACAAGTGATAGGTCAACATCCGTTACTTGGAGAACCCGTGAACTGTTTTCAGGAATCTTGAAGTTGAATAAGCAATAGAGCAGCATCTGTTGTTGGGAAGCGTCCGTGAACTGTTTTCAAAGGTTGCATCTGAACAAGTGATAGATTAACATCCGTTGTTGGGAAGAATCCATAGATTGTTTTCAGAAGTCTTGAGAAGAAACTGAACAAGTGATAGGTCAACATCCGTTACTTGGAGAACCCGTGAACTGTTTTCAGGAATCTTGAATTTGGAGGAGGAACCGGTGTAGGGTTCCCTGATGATGAGCTCGTGTAAAACTGCATCTGGATGAATCTGGAATAAGCATTAGAATGTTGTCGTGTCTGGGTCACATCTGAACTATTCCTGGAAAGAATCTCGGAAGATAATGATTTTAGTCTTTCGACTGATCTTACCTGAAAAGGTAAAGAGTTAGTTATATGCAATGTTATGATGCATGACACAATGTATGCTATATGATATGAATGTAAATGAATGCGTATGTAAGCTGGAGAGTTGTCTTGCAACGGATAGATGAATCCGAAATGGCTGAAGGTGACAGTATCTCGACTGCTGTCGGGAAGAATAATTCCTGGTTATTGCTGGGGAATGAAGAGCTTGGGTTGTATACCAATATTCCAGGGAATTCCTGATGACTTCTACTGGGGAGTTCCAATCTCATAGACTCATGCTGGGGAGGTAAGACTGAGAATCTTCAGCTTGGAGGGAAGTATCTCTGGCGACTTCACTGGGGAACTCAAGATTTGCTCTCCCGAAATTCTGTGGGGAGAAGGTTTACTAGTCTGGCTCCACTGGGGATACTGAAACTTAAACTCTGAGGGGAATCGAATCCTGGAGGATTCTCTGGCCAGGGATGTACAAAGACAACCTCCTCTGGGGATTGTATTGATAAGTTATGTTGGGGGACTCTGATGAACTCCGCTGGGGATAGGAAGAATCTTGCCGAGTGCGATCTTCCGTGGCAAGAATCTGAGGATAACCCAGTTATAAGCCCTTGTGAGGAATAACTTTGAGTAAAACTCGGGAGAGACGTCCGTACTCTGCAAGGGACAAGCTTCCAGGATCTACTGGGGATCAGCTTCAGGGTTTGCTGGGATATGGATTCCAAATCTCCTGGGGGTTTCCTTTGAAAGGGTATCAAGATATCCAACTGCACCTTTGACCTATCAGTAATCCTCTTTCTTGACTCATAAGGAAATGATTATGTTCAAATGCATATGCCTATTTAACAAAACATTGGACGTTTCTCAAAATAAAACAAATAGTGCAAGAGAAAAAGTGAAAGGATATGACACAAATTTCTGGGAAAAGTATTTGTATTGACTTTTTATGAGTATATTTGTACAAAGGAGACAATCATCCTAGTAAGAGGATTATGTCGTAAATATTTGAAAAATTTATACAAAAATAAGATGGCTATGTGAAATAATTCCATGGGATTCCATTCCGCTATAGCTTTCACAACTCTGAATATCTGTCCTTTCAATGCTTCGTTTGCCGATGACTGAATTGATCAGAAGCCTGGGACCGGTTGATGAAGAGATTGTCTTTGAAGTGATCCGACGAGACATAGTCATACGCTTTAATTCCCTAACTTTTTCCTGAATCGCCCTTTCGGGTTTTCGATCCACCGGGAAACCCCTTTTTGCCCAAGCCGCCCTTTCGGGTTTTCAACTTGCCGGGTGTACAAATTTTTTTTCATTTTTTATCCCTAATTTTTGCCTGAACCGCCCTTTCGGGTTTTCGGTTCACCGGGATGCCCATTTTTGCCCAAGCCGCCCTTTCGGGTTTTCGACTTGTCGGGTTATTTTATGCGTAGTATCTTTTGACTATGTCCGCATTCGCAGGGTGCAGCAAATCGTCGCCGTCCATGGTGGTCAGAATCATTGCCCCACCAGAAAAATGCTCTTGATCACAAATGGTCCTTCATATGTAGGAGTCCATTTTCCCCTGGGATCACTTTGCGGTAAGATAATCCGCTTGATTACAAGATCTCCGACTTGATACACTCGACGTCTGACTTTCTTATTGAAGGCCTTGATCATCCGCTTTTGATACGTCTGACCACGGCATATAGCAGCAAGTCGCTTTTCGTCGATCAGATTGAGTTGATCAAGTCGGGTCTGCATCCAATCATCTTCATTCAAACCTGCATCCTTCATAATCCTTAGAGAAGGAATCTGGACCTCCATAGGCAGGACAGCTTCCATGCCATATACCAAAGAAAATGGGGTTGCCCCTGTTGAAGTACGTGCTGTCGTACGATATCCATGCAGAGCGAACGGTAACATCTCATGCCAGTCTTTGTAAGTGACTGTCATTTTCTGAATGATCTTCTTAATGTTTTTGTTCGCAGCTTCAACAACACCGTTCATCTTCGGCCGATAGGGAGATGAATTGTGATGATAAATCTTGAACTGTTCGCACAATGCGGTGATCATCGTGTTATTCAGATTCGTACCGTTGTCTGTGATGATCCTGTCTGGAACACCATACCGACATATAAGATTTTGCTTGATAAAGCGGGCAACCACATTTTTAGTAACAGAGGCGAAGGAAGCTGCTTCGACCCATTTGGTGAAATAGTCAATGGCAACCAGGATGAAACAATGTCCGTTGGAAGCCGTGGGCTTGATCTCTCCAATCATGTCAATGCCCCACATTGCAAATGGCCAAGGAGCAGTCAGAACGTTGAGAGGAACCGGAGGGATGTGAACTTTGTCAGCGTAAACCTGACATTTGTGGCAAGTACGGGCATGTTGATGGCAGTCAGCTTCCATGTTAGACCAGTAATAGCCTGCCCTTAGGATCTTCTTAGCCATTGTATGCCCGCTCAAGTGAGTGCCAAATGGGCCGCTGTGTATATCGGTCATAATCAACTCTGCTTCAGCTTTGTCTACGCATCAAAGTAATACACAATCATGGCTTCGTTTGTAAAGGATGTCGTTGCTCAGGAAGAACTTAGCAGCAAATTTCCTTAAGAACTTCTTGTCATTTACGGAAGCTCCTTCGGGATAATCTCTAGTCTCGAGATACCTTTTGATTTCATGAAACCAAGGTTGTTCCACTACTTCTTCGGTATTAATCTCGTGACAATGCGCAGGTTCATCCATTCGCTCGATGGTGATTTGGGGAGCCTCGTTATCCCAGTTGAGTTTAAACATGGAGGACATTGTGGCTAGAGCATCTGCTAGCTGATTCTCTTCTCGCGGGAAATGCTCGAAGGTAATTTGCTCGAAGTGAGGCAACAATGTCAGGACATGTTCTTTGTATGGGATAAGATTAGGATGCTTGGTATCCCACTCTCCTTTGATTTGACTGATGACCAAAGGCGAGTCCCCAAATACGATCAAATATTTGATCCCCAAGTCTATAGCAGCCTTGAGACCAAAGATGCAGGCTTCATACTCAGCCATGTTGTTTGTGCAGCTGAAGCAAAGTCGGGCCGTGAAAGGTGTGTGACAACCTTCCGGAGAAATGAGTATCGCGCCGATACCGTTTCCAAGTGCATTTGAAGCACCATCAAAGTACAGGGTCCATCGGGATCCCTTTTCGGGTCCGTCATACGGTCCGTTCCATTCGATGTTGTCCAAATTCATGATGTCCTCGTCTGGGAAGTCAAATCTCATGGGTTGATAGTCTTCGATAGCTTGATGAGCCAGATGGTCAGCTAGTACACTCCCCTTGATAGCTTTTTGGGTGGTGTACTGGATGTCATACTCTGTTAGGATCATTTGCCATCTAGCTATCCTTCCAGATAAAGCGGGCTTTTCGAAGATATACTAGATAGGATCCATTTTGGAAATCAGCAGGGTAGTATGAGTCAACATATACTGCCTTAGTCGGCGAGCAGCCCATACCAAAGCGCAACAAGTTTTCTCGAGCAGTGAGTAGCGAGTCTCACAGTCGGTAAACTTTTTACTAAGGTAATAAATAGCATGCTCTTTTCGACCACACTCGTCATGCTGGCCCAAAACACACCCCATTGAGTTATCCAAGACAGTCAAATACATGATCAATGGTCTTCCTTCGAAGGGTGGCATCAGAATAGGAGGTTCTAGCAAATACTTCTTGATTTTATCAAAAGCAGCTTGGCAATCGTCATTCCATTCGACTACCTGATCTTTCTTCAAGAGTTTGAAAATTGGCTCACAGGTAGAAGTCAGATGCGAGATGAATCTGGCAATGTAGTTCAAGCGCCCCAAGAATCCTCTTACCTCCTTTTCAGTACGGGGAGCAGGCATCTCTTGTATTGCTTTTACTTTTGCTGGATCGACTTCAATGCCTTTGTTGCTTACAATGAATCCCAGGAGTTTACCAGACCTAACTCCAAAAGTGCATTTACTTGGATTCAGCCTGAGTTTGTATTCTTTCAACCTGGCAAACAGCTTCTCCAGATGTTCAAGGTGCTCTTCCTCTGTTTGCGACTGAGTTATCATATCGTCTACGTAAACTTCAATCTCATGATGTATCATATCATGAAACAAAGCTACCATGGCGCGTTGATAAGTTGCCCCAGCGTTCTTCAGCCCGAACGGCATCACCTTGTAACAGAAAGTGCCCCATTGTGTGACAAAAGTTGTTTTCTCCATATCCTCGGGGGCCATTTTGATTTGATTGTAGCCCGAGAATCCATCCATGAAGGAAAACACTTTATGCTAAGCTGTATTGTCGATCAAAATGTCAATGTGAGGTAGCGGAAAATCATCTTTGGGGCTGGCCCTATTCAAATCCCGGTAGTCCACACACATCCTGACTTTGCCATCTTTCTTAGGTACTGGCACGATGTTAGCGACCCATTGAGGATAGGACGTAACAGCCAGAAAGCCAGCGTCGAATTGCTTCATCACTTCTGCTTTGATCTTTTCAGACATGTCAGGCCTCATTCGGCGAACTTTTTGCTTGATCGGTGGACAATCCTCTCTTGTGGGGAGACGGTGAACCACGATGTCTGTGTCTAAACCCGGCATATCTTCATAAGACCAAGCGAAGATCTCAACATACTCGTTCAACAACTGTATCAGGCGTTCCTTGACACTCGGTTCCAGGTTGGCACTCACTTGCACCTCCTTCCGGTCTTCCTCGGTTCCCAACTTTACAGTTTCTAATGGCTCTTCATGTGGTAGGATGGCCCTTTCCTCTTACTGCAGAAGTCTGGCTAGTTCCCCTGGTACTTCACAACCTTCGTCATCTTCATACTCGGCTAGATTGACCAGATCTTCAGAGTTATTGAAAGATACAGCAGAACAGTCACCCATGGAATCCGGAGTGGATGGGTACCTGCATTGGTGAGTGTGGGTGTGTGTAAGGGATAGCCATCCTTAAACAAAAATGCAAAAGGAAAGAAAACGAACACAAGCAGTTTATCAAATGAAAAACGTCCAATGAATCATTAAACATGGCATATGGATATGAAAAATAATCAAACCCTTACAGGTGGACCTAGATGCCCCGGGCAAGGCATGAGGTGAAAAGGTAGTGTACGGATTGTTTGAAAATAAATATTACAGACCAAATAGGAAATGTTTGATAGATAAATTACTGATGAATAAAAGTGATGGGGACAAAGTCTTTTGCCTCCCAGTTGCTCAACCCTCCTTTGACAGTCGGATAAATCCACTCTTCGATGTTGCTCTCTTTGTCTTCATCCTCCAAAGCGTTGATTCCGTAGGGAGAAATTTTGACTGACGCCCTTTCAATCTTTGACCGGCGCATAGCTTTCTGGCCAGCGGCTGTGAACCCTAATCCAAATTTTTCTGTCTTATGTGGAATGTCAGGTAACTGCCCCCATGCTGAATTCTTCCCTTCCTTTATTACGGCCTTTGCGTCCTCCAGAGATGCCATCCTGGCCATCTGCCTCGGTGTCTCAGCTGCCAACTTCGCTACTGCTATTTCAGGAAGGACTTCTTCGAAATGTTGAAACAGCGTCTCAATGAATTCCCCTTCAACCTCCACATATCGGAAAGAGTTTAAGTGGCTAATCATGTACTCCTCCTCACCATGGACAGTAATGATCTTGAAGTGGTGAAAAACACAAGAAGGGGGGGTTGAATTGTAAAACTGAAATCTAAAGCAATGAACAAGATATTTTTATCCTGGTTCGTTTGATCTCAAACTACTCCAGTCCACCCGTCAAGGTGATTTCGCCTCTCTCCAACGAGGTCTTAATCCACTATATTCAACTGAATATTACAGACTGCTTTAACAACTGCTAAAGCCTTCTTGATCCAAACCACAACCCGGTTTGTCAAGGTAACACTTTCTTACAAAGAGATAAAACTAAGTGTGTGGATGTTTTCTACAAAACTGTATCACAACTGTGATGTATACACAAATTGAAGCTTAGAAACTAGATTGCTAAACAATGATAGAATATCAGAATGAGTGGTTTAGCAAAACTGAGAGAAAGAAGATTATGATTAGCTTTTGTGCGTGTAGAGATTTGGAGAGCATTAGCCATTTCAATCTTCAAAGTCTTGTTTATATAGCACTGAGATGATGAACGTTGGATGCAATATTCTTGATTCAATGCTAATAACAAGCTTTCCTTATTGAGCAGATCTTGTCTGGAATGAGGCCGTTGGAATTAATTTGCTTTCAATGCACAGTACCGTTGCTTACTTAATGCAAGTTCTGGCTTGGCTCATTCTGACTCTGCTTCATTGCTGATGAACTGTTGTTTCTTTATCAGAGTGTTTAGCGCAGTCTTGTTCATCAGGCTTCAGCATGTACGTGAGTTGATCATCTGATTTTGACATTCTGATATGGCAACTTCTGATGCTGGTGTCTGAAATCAAGTTCTGATGCTGAATAGATGTGATCTTGCTTATATCAATCAGAGTATCTGCAAGTCAGAACATAATAATTTTAGGCAGCAGATAGTTCATACATGAAACATATAAATATTATATCTTTTCACTTTGTTATCATCAAAACTTAAATATAGGGCAGTAGATTCAAACTTTGTTCTAACAATCTCCCCCTTTTTGATGATGACAAAAACTAGATATTTTAAATGAAAATAACGTGAAAAGGTATCTGGAATATGTATCAGAATAAGAAGTAAAAGGATAAGGAGTAAAGAAATTTCAGAGTTGAGAGATACTCCCCCTGAGTTTATTACTTCCCTTTGATTACACGTGTTCTTCAAGATCAGATCTTTTTGCCTTTCTTTGAACATCAGAGTATCAGAGTCTTTGACTTATCAGAAGCTTTATGTCATAGCAGAGCTTCAGAGCTTTTCTTGTCAGAGCTTTGCTTTGGATCAGAATATCAGAGCGGATCAGAACTTCATAGTGATCAGAGCTTCTAGTCTTCAGAGTGTCCAGGAGCTTCCTTGTACCTGTAGACTTTAAGCAAAACAGAAAAACATTTTCAAGTAATAGAGTTAGAATGTTTGAGAATTTCTGTCTAGTTAGCCGTTATTGATTAAAATATCATTCTTGTTCTCCCCCTTTTTGTCAGCAATCAAAAAGTGTAGGTGATGTGCTTAAAACAATTAAGATCAGAAAAACTAATCATATTGAGAGAGTTCAGAATCAAAACAAGAAAATATTACAAAACATATTCAAACAGTACATCAGAAAATCAAGGAAAACATGAAAAAGGACATGAATGAAAAAAGAGACTAAGGTTGAGGAGGCAAGCGTGTGAACAGGTTCTCCAGCATGGCTTGGATCTTTTCAGCAGTCTCATTCTGCTTGTGCGCCATGCTGACAACAGTGTCAATCTTGCTATCCTGCACATCCATTCTCTCTTTCATCTTCTGATCGCTTTCATCCATCCGCTGCTGCAGACGCATGTCATTCAGCCTTAGTTCTTCCAGAGTCTGCCTGTCCAAGGCAGCTTGAGAAGCATCAGAAGCAGGAGGCTTCTGAGAACTTTCAGCAACATCCTCTGCTTGACTTTCTTCAGCTTGAATGGTCTTGTCTTCTTTTGATTGCACCTTTGCAGCTTGCTGTTTCTCAGACCACGGTTCACTGTCCAGAGGGAGCACGTCCTCTTTCAGAAGCTGACTTCCAACTTCATTCAGAAGCTTGCTGAAATTTTGTTGTGCCTGCTCATAGTTGATATCCTGCAACTTGAGGGCTTCAGCACGTACCCAAAGTCTGAATTGTGACCAGAGCTGATCAGAAGCAGCTGGGTCAATCATTCCAGGACAGACTTGCTTCAAGGAAGCAATCCATTGCATCACACCTGTTTCAAAATTCATAATACCAGAGCCAACATCTGGTTGTTTTGGTTTTGGGATGGCAATTTTGTGTTTCAGATCAGCAAGACGGTCAAGACTGGTTAAGTCTATGAAAGTCCTGCTGGGGTTTTCGGAGGTTTTCTGAGCAGCTGTTTGTTTTGGAGATGGAGTATCAGTATCAGAAATTATGATTGGACTGGGTGGTGTTTTGGGAGTATTTGGTGGTGTAGATTCTGGTGAGGATGGTAACTGGGGCATGATAACAGTTGTTCCACATGGCAGCTGGATTGCCAGAGGTGATGGTTGAGGTGAATGAGGTTCAGATGGTTGAGGAGAAGGAGTTTCAGAGTGATGAAACTCTGTTTGAGGTGATGGTGGATTAATTTCTGGTTGGGGAGAGGGAGACGGAATTTCTGATTGTTCAGGGATAAGGGGTTCTTCTGGAATTGATGAGAGTGGTTGTTGTTGTTCTGGTTCTTCAGCAGATTGCTGTTGTTCTGGTTGTGGAGGAGGAACAGTTTGTGGTTCAGAGATTGGTTGATCAGAGGTGTGTTGATCAATGTCAGACAGCACTTGGTCAATTGCTGATGTTGTTGAGATTGTTGGTTGTTTGGGATGTTTGGTTCTAGGTCTTCTGAGTTTTAATGCCTCAGAAGGGTCCTCTTCTTGTACAGTTTCATCTATGGTAGGGATGGGGATTGAGATTCTATGAGAGGTTTGAGGAGGAATAGATGATGGAATAGTAGAAGAATTTAAAACAGGGGCAGCAGATGAATTACCTATTTTCCTGGGTGTCTGCTGGGATGATCCTTCTGATGGTGCCTTCCTCTTCTTCGTCTTCTTCAGAGTCACTTCTGGTTGAGGTTGATGTAGATCTTTGATATTCAGATTTGGATCTGTACCATCTGCCTTGCACGCATCCAAGTACCTGAGAATCACCTCTGGTTTGGATTCAATTTCAGAAAATAACGGAAAGTCACTCAGAGGCACTCTTCTGCTGGAGATATCAGCAATAGGAGTAGCTCTGGGTTCCTTCTGAATACCTTTCCCACTTCTGAGCCTTAACTTCTTCAGTTAGGTCAAAATCGTTCTCCTTCAAGCTTTCAAAATCAATGATTAATTCAGAAAGCACTTCAAGATTCTTCACAGGAGTGAGGAGAGTTCTGAATGGCACTTGATATTGCTCAGATGATGCTTTCTTCTGAGGACCTGCAGAAGCGCTGCTGGAGGTTGCCATGTTCACACTAAAAGGGTTTTGAGAATGAACTGAGGAAAATAGGTTGCAAGAGATAAACACAGAAATATGCAGAAAATGCTTGAGTATTAGTGAGAAAACGTAAAGAATGAGAATGAGAGATTAATGTGCTTAAATAGAGTTTTCAAAACTGTTTGAAAAGATAAACGTTTTTTTTTAAGAGAGAGAAAAATCATGATTGCATTTTAAAAGCATGATTACTTTTCATTAAATGCTTGCTGATTTTGGGGGATTTGAGAAAGATACTTAAAAATGGTTACCAGACATGTGTCTCAATGCACCCAATCAGCGCTTTGCCTTCTCAGAAGCGTGCACGCGTTCTGCTTCAGAGATATGCTGATGATTGGATGACACTTGTTTGATATAGTGATCAGCACGTCTGTCTTGAGCTTAGACTCTCAGATCTTTAGACTTGCATCTGATACAATCTGCATGTTCTATCTTTCTGAAAGGAGATTGATCAGAAGTTCACAGTAAAACAATTACATTCTGAAGGTAAATATATGGAATTAAAACATTTTCACTCTGGACACACTTTCATGCTGAGATGTTTCAGAATGAAATTAAACCTATCTTCTGAAAGGGGTTTAGTAAAGATATCATCCCATTGATGGTCTGTATCTATAAATTTTAAGTTCAAAATACCTTTCTGAATATAGTCCCTAATGAAGTGATGTTTTATTTCTATATGCTTAGTTCTAGAATGTAAAATGGGATTCTTACTTAAGCAAATAGCAGAAGTATTATCACAAAGTATAGGAATGTTACTCTCAAAAATCTGGAAGTCTTCAAGCTGACTTTTCATCCAGAGCATTTGTGTGCTACATCCTGCTGCTTCTATGTACTCAGCTTTTGCTGTTGACAGAGCAATTGTTGATTGCCTTTTGTTGGACCAAGAGATCAGATTTTCTCCCAGAAACTGGCAGCTTCCAGAAGTACTTTTACGTTCCACTCGGTCTCCAGCAAAATCAGCATCACAGTAGCCTACTAAGCTGTAATCACTAGATTTTCTATAAAACAAACCCAGATTAGTAGTACCTTTCAGATATTTGAAAATTCGCTTAACAGCTGTTACGTGAGATTCTCTAGGATCTGATTGGAATCTAGCACAGATACAAACACTGAATAATATGTCAGGTCTTGAAGCAGTCAGATAGAGGAGAGAACCAATCATACCTCTGTAGACTTTCTATTCTACATTTTTGCTCACCTCTTCTCTTTCCAGAATGCACGTGGGATGCATTGGAATCTTTGATGGCTTACATTCTGAGAGGTCAAATTTCTTCAGAAGATCTCTGATGTATTTGCTCTGATGAATGTAAGTTCCTTCTGGAGTTTGATTGATCTGAATTCCTAGAAAGAATTTCAATTCCCCCATGAGGCTCATCTCAAATTCTGCCTGCATACACTTAGCAAATTTTCTTCCAAGAGAAGGATTAGTAGAACCAAAAATAATATCATCAACATAAATTTGACAAACTAAGATGTCACTATTAACTGATTTACAGAATAGAGTAGTGTCCACCTTCCCTCTGGTGAATTCATTTTCCAGCAGAAAGTTACTTAGCCTTTCAAACCAAGCTCTGGGAGCTTGTTTCAGACCATACAGTGACTTCTTTAGTTTGAAAACATGTTCTGGATGTTTTGTATTTTCAAAACCTGGGGGTTGGTGTACATACACTTCTTCTTCTATATAACCATTTAAGAATGCACTTTTGACATCCATCTGATACAGAGTGATGCCTCTATTAACAGCAAATGAAATTAAAAGTCTGATAGATTCTAACCTGGCGACTGGGGCAAAGGTTTCTGTATAGTCTATCCCCTCTTGCTGACTATAACCTTGTGCAACCAGTCGTGCCTTGTTTCTGATGACTTCACCTTGTTCATTTAGCTTGTTTCTGAACACCCATCTTGTTCCAATGACGTTGAATCCTTTTGGTCTGGGAACGAGATCCCATACGTCGTTTCTGGTGAATTGATTCAGCTCTTCTTGCATTGCCAGAATCCAGTCATTATCCAGAAGTGCTTCATCAATAGAAGAGGGTTCAATCAGAGACACAAGTCCCATAAGTGTTTCTTCAGAGTTTCTGAAGCTTGCTCTTGTTCTGATTGGATCTTCCTTTCTTCCTAGGATAGTCTCTTCTGGGTGATCCAAGCTGCTTCTGGGTAATCTCTTCTGAGGTTGATCAGCAGCTGTTGTAGGATTGCTAGCAGTGCTCCTTTTAGACGTTGAAGGAATGTCTGTGTTGAGAGCTTCTGATGACTTGTCTTCAGAACCTGCAAATTCAATTTCTATACCTGCAAAAACTTCATTCTGCTTTGACTTTTCAGAGTCAAGCTTATCATCAAAACGAACACTGATTGATTCTTCCACAATCTGTGTTTCTGTATTGTATACTCTGTACCCTCTTGAGCGTTCAGAGTATCCTAACATAATACACTTCTGTGCTTTAGAGTCAAACTTGTTCAAATAATTCTTTGTATTTAATATAAAGCAAGTACATCCAAATGGATGAAAATATGAAATGTTGGGCTTTCTGTTCTTCCACAATTCATATGGAGTCTTTTCCAGAATAGGTCTTATTGAGATTCTATTCTGAATGTAGCACGCTGTGTTTATTGCCTCTGCCCATAAAGTCTTAGCAACGTTTGTCTCATTGATCATGGTTCTGGCCATTTCTTGCAATGTTCTGTTCTTTCGTTCTACAACTCCATTTTGTTGGGGAGTTCTAGGACAAGAGAAATCATGCAGAATGCCTCTGTCATTAAAGAATGACTCAAAATCTTTGTTTTCAAATTCTCCACCATGATCACTTCTGACTTTAACGATTTTAAGATCCTTTTCATTCTGAACTTGGTTACAGAAGGTAACAAACACAGAGTGTGTCTCGTCCTTGTGTCTTAAGAACTTTACCCATGTCCATCTGCTATAGTCATCTACGATTACTAACCCATACTTCTTACCACTGACTGAAGCAGTTTTAACTGGTCCAAATAAGTCAATGTGCAGAAGTTCTAATGGCTTAGAGGTAGAAACAACATTTGTGGATTTAAAAGAAGGTTTTGCAAATTTGCCTTTCTGACATGCTTCACACATAGCATCTGAATTGAACTTCAAATTGGGAAGTCCTCTGACCAGATTGAGTTTGTTAATCTGAGATATTCTTCTCATACTAACATGTCCCAATCTTCTGTGCCAGATCCACTGCTCGTTGTTAACAGACATAAGACATTTTACATTCTGACTCTTTAGTTCAGAAAGTTTGATTTTGTAAATGTTGTTTTTCCTCTTACCATTAAACAGGATAGTCCCATCTTTCTGACTAACAGCTTTACATGATTTTTGATTAAAGATTATATCATAACCGTTATCACTTAATTGACTTATGGATAACAGATTATGCATCAATCCATCTACTAGCAGAACATTATTAATAGAGGGAAGATTTCCATTACCTACAGTTCCATAGCCAATTATCTTTCCCCTCTGATTACCTCCAAAGCCAACGTGGCCTCCAGGCTTAAGTTCCAGGCTTTGGAACATATGCCTTCTTCCCGTCATGTGTCGTGAGCAGCCAGAGTCCAGGTACCATGACTGGTGTTTCTGACTTGCTGCTAAAGATATCTGCAACATGTATTATTTTATCCTTAGGTACCCAGATTTTCTTGGGTCCTGATTTGTTAGTTTTACCAAAACTCTGGTTGAATTTTGGTTTCACAGAGTGCTTACTGCTAGTGTATTTGATATCATGTGTGTGACCATATACAAAATGTGAATTCAGAGGAGTGTGTTTAATGGTTAAGTCCATGACATTCTTTGGTGTAGGAACCTTACCTTGGTATCCTATTCCTTTCCTGTCGTTTCTGCTAACTCCATAGATCATTGAAGCCATTCTGCTTCTATCTATGCTTTTAGCTAGAAACTTCTGGAAACTGTGATCATACTCCTTGATGATCTCATCAGCGTTGCTGGGAGTTTCAGAAATTGGTTCCTTCTGAGAGTTTTTTAAAGTGTTTTCTAATTTTGAAATCTTATTTCTCAGCTCAGAATTTTCCAATTTGAGACTCTCAGTCTTATTAGAGTCAGATTCAAGATTCCTTTTCAGGTCTCTGAATTTAGCTCTAATTTGCTGATAACGTTCCAGAATCTCATTAAGGCTTTCAGCAAGTTCAGCCTTTGTAAAGTTAACAGCAAAGTTAGGAAATACCTCTTCAGTGTGTGATTCTGAGTCTGATTCAGAAGCTTCACTATCTTCTGAAATGTTAGCCATGAGAGCTATGTTTGCCCTTTCATCATCTGATTCTGAGTCAGCTTCAGACGAGTCAGAGTCATCCCATGTAGCCATGAGACTTTTCTTCTTCTCTCTTCCAAACTTCTTTTTGGGCTTTTCCCTCTGAAGCTTTGGGCAGTCACTCTTATAGTGTCCTTGCTCATTGCACTCATAGAAGATGATGTCTTTGGTGTTTGGCTTTTTGCTACTGGAGGAGCCTTCAGATCTTCTGTATCCAGAGGAAGAATCTGTCCTTCTGTATCTGGAAGAAGACTCGTTCTGATCAGATCTTCTGGGATTCCTGAACTTCCTTTGTCTTTGCTTCCACAGTTGATTTACTCTTCTGGAGAGAAGGGAGAGTTCGTCTTCTTCTGATGAGGATCCATCAGATGTTTCTTCAACTGCCTGCAAAACTTTAGACTCAAATTTTCTGTTAGATTTTAATGCTAAAGGCTTACCTTGCTTCTGAGGCTCATCAGCTTCTAGCTCTATCTCATGACTTCTGAGGGAGCTGATAAGTTCCTCCAGAGTGATTTTGTTGAGATCTTTAGCTAGCTTCAGAGCTGTAACCATAGGTCTCCACTGCTTGGGTAAACTTCTGATGATTTTCTTGACATGGTCAGCAGTAGAGTATCCTTTGTCCAGAACTTTGAGACCAGCTACCAGAATCTGGAATCTAGAGAACATGGTTTCGATGGATTCAGATTCTTCCATTTTGAACGCCTCATACTTCTGAATGAGTGCCAGAGCTTTTGTTTCTTTGACCTGAACGTTGCCCTCATGCGTCATTCTGAGTGAGTCAAAAATATTCTTTGATGTGTCTCTGTTGGAGATCTTTTCATACTCAGTATAGGAGATGGCGCTGAGGAGGATGGTTCTGGCCTTGTGGTGATTCTTGAAGTCACGCTTTTGTTGGTCAGACATTGTTTTTCTATCAATATTCTGACCACTTGCATTCACAGGGTGCGTGTATCCATCTGTCACCATATCCCACAGATCAGCATCATGTGCCAGAAAGAAGCTTTCAATTCTGTCTTTCCAGTAATCAAAGTTTTCTCCATCAAATACTGGAGGTTTGCCACTGAATCTGTCTCTGTCCTCATTGTTGTCATTGCTGATGTGAGAATTGTTTCCTGCCATTGTGTTTTTCTGACGCTGGATCTTGTACTGACACGGTTAAGTGTTTTAGCTCAGAACCAAGCGCTCTGATGCCAATTGAAGTGGTGAAAAACACAAGAAGGGGGGGTTGAATTGTAAAACTGAAATCTAAAGCAATGAACAAGATATTTTTATCCTGGTTCGTTTGATCTCAAACTACTCCAGTCCACCCGTCAAGGTGATTTCGCCTCTCTCCAACGAGGTCTTAATCCACTATATTCAACTGAATATTACAGACTGCTTTAACAACTGCTAAAGCCTTCTTGATCCAAACCACAACCCGGTTTGTCAAGGTAACACTTTCTTACAAAGAGATAAAACTAAGTGTGTGGATGTTTTCTACAAAACTGTATCACAACTGTGATGTATACACAAATTGAAGCTTAGAAACTAGATTGCTAAACAATGATAGAATATCAGAATGAGTGGTTTAGCAAAACTGAGAGAAAGAAGATTATGATTAGCTTTTGTGCGTGTAGAGATTTGGAGAGCATTAGCCATTTCAATCTTCAAAGTCTTGTTTATATAGCACTGAGATGATGAACGTTGGATGCAATATTCTTGATTCAATGCTAATAACAAGCTTTCCTTATTGAGCAGATCTTGTCTGGAATGAGGCCGTTGGAATTAATTTGCTTTCAATGCACAGTACCGTTGCTTACTTAATGCAAGTTCTGGCTTGGCTCATTCTGACTCTGCTTCGCTGCTGATGAACTGTTGTTTCTTTATCAGAGTGTTTAGCGCAGTCTTGTTCATCAGGCTTCAGCATGTACGTGAGTTGATCATCTGATTTTGACATTCTGATATGGCAACTTCTGATGCTGGTGTCTGAAATCAAGTTCTGATGCTGAATAGATGTGATCTTGCTTATATCAATCAGAGTATCTACAAGTCAGAACATAATAATTTTAGGCAGCAGATAGTTCATACATGAAACATATAAATACTATATCTTTTCACTTTGTTATCATCAAAACTTAAATATAGGGTAGTAAATTCAAACTTTGTTCTAACAGATCTTTCCCTTGACAGGATACTTCAACATCTGATGTAAGGAGGAGGTGACTGCCCCAGCATGGTGTATCCAAGGCCTACCCAACAAGCAAGAGTATGATGGACGGATGTCCATCACATAGAAAGTAGATTTAAACACCTCAGTGCCTATCTTGATGGGAATTTCAACCTCTCCATGGACCATTCTCTTCGAACCATCGAAAGCTCTAACAACATAATCACTCGGCTTCAGTTCCAAACCTTCACAATCTAGTCGGTCCAAGGCCTTCTTAGGCAAAACATTCAGCGACGAACCGGTGTCCACCAAGACATGTGCGAGAGTGGTTCCTCGGCACTCGACTGAAATGTGCAAAGCATCATTGTGGTTTCTACCTTTAGGAGTTAGGTCGGCATCAGAAAAACCTAATCCATTGTCCGCAGTCAGGCTAGCCACGCAATTCTGAAATTGATCCGCAGAGGTTTCCTGGGGCACATGAGCTGCCTTCAGGAATTTTATCAGGGCTTTAGTGTGCGCTTCTGAGCAAAGTAGTAGTGCCAGCATGGAGATCTTTGAGGGGGTTTGCCCCAGTTGTTCTACCACATCGTAGTCACTCCTTTTGATTATCCTTAAAATCTCATCCATTTCCTTCCTGGAGGTTTCCGGGACGACCAAGGGCTGAGCCCTCATCCTGACGAGCTCCTCTTGGATTCCCTTACCTTTATCAGCGGCGGTAGGAGAGACGGTACTAGGAACAACAACATCCTCAATCAAAGGGGTTCTAGCAGAGAGTTTTATTGGTGCAGGGACAACCTTGTCAGCCGATGAGGGTCTAAAAATTTCTCTTGGAGGGGCAATCTCTGGAGAAAATATTCTCCCGCTCCGGGTGATTTTGCTCGTGCCGGCAATGTTACCAATGCTGGCTTCTTCATCATCCGAACTTTCTTTAGTTATTTCTATTTGCTTGATACCATGGTAGTAGACATCACCGCCATAGTTCCAAGGTATCGACTTCTCAGAAACATAGGGGACAGGCCCTGGCATTGTTATCTTTAAAGGAACAGATTTCGTAGCTGGTGTAATCTTAACAGGCTTTTTGATGGCCTTGGAAAGATTGGCGTGAATGGTTATGATTGAGACATCTTCAGTATGAACTGGAACAGCAGAAACTTTTTCAAACAAAATTTTTCGACTATCCATAAGGCCTTGGATGCCTTTCTTCAGTAGCGGATAATCAAACGGCAGAGAGTAACAACAATAGCAGTCTTCTTTACATCCCGGGAAGATCCCGGCCCTCAACAGATTCAACTTAATGGTTAGCAATGGAGTAGTCAGATCATTGACATCAGCAACATACACATATTCTTCAATGGCATTGACATTTCGGCCGTGCTTCGGCATGGGTGCAGATATCACATTAGGCTTCTCCGGGGCGTCAAACTCCACCTCCTTCGCCTCTATCAGGTCTTGGATCTTATGCTTGAGTGCCCAACAATCATTGGTGTCGTGTCCAACACTGTCAGAATGGTAGGCGCATTTAGCATTAGGATGATAATGCAGAGAGGACGTATTCACATTCTTCGGTGCCTCCTTGATGGTGGCGAGATTCAACTTCAATAGATGGGGAAGCACTTGCGCTGGAGTCATATTAATACGGGTGAATTGCCGTTGTGGCCGTTCCACCCGTTGCTGATTTGGTCTGGACTGGTTATAGCGAGGCTGCTCACTTGGAGTGTTTTGAATCATTACGGCCCCCACAGTTGGCCGACGCTCCGTCTTCCCTGCTCTTCTCTGAGAATATACCACAGTTGTTTCCTTCTTAAAAGGCTTCTTCTCAACACTTGCAGCAACACCCTTCTGAATCTTTCCTGACTTGATGCCGGCTTCTTTTCTCTCGCCTGTTAAGATCAAATCGGTAAACCCCGCGGAAGAGTTACCAATTAGATGATTGAAAAATGGCCCAGACAGGGTCCCAAGAAACATATCGACAAGTTCGCGGTCGGTTAAAGGAGGTTGCACCCTGCCAGCCAAATCCCTCCATTTTTGTGCATATTCTTTGAATCCCTCGCTTGTTCCTAGTGACATACCCTGAAGTTGGGTACGAGTAGGAGCAAGGTCAGAATTATACTGATATTGTTTGTAAAAAGCGGTGGCCAAGTCTTCCCAATTTCTGACGCTGGTTCCCTCTAGCTGATAAAACCACTCCAACTGAGCTCCAGAAAGGCTATCTTGGAAGAAATGAATCCAAAGATTCTTATCTGCCGTATAGGGTTGAATCTTTCTCACGTAGGACCTGAGATGCATTTTTGGGCAAGACAGCCCATCATACCTCACAAATACTGGCACTTTGAACTTTGGGGGAATCACAATCCCGGCAACCAAACCCAAGTCTTCAAAATCCAAACCCGGTACTCTTTGTAGCTCCATGGCGGCCAACCTATCTTCTAGCCCTTTGTATTTATCATCAGCTGGAGGGTATTGCTGATCAGAATAATCTTCATCCTCTTCGACCTCTTCCTCTTCCGCATCAGACTCGGAAGGTACCGCAGCCCCACCTCCTTTGCTGGTTCCTTCATCAGAGATAGGAGGAAATTCAAGCACTCTCCGAGCTTCTCCGTCAAATCTTCTCCCCAAAGTAGCCACCCCGAGTCTCTTTTTCTTCTTTTTCACTGGGTCTTTGTTCCCCAATTGAGTTTTGATATCCTCCTGACCCTTAGCCAAGGTCATCAGGAGTTGCTGGAACTGTGCATTCTAAGCTTGCAGGTCTTTGACTGTTTGCTCGAGATCCATCCTACTGAAATAAACAGCAGACAGATAAGGAAACCTGGAATGAGACCTGCTTATGCACATGATGAATGGTATGCTTATGTATGCAATGCATTCAAGGATTTAGGACATTCAAAATTGTTTCAGACAAAGAAGAACGCACGTCATATTAATAAGAAGAAATTTGTTAGTACATAAATGCCCCATGGGCCAAATATTACAAAATAACTTCTCAAGGCAAAAAGACATTGCGCATCCTTTTTGGTGCGATGTAGGTGTTGAGGGCCTCTTGCTCATGGAGTCGGAGGGTAAGCTCTAGAACCTTCTTCTCACTGGCGTAGAAGCTAGTTTCAAAAGTGTTCCGTTCCTCCTTGAGCTGAATCCAACTTTTCTGCATTTCCTCCCACGATGTAGGCATGTCTGGATGTAGGATGGTGTAGGGAACCTCTCCTTCATTGACGGGCTCTTTAATCACTGGGAGTACATGAGGATAAGGCATCATTAGGCTTTGGGCTCAGGCTCGTACCCACTTGAGATAGGGCTCAAGAGGGGTGGAGTTCTTGTGTCCCAGAGTCTTGCTATCAACCTTGTTGGGCCTCCCCCAAGCTCTGATGAATCTTTGGCGAAGTCCTTGCGCATCGTTGTCGAAGTCAAAAACTAGGTCAGGAATCAACATGTCATGAGGGCCATCCCTCCGTGCATATCCAAATTGCCTTAAAGCCAGGCAAGGGTTGTAGGTGATACCTCCTCTAATTCCAAGTAAAGGAACATTAGGAAATTCTCTACAACGATCGACGATGATGACATTTTCTCTGGACCGAGAACACCAATGCACATCAGAGTGAGTAAGAGTCATCAACCTTTGGGACCACCTTGAGCCTTGGTCATTCTTCAGGACAGATTGTGGAAGGTGCGAAATAAACCACCTTTCCAGGAGAGGAGTACAGCACATGAGAACACCCCTCTTTCTCATTGTTCGTGTGTAAAATGAGTGAAGAATGTCCCCAAGCAATGTTGGTATTGAATTTCTGGACAGGAAGATTTTGACGGCGTTGACATCTATCAATTGGTCAGAATTTGGGAATAAGACCAACCCATAGATAAGGAGTGCCACAATCTCTTCAAAGGCTTGAAGGTCCAATGAGTTCCAACATTCTTGTGCCTTCTCAAACAAGAATTTTGCTAAGAATCCTTTGACGCCGCTTCTGGTTTCCCAATGCCCCTTGATTTCGGATGGTTGTAGATGCAATGCTCGAGCAACATCTTCCAGCTTTGGTTCCTTTTCCGTACCATTGAAGGGTAGTTGATTAAGGATAGGGATTCTTAGGAGTTGAGAAAACTCCTCCAAAGTGGGTACCAACTAGTAATCAGGGAAAGTGAAACAGTGGTGAAGAGGGTCAAAGAACTGGAATAGCACTTTCATCATGTCTTCTTCAATGTTGGTGTTGACTAGGCTGAGCAGTCTACCATGTCTTTCACTGAAGGATGAGTTTTCCGGAATTCTTGAGGTGAGCTCCTTGAGTTGAGGAGAGATTCTCACAAGGTTGACTTGGATGGTATTTCTGCGAGGAATTTCCATGACCTACAGAACAAGAACAAAGATGAAGATCCAAACCCTTGAAATGGTTAGTGAATGCATATGATGTTTTATGATGTTTATGATGTATGCACAAAACATATGTACAAGCAAATCACACCAAACCCTAGTTTCAGGCTTGCATGGGTTTCATAGGTAAGTACCCTCTTGAGTGTAGTTGGCTTAAAAACCTGTCCTATAAATAGTAATCGGGTTCTAAGGAGCTCAATATCTTGGGATTGTTTTCATTGTTCATTGTTTTGGTTTAGCCACTTAACTAGCGACCAAAATATTCCAAGAAAACAACCCTCAATGAGTGTAGTATCGAGTATCTACCAACTTCGGACTGCACCAAAGCCGGTCATCTCACTACCCCTAATAAAAGGCCAAGATGGTCAAGTAAGGTTCTGGGTCATTAGTGCTTAGTGACATCACTCAGCGGCCCCGTACTCTCCTTGATTGAACTCAAGGGTTACCGGTACTCACAAATATGTCGCATTAATATAGCTATTGCTTCGGCCGTGTCGGTATACCCCGCACAGTTTCCACAACGTATTGCTATCTATGAATGTTTCCCAAAATCCGGGTGTAGGATTGCAAACCCAAACAAAAGAGCCAAGATATAAAGCAATCAAATCAAACAATCAGTCATGCAAGAGGGTGATCTAAGCCCTAAGGTTACTCCACTTTTAAAACTATCCCCAGCAGACTCGCCAGTTCTGTGATACGGTGGGAGAACTGACTATGGTTTTGCGTTTGTTTTCGCAAATGTTTCGGTTGAGCAAGAGTCGCCACCGACTTTTTATTTTATCCTAAGGAAAGGTTTAAAAAGCACAACAAAAACCTTTGAGATTTTTCTTGGGTTCGGGGAGTAGATTATAGAAAGGGAAGGTATTAGCACCCTTTCTATCCATGGTTATCCATGGGCTCTTAGGTACTTGCTTAGATCAACTTGCCTTGGTTTTCAATTGTTTGAAATGGTGCTTTGTGTGTGGTTTTTGAAAAGGTTTTGAAAAAGATGCCTTGTATAGGCTACCCTTGTAACAATTCTTTACTCGAATGTTTTACAAAAGGTGTTTTGTCTTTTTGAAAAGATGTTTCAAGGTTTTTTGAAAGTTTGTTTTGAAAGGTGTTTGTGAAATGTAGTTTGAAAATAGTCAAGTGTTTTCTTTTGCAAATGGACAAGTACTTAAGAGTTATCTACCCTAAAGTTCTCAAAGATTTTTGTTTATGTTTTTAATCCTTTTAACAATTTTGTTCCACCATTGCATTTGGTGGACAATCTTGTATTAGGAGATGAAAGGGACGGGTGCGGGTCATCGTTTAGACCATAATTGCAATAGTGTTAAATGTCTTTGGGCAATTTCTCTTTGAAAGGGACTTGATCATTTTAGGCAACTTTTCGAAAGCGTCATCGAGGGACTATGATCATTTGATTGTTTGTTTTTACCCAAAGAAACCTAACATGCAATATGGCCCATTTATTTGAAGGCAACAAAGTGGAATACCCTAGGGGTGCAAGTGTGATATGTGTTGTCCATATTTCATGCTTATTTATCTTGAAATTAGGTCAAGCTATTTTGTTCTTTTTATTTGCATACAAACCCTAATTCTAACATGGTATATTTAGAAAGCATTTAAAGTGCGAAAAGTAAAATTCCTACACTATTACATCACAATATGGGAAGGGGGGTACAAATGTTCAAATGGGGGGGTATTTAGACAAAGAAATTAAACCTAGCTATTACATCATTTTTTGGAACATTTACAAGTAATTAATTGCACAAATTAAATGGACAATAAAATAAAGATGCAATAATGCAAAAAAGAAGTTTTTATATGTATGAGAAAAAAGTATTATTTATGTTAAATAAATAAAAATAAAAAAGGTATTATTTTTGGAGTTTTTGTATTTTAAGGGTGAAACCCTAATTTTTATTAAGTAATATATTAACTATTTAATATGTATAATATTTAATAATTATATACAAAAATAAAATAAAATGGAGTATATTCATAAAAAAAAAGTATTTTCCATATCAAATATTAATAAAATGAAAATGTATGTATTTTAGTATTTTTGCCCTAAGGATATTAATATATATATATATATATATATATATATATATATATATATATATATATATATATATATATATATATATATATATATATATATATATATATATATATATATATATATATTTATTAAATAAATACTATATATATAAAAATAATAATATTTAATATTTATATAAAAAAAGTATATTTTGTATAAAATATTTTCAAAAGGGAAAATGTAATAAAATCAGAAAAGAAAGTACATTTGTATTATTTTTCCTATTTATTCTATATATATATATATATATATATATATATATATATATATATATATATATATATATATATATATATATATATATATATATATATATATATATATATATATATATATATATATATATATATATATATATATATATATATATATATATTTATTTATGTACAAATAACTTAAACTAAACAAATAAATGCCTATAAATTCAAAAATGGTGAGAAAAATATTTTTTATATTTTTAATATCATGAGAAAAAATAAATAAGTCAATCAAAAAAAGAAAAAGTCAAAAAGTCAAAGAAATAAGCAAAATGGGCTCAGGGGGTGCAGAAGCAAATGTATGGTGCAAAAAGAAAAGTCAACACAAGCCCAGCCCATGAAGACCTTTCTTCAACCTCCAGACTTCTGTTTGAACAAAAAACACGCGCCTCTTTCTTCCATTGCAAGGTCCTGATTCCTTGAGTTTTAGCAAAAACTTCCAACATCAAAACTGTTAAGCATCTTCTCACGAATTCACACATATAAAGAACATGTTTTAATTCTCAGAAATGAGAGAGAATTTCTTCTCTCCCAATTCTTAACCTAATTTTTGTTCAGAGTTCAGACATCAAATTCTCTAAGCATACATAATATAAATGAAATCTAATTATATGGGCATGTTCAGGGCTATGATTGTGACATGTTTTCTTCACAAACCTAAAGCTAACAATGCCTAATAAGAGAGATACGAATCCATGAACTTACCTGTTCAGTTGAAGTTCTATCTGGCAATGGAGAAGCTTTCAGTGCAAGATGATGATTGGTATAGCTTCCTTGAGGTCTAGGGATGCTATTCCAAGCTTTACTTTGTCTTGAAACTTCTTGAATCGTGCTAGAGAACTCCAACTGCAAAACAAAAAAATGAAAATGGTGGAACTGGTTAGAGGAATTACAGGTCGTGTTTTAGGTCTTGGTTAGCTTGCATTGATGCTAGGGAATGTGTTTGATGAGCTTTGGTCAAGAAATCATGCAAGGAATGAGAGATGGTGTTCAATCTGCAGGCCTTGCCCTGTTTTTGCAGTTTGAGAGTGATTCTGGGAATGGGAGTGTTTGGGAGGTATTTGAGTCGTGTTCTAGCTTGGTTAGGATGATTAGAAGGTGTACAAAACAAATGCTTAAGTGTTCTAATGCTGAGAGGAAAGTTCTTGTATGTTATGATACTTTTCTTCACACTTACGCAAACAAAGCCAACTTGATCTTTTAGGCCAGTAGGGGACCCTTAAACATGCTGCTAACCTTGTCTTGATCAAAGTGTTTTGCTCATAATCTTGTGCCAATTAGATTTCATATGTACTTGTTGGATTTTCAATTGGACATAAAGCTTGCTTTTGCAAAAATGGCCATTTTGCTTTTTCCATAAATGGATTAAACTTGTATGTAATGCTTGAACTCAAAGAACAACACTTTAACACAATGAAAATGCATTAAATTATTGAGTTTTGGATGGTTTAAGGACCTGTAATGTAGCACAAACTATGCTGACTTGAAAATGGCCTAAGTTATGAACATGTACATGACCAATTCAAAAGTGAGTTTTTGCCATATTGTGAAATTCGATTCTCTCAAGTTATGAGGTTGTTTGATGAGTTATTTGACATTTTGGAAAGCTTAGAATGTGTACTACAATCCATCTTTGAAATGCAAATTGAAATTCCAAGTGGAAGTGTATGGAAAATGGCCTTGAAGTTGGGTAGAAAACCTTGCCAAAATAGGTTAAAATTTCACTAAGTTAAGAATGGTTTAGTACCCTTATTCCAAAAATTGTAACTTGAGACACAAGCCTTATTTGGGAAAACTTTGTGAATCAAAGTTGTAGATTATTCAACAAGCTTCAACTTTCATGTTTTGACTTTTGTTTGAATCCAAATGAATCTTGGTGAGAAAGTGGGGCAAAGTTGGGAAAAAATTAGGGTTTTTCATAACTTAGAAAAATTCTAAGTTATGAAAGATTCTCATTTCTAACCCTAATTTGCATTTTTTGATTTCTTGGTGAACAAGTTTCATGATTTGGCATGTTTTGATGAAAAATGAATCTTGACTCTTGATTTTGACCAAAAAGTCAAAGTTTGACTTTTCAGTATACAGTCAAAATTGATCAATTGACTGGGAAATTCAACTGTCAATCTTGTGTACTTGGGATCTTCTGAACTTGTTGAGCATGTCAAGATAATTCCATGGGGTTCTTGAGTCCATATGTGAGCTTGGTTTGCCTTTGGCTAGGTCAAACAGTCAAAAATTGCCTTTGTACAGTCAAAACCCTAAAAATGACCATTTTGCCCTTTTGGTGATCTGATCAAATTTCTTGTGGAATTGTGATCCAAACTTGATCAAATGGTCCATGTGAGTTCATAATGTTGATGTGGGTCAATTTTCATGAGATTTGACTGTCAATTGGCCATAGTTGCCCTTTTTCCCCAATACAGTTGATTTCTAGGTCAACTGTCCAATTGACTGGGCAAAACTTGGAATCAAGACTTGAAACTTGATATGGATAAACTTGGGAGTCCAATATGAAGCAAGAAAGTCATCTCAGGCATTTTAGGTCAAAATATCTTTGTGCAAACACAAACCCTAATTTGGGTCAACAGTGCAAGGAGAAGTCTTGAGCAGATGAAACCCTAACTGGATCTTGATCTTCAGGGACTTGGTAATGAGAAATCAATGAGAAATGGGAGGGAAAATTTTGGGGTACAACACATTGTCTATTACAAATTCAAAACAAAAAGTTCATTACTGAGTAACAAAAGTAATAGGGATGAAGTCCTTTGCTGTCCAGTTGCTTGGTCCACCGTCGGTAGTAGGATAGATCCAGCTGTCGAATTCAGACTCTTCCACATCATCTTCAATGGCATTCACTCCCGAGTTGCTGATGAACACAGGAGGTCTTCCGATCCTTGCACTTCGAACAACCCTTTGAGCTTCTGCAGTGAAACCCAAACCAAACTTGTTAGTCTTCTATGTAAAATCAGGGAGTCGGCCCCAATTTGCACACTCACCCTTCTCAATAACAGCCCGGGCATCTTTAAAGGAAGCCATCTTCATAGGAGAATCTTCAACCACAGTCTCAGCTGATGCCAGTGTCTGGGAAACCTCTTCAAAGTGCTGAAATAGGGTCTCAATGAACTCCCCATCCATTTCTACATATCGGAACGAGTTGAGGTGGCTGACCATATACTCTTCCTCCCCTTCTACTGTCATAATCTTCCCTTTGACCGGGTACTTCAACTTCTGGTGGAGCGTTGAGGTTACGGCCCCAGCTTTGTGGATCCATGGATGACCCATCAAACAAGAATAAGATGGCCGAATGTCCATCACATAGAACGTAGAGTTGAAGATCTGAGAACCAACCTTGATCGGGATATCAACCTCTCCATGCACCATCCTTTTAGACCCATCAAAGGCCCTGACAACAATGTTACTTGGTTTTAGCTCCAACCCTTCGCAATCCAACCGGTCTAGAGCTTTTTTAGGAGATACGTTCAATGAGGAACCAGTATCCACCAACACATGTGCAAGAGTAGTGCCCCTGCATTCAATGGAGACATGCAGAGCATCATTGTGATTCTTCCCTTTAGCAGTCAAATCAGCGTCCGAGAAACCCAACCCATTATCAGCAGTCAAATTAGCCACACAATCTGTAAACTGATCAGCTGATGTCTCTTGTGGCACGTGGGCAGTTTTCAAAAAGGTAATCAGAGCCTTGGCATGGGCCTCTGAGCACAGCAATAGTGACAAAATAGAAATCTTAGACGGGGTTTTCCCCAGCTGTTCAACTACATTGTAGTCACTCTTTTTAATGATCTTCGGGATCTCTTACATCTCTTGCTTAGAAGCTTCAACAGTAATTGTCGTTGGTGCCTCCGTCTGGGAAGGCACATTAGTGGTGATCCCTTTGCCCCGAGCGTTAGATGACTCGGCGACAGGGGTAAGAATAGGAACTTGATCAGGAATGGCAGTAGGTAGACTTGCAGGTGTAATAACAACAGGTCTTCTGACAGTTGGTGGAGCAATATCAGGTGAGAAAAGTCTTCCGCTGCGGGTGACTTTAGCAGGTCCGGTAATGTTGCCGATGTTAGTACCAGCATCCAACTCTTTCTTAACTCCATGAAAATAAACATCAGCCCCATAGTGCCAAGGGACAGCTTTATCAGAGGTGTAGGGGATGGGCCCCGGAACAGTGATGATCACAGGTGCGATTTTCGGAACATATGTAATTCTAACGGGCTTCCTCGAGGGAGCCTTGGAAGAATTGTCGAAAATGGTAATGATGGCAACTTCTTCAGTAGGAACGGATGGAACAACAGTCTTCTCAAACAGGATCTCCTTACTATCCATCAGGTTTTGGATACCTGACTTCAGGAATGGGTAACCGGTAGGTAAAACAGAACTCATATGGCAACCTTTGTCACAACCCGGAAATAAACCGGCTAGCAAAAGGTTCTTCTTTACAGGCATCAGAGGGGTAGCAATATCTTCTACAGAAACCACAAACAAGTCCTCTTCTAGAGCATTCACTCCATGCTTGGGCATGGGAGCAGTTACAACATTAGGCCTCTCGGGCGCCTCAAACTCAATCTCCTTCGCATCAATTAGGTCTTGTACCTTGTTCTTCAAAACCCAACAATCGTTTGTATTGTGCCCCGGGCTATCAGAGTGAAAAGCACAGCGGACATTAGGGTTATACCTTGGTGATGTGGTATTTGGACTCTTTGGGGCTTCCTTTAGAGCTACCAGATTAGTCTTCAGCAACTGTGGCAGAATCTGAGACAAAGTCATGCTGAGACGAGTAAATTTCCTTCGAGGTCTCTCGTCCTTCTGTTGATTGTTGTGCTGAGGAGCACCAGCAGGTTTTGAAATAACAACTGCATTGATGGCTTGGCGGTGTTCAGGTCTATTCTGTCTTCTCGAACTGTAGATAGCACTGGACTCTTTCTTAAACGGCTTCTTCTCGGTGCTTGATGAGGCACCCTTCTGTATCTTCCCAACCTTAATACCAGCCTTAATCCTCTCACCAGTTAAAATAAGATCTGTATACCCAGCTGAAGAGCTTCCAATTAGATGGTTGAAGAATGGACCGGACAGGGTCCCCAGAAACATGTCAACAAGCTCACGATCAGCCAAAGGTGGTTGCACCCTTCCGGCAAGGTCTCTCCACTTTTGAGCATAATCTTTGAATCCTTCACCCGTTCCCATTGACATACCCTGGAGTTGGGTACGCGTAGGAGCGAGGTCGGAGTTGTACTGATACTGCCTGTAGAATGCAGTAGCCAAATCTTCCCAACTGCGGATGCTGGCTCCGTCTAACTGATAGAACCACTCAAGCTGAGTCCCTGAAAGATTGTCTTGAAAGAAATGGATCCATAGGTTCTTATCAGCAGTGTAAGGCTGGATCTTCCTCACATATGACTGAAGGTGCAGCTTCGGACAAGAAACTCCATCATACTTAGCAAAGGCTGGTGCCTTGAATTTGTGGGGAATCACTACCCCAAATGATAGACCTAGATCTCCGAAGTACAAACCAAGCACCTTCTGAATTTCCATAGCGCTAAGCCGGTTCTCCAGTTGCTTGTAGCTATCCTCAGCCGGAGGATATTGTTCTTCATCGTAGTCCGTCTCATTATCGGAGACCACAGGGCTAGGAGCCCTCCTTTCTTGTGGACTATCTTTCCCTCTAGATGAGGTGGTCAGATTAACTTCATTCTGCAGCCTGTTTCCAAACTTGTGCCCTGTGTTAAACAGGATGGTCCTCTTCTTCTTCTTCTTCTCTTTCAAAATCAAGGTTTTCAGGTCCTGCTGACCCTTAGCTAGATTCATGAACAGCTCTTGAAATTGGGCATTCTGGGCCTAGAGGGCCTTGATAGCTTGCCCAGTTGAAGGTTCAGTAGACATGATAATTGCTGAAATAAACAGCGAAGAAGATAAGAGACCTGTAAAGGGTACCTGTTTATGAAGTGCATGAGATGAAATGCGTATGATTTATGATTTAAAAGACAATCGGGATTCAAATTTGTAAACAAGAAAGGAAACACACTTTATTAGATAAACTTGCTAATTCAAATTGTTCAACAAATTGCCCTTAAGGCGTTACAAGAATGGAAATACTGAAAATGTAAACAAAAACTGGAAAGGAAATCATCAAAGGTCCATCAATGCTCCTATGGTCTCTTCTTATCAGTGCGGACATAATCGTTGAGAATCCGCTCGTTCTCTAACTGCCTAGTCAACCTCTAGATCTTCTGCTCTTGCTCATTGAAATTCTCTCGGTAAGAATCATGTTCCTCCCTCAATTGCATCCAACATCTCTTCAGTGCCCCAATGTCAGTGGGCATATAAGGATGGAGAATGGTTGGAAGAACCCCTTCTTCATTAGCAACTTCAAGAGTGACAGGCCGGACGGCTTCATATGGCATACCTAGCTTTTGGGCACAGATGCGGACCCATCTGAGATATGGCTCCATTGGCAGAGAAGTCTTTGGGCCCAGCTCATGTCGATCAGATTGATGAACTCTATCCCAAGCCCTTATGAATCTGCGATGTTGCTCGTCGCTATCCCCTTGAAAATCAAAGATGATATGAGGCATTAGCATCTCATGAGGTCCTTCTCTTCTGGCTCTTCCAAACTGACGGAGAGCTAAGCACGGGTTGTAAGAAATTCCTCCATGGGTTCCTATCAATGGAACATTAGGATACTCTCCACAGCGATCAATGATAGTCACCTCATCCATACCCTTGAGAGTCCAGAAAATGTCATTATGAGAAAGAGACGTCACCCTATAAGCCCAGCCCATTCCTTCTTTGTTCTTCAGCACTGACTTGGGGAGGTGCGAAATAAACCACCTCAACAATAAAGGAGCACAGCACATCAAGGTTCCCCGCTTTCAGGCAGTACGAGCATAGAGCTGGTGAAGAATGTCACCCAAGAGAGTGGGTACGGGGTTCTGAGAGATGAAGATCTTTATCGCATTCACATCAACAAAAGTGTCAGGATTCGGAAACAAAACCAAGCCATATATCAAAAGAGCCAGAATATCCTCGAAGGCCTTGAAGTCTAGATTATCCCAGAAATAGTTAGCCTTACTGTGATACGGTGGGAGAACTGACTTGGTATTTTGCGTTTGTATTCGTACTTGTTCGGTTTAGCAAGAGTCGCCACCGACTTTTTATTTTATCCTAAAGAAAGGTCAAAAAGCACAGGAAAGACCTTTGAGATGTTTTCTTGGGTTCGGGGGGTAGATTATGAAAAGGGAAGGTGCTAGCACCCTTTTCATCCATGGTTATCCATGGGCTCTTAGTTACTTATTTTTAGATCACTTGCCTTTGCTTTTCAATTGTTTGAAATTGTGCTTTGTGTGTGATTTTTTGAAAGATGTTTTGAAAAAGATGCCTTGTCTAGGCAACCTTTGTAATTATTCTTGTTTTGAATATATACAAAGGTGTGTGTCTTTTTGAAAAGATAATTCAATGTTTTGAAAGTTTGTTTTTGAAACTGTTTTGAGTTGTGAAGTGTGTTTGAAAATGGCAAGGATGTTTTGCAAGATTTTTGATCAAGTAACTAAGAGTTGTCTACCCTATTTTACTCAAAGATCTTTCTTATGTTTTTAACCCTTTTAACAGTGTTGTTTCACCATTGTGTTTGATGAACAACCTTGCATTAGGATGTTAAACGGGACAGGCGCGGGTCATCGTATACAATCATTGAAAGCAACTTGTGAGACGCTCTAGAAATTTTGTAAGGGACGAGATCGTTTTATCGAAGGTAACATCGAGGGTCATCGAGGGACTACGATCTTTGTTTATTGAAGGGGCATTTTCTATAATGTCTCATACTCGAGGGACATGATTGCATTTTCCGAGGCAACAAGCGAGGTTACCCTAGAGGTGCAAGTGTGAATTGTGTATTGATTTTCATGCATTTATCTTGTATTAGGTCATCTAACGATTGATTTTGAATCTTCGCATACAAACCCTAATTACTATACAGTATATTGAAAACGATAAATTGCGGGAATTTAAAGTCTAAGTTATTACAAATAAGTATCCGGGGATGGGGGTACAAATGTTTACAAATGGGGATGAGTCTTATCAGAATAGTAATGTCCAAGTATATGTTACAACCAAATCGAATTGTCGCATTCTCAATGTAAAATTATAACAAAGTATAAGATAACGAAAATCAAAGAAATATGAGATGCGTGTATTTATTTACAAATGATCAAATAAAAATTTTAACCTAAAAAGATTAAGTATAATTATTATTTTTTTTGTATTTTTGTTAATGTTTTTTAGAAACTTATATAGAAAGATTAATTAAACATAGTATTCTTTTATATTTAATTAAATATACAAATATTAAATAAAATATATCAAAACAAACTTTAATTTATTATTTTTCTTTACTATTAACAAAACAAAATTTTTTAGAATAAATAAAAAGAAAAGTATTAATTTTTCTAAAGAAAGTAAATTAATTAGTAAAGAAGAGAAAAGAGTATTATTTAAAAAAAATCAAAAAGAATGGTGATGGGCTTAAGCATGTGTTTTGGCCCAAATAAAAACAAGAATTTGGTTAAAGGGGGGGTGCAGGCGCTAGGAATATTGTGGGGGAAGGGTTTTGTTTGGGCGAAGGCCCATGTGGGTGCTGGAACGAGTTTTGTTAGGGTTGGAGTTTTGTACATTCAGAACCTAGGGTTTACAGTTTAACGGCGCCGCTCCTTTCTTCTTCGTCTCTCGTCTTCTCTCTAATCCATGGGGCTTATGATCCTTCCTCCAAGCTCCAAGTTGCCAGAGCGCTGCTTTCGTCCATTTCTCTCCACGATGGTGCAAAGCGATGGTTCGAAAGGGTACTGTTTCTTCTTGTTCTAAATGTGTTTTCCTTTACAGTTTAGGTTTGTGATTCTTGTATGTTTTATTGTTTTGCAATGTTTAATCTTTGATGTTTCATGCATGAGATGTAGGAAAATTGAGGAAAGAAAATACCTTGGCATTTTGTTCTCTGGAAAGGATGGTATTGGAACGGCGGCGCTCTAGGTGGCCGGAGGAGGAGGACGAGGATGACAGTGTTGCTAGCTCACCTTTGGTATTTCTGTATCTTTACGTTGTTTGATGATGACTTCGTTTCTGAAAACCCTAAATTGTTTTGCTTCTAGATTTTTCCTCTTTCTTCTGGGTTCAATGATGAGGATATTCTGAGATTTGCTTGTCTTTGTTGGTTTGGTTGTTTTAATTTGAGTTGATGTTGATTACTGATTGTTGGATGATGAAGCTTATATTCTGAAACTTCTTGTTTTGAACTGAACTTGATTTCCGTCGATGATGAACGTATGTTCTGAGACTTTTTGTTTGAACTTTCACTTCTGGACCTCTTCCTCTTCTTAGGATATTGACTTTTGATGATGAGTATATGTGTTCTGAAAAAGCTATTTGTTGTTTTTCTTGTTCTGCAAGCTCTTCCTTTCTCTTGTTGAAGATGAGATTATTAGTTGGCTTGTTTGGATTTTGGTGAAGGTTTAGCAGTTTTGCTCACAGGTTTGTTGGCCTGAGTGTTTTGGGAACCTATAATACAGGTTTTGGTGAACTTGGCTTGCAGTTTAGGCCAATTTGTTTTGAGTTTTTGCAGGTTAAGTTGGAGGTAGTTTGTAATTGGTTTTGCAGACTTGTAGTGCTGGTCTGCAAGTTTTGGGCTTGCTTGTGTTTAGGCAAGCTTTGCAGTTTGGATATGCTTACAGGCAGTTTTTTGGAATTTGTAAGGCAGGCTGATGAGTATTTGAGTTTTGTTTGTGTTTACAAGCTTA
This sequence comes from Vicia faba, assembly GCA_948472305.1. Lineage (NCBI taxonomy): Eukaryota > Viridiplantae > Streptophyta > Magnoliopsida > Fabales > Fabaceae > Vicia > Vicia faba. The sequence continues at coordinate 156,026,050 of OX451735.1, read as the reverse complement.
CAGTTTTGTAAACGTGTAATGCAGGTTTTAGTTGGAAGCTGGCTTTGGCTTGTGTGATTTGTTGTGCTTGTTTGATAGTTTGAGTTTTGCAGGTTGAGTAGGTTTTAGTTCTGAGTAAACTTTGAACTGGTTTGGATTTTTGATAGCAGTTTTTACAGGTGGTTGAGTTTGGTTTTGAAAGCAGGCTTGAAGGCTTGTAACACAGGTTTTGTGATTTTGGAGCTTTGAATTTGCTTGTGTTTTTAGTACAGGCAGGCTTTTTTTGGTAAGCTTTAGGCAGGTTACAGGTTTGCTTGTTGAAGGCAGGCTTGTGTGATTTTTAAGCTTCCTTGACAGGCTTCTGAGCTTGGAGGTTTTTAGTGTTTTAGTAAGCTTGCAGTTTTTTTGTTCTATCCTCCCTCCTGAACTGTTAGACTGTTATATTTATTTGCTTTCTCACTGCTTTGTACAGCCTGCCAAAACTGCAAACCTTTTTCTGGTTCTCTCTTTCTCTCTCCATGAAAGCATTTTAAATTGCTTATTATATTTTTTCTGAAAATCTAGTTGGCCAGAATATGATGATGAGTTTGACAAGCCTTCTTGCTTGTATCTTGGTTTATCTCTGCATTCTGTACTTGTTTCCATATTTCCTGCATTGTATGCTTTCTTTGACAGCTTGTGTACTTTCTTGGACAGCTTTTCTGCTTTGATAGCTTTGTGTACTTGGTTTGACAGTTTTGCAACTTAGTTTGCTTTTGTGTGCAGCCTTGTGCCTTTGGTTGACTAATGCAGTTTGGGAATCCAGTTTGCTTTGCCTTGCTGCCTTATATCTTTGCATTTAATTGTATGCTTGCAAATTATTTTTACTTTCCTCTTTGTGAACCAAGAAGAGACATCTTCTTGTGATTTGCAAAGAGGACAAGTAAAACATGATGAACCCAAAAACAATCTGATTCCGGCCAACAAGCTTTAATGATGATTTTTTTTTTTTTTTATCTGCTTCTGCTCTTCAGTTAATTGCACTGATTTCCTTTTTCTTCTGTCCTTTGCAGGTAAGTACCAGTTGAATAATGGAGGACGCAGTAAAGATTAAAGATTTCAAGAGATTTAGGCTTTAGATTTATTTTCTTTTCATTTATTGTAATAAATATTATTGTAAACATTTGTAAATTATAAATTTACAATATTCGAATAAAATTTGTAACAATATTTGAAATAAATAAATAAAAAGTCTTTGTCAAATAAGAATTTTCTACTGTCAAACATTCCATTCTTTCCTTGTACTGTCTATTTAATTATTTAAGTCTCTTAAATTAAAATAACTGGAAATGTATCCCAATAACTTTAATCCAGATGAAATAAATAATCAACAAACTTTGCCGTCTCGCAATCTCGCATTAATCACAATATACCCGCCATTCCAATTAACCATGCTTTGTACAGTTAAACAAACAAGCATTCCATACACTTTTCACTCCACTGATCAAACCAATGCCTCAAAGTTTCAAACAAAGCCTCAGCTCCTATCCCAGATATTTAGGTTTTGAGAAATAACCGGTAATCTGGAACAAGCGTAAAAATAATGTAACAGTCAATTGAATTATTGTGGATTCAATTTCTTCTGAGAAATACGAGCGAAAACCCTAATTCCAGATTTGTCGTCAAAGAAAAGTCTGCTTGATCAATTCCTAAGCCAATCTCAACCCAATCAATGGAAACCCTAATTTTGGACTTGTTGTCAAAGAAAAGTCTGTTTGATCAATTCCTGAGCCAATCTTAACAAAATCAGTGGAAACCCTAATTCTGGATTTACTTGATAAAGAAAAGTCTGTTCGACCGATTCTTGAGCCAATTTGAAAAATCAGGGAAAACCTCGAAGTTGTGATTTCTTGTGAAAAAGGGAGGGCAAATTTTAGGGTACAACACTTACCAACCAAGAACTTAGTCAGAAAACCCTTAGCTCCACTTCTAGTCTCCCAATTAGCCATTACCTCCTCTTTGGTCAAATGAAGGGCTGCAGCAATCTCTTCGGGCCTAAGGGTCTTCTCCCAACCAGTAAATGGGGTCTGCTCTAGAACAGAGATACCGAGCAGCTCAGAGAACTCTTCTATGGTGGGAACCAGCTGATAGTCTTGAAAAGTAAAACAATGGTACAGCGGATCATAGAATTGGACCAGGACACTCATCATCTGCTCGTCCAATTTGGAGGTGACCAAACTGAGAAGAGAACCATGACTCCTGATGAAGGAAGTAGTGTCAGGCATCTTGGCAACCAACTCTTTAAGCAAGGTAGGGACTTGGACAAAGTTGATCCGGATGGTATTCTTACGCATGGGCATCATGATGACCTACAAAACAGAACAATGATGAATCCCTCATGTCTTTGAAATAGGTTAGTCCTTATGCAAGATGTATGCAATGTTATGATGTCATGATGTCATGATAGTAAGCACACCACAAGTATCCACAAAAAGCAAACATGGTAAAGGCACGCAAGTCACACTGAAGAGCCCTTAGATTTCAGGCTGGCATGGAGCTTAGGTACTACCCTTTTTCAGTTCAGTTGGTTTAAACTTGTCCTAAAAATAGTAATCGGGTTCTAGAGGATCTCAATATCACTAACTACCCTCAATCGGTCATAATTCCAGTTTAGCAACCTTTTCTTGCGGCCGGAATCATCGCGAGAGTTTAGTCTCAATGAGTGTAGCATACTGCAACTGTTCTATGGCCAAGTTGGTCAATTTAAGGTTCTAAGGTCAGTTGGTGCTTAATGACCCCTTAGAAGACCCATATTCTCCTTGTTCCAACATAAGGGATATCGGTACAGACTAAAGTGCCACACCAACGTAGCTACTGCTTCAACCGTGTCGGTCTACACCGGACGGTTCCCTCACAGTTTATTGCTACTTACCTAAAGGGTATCCCCAGATTCGAGTTAGGATCTATAGAACTCTAATACAAGCCCACAAAGATAAATCATACAAAGCATACAATTGAAATCACAATGGTCTAATCCTAAGGTACACCTCACTTATAAATATTCCCCAACAGAGTCGCCAGTTCTGTGATCGGTGGGAAAGAGAACTGACTGTTTTGGAATGTTGGTTTGCGTTTTGCGTTTGTTTTCGTAAAATGTCGCGATAAGCAAGAGTCACCACCGTCTTTTATTTTATCCAACAAGGAAAGGAAAAAAGCACAGAAAAATTCCTTTTTCGAGATGTTTCTCGGGTTTGGGAGGTAGATTATAGAAAGGGAAGGTACTAGCACCCTTTCTATCCATGGTTATCCATGGGCTCTTAGGTACTTGCTCATTGTGTTTTCAAAAATTTTATTTTCTTTGTGTTTGTGGGTTTGAAAAGAAGTTTGTTTGTTTGAAAGGAGTGTAAGTGCGAAAAGTTTTGTTTTGTTTTAAAAGGAGAAAGTACTCAAGAACCATCTACCTACTCGAAAAGGGAATTAAATTGTGCTAATGTCCTTTAGACAATGCTATCCCACTATTGAGGAGTAGGTAGCACCGTCATTGGAGTTTTCGGGTCAATTCAATTAAGGGACGTGTGGTCACTAAAGCAATGTTAGGACGCCTTAGCGGTAACCCTGATGTCTTAGACCATTTTATCCGAGGCAACCATTCCGAGGGAACTTATGATCTTTGGACAAGAGGGCGACCTCTAAAACTTCCTATACTGAATGATCACGTTCGAGGCAACCAAGTGAGGTGTACCCTAAGAGTGGCATGTGCAAGTGTGTTATTTCGGTTAATTTTATCTGTGCATGTCATGGGTGAGCTATGTTGATTTTAAGTTCATACATTGGATCTTTTCATGCATTCCCTATTATCAAACATCTAACATTGTATAGTTGCAGAAATTAAATTTGCAGAAATTAAATCTAAACTATTACAAGGCGTCGGGTATTTACATCGCCAAAAACAAACCCTTTAATTTAAATTGCGGAAAGTAAAATAAAGCGATAAAATAAAAGTCCTAATTAAAAGCTATTACATCCCGGAAGCAATTACATCAATATGGAAATAAATGGATCGCGTGCAAGAAATTAAGACGGCGAGTTTTTAGGGTTTTGACCCTTTTTTATTAAAGAAAAGATTTTTGCTTATTTTTGAATTAAAGAATTAAATCTAAGTTAATAATTAAATTAATTAATTAATGAAAATATTTTTGGTTTTTTTTATATTTAAGGAAACAAAAATAAAACTGATTAAAATTGTTAAAACCTAATATCCTAAGTTAATTTTAATTTATTACAAAAAAATGTTAAAATTGTACCTAATTAAAAAACTACATTAATTAATTAATATTTATTTACAAAAATAAAATAATGAAATTAGTTTTAATAAATAATAATAATATTTTTGGGTTTTCTGATTTTATGAAAAAATATTAATTGGTTAATTAACAATAAAAATAATAAAAACAATTTAAACAAAAGAAATATAGAAAAGAAAAGAAATAACCCAGGGGGTGTGGGCCTGATTTGAAGGTGAGGAAAGAAATTATGAAGCCCAATCCAAATCAGCCTTGTTTGACTTTCTCTATTCCACGCGCATGCATTGACTGGAGTTCATGGTAGGCGCTCAATCTTGGCCCTTGGACTTGATCTGAAGCCACCTGGCGCCTGATGGGATGAGGGATATGGTGGACCAACGCCTTGGAGAGTACGTGCAATTTCCTGGAGAAAAAATACACAAATGTATTGGGGGACCTGGGATTCGAACCCAGGTCCCATGAGACAATCCACTAGCGCCTCTACCACTGGACCATTGTGCTGTTTTTGTAATTAAAATAAACAACAAATAATATATGGGCAAAACAGATAATATGCTGAAAAATAAATAAAAAACGCGCGAAGTTATGAACGACCCTATGAGGAAGAGGCACGTGGTCGTCTTCTTCTTTGAACAACCTGGTTATTTACCTGCGGATTTTATCCGCATCTAAATTCCCAGGTTCATCCTAAAATGCACTACAGGCCATAAAAATGTAAACGGGGACCATCATCATGTTCGTCCCTCCTCCCTGAATACAACCATGTCCATGGTTTGCCTTGATTTTGCCTGTATCAAAAATGCCTAAAAACAAAGAATGGAAACCCTAGGTTCGGGTATCACGTTAGAGGCCATGAAAACGAAATCAAATATTGCAGAATGCTTAGAAATTGAATGACAAGCATGATTATACAAAAAATTTGGCAAAAGGATGCAAGAAAATGGATTCACGATTCCATGTACAGGGCTATGTTCATGGACACTTACAGCGCAATTCAGGTGACGAGAGGGCTTGGTTTTGATGCCTATCGCTTCAGTGGACCTCAGGCAAGGAGATAGCGTTGAGTTTTTGGATTGAATCAAGCTCTAAGTATGATTTCAGTTTCAAGGTTTCCAAGCTTTTTTCGAAGTTTTGTCTGGCCGTTTCTGTCACTTTTAGGTCGTGTTTTTGATGTCTCTAGCTTGTGTGAATAACAAGGAATGCATTAGGTTAAAAGTTTGGGTTTGAATCCATGTATATTGATGAATTAAGATATGATTTGATTCCTCCATTAAAGGCTTTCAAATTCTTTCCAAATCCAAGATTTTGTGCATGATTTGCCTTGGTACGAATTTGATTAGGTGTATCATGATAATGAAGACCTGTAATGATCAAAAAAATCTTATTCCATCAATTTTTGGATTTTATTTGAATTAATATTGATTTAAAATGAATTAAATCAATAAAAATAAAAAAAATAGAAACATTAATAATTGGTCATGAAATTGAAGATAGGACATGTGCGTGGTATGACAAGATCAAATCAAGTGGAAAAAAGTGGTCCCTTTTGTCAAAAACTGGAGTTTTGGGGATAGTTGACTTTTGGCACTTTTGGAAAAATTCCCAACTTCAACAATGCATAACTTCCCCAATTTTGAACTTTTGGATGTGTTCTTGGACATTTTGTAAACCTTGTGATGTCCTATAATCAACCCTTTTGGTCTCATCTCATTTTGATATTCCATGCTCAAGTTATAAGCTTTGGCAAAAAAGGTGTTTTTGTTGACCTTCAAAAATGACCTATAATGTCCAAATTTGTAACTTTTTGTGAGAGAATTTATTGATCTTTGGGTGTGAAGATGGATTGTAGGAAATTGCATACTCTTAGAAATGAGCTTTGGATGGGTCATTGATCATAAAGTATGAGAAAGTTGTGCTTGGTCAAATTTGAGTTGACTTTTCCTGCAAAACCCTAATTTAGCAACTTTTGAATCTTGATGAATCTTGAGCAACCCATGATGAATCATGATCAACCCTTGATCAAATGATGAATTATCCTTAAAAATGATAATGTTGACAAAAAATCTTGAGGTTTGACTGTATTTGGGTCACAGTTGACCTTTGCCCTAGCACAGTCGATTTTTGGACCTCTTGAGCAATTGACTGACCAAACTTTCTCTGCAAGGCTTGAAATTTGACATGGATGAACTTGAGATCATATTAGGACATTGGTGAGAACTTGAGGTCATTTGGATGTAAGGACCTTGATGCAACACAAAACCCTAATTTTGAATTAACTTCCTTAGGAGGTGATTTGACTGTCCAACTCTTGAGCTAACTTGAGTCACTTGGAGATTATTCTTGACATGTCTTAAGAAATATGGGAGGGAAAATTTTGGGGTACAAAACCCAACAAGGTGGACAGTAAGACCTTGGGACACAAGAATTTCATCCCTCTTGAGCCTTACCTCAAGTGGGTACGAACCCGCGCCCAAAGTCTTCTGATGCCTTACCCCTACATTCTTCTTGTGATCAAAGAGCCTGTTATAGAAGGAGAGGTTCCATACACCCTCCTACATCCTCACATGCCAACATCACTAGAAGATTTACAAAGGATTTGGATACAGCTCAAGGGAGAACACAATACTTTTGAAGGCCAATTCTACGCCAGTGAGAAGAAGGTTTTAGAACTTACTTGTCAACTTCACGAAGAGCAGACTCTCAACACCTACATTGCACCAAAGAGGATGTGCAACGTCTTTTTACATTAGAATTTTTGTATTATTTTGCCCATGGGGCATTGATGTACTAACAAATTCTATCTTATTAATATGACGTGTGTTTCTTTTTGTTTACAACAAATTTGAATTTCTGAATCCTTGAATGCATTACATGAATACATATCATTCATCATATGCATAAACAGGTCTTCACACCAGGTTTCCTTATCTCTCTACTGTTTATTTCAGCAAGATGGATATTGAGCAGACGGTTAAAGACTTACAAGCACAGAATTCACAGTTCCAGCAGCTACTCTTGACCCTGGCCAAGGAGCAGGAGGAGCTCAAAACTTTGCTGGAAAAGGAAAAAGAGAAAAAGAAAAAGAAGAGAGTTGGTGTGGCTACTTTGGGTATAAGATTTGAAGGTCAAGCTAGAAGGGTCCTGGATTTCCCCTCAACATCTGATGAAGGGGTAGGAAAAGGAAAGGGAGTTGCAGTGCCCTCTGAGTCTGAGGAAGAAGAAGAAGAAGAGGATGAGACTATTCTGAACAACAGTACCCTCTTGCAGATGACAAGTATAAGAATTTAGAAGAACGTCTGGCAGTTATGGAGGTACAAAGAGTGCCTGGGATGGATTTTAAGGAACTAGGGTTGGTTTCTGGAATTGTCATTCCCCCTAAGTTTAAGGTGCCTCTTTTTGTTAAATACAATGGTTTGTGTTGTCCCAAGATGCACCTACGGTCTTAGAAAAATTCAACCACATTCTTCTGACAAGGACCTGTGGGTCCATTTCTTCCAGGACAGTCTTTCGGGAAAACAGTTGGATTAGTTCTACCAGCTAGAGAGGTCTGATGTGCATAATTGGGAGGATTTGGCTGCCGCCTTCTACAGACAATATCAATATAATGCGGACTTAGCACCAACCTGTACTCAATTACAGAGTATGGGCATGGTCTCAAATGAAGGTTTCAAAGAGTATGCCCAGAAATGGAGGGACTTGGCTGGAAGGGTGCAGCCACCATTATCTGAAAGAGAGCTTGTTGATATGTTCTTGGGGACTCTGTCAGGTCCTTTCTTCAATCACTTGATAGGAAGCTCATATGTGGGGTTCACCGAGTTAATTCTGACTGGTGAAAGAGTTGAAGCCGGAATCAAGAGCGGGAAAATTCAAAAGGATGCATCTGCTTCCGCTGCCATCAAAAAGACTTTTCCAGCAAAGAAAGAAGTCTTAGTTGTCTACTCCCAAAGAGGTCAAGGAAGAGTTGAGCGCCGGCCAGCAGTGGGGGCCGTAATGATTCAGAAGTCTGCAGCTGATCAGCCCAGAAACAATCAACCCAGAACCAACCAAGCAAAGGTAGAAAGGCTTGTACGGCAATTCACTCAGATAAACATGACTCCCGCTCAAGTTTTACCCCATCTCCTGAAGTTAAACCTTACCATTTTGAGAGATGCCCCGAAGAATCCGAATACAACTTCTCCTTACTACCATGCCAACGCCAAATGTGCTTATCATTTTGACAGCCTGGGGCATGACACCAACCATTGTTGGACCCTCAAAAATAAAATTCAGGATTTAATAAATGTTAAAGAAGTTGAATTTGACGCCCCTGAAAAGTCGAATGTGATCTCTGCTCCAATGCCAAAACATGGTCACCATGCCCATGTTGTTGAAGAAGACCTTTTTATTACTACTGTTGATGATTTGATGACTTCGATACCGATAATCAAGTTGAATTTGCTGAAGGCTGGGATTTTCCCAGGTTGTGAAGAAGATTTCTACCTTTGTTCATCCTTACCAACCGACTGTCTGTTGTTGAAGTTAGGCATCCAACGCCTAATGGATAATCAAGAAATCCTTTTTGAGAAGACTCCTGTTACACCGACTCCTGTCAATTATATTTCAATAATTACCATATCAGCCAATCTTTCCAAGGTCTCCAAAAGACCTGTTAAGATTACATCCGATCCGAAGATTACACCTTTTAAGATAACCATGTCGGGGCCTATCTCGTACAAGTCTAACAAATCAATACCGTGGAACTATGGGGGAGAGATCTTCTACCACGGTATTAAACAAATTGAATCAACTGAAGATATTTCTGATGAAGAGACTTCTGACATTAGAAACATTGCCGGAACGAGTAAAATCACTTGCAGTGGAAGAATTTTCTCTCCAGAGATTGCGCCTCCAAAGGCAATCTTCGGACCCTCAGCTGCTCCTAAGGTTACTCCTGTACCGGTCAACATATCTGTGAGAACTCCGATTATTGAAGAAATTGTAACTCCTGAAGTTGTACCCTCTGTTGTTGCTGATGATAGAGGGAAAGGGATCCAAGAAGAGCCCGTCAGGACGAGGGCTCAGCCGTTGATCATCCCTGAAACCACTCAAAAAGAAATGGAAGAGATTTTGAAAATAATCAAGAAAAGTGATTATGATGTTGTGGAGCAATTGGGGCAAACCCCCTCAAAGATCTCCATGTTGGCCTTGTTGCTTTGTTTAGAAGCTCATGCTAAAGCTTTGATCAGATTTTTGAAGATGGCCCATGTGCCTCAGGAAACCTCTGCAGATCAGTTCCAGGAATGTGTAGCTAGCCTAACAGCAGACAATGGTTTAGGATTCTCCGATGCCGATTTAACATCAAAAGGGAGAAAACATAATGACGCTTTGCATGTCTCAGTGGAATGCAGAGGGACTACTCTAGCACACGTCCTGGTAGACATTGGTTCTTCGTTGAATGTCTTGCCGAAGAAGACCTTGGATAGGTTGGATTGCGAAGGCCTAACCCTGAAACCCAGCAATATCATTGTCATAGCCTTTGATGGTTCTAAAAGGATGGTACACGGGGAGGTGGACATCCCGATTAAAGTGGGAACTGAAACCTTCAACTCCACATTTTACGTGATGGACATCCGTCCTTCCTATTCTTGCTTGTTGGGAAGACCTTGGATTCACCATGCTAGAGTTGTTACCTCCACTCTGCATCAAAAGCTCAAGTACCCTGTCAAGGGGAAAATTATAACTGTTCACGGTAAAGAGGAATACATGATAAGCCATCTAAATTCTTTCCGCTATGTAGAATTGAATGGTGAATTCATCGAAACCACCTTTCAGCATTTTGAAGAGGTAGCTTCGGAGATTGCAGCCACCAAGACAATGACTTCTGTACCCATGGTTACCAGACCTCCGCCTCGGATGTCGTCACTCAAAGATGCAAAGGCTGTGATTGAAGAGGGAGGAAGCACAATCTGGGGGAAACTTCCTGATTTTCCTTTCAAGTCAGATAAATTTGGCCTGGGTTTCACTTTGACTAGTCAAAAGGATGTACGTCGCTCCCGGGTTGGAGGGCCACCAGTGAAGATCACCCATCATGGAGTCCATGCTTTGGAGGATTGTGAAGAGGAGAGCAATCTGGAAGACGGGATTTTCCCTACTGTTGAAGGAGGACTATGCAATTGGGAGGCAAAGGACTTTGTTCCCATTACTTTCATAAATCAGTAATTATCTTTCAAACATTTCTGTTGGTTTGTAATAATTCCTAAACAATTCGTACACTTTTAGCCTTGTGCCTTACCCGAGGTACATAGGTCCATTTGTAAGGGTTTGATTTTTCATCTTCATATGCCATTTTAATGAATCATGGACGTTTTCACATATAAACTTTTGTGTTCATTGTCTTTCTTTTTGCATTTTATTTGTTTAAAGATGGCTATCCCTTACACACACCCACACTCAAAAATGAAGGTACCCTTCCATTCCGGATTCCATGGGTAACAATTCTGCTATGGCCTTCAGTGACTCTGAAGATATGGTCTACCATGCCGAATACGAAGGTGATGAAGACTGTGAGATGCCTGGAGAATTGGCTAGACTGCTGCAACAGGAAGAAAGGGCTATTCTACCTCATGAGGAGTTGTTAGACACAATCAACTTGGGAACTGAGGAAGACAGAAAAGAGGTTAGAGTGGGTGCCAACCTAGAGCCAAGTGTCAAAGAGCGCTTAATTCAATTGTTGAATGAATATGTTGAGATCTTCTCCTGGTCCTATGAAGACATGTCGGGACTTGAACAGACATTGTGGTACACCGTCTCCCCACAAGAGAAGATTGTCCACCAGTTAAACATAAAGTCCGCCGCATGAGGCCCGATATGTCTGAAAAGATCAAAGCTGAAGTGATGAAGCAGTTCAATGTCGGATTTCTTGTTGTTACTTCCTATCCATAATGGGTTGCTAATATTGTGCCTGTGCCTAAGAAGGACGGCAAAGTCAGAATGTGCATGGATTATAGAGACTTAAACAGGGCTAGCCCTAAATATGACTTTCCATTACCGCACATTGACATCTTGGTTGAAAACACAGCTCAGTACAAGGTATTTTTTTTCATGGATGGATTTTCAGGTTACAACCAGATCAAAATGGCCCCTGAAGACATGGAGAAAACTACTTTTGTTACACAGTGGGGTACGTTATGCTATAAAGTGATGCCATTCGGACTGAAGAATGCCGAGGCAACCTATCAATGCGCCATGGTGGCTTTGTTTCATGATATGATACATCATGAGATAGAGGTCTACGTAGACGACATGATAGCCCGTTCACAAACTGAAGAAGAACAACTCGACCATCTGCAAAAGCTATTTGTCAGGTTGAAGGAGTACAAGCGCAGACTGAACCCTAACAAGTGCACCTTCGGAGTCAGGTCCGGTAAACTCTTGGGTTTCATTTTCAGTAACAAAGGCATCGAGGTTGATCCTGCCAAAGTCAAATCTATACAAGAAATGCCTGCCCCTCGCACTGAGAAGGAGGTCGGAGGTTTCTTGGGACGCCTAAACTACATTGCAAGGTTCATTTCTCACCTAACATCTATCTGTGAGCCAATCTTCAAGTTGTTGAAGAAAGATCAGGTGGCTAAATGGAATGATGACTGTCAAGTTGCTTTCGATAAAATCAAGGATTATTTGCTAGAACCTCCCATCTTGATGCCTCCCGTTGAAGGAAGACCGCTAATCATGTATCTGACTGTCCTAGAGAATTCAATGGGGTGCGTATTGGGCCAACATGACGAGTCTGGCCGAAAAGAGCATGCCATTTATTACCTTAGCAAAAAGTTTACCAATTGTGAGACCCGATACTCACTGCTCGAGAAAACTTGTTGCGCTTTGGTATGGGCTGCTCGCCGGCTAAGGCAGTATATGTTAACTCATACCACTTTGCTGATATCTAAGATGGATCCGATCAAGTACATCTTTGAGAAGCCTGCTTTATCTGGAAGAATAGCAAGGTGACAGATGATCCTGACAGAGTATGATATCCAGTACACGACCCAAAAAGCTATAAAGGGAAGTGTGCTAGCTGACCATCTGGCCCATCAAGCTGTAGAAGATTACCAATCCATGAGGTTCGACTTCCCCGACGAGGACATTATGACTTTGGATAACATCGAAGATTTCAGACCGTATGACGAACCTGAACAAGGATCCCAATGGACCCTGTACTTTGATGGTGCCTCCAATGCACTTGGCAACGGTATCGGTTCGGTACTTATCTCTCCAGAAGGTTGCCATACACCTTTCACTGCCAGACTCTGCTTCAGCTGCACCAACAACATGACCGAGTATGAAGCTTGTATCTTTGGTCTCAAGGCTACCATTAACTTGGGAATCAAATCTTTGATTGTATTTGGGGACTCAGCTTTGGTCATCAGTCAGATCAAAGGATAGTGGGATACTAAGCATCCAAACCTCATCCCTTACAAAGAACATGTCTTGACATTGTTACCACATTTTGAGCAGATTACCTTCGAGCACTTCCTGCGAGAAGAAAAACAGCTAGCAGATGCCCTAGCTACAATGTCATCCATGTTTAAACTTAACTGGGATAATGAGGCTCCCCAGATCACCATTGAACGGATGGACGAACCTGCACATTGTCACGAGATTAATACCGAAGTAGTAGTGGACCGACCTTGGTTTCAAGAAGTCAAAAGGTATCTCGAGGCCCAAGAATACCCTGAAGGAGCTTCAGTCAACGAAAAAAAGTTCTTAAGGAGATTCTCAGCTAAGTTCTTCTTGAGCAATGGTATCCTATACAAGCGCAATCATGATTGCATTTTGCTCCGTTGTGTGGACAATGTTGAAGCTGGGAAGATTATGGCTGAATTGCACAATGGTACCTTTGGCATTCACTCTAGCGGACACACGATGGCTAAGAAGATTCTATGGGAAGGCTATTACTGGTCTACCATGGAAGCTGACTGCCATCAACATTCCAGGACTTGTCACAAATGTCAAATCTATGCGGACAAGGTACATATACCTTCAGTTCCTCTCAATGTCTTAACAGCTCCTTGGTCATTCGCTATGTGGGGAATTGACATGATTGGCGAGATCAAGCCTACAGCATCCAATGGACACTGTTCATTCTGGTGGCCATTGACTACTTTACCAAATGGGTTGAAGCAGCTTCCTTCGCATCCGTCACAAAGAATGTGGTTGTCCACTTCATCAAGCAGAACCTCATTTGTCGGTACGGCATTCTCGATAGGATCATCACTGACAACGGTACAAACCTGAACAACACTATGATCACCGCCTTATGCGAGCAGTTCCAGATTCAACATCATAATTCATCTCCCTATCGGCCGAAGATGAACGGTGTTATCGAAGCTGCGAACAAAAAAATCAAGAAGATCATTCAAAAGATGGCAGTCACCTACAAGGAATGCATGAAATGCTACCATTTGCTCTGCACGGGTACCGTACCACGGCACGCACTTCAACTGGGGCAACACCCTATTCTTTGGTATACGGCGTGGAAGTTGTTTTACCGATCGAGGTTCAGATTCCCTCCTTGAGAATCATGAAGGATGCTGGTTTGAGTGAAGACGATTAGATTCAGACCCGGCTTGATCAACTTAACTTGATTGACGAAAAGCGACTTACTGTTGTTTTCCATGGTCAGACATATCAAAAACGGATGATCAAGGCTTTCAACAAGAAAGTCAGGTGCCAGATATATCAAGTCATGGATCTTGTAATCAAGCGGATCATCTTGCCGCAAAGTGATCCCAGGGGAAAATGGACTCCTACTTATGAAGGACCATTTGTGATCAAGAACATCTTTTCTGGTGGGGCAGTGATATTAACCACCATGGACGGTGACGACCTGCCGCACCCTACGAACGCAGACATAGTCAAAAGATACTACGCATAAATGACCCGGCAAGTTGAAAACCCGAAAGGGCGACTTGGGCAAAAAAGGGCATCCCGGTGAATCGAAAACCCAAAAGGGCGGTTCAGGAAAAAATTAGGGATAAACAAAAAAAAATATGTACACCCGGCAAGTTGAAAACCCGAAAGGGCGACTTGGGCAAAAAAGGGTTTCCCGGTGGACCGAAAACCCGAAAGGGCGGTCTAGGAAAAAGTTAGGGAATTAAAGCGTATGACTATGTCTCGTCGGATCACTTTAAGGACAATCTCTTCACAGACAAGCTCCGGGATTCTGATCAACTCAATCATCTTCGGGCGAAGCAACGAATGGACAAGATATTCAGAGTTACGAAGGCTATAGCAGAATGGGAACCCCATGGAATTTTCACACATAGCCATCTTTCTTTGTATAAATTTTTTCTCATTTTTATGACAACATTCTCTTACTAGGATGTCTGTCTCCTTTGTACAAAATACTTACACAAAGTTAATACAAAGATACTTCAAAGTGCAGAAAACTATTTGCCTTTTCTTTTTCTTTACACTTGCTTTTTATTTGAAAACGTCTAATGATTTATTAAATGAGCATATGCATTTGAATATAATCACATGTTTACAAATGAACAAAATGAGAAAGAATAATTACTGACAGGTTGAACGTATAGGAAAACCTCTTTAGGCTATTCCAAGAGAAATCCCCTACAGTACACCATCTAGATCCCCATCGGATCTAAAACCTTGAAATACATATCCCCCGCGGAGTTAAATTTCAAAACCCCCACCAAAGCTAAGTTTTCAAACTCCCAATCCCCAGCGGAGCCAAAAACTTTGAACTACAGATCCTCAGCGAAGATGAAATTTTCTTCCCCAACGGAGTCCAAAACTTCAACCTTTAAACCCCGGTGGAAAACCATCCAGTTTCCTCCAATTCCCCAGAGAGTTGTCTTAAAACCAGATAATTCCCCTGCAAGTTATCCTAGAACCTGATAATTCCCCAGCAAGTTGCTTTGAAGCCTGACAGCTAACCAGACGACAGCTTCGGATAATTCCCCAGTAAATTGGCATACAACCCAAACTCTTGGACTCTCTCCATAACAGGAATGCGTTGTTCCCCATAAAGTCTCCTACTACTCTCCAACAGAATAAACTTTCTCCCTGCAGAGTTATTCTTATTTCCCAGCAGATTGAAGATTCTCAATCCCCAACCATAGTCATCAAGGTTCTCGGGACTCCCCAAGCAGGTTTCTCAAGCAGCACTCGGCATTATTCTTACAATAGAATGCCTATCATCTTCCAACTTCAAAAGAACTTGAAGGATCCCTATATCCCCAGGAACGTCGTGAAGGATTCTCATATCCCCACAGAAGTTGTCAAAGTTTTTGATAATCCCCGCGAGTTGCCAAGGATTTTCTATCCCCAGTAGTGGTCCAAGGATTCTCAAATCCCCACAGAAGTTGTCAAGGGTTTTGAATCTCCAGCAGCAGTCAAGGATTTATTTTCCCCGGCAGCAGTCAAAGATTTTATTATCTCCAGCTATGAAGGATTTATTTTCCTCAGCTAACCAGCTTACATGCGCTTACATTACATTCATATATCATAAACATTGATAAAAACACATTTATTGCATCATACATTTCATGCAACATAACTTTGTGTTTTAGCTAACATTTTACCCTTTTCAGGATAAAATTAACAGCTATCTTTAACAAATATTCAAAGCTCAAATACAGCTTAGAGATGCTCCAGACACGGATGATGTTCTATTGCTTATTCAAATCAATGCTCAGATTCTTGTTCCAGTTTAAATTATGAAGCCCGGATTCGACCGAATAATATATTGATCATACTGAAGCCCGGAGATCAACCGGAAAATAGTTGAATCCCCGGCAAATTACTGTGAAGCCTGGAATCGACCAGATAGCAGTACAAAGTACCATGAAGCCTGGACTCGATCAGATAGTGACACACCTTAGATTCAAGTTATGAAGTCCGGATTCGACCGGATAAGTATCCTGATATCTCCAAATATTGTGAAGCCTAGAATCAACCAGATAATGGTAAAAGACACTGAAGCCTGGACTCGACCAGATAACAGTTTAAGACACTGCGAAGCTTGGATTTCGACCAAATGGCAGTTTACTTGGCTAATTACTAAGAAGCCCGGAATCGACCGGATATTAGTGTGCCTTAAATTCAAGTTGAAGCCTGGAGGCGACCGGATAACAATTTAATTCCTTCTAAAGCCTGGAATACGACCAGATAAGAATTGAGAAATTGTGAAGCCTGGAGAACGACCAGATAGCAAGTTTAATCTGATTCCCCAGTAAGTCAATGTGAAGCCTGGAATCGACCAGATAGCAGTAGGTCTTATTTTCCTCAGCAAACACTGTAAAGCCTGGTGCACGACCAGATAGTAGTTCATTTTCACCTCTTCAACCAAGAGATGATTCCCCAGTAGAATAACGGATGACTGAAGCTCCTAAAATTATATTTCTACCACGACACAGACCAGCATTCCCCGGCGTAGTCCTCCTCAACAACAGGTATACGGGCTCTCGTAAAGGAATCTCTTATGCGATCAACTTCCTTGGATGGCTTCTTTAAGCCCATTCCCTCAACTACATTTTGACGAGTGCAAATTTACGGGCACTCTAGTGTCCAATCATCTTTTACCTTCAAGTCACGAAAGGAAAACTCAACAATCTAACTCTTCAGGTTCAAGAAGATTGAACAGGGGCAGCTGTTGTACCCCAAAATTTTCCCTCTCATTTTATCAATATTTCCCCTCACAAGATTCTTTGGACTCAAGACCAAATTAAGGTTTGCTCAGCTCAAGACATCTCCTTGCACTATTGACCTGAAATTAGGGTTTGAGTTTGCATAAGGATTTTTGGACTTCCAATGCCTCATGTGACTTTCATACTTCATGTTGGACCTATAAGATTGCCCATACCAAGTTTCAAGTCTTGAATCAAATTTTTGCCCAGTCAATTGGACAGTTGACCTAAAAATCGGCTGTATTGGGGAAAAAGTCAACTGTGGCCAATTTACAGTCAAACCTCATAATTTTTTATCCACATCAACATTATAGACTCATTTGAAACATTTGATCAAGTTTGGACCATAACTCCTCAAGAAATTTGATCAAATCACCAAAAGGGCAAAATGGTCATTTTTAGGGTTTTGACTACAGAAGGGCAATTTCTGATTTTTGACCTAGCCAATGGAAAATTGGGTTCAAGAAAAGATTCAAGGACTCAATGGCATCATCTTGACCCAATCACAAGGTTCAAAAGATCTCAAATGCATTGGATTGACAGATGAATTTTCCAGTCAACTGATCAAAAATCAACTATACACTAAAAAGTCAAACTTTGACTTTTTGGCCAAAATCAAGTGCCAAGGGTCATTTTTTATTAAGATGTGCCAAAACATGAAACTTGTTCACCAAGAAACCTAATTTTGAAAATTAGGGTTTAAAATGGAAAATTTTCATAACTTAGAAATTTTCTAAGTTATGAAAATTTCTTATTTTTTTCCAACTTTACCCAACTTTTTCACCATGATGCAATTGGATTAAAAGGAAACTTCCAACATGAAAGTTGTATTCCTCCACAAAATCTACAACTTTGATTCACAAAGTTTTCCCAAAAGATGCTTGTATCTCAAGTTATGATTTTGTGAATAGGGGTTCAAAAACTTTCTAACTTGGTGAAATTTTGCCCTAATTTAGGCAGGATTTTGACCTATTTTCATGGCAACTTTTCACCTAGTTCGAATTGGAATCTCAAAATTCATTTCAAATATGGATTGTAGAGAATGTTATAAGCTTTCCAAAATGTCCAATAACTCTCCAAGATCATTCATGGTTAGGGAGAATCGAAAGTTTGAAATTGGCAAATCATCACTTTTGTCCAAGGCATTTTACACCATGCTACAAGTTGCAAATCAGTTCAAACCTTGCTTATACTTAGTTTACAGGTTCTAATCCTTTCTACACTCATAAATTAAATGCAAACACATTGGTTTAAGGCTTTTCTCTGACCTATGAAGCATTATACAAAGGTTTAATCCATTTTTGGCAAAAAAGGTAGCATTGCCACTTTGATAAAGCTTGCTTTATGTCACGTTGTTTATCTTGAGCCATGGACCAAAGTTCTTGCAGCAAACAAAGTTCATTAATATCAGGAAAGGTGTACCAACTATCAGCAGGCTTGGAGCTAGCAAGTACAGACCTTTGCATTGTCAACTTCAACTTTTGCTTCAAAAGCAAGTAACTTGCAAAAGTCCACACATCTTTGGAATCTGATAAGAACAAGTCTTTGTAACATTTCAAACAAGTTTTACACATTGCCTAAGGTCAGAAACACGAGCTAGCAAGTTCTCAAACACCCTTAAACACCAAAACACCAAGTTCTTGTCAAAACAGGGTATTTTCTGCAAACACCAAGCCAAAACATATTTGCCTCGTGCTTTTGTCCCAAACCACTTCAAACACTTTCTAAACAATACACCTAAGTTGTCCAGACCATTCTCAAGCAACTGTAACTGCATTTTCAAGCTTCACCATTTTTAAATTCTTAGTTTGCAGGTTGAGTTCTATAGAGACATTCAGGCCATTTCAAAGCAAGCTAAGCATTGGGAAAGGTCAAGGGAACATCAAGCAAGCTCAAAAGAACCTCAGGCCTCACTGAAAGTTGCTGCATTGTCATATTCGAACTTGACTGAAACAGGTAAATTTCAAACTTATATCTCCTTATTTAGGAATCATTAGGCTTAGGTTTGTGAAGCAAAAATATAGTCCTCATTGTCCTTGAGTTGTACATATGCATAGAATTCATTTATGTTAACTGAGCTAGGAGTATTTGATAGTTGAACTTACTGAAAAAATCAGGTTATAAATTAGGGGCACAGAAATTCTCCCTGGTTTCTTAGAGTTAGATTAAGTTTTTTACATGGTTGAAATCGTGGTTTCAAGCTCTATAATTTTCATGTTATGAGTTTTTGATTTCAAGCAAAGAATAGAGAGAACAGGTTTGAAGTTGCAGGCGCGCGTATTTTGTTCAGAGGTTAGAGATGAAGTGGAATCTAGGTTGGGCCTGGCTTTGGCTGACTATTTGCACCCCCATGCTTGCTTTCTGCACCCCTTGGCCCATTTGATTTATTTTTGCATATTTTTCTTTTCTATTTTTATTTTCTGACTTTATTATTTTTTCTTGAACATTTAAAATCACAAAAATTAATTTTATTTATTTTTGGCATTTTATTATATTTTTATTTTATTTTTATTTGCATAATAAATAATTATTAGGTTAATGTTACTTTTCTTAATTAAAAATTGTAAATAATACAAAAATATCATATATTTTTATTTTTATTATTTATACACTTAAATAATATTTTCTCACACATTTTAATTTTTTTAACACTTTTGTATATATTTTTATTTATTTTCTTGTACATAAATAAATAATATAATATATATATAAATATATATATATATATATATATATATATATATATATATATATATATATATATATTATATTATAATATATATATATATATATATTATATATATATATATATATATATATATATATATATATATATATATATATATATATATATATATATATATATATATATATATATATATATATATATATATATATATATATATATATATATATATATATATATATATATATATAATATATATATATATATATATATATATATATATATATATATATATATATATATATATATATATATAATATATATATATATATATATATATATTTATATATATATAATATATATAAATATATATATATATATATATATATATATATATATATATATATATATATATATATATATATATATATATATATATATATTTTTTTTTTTTTTTTTTTTTCTTAAAACAAAAACTAGGGTTTCTGCCCTTTCAAAAATAATCATTAATATTTTTCTTATTTTTGATACATTAAATAATTTATTTTACATATATAAAATAAATACAAAAAAACATTTTTGCATATTTATATTTAATTGCATATTTAAATATTTGCTTATTTATTTATTTGTACAAATAAATTCAATATGATTGTAATAGTTTTAGGGCTTTATTTTGTGCAAATACCCCCTATTCAAACTTGTATCCCCCTCCCCATAATAATATTGTAATAGTCTTAGATTTACTTTTACGCATTTTATCGCTTTCAAATGCATGATTAGTAAATTAGGGTTTTGTATGCAAAAGACCAAAATCAAACAAATAGCATGACTAAACACAAGACAAAAATGCATGAAAAATGACAACACAATGCACACAAGCACCCCTAGGGTTTCACCCACTTGTTGCCTTAAAAACACGGCCATGGTATGCATGCTAGGTATCTTGGCAAATCAAAAATAAAACAAAAAAGATCATAGTCCCTCGATGATGCTATCTTGGTTGCCTATACAATAATGATCTAGACCCTCGAAAAAAACTTGCTAAGATACTTAGCACCATTGCTATCGTGGCCATACGATGACCCACGCCCGTCCCGTTTAACATCCAAACACAAGGTTGTTTACCGAATACAATGGTAAAACAACCATGTCAAAGGGTTAAAAATGTATAGGAAAGATCTTTGAGTAGGGTAGACAACTCCTAGTTACTTGATCAAACTTGCAAACCATCCTTGCTAATTTCAAAAACACACTATTTCAAAACATTTCCCAAAACAAACTTTCAAACATTGAAACATTTTTCAAAAGACAAACACCTTTGTATACATTCAAACAAGAATCATTACAAAGGTTGCCTAAACAAAGGCCTCTTTTCAAAATATTTTCAAAACCACACACAAAGCACCATTTCAAACAACTGAAAAGCAAAAGCAAGTGATCTAAACAAGTAACTAAGAGCCCATGGAAAACCATGGATGAAAAGGGTGCTTGTACCTTTCCTTTTCATAATCTACCCCCCGAACCCAAGAAAACATCTCAAAGGTCTTTCCTGTGCTTTTTGACCTTTCCTTTGGATATAATAAAAAGTCGGTGTTGAATCTTGCTAAACCGAAACATTTGCAAACAAAAAAGCACAAAACCTCTAGTCAGTTCTCCCACTGTATCACAAGGTCGATCCTGCCAAAGTTAAAGCAATACAAGAGATGCCTACTCCTCGTACTGAGAAGGAAGTCATAGGATTCTTGGGACACTTGAACTATATTTCCAGATTCATTTCTCACTTAACAGCTACTTGTGAGCCAATCTTCAAACTATTGAAGAAAGATCAAGTAGTCAGATGGAATGATGAATGCCAAGTTGCTTTTGAAAAAATCAAAGAATACTTACAAGAGCCTCCTGCGTTGATGCCACCAGTCGAGGAAAGACTGTTGGTCATGTATCTGACTATTTTAGAAAACTCAATGGGGTGTGTATTGGGGCAGCATGACGAGTCTGGCCGGAAAGAGCACGCTATTTATTACCTGAGCAAAAATTTTACCGACTATGAAACCAGATATTCACTACTCGAGAAAACTTGTTACGCTCTGGCATGGGCTACTCGCCGGCTAAGACAGTATATGCTGACTCATACTACCTTATTGATATCTAAGATGGATCCGATAAAATATATCTTCGAGAAGCCTGCTCTTTCTAGGAGAATAGCTAGATGGCAGATGATCCTAACGGAGTACGACATACAGTATACTACCCAAAAAGCTATAAAGGGAAGTGTATTGGCTGATCATTTTGCTTACCAAGCTGTAGAAGACTATCAGTCCATGAAGTTTGAATTCCCGGATGAAGACATCATGACATTAGACAACTGTGAAAAAACCAGACCATATGACGGACCTGAACAAGGATCCCAATGGACCATGTTCTTTGATGGAGCTTCCAATGCACTCGGTAATGGTATCGGCTCCGTACTCATATCTCCAGAAGGGTGTCATACTCCCTTTACTGTCAGACTTTGCTTCGATTGTACAAATAACATGGCGGATACGAAGCATGCATCTTCGGCCTCGGAGCTGCCATAGACTTGGGGATCAAATCCTTAGACGTGTTTGGAGATTCAGCTTTGGTCATCAGTCAGATCAAAGGGGAATGGGACACTAAGCACCCAAACCTTGTCCCTTACAAAGAACATGTTTTGACATTGCTACCACATTCTGAGAACATTACCTTCGAGCATTTTCCGCGAGAAGAAAATCAGCTAGCAGATGCTCTAGCCAGAATGTCATCTATGTTTAAACTTAATTGGGATAATGAGGCTCCCCGGATCACCATCGAACGAATGGATGAACCAGCGCACTGTCACGAGATTAATACTGAAGAAGTAGTGGACCAACCTTGGTTTCATGAAGTCAAGAGGTATCTCGAGGCTCAAGAATATCCAGAAGGAGCTTCAATCAATTATAAGAATTTCTTAAGGAGATTCTCTGCTAAATTCTTCCTTAGTAACGACATCATGTACAAACGCAATCACGACTCCATTTTGCTTCGGTGTGTGGATAAGGTTGAAGCTGAAAAGATCATGGCTGAATTACATGAAGGTACTTTTGGCACTCATTCCAGTGGGAATATGATGGCGAAGAAAATCCTACGGGCAGGCTATTACTGGTCTACCATGGAAGCAGATTGCTATCAACACTCTCGGACCTGTCATAAGTGTCAAATTTTTGCTGACAAGGTGCATGTACCTCCGGTCCCTCTGAATGTTTTGACGGCTCTGTGGCCCTTTGCTATGTGGGGAATTGATATGATTGGAGAAATCAAGCCTACAGCCTCCAATGGGCACCGCTTCATCCTAGTGGCCATTGACTATTTTACAAAATGGATTGAAGCAGCTTCCTTCGCGTCCGTTACCAAGAATGTTGTTGCCCACTTTATCAAGCAAAACCTTATTTGCTGGTACGGTATCCCAGAAAGGATTATCACTGACAATTGTACAAATCTCAACAACATTATGATCACCGCCTTGTGCGAGCAATTCAAGATCCAACATCATAATTCTTCTCCCTATCGGCCAAAGATGAATGGTGTTGTCGAAGCTGCAAATAAAAACATTAAGAAGATCATACAAAAAATGACAGTCACATACAAATACTGGCATGAGATGCTACCATTCGCTCTCCACGGTTATCGTACCACGGCTTGCATGTTAACCGGGGCAACACCCTATTCTTTGGTTTATGGCATGGAGGTTGTCTTACCCATTGAGGTTCAGATCCCCTCTCTGAGAATTATGAAGGATGCAGGCTTGAACGAAGACGGTTGGATCCAGACTCGACTTGATCAACTAAATTTAATTGATGAGAAGAGACTTGCTGCTGTTTGCCATGGTCAAATGTATCAAAAACGGATGATCAAGGCTTTCAACAAGAAAGTCAGACGCCAATTATATCAAGTTAGGGATCTAGTGATCAAGCGTATCATCTTGCCACAAAGTGATCCCAGGGGAAAATGGACTCTAACCTATGAAGGACCATTTGTAATCAAAAACATATTCTCCGGTGGAGCAATGATCTTGACCACCATGGATGGCGACGACCTGCCACACCCTGCGATCGCGGACATAGTCAAAAGATACTACGCATAAGAGACCCGCTAGGTTGACACACCTAGGCAAAATAAGGGCATCCCGACGAACCAAAAGTTTCAGGCAGAAATTAGGGATAAAATAAATAAAAATTGTATACCCGGCAAGTTGAAAACCCGAAAGGGCGACTTGGGCAAAAAAGGGTTTCCCGATGGACTGAAAACTCGAAAGGGCGGTCCAGGAAAAAGTTAGGGAATAAAAGTGTATGACTATGTCCCGTCGGATCATTTGACAGACAACCTTTGGCTTCCGCTGACATACTCAGAGTTTTTGATCAATTCAATGATCTTCGGACAAGGCAAATAGACAAGATACTCAGAGATACGAAGGCTATAGCAGAATGGGAACCCCATGGAATTATTACAAATAGCTATCTTTCTTTGTATTAAATTTTTATTGTTTACGACGGCATTCTCTTACTAGAATGTTTGTCTCCTTTGTACAAAATATTTATTCAAAGTCAATACAAAGATGCCCCTTTGAAAGTGCAAAAAACTATTTATCTTTTTCTTTACACTTGTGTTTTGTTTATAAAAACGTCCAATGATTCATTAATGAACATATGCATTTGAACATGATTATTGTTTACAAATAAACAAAATGAGAAAGATAATTACTGATAGGTTGAAAGAGTAGAGAAATGTCTCTAGGATATTCCATAAGAAATCCCCTACAGTACATCCCCAGCGGAACAAAGTTTCAAATTATTAATCCCCAGTAGAAGTCGTCAAAATTCTCAGGATTCCCCAAGCAGATCTTACAAGTAGTACATGGCATTGCCCTCACAACAGAACTTTTCTCTCAACAAAAGTCCATCAATACTTCAACTTTAAGACATAAAAATTCAACATATCCTCAGCGGCATTCAGGGATTTATTTTCCTCAAGCAGACAGCAATACATCAAATCAGCTTACATGCGCATGCATTGCATCCATATATCATAAACATTAATAAAGCCAATACATTGCATCATACATTTCATGTAACTTGACCTTGTATTTTAGCTAACATTTTACCCTTTTCAGGATAAGATTAACACTTACCATTGACAATATGAAATCATGATACAGTTCAGATACGCTCCAGATACGGATGCCATTCTGATACTTATTCAGATACAACTTTCAGATACAGTTCAGATACGCTCCAAACACGGATGCCATTCTAATACTCATTCAGATACAACTTTCAAATACAGTTCAGATACGCTCCAGACACGGATGTCATTCCGATGCTCATTCAGATACAACTTACAGATACAGTTCAGATGCGCTCCAGACACGGATGCCATTCTGATACTCGTTCAGATTCATCTTTCAGATACGCTCCAGACACAGATGCCATTCTGACACTTGTTCAAATTCAACTTTCTTGATACAGTACGGATACGCTCCAAGACACAAAAACCATTCTGATACTCATTCTTTCAGCTTACAACTTACAATTCAACAAACATTCTTGGATGGCATCTACAAGCCCGTCTCCAACAAGATTCTATCACTTCTCCAAATGGCATCTTTAAGCCCATTCCTTCAACTACACACCTTCGAGTGCAAATTTCTGGGCACTTTAGTGTCCAATCATCTTTCCCCTTCGAGTCACGAATGGCAAAGCTCGCCAATCTAACCCTTCAGGCTTAAGAAGATTGAACAGGGGCAGCTGTTGTACCCCGAAATTTTCCCTCTCATTTATCAAGACTTTTCTCACAAGTTCTCTTTGACTCAAGACTGGATTAGGTTTTGATCAACTCAAGACATCTCATCTTGCACTGATGACCCAAAGTTAGGGTTTAAGTTTGCACAAGTATTTTTGAACTATCAATGCTTCATATGACTTTCAAGCATAATTATAGACCCCTAAGAATACTCATGTCAAGTTTCAAGCTTTGAATCACATTTTTGATCAGTCAATTGGACAGTTGACCTAAAAAATCAACTATATTGGGGAAAAAGTCAACCATGGCCAATTTACAGTCAAACTTAATAATTTTTTATCCACATCAACATTTTAGACTCATATGTATCATTTGATCAAGTTTGGAACACAATTCCTCAAGAAATTTGATCAAATCATCAAAAGGGCAAAATGGTCAAAATTAGGGTTTTGACTGAGAAAGGGCAATTTCTGATTTTTGACCTAACAAATGACCAATTGGTTTGAAGCATGATTTCAAGGGTTCATTTGTATCATATTGACCTAATTACATGGTTCAAAACATTGCATTTTCATTGGATTGACAGATGAAATTTGCAGTTAACTGATCAAAAGTCAACTGTATACTGAAAAGTCAAACTTTGACTTTTTGGTCAAAATCAAGTGCCAAGGATCACAATTCATCAAAACATGTCAAAATGTGAAACTTGTTCATCAAGAAATCAAAGATTTAAGATTTGGTTTTAAATTTTGAAATTTTCTTAACTTAGAAATTTTTCTTATAGAAAATATCTTATTTTTTCTCAACTTTAAGCCAAATTTCCACCATGATGCAAGATGATTCAAAGAAAGTTCCCAACAAGAAAGTTGTAGACCTTCATGAAATCTACAAATTTGCCTCACACATTTTTCCATAAAGATGCTTGGATCTCAAGATATAATTTTGTGATTACATGCTCATGAACTAAAATAACTTAGTGAAATTTTGCCCTAATTTAGGCAGGTTTTTGACCTAACTTCATGGAAATTTTTCACCTAGTTCCAAGAGGAATCTTGAAATTCATTTCAAAGATGCGTTATATAGAACATTGCAAGCTTTCTAAAATGTCCAAGAACTTCTTGAGATCATTTTTTAGTAGGGAGAATCAAAGAATTGAAGTTGGAAATTTCTCACTTTGATTTCAAGCCATTTCATGAAGAACAAAATTCAAATCTGAACCTATGTTGCCTAATCTTTTCTTTACAGGTCTCAAACTTGTTTCTCACTTCATAATTTAATGCTTACACAGTTGATAAAGCCTTAATCCAAGCACAAGAGTCTTTGTCCAAGCTTTAATTCCATAAATGGCACAAAGTTGCCATTGCCATTTTGGAAAAGCATAACTTTTGCCACTTTTCACTTCTTGAGCATTGGACATGTTTTCCCTGCACACACAAGTCCTATAAACCAAAAGCAAGTTGTCTAGAACTTGTACCAACTCCAAGCAGGCCTCTACAAGCATGTAGGGAATGGTCTCTTCACCTTTCTTAAAAAGCAAGCAAGAGTGCAGAAAGTCTACAACCAAGAAACCTGTTGTGGAACTGAGTTAAAACCTTCTCTATATTAATACACAAACACATTGCAACCTAACACATGATTGCTCAAGGCCTAAAACACTCCAAAACTCCCTATCACCAAAAACCTGTCAAAAACTTGCAGTTGTAAACCAAGCATAGCAATCCAGAAATTTACTCGTGCGTTTCAAGTTCTAATCATTCAAACACCTTACCTACCTCATATCTAAGTGTTCCAGACCATCATCCCTTCACTGTAACTCCTCCTTCTTCATCTGCCATTTTTGTTTTTCAAGCTTGCATGTTGACTTGGATAGAGAGGTTCATGCACTTTATAAAGCAAGGCAAGGATTGGAACATACTCAGGGAGGTTCATGCAAGCTAAAGGAATCTTCAGGCCTTCATAAATATCACTCAAACTCCATTTACGATCTCAGCTGAAAGAGGTAAGAACTCCAACTTGTATCTCTTCATACAGGCATCCATTGGCCACGATTTGTGAAAGGAAAATGTATATATTATTGTGCTAAAGCCAATCATGTGCATAGATTTCATTTCTGTTCATTATGTATAGAGAATTTTAGAGTTCAAATTTCTGTAAAAATTAGGGTTGAAATTAGGGCCATTAAAATTCGCTTTGATGTTTGATTGTTAGTTTACATGAGTTACATGGTTGAAATCATGGGAAAGAGTACTATCATTTTCATGTTGGAAGTTTCCATTTTCATGGAGAAATGAGAAAGATACAGAGGTTCTGGCTAGCTTGAGGAAGAAGATGAAGTACAGGGCTAGGAGTTGTTTTGTGTTATGTATATTTTATTTCATATGAACTAACGGATGTACAGCCACCCCAGTGGCAGAGTAGCACGCTGGAAATGCATAGGTCATGGTTTCGAACCTTGGCGTTACCTTTTGTATTTTTCTCATTTTTCAACTTCATTTTTGGCATTTTTGGCAGTATGGGCTCAGCTTCTGGGCTTTCCATTTTTTTTATAACATTTACCTCCCTTTCTCCTTACAGCACCCCTGGCCCAATCTTTTTATTATTTGTTTTCATTTTCATTTTTTATTTTATTAAATATTTTCTTTAACATAAAAAATGATAAATATTGCATTTTTGTTTATTTTATTTTCTTTTTACATAAAAAATATTTTTTCATTTTATTATATACTAACTATCTTTCTTAAATAAACTTGTAAAAATAAATTAAATTTAGATAGATTTTTATCCTTTTGTTTCATACTTGTAAATATTTATTTTGATATATAAAAAGACTAAGTATCTCACAAAATATTATTTATTATTTTAAGACAAAAAAAAATAATACTTAAAGAACTTTATTTTCTTTTAAATTAGAAATTAGGGTTAACCACATTTTTAAGAAATATTTTCCTTTTCTTAAATTATTAGGATTAGGTCAAAACTCGTTTGCATATGAAAAACAAAGCAAAAACCTTTTTCTTGCATATGTATATATATATATATATATATATATATATATATATATATATATATATATATATATATATATATATATATATATATATATATATATATATATATATATATATATATATATATATATATATATATATATATATATATATATCATTGCATATTCAAATTATATGGTATATTGTTTATTCAAATACTTGTACCAATTCGATTTGGTTGTGTTGTACCCCAAAATTTGCCCTCCCATTTCACAACATTTTCTCATCACAAGACTCTTGGAATTGAAGATCAAGCTAGGGTTTGCCCTGCTCAAGACACTTCTTTGCATTGTTGACCTAAATTAGGGTTTGAGTTGGTACAGGGATATTTTGACCTACAATGCCCAAAGTGACTTTCATATTCCATGTTGGACCCACAAGTTTGTTCATATCAAGTTTCAAGCCTTGATTCAATTTTTTGCCCAGTCAATTGGATTGTTGACCTAGAAATCAGTTGTATTGGGGAAAAAGTCAACTGTGGCCAATTGACAGTCAAACCTCATGAAATTTGACCCACATCAACATTATGAACTCATATGAACCATTTGATCAAGTTTGGACCATAATTCCACAAGAAATTTGATCAGATCATCAAAAGGGCAAAATGGTCATTTTTAAAGTTTTGACTGCACAAAGGCAATTTTTGACTGTTTGACCTAGCCAATGGCAAACCAAGCTCACATATGGACTCAAGGACTCAATGACATTGTCTTGACCAATTCAACAAGTTCAAAAGATCTCAAATGCATAAGGTTAATAGATGAATTTTTCAGTCAACTTATCAAAATTTGATTGTACACTGAAAAGTCAAACTTTGACTTTTTGGTCAAAATCAAGTGCCAAGATTCATTTTCCATAAATACATGTTAAATTATGAAACTTGTTCATCAAGAAACCCCAAAATGCAAATTAGGGTTTAAAATGGAAAATTTTCATAACTTAGAAATTTTCTAAGTTATGAAATTTTCTTATTTTTTCCTAACATTATCCCATTTTTTCACCAAGATGAAAATGGATTCAAACAAAACTTGCAACATGAAAGTTGTAGTCCATCACAAAGTATACAACTTTAATACACAAAGTTTTCTCAAAATAAGCTTGTATCTCATGTTATGATTTTTGGAACAAGGGTACCTAAAACTTTTAACTTAGAGAAAATTTGCCCTAATCTAGGCAGTATTTTGACCCATCTTCTTGACCATTTTTCACATAGTTCCACTTGGAGTTTCAAGTTTCATTACAAATATGGATTTTATTACATGTTCCAAGCTTTCCAAATTGTCCAAGAACTCCTCAAACACCCTTGTGGTTAGAGAGAATCGAATTCTCAAAGTTGGCAAAAACTCACTTTTGTCCATGGCCAAGGCATGTTCATACAAACTTGCATTTTCAAATCAGAATGTTTGGTGCTAGCTTGCAGGCCTCAAAACCAACTTGCACTTCATAATTTAATGCTTAACCATTGAACTAAGGTTTTATCTTGGCCATTGGTTCATTACATACAAAATTAACCCTTATTTGGAAAAAGGCAAAATACCGTTTTTGTAAAAGTGCACTTTATGTCAAAAACTAAATCCTTGAGACATGAGGCCAGATCTTTGAGGCAAGATCAAGTCCACTAATTCCAGTTACCAAGAACAAAAGTTGCAGCATGATAGGAAGGCTTGTACAGGTCTATAACATCATTTCCATTTTCTTGCTTCAAGTGGAAGAAAACTTGTAAAACCAAAGCATACTCTGATATCTGTTAACAAGAGCAAAAACAAACATTGCACACAGTTTCCATACCTCCCAACAAGCCTAAAGCACGACCCTTTCATCACAAAACACTCCTCATACTCAGAACCATTGTTTTTCTAAAAAACAGGGCAGCATCTGCAACTTGACTTCCATAGAACAATTTGCTCGTGCATTTTGGCCCAAACCTGTTCAAACACCTTCCATTTCATCCATCCAAACTATCCCAAACCTTAAACATCAGCTGTAACACCTCTAACACAATTTTCCATTTTCATTTCCAAGCTCTGCAGGTTGATTTCTACAGCACGATTCAAGTAGTTTCAAAGCAAGCCAAGCATTGGAGAAGCTTCCTTGGACCTCAGGCAAGCTCAACAGAAGCTCAAACACCATTGAAGGTTGCTGCATTTCCCTACTCGATTCCAACTGAAACAGGTTTTTTATCACTTTCTATCTCTCTATTTAGGAACATTTAGCTTTAGGTTTGTGAATGAAAAATGTAGTATTCAATGTCATGAAGTCATACATATCCTCAGCTTTCATTTATATTATGTGTGCTAGGAGAATTTCATCCATGAACATGTGAAAAAAGCTAGGTCAGATTTTAGGGCCAGAGAAATTCTCTCTGGTCTTTGAGAGTTAGATTCAATGCTTTATATGGTTAGATTCGTGTTTAAATTCTCTACAAGTTTGATGTTGTGAGTTTTGGCAAAAAGTCACGTTTCCAGGATGTTCAAAGTTGAAACCAGGCGCGCGCGTTTGACAGTGGCTGAAGCAAGAAGATGAAGGCTTGGGCTGGGCCTGGCCTTCTTGCTGTCTGCACCCCCATTTTGCTAAATGCACCCCCTGGCCCAATTTCTTATATTTTTGTTATTTTTACATTTTAATTTCATTTCTGACTTTATTATTTTATTTCCAAACATAAAAAATGCTTAAAAAATATTTTCATAGTTTTTTACATTTATTTGGTATTTATTTTATTTATTTCTAAAATGAAAACATTTTAATACTTTTTATTATTTATTTAAACTTGAAAAAATATAATGTAGATAATAATTTTATTTTCATTTCTTATTTTTATTCACACTGAAAATATTTTCTTGAATATATTTTATTTTTGTAAATATTTTATTTTTATTTTATACATATTTAATATATTTAATATATATATATATATATATATATATATATATATATATATATATATATATATATATATATATATATATATATATATATATATATATATATATATATATATATATATATATATATATATATATATATATATATATATATATACACATATATATATATACATATATACTCTTATTTTATTAAATAATTAGAATAAAAATATAAAAATATTACCTTTTAT
The DNA here is from genome assembly GCA_948472305.1 of Vicia faba. Classification (NCBI taxonomy): domain Eukaryota; kingdom Viridiplantae; phylum Streptophyta; class Magnoliopsida; order Fabales; family Fabaceae; genus Vicia; species Vicia faba. The sequence continues at coordinate 155,994,461 of OX451735.1, read as the reverse complement.
TTTTTATACTAAAAAAATACATTTTCTTCAATATATTTCATTTTTGTACATATTAATATATTTTTGTATATAGTGTAGCTTTTAAATTCTCGCATATTTAAAGCTTTCAATTATGCCATGATTAAAGAACTAGGGTTTGTATACAAAATCAATCAACAATTAGTTTGACATAATCCAAGATAAACATGCATGAAAAACAATCACAATGCACACTTGCACCCCTAGGGTTACAATCCACTTGTTGCCTTCAAAAATGGGCCATGGTGGCATGTCAAGTACTTTGGTAAAACAAAGACAATCAAAATGATCATAGTCCCTCGATGACGCTATCTGAGTTTCCTAAACAAAAATGATCAAGCCCCTTAAGAAAATTGCCAAAGATACTTGACACTATTGCTATCATGGTCTATACGATGACCCGCGCCTGTCCCGTTAACATCCTAACACAAGGTTGCTCACCAAATACAATGGTGAAACAACACTGTTAAAAGGGTTAAAAACATAAGAAAGATCTTTGAGTAAAATAGGGTAGATAGCTTTTAGTTACTTGATCCAACTTGCAAAAAACACCCTTGCTATTTTCAAAATGCACTTCACAACACAAATTTCAAAACCCTACTTAGGAAACTTTTAAAAGACAAAAAACACCTTTGTATACATTCAAACAAGAATCATTACAAAGGTTGCCACAACGATGGCCTCTTTTCAAAACATCTTTCAAAACCACACACAAAGCACCATTTCAAACAATTGAAAAGCAAAGTAAGTGATCTAAAGCAAGTAACTAAGAGCCCATGGATAACCATGGATAGAAAGGGTGCTAATACCTTCCCTTTCTATAATCTACTCCCAGAACCCAAGAAAACATCTCAAAGGTCTTTCCTGTGCTTTTTGACCTTTCCTTAGGATAAAATAAAAGTCGGTGGCGACTCTTGCTAAACCGAAACATTTGCGAACACCAAAACGCAAAATCCCAAGTCAGTTCTCCCACCATATCACGGAACTGGCAACTCTACTGGGGATTTGTTTGAAAATGGAGTAACCTTAGGTCTTAGATCACCCTTTGCATGATTATTGTTTGCTTTGATTGCTTTACATTTTGGTTCTCTTGTTTGGGCTTGAAATCCTCCACCCGGATTTGGGAAACATTCATAGATAGCAATACGTTGTGGAAACTATGCGGGGTATACCGACACGATTGAAACAATAGTTATATTAGTGCGACATATTTGTGAGTACCGGTAGCCTTTGAGTCAATCAAAGAGAATAAGGGACCGCTGAGTGATGTCATTAAGCACTAATGAACTAGAACCTTACTTGACCATCTTGGCCTTTTATTAGGAGTAGTGAGATGACCGACTTTGGTGCAGTCCGAAGTTGGTAGATACTCGATACTACACTCATTGAGGGTTGTTTTCTTGGAATATTTTGGTCTCTAATTAAGTGGCTAAACCAAAACAATGAACATAGAAAACAATCCAATGATATTGAGCTCCTTAGAACTCGATTACTATTTATAGGACAGGTTTTGAGCCAACTAAACTCAAGAGGGTACTTACCTATGAAACCTCATGCAAGCCTGAAACTAGGGTTTTGTGTGACTTGCTTGTACATATGCTTGTGCATACATCATGGACATCATAAAGCATCATATGCATCCACTAACCATTTCAAGGGTTTGGATCTTCATCTTTGTTCTTGTTTTATAGGTCATGGAATCTCTTCGTAGGAAAACAATTCAAGTCAATCTTGTGAGAATCCCTCCTCAACTCAAGAAGCTTACATCCAGGATTCCAGAAAATTCTCTCTTCATTAAAAGACATGGTTCTCTTCCAGTTCTTTGACCCCCTACACCACTGTTTTACATTCCCTGATTACCAATTGGTGCCTAATTTGGAGGAATTTTCTCAACTCCTGAGAATTCCTATTCTTAATCAACTACCCTACAACGGTACGGAAAAAGAACCAAAACCTGAAGATGTTGCTCAAGCATTACACTTGCAACCATCTGACATCAAGGGGCATTGGGAAACCAGAAGTGATGTCAAGGGATTCTTGGCAAAGTTTTTGTTTGAGAAGGCACAAGAATGCTGGAATTCTCTTGATCTACAAGCCTTTGAAGAGATTGTGGCACTCCTTATCTATGGGTTGGTCTTGTTCCCAAACCCTGACCAACTTATAGATGTGAATGCTGTCAAGATTTTCATATCCAGGAATCTCGTACCTACATTGCTTGGGGACATCCTACACTCATTTTACACACGAACAATGAGGAAAAGAGGTGTTCTCATGTGTTGCACTCCTCTCCTACAAAGGTGGTTTATTTCTCACCTTCCACAATCAGTTTTGAATAATGAGCAGGGTTTAAGGTGGTCACAACGGTTGATGACCCTCACACATTCTGATGTACATTGGTGTTTTCGGTCCAGAGAAAATGTCATCATCATTGATTGTTGTGGTGAATTTCCTAATGTCCCATTACTTGGCATTAGGGGAGGCATTACCTACAACCCCTGTCTAGCTTTGAGACAATTTGGATATGCTCGGAGGGATGGCCCTAATGACCTGCTGATTCCTGACCTAGTTTTTGACTTCGACAACGACGCGCAAGGACTTCGCCAAAGGTTCATCAGAGCTTGGAGGATGCCTAACAAGGTAGATAGTAAGACACTGGGGCACAAGAATTCCATCCCCCTTGAGCCTTACCTCAAGTGGGTACGAACTCGCTCCCAGAATCTTATGATGCCATATCCTCACACTCTCCCCTTGATCAAAGAGCCTATTAAGGAAGGAGAGGTTCCATACACCATCCTACATCCTGACATGCCTACATCATGGGAGGAAATGCAAAAGAGTTGGATCCAACTCAAAGAAGAACGGGATACTTTTGAAGCCAGCTTCTATGCCAGTGAGAAGAAGGTTTTAGAGCTCACCCGCCGACTTCACGAGGAGGAAACTCTCAACACCTACATCGCACCAAAGAGGATGCACAATGTCTTTTTACATTAAGAATTTTGTAATATTTTTGCCCATGGGGCACTTATGTACTAACAATTTCTTCTTAATATGACGTGCGTTCTTTTTGTTTACAACAAATTTGAATTTTTGAACCCTTGAATGCATTACATGAATAACATACCATTCATCATATGCATAAACAGGTCTTCAAGCCAGGTTTCCTTATCTTTCTGCTGTTTATTTCAGCAAGATGGATTTGGAGCAAACAGTAAAATATCTACAGGCACAAAATTCGCAATTTCAGCAACTCCTCATGACCTTGGCAATGGGTCAAGAGGATCTCAAAGCTCTGCTAGAGAAGAATAAAGAGAAGAAAAAGAAAAAGAGACCGGGGGTTTCCACTTTCGGAAGAAGGTTTGAGGGTGATGCTAGAAGGACTCTTGAGTTCCCTTCAACGTCTGACAAAGGGATTGGCAAGGGGAAAGGAGTTACTGTACCTTCTGAGTCTGAGGTAGAAGAGGAGGAAGACGAAGAAGACAAAGACTATTCAGAACAACAATACCCACCAGCGGATGACAAATATAAGAACCTTGAAGACAGATTGGCAGCTATGGAGTTGCAGAGGGTACCCGAATTGGATTTTGAGGAACTGGGGTTGGTAGCTGGGATTGTAATCCCTCCCAAGTTCAAGGTGCCAACATTTGCCAAGTACGACGGTCTATCTTGCCCTAAGATGCACTTGAGGTCGTATGTTATAAAGATCCAACCTCATTCATCCGATAAAGACCTCTGGGTACACTTTTTCCAAGACAGCTTGTCTGGCACTCAGTTGAATTGGTTTTATCAGCTCGAGAGATCAGAAGTTCACAATTGGGAAGACCTGGCAGCTGCTTTTTATCGTCAGTATCAGTACAATGCTGATTTGGCGCCTACCCGTACTCAGCTACAAAGTATGGGGATGGCTTCAAATGAAGGGTTTAAGGAGTACGCCCAAAAGTGGCGTGATCTGGCTGGAAGGGTGCAGCCACCGCTATCAGATGGGGAATTAGTTGACATGTTTTTGGGGACTCAAGAGAGCTCTTCTGCGGGATTTACTGAACTGATTCTGACTGGTGAAAGGGTGGAAGCCGGTATTAAAAGTGGAAAGATTCAAAAGGATGCCTCCACATCCACAACTGTTAAAAAACCTTTTCCAGTCAAGAAAGAAGCATCTGATGTGTACTCTCAGAAGGGATTGGGAAGAACTGAGCGTCGGCCGACTGTAGGGGGCATGATGATTCAAAATTCGTCAAATGATCAACCCCGTAACAATCAGTCGAGACCTAATCAACAACGGGTAAAACGGCCACAACGGCAGTTCACCCGCATCAACATGACGCCCGCACAGGTTCTTCACCATTTGTTGAAGCTGAATCTGACTAGTTTGAAAGAGGCGCCAAAAAACCCTAACACCTCATCTCCATACTATCACTCCAACGCCAAGTGTGCTTACCATTCCGACAGTGCTGGGCACGATACCAATAATTGTTGGGCACTCAAGAACAAAATTCAGGACTTAAATGACGCCAAAGAGGTTGAATTTGACGCTTCTGAGAAGCCCAATGTTATATCCGCTCTGATTCCCAAGCACGGCCACAATGTGCATGCCATTTTGGAAGACCTCCATGTTACTTATATTGCCAATCTGTTGACCCCATTGCTTGTGATTAAAGAAAATTTGTTGAGAGCCGGGATCTTTCCTGGTTGTGGTGAAGACTGTTATTTTTGTTTGAATGTTCAAGATGATTGTCCAATGTTGAAGTCGGGTGTCCAACGCCTGATGGATACTCAAGAGATACTTTTCCAGAAAACCCCTGTTAACACTTTCAATCCGATTACTCCTGATACTTGTGATATTTCAACCAACGATATTGCTATCATAACCATTTCCGACAATCCTCCCAAGGCTTGCAAAAGGCCTGTCAGGATTACACCCAACTCCGAATGTGTACCTCTCAAGATCACCATGTCGGGACCTGTCCCGTACCAATCAAGCAAAATGATACCGTGGAACTATGGGGGAGAAATCTTCAACCACGGCATCAAACAAATCGAAACTGTCTAAGAAATTTCTGAAGAAGACCCTAATGTAGGGAACATCGCGGGTACAAGCAAGATAACCCGCAGTGGTCAGATCTTTTCTCCGGAGATTGCTCCCCCTCAAGCAGTTTTCGGACCCTTAAAAGCTTCTGCACCTGTTGGACCCTCTGTGCAAGGCCCAGTGATTGAAGAAGTGGTTACTCCGGAAGAAAGACCGTCTGCTGATAATACCAACAAGGGTAAGGGGATACTGGAAATGCCTGTCAGGACGAAGGCTCATGTTGTGGTTATCCCCGAAACCACTCAGAAGGAGATGGATGAAATCCTAAAAATAATCCAAAAAAGTGACTACGACGTTGTAGAGAAACTAGGGTAAACCCCCTCTAAAATTTCAATGTTGGCCCTCCTGCTCTGTTCAGAGGCCCATGCTAAGGCCCTGATTAAGTTCTTGAAGACGGCACATGTGCCCTAAGAGACTTCGGCTAACCAATTTCAGGATTGTGTGGCCAGTCTTACTGTTGACAATGGCCTGGGTTTTTCTGATGCTAACTTAACTCCTAAGGGAAGGAAGCACAATGATGCATTACATGTTTCGGTTGAATGCCGAGGAACCACTCTCGCCCATGTCTTGGTCGATACTGGTTCTTCCCTAAATGTGCTGCCTAAGAAAGCTCTAGACCGGTTGGATTGTGAAGGTTTGGAGCTGAAACCAAGTAATATTATTGTCAGGGCCTTTGACGGGTCTAAAAGGATGGTGCATGGAGAGGTCGATATTCCCATCAAGGTAGGCACCGAAGTGTTCAACTCCACTTTCTACGTAATGGACATCCGTCCGTCATACTCATGTTTGCTAGGAAGACCGTGGATCCATTATGCTGGGGCAGTTACCTCCTCTTTGCATCAAATGTTGAAATACCCTGTTAAGGGTAAAATCATAAATGTGCACGGTGAGGAAGAGTACATGATCAGTCATCTCAATTCCTTTCGATATATGGAAGTGGATGGCGAGTTCATCGAAACGCCTTTTCAACATTTTGAGGAAGTTTCTCCTGAGGTAGCAGTTGTGAAGACAGTGGTTGAGGTACCTATCATTCCCAAGCATGTGGCTAGGATGGCATCTCTCAAGGACGCAGAGGTTGTGATTAAGGAGGGGAAGAGCACAGTATGGGGACAGTTGCCCGACTTTCCCTATAAGACAGAAAAGTTTGGGTTGGGGTTTACTGCTGCAGGACAAAAGGCTATGCGTCGCTCTAAGATTGGAAGACCACCCGTTAAGATCTCACACCACGGAGTCAATGCTGTAGAAGATGAAGATGAGGAGATCCACTTTGAAGGTTGGATCTTCTCGACTGTCGAAGGGGGTTTGAGCAATTGGGAAGCAAAGGATTTTTTCCCTATCACCTTTATCAACCAGTAATTTTATCTTTGAACAATTTCCCATTTTTATGGTCTGTAATAACTAAAACAATTCGCACACTATTTTCACCTCATGCCTTGTCCGGGGCATGTAGGTCCATTTGTAAGGGCTTGATTCTCATCATAATCATATGCCATGTTTTAATGAATCATTGGACGTTTTTCATCTATAAACTATTGTGTTCATTTTCTTTCCTTTTTCATTTTTGTTTGTTTAAGGATGGCTATCCCTTACACACACCCACACTCACAAATGCAGGTACCCATCCACTCTGGATTCCATGGGTGACTATTCTGCTGAAGCTTTTGACAACTCTGAAGATTTGGTCAATCAGGATGAGTACGAAGTTGACGAAGATTGTGAAGTGCCAGGAGAGTTAGCCAGACTTCTACAACAAGAAGAGAGGGCCATCTTGCCTCATGAAGAGCTGTTAGAAACCATCAACTTAGGGACAGAGGAGGACAGGAAGGAAGTAAAAGTGGGATCCAATCTGGAACCGAGTGTCAAGGAACGCTTAGTGCAGTTATTAAATGAATAGGTTGAAATCTTCGCTTGGTCTTATGAAGATATGCCAGGGCTAGACACCGATATCGTGGTTCACCGTCTCCCCACAAGAGAAGATTGTCCACCGGTCAAGCAAAAGGTCTGCCGAATGAGGCCTGACATGTCTGAGAAGATTAAAGCTGAAGTAATGAAGCAATTCAACGCTGGCTTTCTGGCTGTTACAACCTATCCACAATGGGTTGCTAACATCGTGCCCGTGCCTAAGAAGGATGGCAAAGTCAGAATGTGTGTGGACTATCGGGATTTGAACAGGGCCAGCCCCAAAGACGATTTTCCACTACCACATATCGACATCTTGGTTGACAACACAGCTCAGCATAAGGTTTTTTCCTTCATGGACAGGTTCTCGGGCTACAACCAGATTAAAATGGCCCCCGAGGACATGGAGAAAACTACCTTTGTCACGCAATGGGGTACCTTTTGCTACAAAGTGATGTCGTTCGGACTGAAGAACGCAGGGGCAACCTATCAACGCACCACGGTAGCTTTGTTTCATGATATGATACATCATGAGATCAAAGTTTACGTAGATGACATGATAGCTCGATCACAAACAGAAGAAGAACACCTTAGTCATTTGCAAAAGTTGTTTGCCAGGCTGAAGGAGTATTTACCTGCGGATTTTATCCGCATCTAAATTCCCAGGTTCATCCTAAAATGCACTACAGGCCATAAAAATGTAAACGGGCACCATCATCATGTTCGTCCCTCCTCCCTGAATACAACCATGTCCATGGTTTGCCTTGATTTTGCCTGTATCAAAAATGCCTAAAAACAAAGAATGGAAACCCTAGGTTCGGGTATCACGTTAGAGGCCATGAAAACGAAATCAAATATTGCAGAATGCTTAGAAATTGAATGACAAGCATGATTATACAAAAAATTTGGCAAAAGGATGCAAGAAAATGGATTCACGATTCCATGTACAGGGCTATGTTCATGGACACTTACAGCGCAATTCAGGTGACGAGAGGGCTTGGTTTTGATGCCTATCGCTTCAGTGGACCTCAGGCAAGGAGATAGCGTTGAGTTTTTGGATTGAATCAAGCTCTAAGTATGATTTCAGTTTCAAGGTTTCCAAGCTTTTTTCGAAGTTTTGTCTGGCCGTTTCTGTCACTTTTAGGTCGTGTTTTTGATGTCTCTAGCTTGTGAATAACAAGGAATGCATTAGGTTAAAAGTTTGGGCTTGAATCCATGTATATTGATGAATTAAGATATGATTTGATTCCTCCATTAAAGGCTTTCAAATTCTTTCCAAATCCAAGATTTTGTGCATGATTTGCCTTGGTACGAATTTGATTAGGTGTATCATGATAATGAAGACCTGTAATGATCAAAAAAATCTTATTCCATCAATTTTTGGATTTTATTTGAATTAATATTGATTTAAAATGAATTAAATCAATAAAAATAAAAAAAATAGAAACATTAATAATTGGTCATGAAATTGAAGATAGGACATGTGCGTGGTATGACAAGATCAAATCAAGTGGAAAAAAGTGGTCCCTTTTGTCAAAAATTGGAGTTTTGGGGATAGTTGACTTTTGGCACTTTTGGAAAAATTCCCAACTTCAACAATGCATAACTTCCCCAATTTTGAACTTTTGGATGTGTTCTTGGACATTTTGTAAACCTTGTGATGTCCTATAATCAACCCTTTTGGTCTCATCTCATTTTGATATTCCATGCTCAAGTTATAAGCTTTGGCAAAAAAGGTGTTTTTGTTGACCTTCAAAAATGACCTATAATGTCCAAATTTGTAACTTTTTGTGAGAGAATTTATTGATCTTTGGGTGTGAAGATGGATTGTAGGAAATTGCATACTCTTAAAAATGAGCTTTGGATGGGTCATTGCTCATAAAGTATGAGAAAGTTGTGCTTGGTCAAATTTGAGTTGACTTTTCCTGCAAAACCCTAATTTAGCAACTTTTGAATCTTGATGAATCTTGAGCAACCCATGATGAATCATGATCAACCCTTGATCAAATGATGAATTATCCTTAAAAATGATAATGTTGACAAAAAATCTTGAGGTTTGACTGTATTTGGGTCACAGTTGACCTTTGCCCTAGCACAGTCGATTTTTGGACCTCTTGAGCAATTGACTGACCAAACTTTCTCTGCAAGGCTTGAAATTTGACATGGATGAACTTGAGATCATATTAGGACATTGGTGAGAACTTGAGGTCATTTGGATGTAAGGACCTTGATGCAACACAAAACCCTAATTTTGAATTAACTTCCTTAGGAGGTGATTTGACTGTCCAACTCTTGAGCTAACTTGAGTCACTTGGAGATTATTCTTGACATGTCTTAAGAAATATGGGAGGGAAAATTTTGGGGTACAAAACCCAACAAGGTGGACAGTAAGACCTTGGGACACAAGAATTCCATCCCTCTTGAGCCTTACCTCAAGTGGGTACGAACCCGCGCCCAAAGTCTTCTGATGCCTTACCCCTACATTCTTCTTGTGATCAAAGAGCCTGTTATGGAAGGAGAGGTTCCATACACCCTCCTACATCCTCACATGCCAACATCACTAGAAGATTTACAAAGGATTTGGATACAGCTCAAGGGAGAACACAATACTTTTGAAGGCCAATTCTACGCCAGTGAGAAGAAGGTTTTAGAACTTACTTGTCAACTTCACGAAGAGCAGACTCTCAACACCTACATTGCACCAAAGAGGATGTGCAACGTCTTTTTACATTAGAATTTTTGTATTATTTTGCCCATGGGGCATTGATGTACTAACAAATTCTATCTTATTAATATGACGTGTGTTTCTTTTTGTTTACAACAAATTTGAATTTCTGAATCCTTGAATGCATTACATGAATACATATCATTCAGCATATGCATAAACAGGTCTTCACACCAGGTTTCCTTATCTCTCTACTGTTTATTTCAGCAAGATGGATATTGAGCAGACGGTTAAAGACTTACAAGCACAGAATTCACAGTTCCAGCAGCTACTCTTGACCCTGGCCAAGGAGCAGGAGGAGCTCAAAACTTTGCTGGAAAAGGAAAAAGAGAAAAAGAAAAAGAAGAGAGTTGGTGTGGCTACTTTGGGTATAAGATTTGAAGGTCAAGCTAGAAGGGTCCTGGATTTCCCCTCAACATCTGATGAAGGGGTAGGAAAAGGAAAGGGAGTTGCAGTGCCCTCTGAGTCTGAGGAAGAAGAAGAAGAAGAGGATGAGACTATTCTGAACAGCAGTACCCTCTTGCAGATGACAAGTACAAGAATTTAGAAGAACGTCTGGCAGTTATGGAGGTACAAAGAGTGCCTGGGATGGATTTTAAGGAACTAGGGTTGGTTTCTGGAATTGTCATTCCCCCTAAGTTTAAGGTGCCTCTTTTTGTTAAATACAATGGTTTGTGTTGTCCCAAGATGCACCTACGGTCTTAGAAAAATTCAACCACATTCTTCTGACAAGGACCTGTGGGTCCATTTCTTCCAGGACAGTCTTTCAGGAAAACAGTTGGATTAGTTCTACCAGCTAGAGAGGTCTGATGTGCATAATTGGGAGGATTTGGCTGCCGCCTTCTACAGACAATATCAATATAATGCGGACTTAGCACCAACCTGTACTCAATTACAGAGTATGGGCATGGTCTCAAATGAAGGTTTCAAAGAGTATGCCCAGAAATGGAGGGACTTGGCTGGAAGGGTGCAGCCACCATTATCTGAAAGAGAGCTTGTTGATATGTTCTTGGGGACTCTGTCAGGTCCTTTCTTCAATCACTTGATAGGAAGCTCATATGTGGGGTTCACCGAGTTAATTCTGACTGGTGAAAGAGTTGAAGCCGGAATCAAGAGCGGGAAAATTCAAAAGGATGCATCTGCTTCCGCTGCCATCAAAAAGACTTTTCCAGCAAAGAAAGAAGTCTTAGCTGTCTACTCCCAAAGAGGTCAAGGAAGAGTTGAGCGCCGGCCAGCAGTGGGGGCCGTAATGATTCAGAAGTCTGCAGCTGATCAGCCCAGAAACAATCAACCCAGAACCAACCAAGCAAAGGTAGAAAGGCTTGTACGGCAATTCACTCAGATAAACATGACTCCCGCTCAAGTTTTACCCCATCTCCTGAAGTTAAACCTTACCATTTTGAGAGATGCCCCGAAGAATCCGAATACAACTTCTCCTTACTACCATGCCAACGCCAAATGTGCTTATCATTTAGACAGCCTGGGGCATGACACCAACCATTGTTGGACCCTCAAAAATAAAATTCAGGATTTAATAAATGTTAAAGAAGTTGAATTTGACGCCCCTGAAAAGTCGAATGTGATCTCTGCTCCAATGCCAAAACATGGTCACCATGCCCATGTTGTTGAAGAAGACCTTTTTATTACTACTGTTGATGATTTGATGACTTCGATACCGATAATCAAGTTGAATTTGCTGAAGGCTGGGATTTTCCCAGGTTGTGAAGAAGATTTCTACCTTTGTTCATCCTTACCAACCGACTGTCTGTTGTTGAAGTTAGGCATCCAACGCCTAATGGATAATCAAGAAATCCTTTTTGAGAAGACTCCTGTTACACCGACTCCTGTCAATTATATTTCAATAATTACCATATCAGCCAATCTTTCCAAGATCTCCAAAAGACCTGTTAAGATTACATCCGATCCGAAGATTACACCTTTTAAGATAACCATGTCGGGGCCTATCTCGTACAAGTCTAACAAATCAATACCGTGGAACTATGGGGGAGAGATCTTCTACCACGGTATTAAACAAATTGAATCAACTGAAGATATTTCTGATGAAGAGACTTCTGACATTAGAAACATTGCCGGAACGAGTAAAATCACTTGCAGTGGAAGAATTTTCTCTCCAGAGATTGCGCCTCCAAAGGCAATCTTCGGACCCTCAGCTGCTCCTAAGGTTACTCCTGTACCGGTCAACATATCTGTGAGAACTCCGATTATTGAAGAAATTGTAACTCCTGAAGTTGTACCCTCTGTTGTTGCTGATGATAGAGGGAAAGGGATCCAAGAAGAGCCCGTCAGGACGAGGGCTCAGCCGTTGATCACCCTGAAACCACTCAAAAAGAAATGGAAGAGATTTTGAAAATAATCAAGAAAAGTGATTATGATGTTGTGGAGCAATTGGGGCAAACCCCCTCAAAGATCTCCATGTTGGCCTTGTTGCTTTGTTTAGAAGCTCATGCTAAAGCTTTGATCAGATTTTTGAAGATGGCCCATGTGCCTCAGGAAACCTCTGCAGATCAGTTCCAGGAATGTGTAGCTAGCCTAACAGCAGACAATGGTTTAGGATTCTCCGATGCCGATTTAACATCAAAAGGGAGAAAACATAATGACGCTTTGCATGTCTCGGTGGAATACAGAGGGACTACTCTAGCACACGTCCTGGTAGACATTGGTTCTTCGTTGAATGTCTTGCCGAAGAAGACCTTGGATAGGTTGGATTGCGAAGGCCTAACCCTGAAACCCAGCAATATCATTGTCATAGCCTTTGATGGTTCTAAAAGGATGGTACACGGGGAGGTGGACATCCCGATTAAAGTGGGAACTGAAACCTTCAACTCCACATTTTACGTGATGGACATCCGTCCTTCCTATTCTTGCTTGTTGGGAAGACCTTGGATTCACCATGCTAGAGTTGTTACCTCCACTCTGCATCAAAAGCTCAAGTACCCTGTCAAGGGGAAAATTATAACTGTTCACGGTAAAGAGGAATACATGATAAGCCATCTAAATTCTTTCCGCTATGTAGAATTGAATGGTGAATTCATCGAAACCACCTTTCAGCATTTTGAAGAGGTAGCTTCGGAGATTGCAGCCACCAAGACAATGACTTCTGTACCCATGTTTACCATACCTCCGCCTCGGATGTCGTAACTCAAAGATGCAAAGGCTGTGATTGAAGAGGGAGGAAGCACAATCTGGGGGAAACTTCCTGATTTTCCTTTCAAGTCAGATAAATTTGGCCTGGGTTTCACTTTGACTAGTCAAAAGGATGTACGTCGCTCCCGGGTTGGAGGGCCACCAGTGAAGATCACCCATCATGGAGTCCATGCTTTGGAGGATTGTGAAGAGGAGAGAAATCTGGAAGACGGGATTTTCCCTACTGTTGAAGGAGGACTATGCAATTGGGAGGCAAAGGACTTTGTTCCCATTACTTTCATAAATCAGTAATTATCTTTCAAACATTTCTGTTGGTTTGTAATAATTCCTAAACAATTTGTACACTTTTAGCCTTGTGCCTTACCCGAGGTACATAGGTCCATTTGTAAGGGTTTGATTTTTCATCTTCATATGCCATTTTAATGAATCATGGACGTTTTCACATATAAACTTTTGTGTTCATTGTCTTTCTTTTTGCATTTTATTTGTTTAAAGATGGCTATCCCTTACACACACCCACACTCAAAAATGAAGGTACCCTTCCATTCCGGATTCCATGGGTAACAATTCTGCTATGGCCTTCAGTGACTCTGAAGATATGGTCTACCATGCCGAATACGAAGGTGATGAAGACTGTGAGATGCCTGGAGAATTGGCTAGACTGCTGCAACAGGAAGAAAGGGCTATTCTACCTCATGAGGAGTTGTTAGACACAATCAACTTGGGAACTGAGGAAGACAGAAAAGAGGTTAGAGTGGGTGCCAACCTAGAGCCAAGTGTCAAAGAGCGCTTAATTCAATTGTTGAATGAATATGTTGAGATCTTCTCCTGGTCCTATGAAGACATGTCGGGACTTGAACAGACATTGTGGTACACCGTCTCCCCACAAGAGAAGATTGTCCACCAGTTAAACATAAAGTCCGCCGCATGAGGCCCGATATGTCTGAAAAGATCAAAGCTGAAGTGATGAAGCAGTTCAATGTCGGATTTCTTGTTGTTACTTCCTATCCATAATGGGTTGCTAATATTGTGCCTGTGCCTAAGAAGGACGGCAAAGTCAGAATGTGCGTGGATTATAGAGACTTAAACAGGGCTAGCCCTAAATATGACTTTCCATTACCGCACATTGACATCTTGGTTGAAAACACAGCTCAGTACAAGGTATTTTTTTTCATGGATGGATTTTCAGGTTACAACCAGATCAAAATGGCCCCTGAAGACATGGAGAAAACTACTTTTGTTACACAGTGGGGTACGTTATGCTATAAAGTGATGCCATTCGGACTGAAGAATGCCGAGGCAACCTATCAATGCGCCATGGTGGCTTTGTTTCATGATATGATACATCATGAGATAGAGGTCTACGTAGACGACATGATAGCCCGTTCACAAACTGAAGAAGAACAACTCGACCATCTGCAAAAGCTATTTGTCAGGTTGAAGGAGTACAAGCTCAGACTGAACCCTAACAAGTGCACCTTCGGAGTCAGGTCCGGTAAACTCTTGGGTTTCATTTTCAGTAACAAAGGCATCGAGGTTGATCCTGCCAAAGTCAAATCTATACAAGAAATGCCTGCCCCTCGCACTGAAAAGGAGGTCGGAGGTTTCTTGGGACGCCTAAACTACATTGCAAGGTTCATTTCTCACCTAACATCTATCTGTGAGCCAATCTTCAAGTTGTTGAAGAAAGATCAGGTGGCTAAATGGAATGATGACTGTCAAGTTGCTTTCGATAAAATCAAGGATTATTTCTAGAACCTCCCATCTTGATGCCTCCCGTTGAAGGAAGACCGCTAATCATGTATCTGACTGTCCTAGAGAATTCAATGGGGTGCGTATTGGGCCAACATGACGAGTCTGGCCGAAAAGAGCATGCCATTTATTACCTTAGCAAAAAGTTTACCAATTGTGAGACCCGATACTCACTGCTCGAGAAAACTTGTTGCGCTTTGGTATGGGCTGCTCGCCGGCTAAGGCAGTATATGTTGACTCATACCACTTTGCTGATATCTAAGATGGATCCGATCAAGTACATCTTTGAGAAGCCTGCTTTATCTGGAAGAATAGCAAGGTGACAGATGATCCTGACAGAGTATGATATCCAGTACACGACCCAAAAAGCTATAAAGGGAAGTGTGCTAGCTGACCATCTGGCCCATCAAGCTGTAGAAGATTACCAATCCATGAGGTTCGACTTCCCCGACGAGGACATTATGACTTTGGATAACATCGAAGATTTCAGACCGTATGACGAACCTGAACAAGGATCCCAATGGACCCTGTACTTTGATGGTGCCTCCAATGCACTTGGCAACGGTATCGGTTCGGTACTTATCTCTCCAGAAGGTTGCCATACACCTTTCACTGCCAGACTCTGCTTCAGCTGCACCAACAACATGGCCGAGTATGAAGCTTGTATCTTTGGTCTCAAGGCTGCCATTAACTTGGGAATCAAATCTTTGATTGTATTTGGGGACTCAGCTTTGGTCATCAGTCAGATCAAAGGATAGTGGGATACTAAGCATCCAAACCTCATCCCTTACAAAGAACATGTCTTGACATTGTTACCACATTTTGAGCAGATTACCTTCGAGCACTTCCTGCGAGAAGAAAAACAGCTAGCATATGCCCTAGCTACAATGTCATCCATGTTTAAACTTAACTGGGATAATGAGGCTCCCCAGATCACCATTGAACGGATGGACGAACCTGCACATTGTCACGAGATTAATACCGAAGTAGTAGTGGACCGACCTTGGTTTCAAGAAGTCAAAAGGTATCTCGAGGCCCAAGAATACCCTGAAGGAGCTTCAGTCAACGAAAAAAAGTTCTTAAGGAGATTCTCAGCTAAGTTCTTCTTGAGCAATGGTATCCTATACAAGCGCAATCATGATTGCATTTTGCTCCGTTGTGTGGACAATGTTGAAGCTGGGAAGATTATGGCTGAATTGCACAATGGTACCTTTGGCATTCACTCTAGCGGACACACGATGGCTAAGAAGATTCTATGGGAAGGCTATTACTGGTCTACCATGGAAGCTGACTGCCATCAACATTCCAGGACTTGTCACAAATGTCAAATCTATGCGGACAAGGTACATATACCTTCAGTTCCTCTCAATGTCTTAACAGCTCCTTGGTCATTCGCTATGTGGGGAATTGACATGATTGGCGAGATCAAGCCTACAGCATCCAATGGACACTGTTCATTCTGGTGGCCATTGACTACTTTACCAAATGGGTTGAAGCAGCTTCCTTCGCATCCGTCACAAAGAATGTGGTTGTCCACTTCATCAAGCAGAACCTCATTTGTCGGTACGGCATTCTCGATAGGATCATCACTGACAACGGTACAAACCTGAACAACACTATGATCACCGCCTTATGCGAGCAGTTCCAGATTCAACATCATAATTCATCTCCCTATCGGCCGAAGATGAACGGTGTTATCGAAGCTGCGAACAAAAAAATCAAGAAGATCATTCAAAAGATGGTAGTCACCTACAAGGAATGGCATGAAATGCTACCATTTGCTCTGCACGGGTACCGTACCACGGCACGCACTTCAACTGGGGCAACACCCTATTCTTTGGTATACGGCATGGAAGTTGTTTTACCGATCGAGGTTCAGATTCCCTCCTTGAGAATCATGAAGGATGCTGGTTTGAGTGAAGACGATTAGATTCAGACCCGGCTTGATCAACTTAACTTGATTGACGAAAAGCGACTTACTGTTGTTTTCCATGGTCAGACATATCAAAAACGGATGATCAAGGCTTTCAACAAGAAAGTCAGGTGCCAGATATATCAAGTCATGGATCTTGTAATCAAGCGGATCATCTTGCCGCAAAGTGATCCCAGGGGAAAATGGACTCCTACTTATGAAGGACCATTTGTGATCAAGAACATCTTTTCTGGTGGGGCGGTGATATTAACCACCATGGACGGTGACGACCTGCCGCACCCTACGAACGCAGACATAGTCAAAAGATACTACGCATAAATGACCCGGCAAGTTGAAAACCCGAAAGGGCGACTTGGGCAAAAAAGGGCATTCCGGTGAATCGAAAACCCAAAAGGGCGGTTCAGGCAAAAATTAGGGATAAACAAAAAAAAATATGTACACCCGGCAAGTTGAAAACCCGAAAGGGCGACTTGGGCAAAAAAGGGTTTCCCGGTGGACCGAAAACCCGAAAGGGCGGTCTAGGAAAAAGTTAGGGAATTAAAGCGTATGACTATGTCTCGTCGGATCACTTTAAGGACAATCTCTTCACAGACAAGCTCCGGGATTCTGATCAACTCAATCATCTTCGGGCGAAGCAACGAATGGACAAGATATTCAGAGTTACGAAGGCTATAGCAGAATGGGAACCCCATGGAATTTTCACACATAGCCATCTTTCTTTGTATAAATTTTTTCTCATTTTTATGACAACATTCTCTTACTAGGATGTCTGTCTCCTTTGTACAAAATACTTACACAAAGTTAATACAAAGATACTTCAAAGTGCAGAAAACTATTTGCCTTTTCTTTTTCTTTACACTTGCTTTTTATTTGAAAACGTCTAATGATTTATTAAATGAGCATATGCATTTGAATATAATCACATGTTTACAAATGAACAAAATGAGAAAGAATAATTACTGACAGGTTGAACGTATAGGAAAACCTCTTTAGGCTATTCCAAGAGAAATCCCCTACAGTACACCATCTAGATCCCCATCGGATCTAAAACCTTGAAATACATATCCCCAGCGGAGTTAAATTTCAAAACCCCCACCAAAGCTAAGTTTTCAAACTCCCAATCCCCAGCGGAGCCAAAAACTTTGAACTACAGATCCTCAGCGAAGATGAAATTTTCTTCCCCAACGGAGTCCAAAACTTCAACCTTTAAACCCCGGTGGAAAACCATCCAGTTTCCTCCAATTCCCCAGAGAGTTGTCTTAAAACCAGATAATTCCCCTGCAAGTTATCCTAGAACCTGATAATTCCCCAGCAAGTTGCTTTGAAGCCTGACAGCTAACCAGACGACAGCTTCGGATAATTCCCCAATAAATTGGCATACAACCCAAACTCTTGGACTCTCTCCATAACAGGAATGCGTTGTTCCCCATAAAGTCTCCTACTACTCTCCAACAGAATAAACTTTCTCCCTGCAGAGTTATTCTTATTTCCCAGCAGATTGAAGATTCTCAATCCCCAACCATAGTCATCAAGGTTCTCGGGACTCCCCAAGCAGGTTTCTCAAGCAGCACTCGGCATTATTCTTACAATAGAATGCCTATCATCTTCCAACTTCAAAAGAACTTGAAGGATCCCTATATCCCCAGGAACGTCGTGAAGGATTCTCATATCCCCACAGAAGTTGTCAAAGTTTTTGATAATCCCCGCGAGTTGCCAAGGATTTTCTATCCCCAGTAGTGGTCCAAGGATTCTCAAATCCCCACAGAAGTTGTCAAGGGTTTTGAATCTCCAGCAGCAGTCAAGGATTTATTTTCCCCGGCAGCAGTCAAAGATTTTATTATCTCCAGCTATGAAGGATTTATTTTCCTCAGCTAACCAGCTTACATGCGCTTACATTACATTCATATATCATAAACATTGATAAAAACACATTTATTGCATCATACATTTCATGCAACATAACTTTGTGTTTTAGCTAACATTTTACCCTTTTCAGGATAAAATTAACAGCTATCTTTAACAAATATTCAAAGCTCAAATACAGCTTAGAGATGCTCCAGACACGGATGATGTTCTATTGCTTATTCAAATCAATGCTCAGATTCTTGTTCCAGTTTAAATTATGAAGCCCGGATTCGACCGAATAATATATTGATCATACTGAAGCCCGGAGATCAACCGGAAAATAGTTGAATCCCCGGCAAATTACTGTGAAGCCTGGAATCGACCAGATAGCAGTACAAAGTACCATGAAGCCTGGACTCGATCAGATAGTGACACACCTTAGATTCAAGTTATGAAGTCCGGATTCGACCGGATAAGTATCCTGATATCTCCAAATATTGTGAAGCCTAGAATCAACCAGATAATGGTAAAAGACACTGAAGCCTGGACTCGACCAGATAACAGTTTAAGACACTGCGAAGCTTGGATTTCGACCAAATGGCAGTTTACTTGGCTAATTACTAAGAAGCCCGGAATCGACCGGATATTAGTGTGCCTTAAATTCAAGTTGAAGCCTGGAGGCGACCGGATAACAATTTAATTCCTTCTAAAGCCTGGAATACGACCAGATAAGAATTGAGAAATTGTGAAGCCTGGAGAACGACCAGATAGCAAGTTTAATTTGATTCCCCAGTAAGTCAATGTGAAGCCTGGAATCGACCAGATAGCAGTAGGTCTTATTTTCCTCAGCAAACACTGTAAAGCCTGGTGCACGACCAGATAGTAGTTCATTTTCACCTCTTCAACCAAGAGATGATTCCCCAGTAGAATAACGGATGACTGAAGCTCCTAAAATTATATTTCTACCACGACACAGACCAGCATTCCCCGGCGTAGTCCTCCTCAACAACAGGTATACGGGCTCTCGTAAAGGAATCTCTTATGCGATCAACTTCCTTGGATGGCTTCTTTAAGCCCATTCCCTCAACTACATTTTGACGAGTGCAAATTTACGGGCACTCTAGTGTCCAATCATCTTTTACCTTCAAGTCACGAAAGGCAAACTCAACAATCTAACTCTTCAGGTTCAAGAAGATTGAACAGGGGCAGCTGTTGTACCCCAAAATTTTCCCTCTCATTTTATCAATATTTCCCCTCACAAGATTCTTTGGACTCAAGACCAAATTAAGGTTTGCTCAGCTCAAGACATCTCCTTGCACTATTGACCTGAAATTAGGGTTTGAGTTTGCACAAGGATTTTTGGACTT
This sequence comes from Vicia faba, assembly GCA_948472305.1. Lineage (NCBI taxonomy): Eukaryota > Viridiplantae > Streptophyta > Magnoliopsida > Fabales > Fabaceae > Vicia > Vicia faba. The sequence goes on along the minus strand of OX451735.1, from coordinate 155,974,677 downwards.
CCAATGCCTCATGTGACTTTCATACTTCATGTTGGACCTATAAGATTGCCCATACCAAGTTTCAAGTCTTGAATCAAATTTTTGCCCAGTCAATTGGACAGTTGACCTAAAAATCGGCTGTATTGGGGAAAAAGTCAACTGTGGCCAATTTACAGTCAAACCTCATAATTTTTTATCCACATCAACATTATAGACTCATTTGAAACATTTGATCAAGTTTGGACCATAACTCCTCAAGAAATTTGATCAAATCACCAAAAGGGCAAAATGGTCATTTTTAGGGTTTTGACTACAGAAGGGCAATTTCTGATTTTTGACCTAGCCAATGGAAAATTGGGTTCAAGAAAAGATTCAAGGACTCAATGGCATCATCTTGACCCAATCACAAGGTTCAAAAGATCTCAAATGCATTGGATTGACAGATGAATTTTCCAGTCAACTGATCAAAAATCAACTATACACTAAAAAGTCAAACTTTGACTTTTTGGCCAAAATCAAGTGCCAAGGGTCATTTTTTATTAAGATGTGCCAAAACATGAAACTTGTTCACCAAGAAACCTAATTTTGAAAATTAGGGTTTAAAATGGAAAATTTTCATAACTTAGAAATTTTCTAAGTTATGAAAATTTCTTATTTTTTTCCAACTTTACCCAACTTTTTCACCATGATGCAATTGGATTAAAAGGAAACTTCCAACATGAAAGTTGTATTCCTCCACAAAATCTACAACTTTGATTCACAAAGTTTTCCCAAAAGATGCTTGTATCTCAAGTTATGATTTTGTGAATAGGGGTTCAAAAACTTTCTAACTTGGTGAAATTTTGCCCTAATTTAGGCAGGATTTTGACCTATTTTCATGGCAACTTTTCACCTAGTTCGAATTGGAATCTCAAAATTCATTTCAAATATGGATTGTAGAGAATGTTATAAGCTTTCCAAAATGTCCAATAACTCTCCAAGATCATTCATGGTTAGGGAGAATCGAAAGTTTGAAATTGGCAAATCATCACTTTTGTCTAAGGCATTTTACACCATGCTACAAGTTGCAAATCAGTTCAAACCTTGCTTATACTTAGTTTACAGGTTCTAATCCTTTCTACACTCATAAATTAAATGCAAACACATTGGTTTAAGGCTTTTCTCTGACCTATGAAGCATTATACAAAGGTTTAATCCATTTTTGGCAAAAAAGGTAGCATTGCCACTTTGATAAAGCTTGCTTTATGTCACGTTGTTTATCTTGAGCCATGGACCAAAGTTCTTGCAGCAAACAAAGTTCATTAATATCAGGAAAGGTGTACCAACTATCAGCAGGCTTGGAGCTAGCAAGTACAGACCTTTGCATTGTCAACTTCAACTTTTGCTTCAAAAGTAAGTAACTTGCAAAAGTCCACACATCTTTGGAATCTGATAAGAACAAGTCTTTGTAACATTTCAAACAAGTTTTACACATTGCCTAAGGTCAGAAACACGAGCTAGCAAGTTCTCAAACACCCTTAAACACCAAAACACCAAGTTCTTGTCAAAACAGGGTATTTTCTGCAAACACCAAGCCAAAACATATTTGCCTCGTGCTTTTGTCCCAAACCACTTCAAACACTTTCTAAACAATACACCTAAGTTGTCCAGACCATTCTCAAGCAACTGTAACTGCATTTTCAAGCTTCACCATTTTTAAATTCTTAGTTTGCAGGTTGAGTTCTATAGAGACATTCAGGCCATTTCAAAGCAAGCTAAGCATTGGGAAAGGTCAAGGGAACATCAAGCAAGCTCAAAAGAACCTCAGGCCTCACTGAAAGTTGCTGCATTGTCATATTCGAACTTGACTGAAACAGGTAAATTTCAAACTTATATCTCCTTATTTAGGAATCATTAGGCTTAGGTTTGTGAAGCAAAAATATAGTCCTCATTGTCCTTGAGTTGTACATATGCATAGAATTCATTTATGTTAACTGAGCTAGGAGTATTTGATAGTTGAACTTACTGAAAAAATCAGGTTATAAATTAGGGGCACAGAAATTCTCCCTGGTTTCTTAGAGTTAGATTAAGTTTTTTACATGGTTGAAATCGTGGTTTCAAGCTCTATAATTTTCATGTTATGAGTTTTTGATTTCAAGCAAAGAATAGAGAGAACAGGTTTGAAGTTGCAGGCGCGCGTATTTTGTTCAGAGGTTAGAGATGAAGTGGAATCTAGGTTGGGCCTGGCTTTGGCTGACTATTTGCACCCCCATGCTTGCTTTCTGCACCCCTTGGCCCATTTAATTTATTTTTGCATATTTTTCTTTTCTATTTTTATTTTCTGACTTTATTATTTTTTCTTGAACATTTAAAATCACAAAAATTATTTTATTTATTTTTGGCATTTTATTATATTTTTATTTTATTTTTATTTGCATAATAAATAATTATTAGGTTAATGTTACTTTATTTTCTTAATTAAAAATTGTAAATAATACAAAAATATCATATATTTTTATTTTTATTATTTATACACTTAAATAATATTTTCTCACACATTTTAATTTTTTTAACACTTTTGTATATATTTTTATTTATTTTCTTGTACATAAATAAATAATATAATATATATATATATATATATATATATATATATATATATATATATATATATATATATATATATATATATATATATATATATATATATATATATATATATATATATATATATATATATATATATATATATATATATATATATATATATATATATATATATATATATATATATATATATATATATATATATATATATATATATATATATATATATATATATATATATATATATATATATATATATATATATATTTTTTCTTAAAACAAAAACTAGGGTTTCTGCCCTTTCAAAAATAATCATTAATATTTTTCTTATTTTTGATACATTAAATAATTTATTTTACATATATAAAATAAATACAAAAAAACATTTTTGCATATTTATATTTAATTGCATATTTAAATATTTGCTTATTTATTTATTTGTACAAATAAATTCAATATGATTGTAATAGTTTTAGGGCTTTATTTTGTGCAAATACCCCCTATTCAAACTTGTATCCCCCTCCCCATAATAATATTGTAATAGTCTTAGATTTACTTTTACGCATTTTATCGCTTTCAAATGCATGATTAGTAAATTAGGGTTTTGTATGCAAAAGACCAAAATCAAACAAATAGCATGACTAAACACAAGACAAAAATGCATGAAAAATGACAACACAATGCACACAAGCACCCCTAGGGTTTCACCCACTTGTTGCCTTAAAAACACGGCCATGGTATGCATGCTAGGTATCTTGGCAAATCAAAAATAAAACAAAAAAGATCATAGTCCCTCGATGACGCTATCTTGGTTTCCTGTACAATAATGATCTAGACCCTCGAAAAAAACTTGCTAAGATACTTAGCACCATTGCTATCGTGGCCATACGATGACCCACGCCCGTCCCGTTTAACATCCAAACACAAGGTTGTTTACCGAATACAATGGTAAAACAACCATGTCAAAGGGTTAAAAATGTATAGGAAAGATCTTTGAGTAGGGTAGACAACTCCTAGTTACTTGATCAAACTTGCAAACCATCCTTGCTAATTTCAAAAACACACTATTTCAAAACATTTCCCAAAACAAACTTTCAAACATTGAAACATTTTTCAAAAGACAAACACCTTTGTATACATTCAAACAAGAATCATTACAAAGGTTGCCTAAACAAAGGCCTCTTTTCAAAATATTTTCAAAACCACACACAAAGCACCATTTCAAACAACTGAAAAGAAAAAGCAAGTGATCTAAACAAGTAACTAAGAGCCCATGGAAAACCATGGATGAAAAGGGTGCTTGTACCTTTCCTTTTCATAATCTACCCCCCGAACCCAAGAAAACATCTCAAAGGTATTTCCTGTGCTTTTTGACCTTTCCTTTGGATATAATAAAAAGTCGGTGTTGAATCTTGCTAAACCGAAACATTTGCAAACAAAAAAGCACAAAACCTCTAGTCAGTTCTCCCACTGTATCACAAGGTCGATCCTGCCAAAGTTAAAGCAATACAAGAGATGCCTACTCCTCGTACTGAGAAGGAAGTCATAGGATTCTTGGGACACTTGAACTATATTTCCAGATTCATTTCTCACTTAACAGCTACTTGTGAGCCAATCTTCAAACTATTGAAGAAAGATCAAGTAGTCAGATGGAATGATGAATGCCAAGTTGCTTTTGAAAAAATCAAAGAATACTTACAAGAGCCTCCTGCGTTGATGCCACCAGTCGAGGAAAGACTGTTGGTCATGTATCTGACTATTTTAGAAAACTCAATGGGGTGTGTATTGGGGCAGCATGACGAGTCTGGCCGGAAAGAGCACGCTATTTATTACCTGAGCAAAAATTTTACCGACTATGAAACCAGATATTCACTACTCGAGAAAACTTGTTGCGCTCTGGCATGGGCTACTCGCCGGCTAAGACAGTATATGCTGACTCATACTACCTTATTGATATCTAAGATGGATCCGATAAAATATATCTTCGAGAAGCCTGCTCTTTCTAGGAGAATAGCTAGATGGCAGATGATCCTAACGGAGTACGACATACAGTATACTACCCAAAAAGCTATAAAGGGAAGTGTATTGGCTGATCATTTTGCTTACCAAGCTGTAGAAGACTATCAGTCCATGAAGTTTGAATTCCCGGATGAAGACATCATGACATTAGACAACTGTGAAAAAACCAGACCATATGACGGACCTGAACAAGGATCCCAATGGACCATGTTCTTTGATGGAGCTTCCAATGCACTCGGTAATGGTATCGGCTCCGTACTCATATCTCCAGAAGGGTGTCATACTCCCTTTACTGCCAGACTTTGCTTCGATTGTACAAATAACATGGCGGATACGAAGCATGCATCTTCGGCCTCGGAGCTGCCATAGACTTGGGGATCAAATCCTTAGACGTGTTTGGAGATTCAGCTTTGGTCATCAGTCAGATCAAAGGGGAATGGGACACTAAGCACCCAAACCTTGTCCCTTACAAAGAACATGTTTTGACATTGCTACCACATTCTGAGAACATTACCTTCGAGCATTTTCCGCGAGAAGAAAATCAGCTAGCAGATGCTCTAGCCAGAATGTCATCTATGTTTAAACTTAATTGGGATAATGAGGCTCCCCGGATCACCATCGAACGAATGGATGAACCAGCGCACTGTCACGAGATTAATACTGAAGAAGTAGTGGACCAACCTTGGTTTCATGAAGTCAAGAGGTATCTCGAGGCTCAAGAATATCCAGAAGGAGCTTCAATCAATTATAAGAATTTCTTAAGGAGATTCTCTGCTAAATTCTTCCTTAGTAACGACATCATGTACAAACGCAATCACGACTCCATTTTGCTTCGGTGTGTGGATAAGGTTGAAGCTGAAAAGATCATGGCTGAATTACATGAAGGTACTTTTGGCACTCATTCCAGTGGGAATATGATGGCGAAGAAAATCCTACGGGCAGGCTATTACTGGTCTACCATGGAAGCAGATTGCTATCAACACTCTCGGACCTGTCATAAGTGTCAAATTTTTGCTGACAAGGTGCATGTACCTCCGGTCCCTCTGAATGTTTTGACGGCTCCGTGGCCCTTTGCTATGTGGGGAATTGATATGATTGGAGAAATCAAGCCTACAGCCTCCAATGGGCACCGCTTCATCCTAGTGGCCATTGACTATTTTACAAAATGGATTGAAGCAGCTTCCTTCGCCTCCGTTACCAAGAATGTTGTTGCCCACTTTATCAAGCAAAACCTTATTTGCTGGTACGGTATCCCAGAAAGGATTATCACTGACAATTGTACAAATCTCAACAACATTATGATCACCGCCTTGTGCGAGCAATTCAAGATCCAACATCATAATTCTTCTCCCTATCGGCCAAAGATGAATGGTGTTGTCGAAGCTGCAAATAAAAACATTAAGAAGATCATACAAAAAATGACAGTCACATACAAATACTGGCATGAGATGCTACCATTCGCTCTCCACGGTTATCGTACCACGGCTTGCATGTTAACCGGGGCAACACCCTATTCTTTGGTTTATGGCATGGAGGTCGTCTTACCCATTGAGGTTCAGATCCCCTCTCTGAGAATTATGAAGGATGCAGGCTTGAACGAAGACGATTGGATCCAGACTCGACTTGATCAACTAAATTTAATTGATGAGAAGAGACTTGCTGCTGTTTGCCATGGTCAAATGTATCAAAAACGGATGATCAAGGCTTTCAACAAGAAAGTCAGACGCCAATTATATCAAGTTAGGGATCTAGTGATCAAGCGTATCATCTTGCCACAAAGTGATCCCATGGGAAAATGGACTCTAACCTATGAAGGACCATTTGTAATCAAAAACATATTCTCCGGTGGAGCAATGATCTTGACCACCATGGATGGCGACGACCTGCCACACCCTGCGATCGCGGACATAGTCAAAAGATACTATGCATAAGAGACCCGCTAGGTTGACACACCTAGGCAAAATAAGGGCATCCCGACGAACCAAAAGTTTCAGGCAGAAATTAGGGATAAAATAAAAAAAAATTGTATACCCGGCAAGTTGAAAACCCGAAAGGGCGACTTGGGCAAAAAAGGGTTTCCCGATGGACTGAAAACTCGAAAGGGCGGTCCAGGAAAAAGTTAGGGAATAAAAGTGTATGACTATGTCCCGTCGGATCATTTGACAGACAACCTTTGGCTTCCGCTGACATACTCAGAGTTTTTGATCAATTCAATGATCTTCGGACAAGGCAAATAGACAAGATACTCAGAGATACGAAGGCTATAGCAGAATGGGAACCCCATGGAATTATTACAAATAGCTATCTTTCTTTGTATTAAATTTTTATTGTTTACGACGGCATTCTCTTACTAGAATGTTTGTCTCCTTTGTACAAAATATTTATTCAAAGTCAATACAAAGATGCCCCTTTGAAAGTGCAAAAAACTATTTATCTTTTTCTTTACACTTGTGTTTTGTTTATAAAAACGTCCAATGATTCATTAATGAACATATGCATTTGAACATGATTATTGTTTACAAATAAACAAAATGAGAAAGATAATTACTGATAGGTTGAAAGAGTAGAGAAATGTCTCTAGGATATTCCATAAGAAATCCCCTACAGTACATCCCCAGCGGAACAAAGTTTCAAATTATTAATCCCCAGTAGAAGTCGTCAAAATTCTCAGGATTCCCCAAGCAGATCTTACAAGTAGTACATGGCATTGCCCTCACAACAGAACTTTTCTCTCAACAAAAGTCCATCAATACTTCAACTTTAAGACATAAAAATTCAACATATCCTCAGCGGCATTCAGGGATTTATTTTCCTCAAGCAGACAGCAATACATCAAATCAGCTTACATGCGCATGCATTGCATCCATATATCATAAACATTAATAAAGCCAATACATTGCATCATACATTTCATGTAACTTGACCTTGTATTTTAGCTAACATTTTACCCTTTTCAGGATAAGATTAACACTTACCATTGACAATATGAAATCATGATACAGTTCAGATACGCTCCAGATACGGATGCCATTCTGATACTTATTCAGATACAACTTTCAGATACAGTTCAGATACGCTCCAAACACGGATGCCATTCTAATACTCATTCAGATACAACTTTCAAATACAGTTCAGATACGCTCCAGACACGGATGTCATTCCGATGCTCATTCAGATACAACTTACAGATACAGTTCAGATGCGCTCCAGACACGGATGCCATTCTGATACTCGTTCAGATTCATCTTTCAGATACGCTCCAGACACAGATGCCATTCTGACACTTGTTCAAATTCAACTTTCTTGATACAGTACGGATACGCTCCAAGACACAAAAACCATTCTGATACTCATTCTTTCAGCTTACAACTTACAATTCAACAAACATTCTTGGATGGCATCTACAAGCCCGTCTCCAACAAGATTCTATCACTTCTCCAAATGGCATCTTTAAGCCCATTCCTTCAACTACACACCTTCGAGTGCAAATTTCTGGGCACTTTAGTGTCCAATCATCTTTCCCCTTCGAGTCACGAATGGCAAAGCTCGCCAATCTAACCCTTCAGGCTTAAGAAGATTGAACAGGGGCAGCTGTTGTACCCCGAAATTTTCCCTCTCATTTATCAAGACTTTTCTCACAAGTTCTCTTTGACTCAAGACTGGATTAGGTTTTGATCAACTCAAGACATCTCATCTTGCACTGATGACCCAAAGTTAGGGTTTAAGTTTGCACAAGTATTTTTGAACTATCAATGCTTCATATGACTTTCAAGCATAATTATAGACCCCTAAGAATACTCATGTCAAGTTTCAAGCTTTGAATCACATTTTTGATCAGTCAATTGGACAGTTGACCTAAAAAATCAACTATATTGGGGAAAAAGTCAACCATGGCCAATTTACAGTCAAACTTAATAATTTTTTATCCACATCAACATTTTAGACTCATATGTATCATTTGATCAAGTTTGGAACACAATTCCTCAAGAAATTTGATCAAATCATCAAAAGGGCAAAATGGTCAAAATTAGGGTTTTGACTGAGAAAGGGCAATTTCTGATTTTTGACCTAACAAATGACCAATTGGTTTGAAGCATGATTTCAAGGGTTCATTTGTATCATATTGACCTAATTACATGGTTCAAAACATTGCATTTTCATTGGATTGACAGATGAAATTTGCAGTTAACTGATCAAAAGTCAACTGTATACTGAAAAGTCAAACTTTGACTTTTTGGTCAAAATCAAGTGCCAAGGATCACAATTCATCAAAACATGTCAAAATGTGAAACTTGTTCATCAAGAAATCAAATATTTAAGATTTGGTTTTAAATTTTGAAATTTTCTTAACTTAGAAATTTTTCTTATAGAAAATATCTTATTTTTTCTCAACTTTAAGCCAAATTTCCACCATGATGCAAGATGATTCAAAGAAAGTTCCCAACAAGAAAGTTGTAGACCTTCATGAAATCTACAAATTTGCTTCACACATTTTTCCATAAAGATGCTTGGATCTCAAGATATAATTTTGTGATTACATGCTCATGAACTAAAATAACTTAGTGAAATTTTGCCCTAATTTAGGCAGGTTTTTGACCTAACTTCATGGAAATTTTTCACCTAGTTCCAAGAGGAATCTTGAAATTCATTTCAAAGATGCGTTATATAGAACATTGCAAGCTTTCTAAAATGTCCAAGAACTTCTTGAGATCATTTTTTAGTAGGGAGAATCAAAGAATTGAAGTTGGAAATTTCTCACTTTGATTTCAAGCAATTTCATGAAGAACAAAATTCAAATCTGAACCTATGTTGCCTAATCTTTTCTTTACAGGTCTCAAACTTGTTTCTCACTTCATAATTTAATGCTTACACAGTTGATAAAGCCTTAATCCAAGCACAAGAGTCTTTGTCCAAGCTTTAATTCCATAAATGGCACAAAGTTGCCATTGCCATTTTGGAAAAGCATAACTTTTGCCACTTTTCACTTCTTGAGCATTGGACATGTTTTCCCTGCACACACAAGTCCTATAAACCAAAAGCAAGTTGTCTAGAACTTGTACCAACTCCAAGCAGGCCTCTACAAGCATGTAGGGAATGGTCTCTTCACCTTTCTTAAAAAGCAAGCAAGAGTGCAGAAAGTCTACAACCAAGAAACCTGTTGTGGAACTGAGTTAAAACCTTCTCTATATTAATACACAAACACATTGCAACCTAACACATGATTGCTCAAGGCCTAAAACACTCCAAAACTCCCTATCACCAAAAACCTGTCAAAAACTTGCAGTTGTAAACCAAGCATAGCAATCCAGAAATTTACTCGTGCGTTTCAAGTTCTAATCATTCAAACACCTTACCTACCTCATATCTAAGTGTTCCAGACCATCATCCCTTCACTGTAACTCCTCCTTCTTCATCTGCCATTTTTGTTTTTCAAGCTTGCATGTTGACTTGGATAGAGAGGTTCATGCACTTTATAAAGCAAGGCAAGGATTGGAACATACTCAGGGAGGTTCATGCAAGCTAAAGGAATCTTCAGGCCTTCATAAATATCACTCAAACTCCATTTACGATCTCAGCTGAAAGAGGTAAGAACTCCAACTTGTATCTCTTCATACAGGCATCCATTGGCCACGATTTGTGAAAGGAAAATGTATATATTATTGTGCTAAAGCCAATCATGTGCATAGATTTCATTTCTGTTCATTATGTATAGAGAATTTTAGAGTTCAAATTTCTGTAAAAATTAGGGTTGAAATTAGGGCCATTAAAATTCGCTTTGATGTTTGATTGTTAGTTTACATGAGTTACATGGTTGAAATCATGGGAAAGAGTACTATCATTTTCATGTTGGAAGTTTCCATTTTCATGGAGAAATGAGAAAGATACAGAGGTTCTGGCTAGCTTGAGGAAGAAGATGAAGTACAGGGCTAGGAGTTGTTTTGTGTTATGTATATTTTATTTCATATGAACTAACGGATGTACAGCCACCCCAGTGGCAGAGTAGCGCGCTGGAAATGCATAGGTCATGGTTTCGAACCTTGGCGTTACCTTTTGTATTTTTCTCATTTTTCAACTTCATTTTTGGCATTTTTGGCAGTATGGGCTCAGCTTCTGGGCTTTCCATTTTTTTTATAACATTTACCTCCCTTTCTCCTTACAGCACCCCTGGCCCAATCTTTTTATTATTTGTTTTCATTTTCATTTTTTATTTTATTAAATATTTTCTTTAACATAAAAAATGATAAATATTGCATTTTTGTTTATTTTATTTTATTTTTACATAAAAAATATTTTTTCATTTTATTATATACTAACTATCTTTCTTAAATAATCTTGTAAAAATAAATTAAATTTAGATAGATTTTTATCCTTTTGTTTCATACTTGTAAATATTTATTTTGATATATAAAAAGACTAAGTATCTCACAAAATATTATTTATTATTTTAAGACAAAAAAAATAATACTTAAAGAACTTTATTTTCTTTTAAATTAGAAATTAGGGTTAACCACATTTTTAAGAAATATTTTCCTTTTCTTAAATTATTAGGATTAGGTCAAAACTCGTTTGCATATGAAAAACAAAGCAAAAACCTTTTTCTTGCATATGTATATATATATATATATATATATATATATATATATATCATTGCATATTCAAATTATATGGTATATTGTTTATTCAAATACTTGTACCAATTCGATTTGGTTGTGTTGTACCCCAAAATTTGCCCTCCCATTTCACCAACATTTTCTCATCACAAGACTCTTGGAATTGAAGATCAAGCTAGGGTTTGCCCTGCTCAAGACACTTCTTTGCACTGTTGACCTAAATTAGGGTTTGAGTTGGTACAGGGATATTTTGACCTGCAATGCCCAAAGTGACTTTCATATTCCATGTTGGACCCACAAGTTTGTTCATATCAAGTTTCAAGCCTTGATTCAATTTTTTGCCCAGTCAATTGGATTGTTGACCTAGAAATCAGTTGTATTGGGGAAAAAGTCAACTGTGGCCAATTGACAGTCAAACCTCATGAAATTTGACCCACATCAACATTATGAACTCATATGAACCATTTGATCAAGTTTGGACCATAATTCCACAAGAAATTTGATCAGATCATCAAAAGGGAAAAATGGTCATTTTTAAAGTTTTGACTGCACAAAGGCAATTTTTGACTGTTTGACCTAGCCAATGGCAAACCAAGCTCACATATGGACTCAAGGACTCAATGACATTGTCTTGACCAATTCAACAAGTTCAAAAGATCTCAAATGCATAAGGTTAATAGATGAATTTTTTAGTCAACTGATCAAAATTTGATTGTACACTGAAAAGTCAAACTTTGACTTTTTGGTCAAAATCAAGTGCCAAGATTCATTTTCCATAAATACATGTTAAATTATGAAACTTGTTCATCAAGAAACCCCAAAATGCAAATTAGGGTTTAAAATGGAAAATTTTCATAACTTAGAAATTTTCTAAGTTATGAAATTTTCTTATTTTTTCCTAACATTATCCCATTTTTTCACCAAGATGAAAATGGATTCAAACAAAACTTGCAACATGAAAGTTGTAGTCCATCACAAAGTATACAACTTTAATTCACAAAGTTTTCTCAAAATAAGCTTGTATCTCATGTTATGATTTTTGGAACAAGGGTACCTAAAACTTTTAACTTAGAGAAAATTTGCCCTAATCTAGGCAGTATTTTGACCCATCTTCTTGACCATTTTTCACATAGTTCCACTTGGAGTTTCAAGTTGCATTACAAATATGGATTTTATTACATGTTCCAAGCTTTCCAAATTGTCCAAGAACTCCTCAAACACCCTTGTGGTTAGAGAGAATCGAATTCTCAAAGTTGGCAAAAACTCACTTTTGTCCATGGCCAAGGCATGTTCATACAAACTTGCATTTTCAAATCAGAATGTCTGGTGCTAGCTTGCAGGCCTCAAAACCAACTTGCACTTCATAATTTAATGCTTAACCATTGAACTAAGGTTTTATCTTGGCCATTGGTTCATTACATACAAAATTAACCCTTATTTGGAAAAAGGCAAAATACCGTTTTTGTAAAAGTGCACTTTATGTCAAAAACTAAATCCTTGAGACATGAGGCCAGATCTTTGAGGCAAGATCAAGTCCACTAATTCCAGTTACCAAGAACAAAAGTTGCAGCATGATAGGAAGGCTTGTACAGGTCTATAACATCATTTCCATTTTCTTGCTTCAAGTGGAAGAAAACTTGTAAAACCAAAGCATACTCTGATATCTGTTAACAAGAGCAAAAACAAACATTGCACACAGTTTCCATACCTCCCAACAAGCCTATAGCACGACCCTTTCATCACAAAACACTCCTCATACTCAGAACCATTGTTTTTCTAAAAAACAGGGCAGCATCTGCAACTTGACTTCCATAGAACAATTTGCTCGTGCATTTTGGCCCAAACCTGTTCAAACACCTTCCATTTCATCCATCCAAACTATCCCAAACCTTAAACACCAGCTGTAACACCTCTAACACAATTTTCCATTTTCATTTCCAAGCTCTGCAGGTTGATTTCTACAGCACGATTCAAGTAGTTTCAAAGCAAGCCAAGCATTGGAGAAGCTTCCTTGGACCTCAGGCAAGCTCAACAGAAGCTCAAACACCATTGAAGGTTGCTGCATTTCCCTACTCGATTCCAACTGAAACAGGTTTTTTATCACTTTCTATCTCTCTATTTAGGAACATTTAGCTTTAGGTTTGTGAATGAAAAATGTAGTATTCAATGTCATGAAGTCATACATATCCTCAGCTTTCATTTATATTATGTGTGCTAGGAGAATTTCATCCATGAACATGTGAAAAAAGCTAGGTCAGATTTTAGGGCCAGAGAAATTCTCTCTGGTCTTTGAGAGTTAGATTCAATGCTTTATATGGTTAGATTCGTGTTTAAATTCTCTACAAGTTTGATGTTGTGAGTTTTGGCAAAAAGTCACGTTTCCAGGATGTTCAAAGTTGAAACCAGGCGCGCGCGTTTGACAGTGGCTGAAGGAAGAAGATGAAGGCTTGGGCTGGGCCTGGCCTTCTTGCTGTCTGCACCCCCATTTTGCTAAATGCACCCCCTGGCCCAATTTCTTATATTTTTGTTATTTTTACATTTTAATTTCATTTCTGACTTTATTATTTTATTTCCAAACATAAAAAATGCTTAAAAAATATTTTCATAGTTTTTTACATTTATTTGGTATTTATTTTATTTATTTCTAACATGAAAACATTTTAATACTTTTTATTATTTATTTAAACTTGAAAAAATATAATGTAGATAATAATTTTATTTTCATTTCTTATTTTTATTCACACTGAAAATATTTTCTTGAATATATTTTATTTTTGTAAATATTTTATTTTCATTTTATACATATTTAATATATTTAATATATATATATATATATATATATATATATATATATATATATATATATATATATATATATATATATATATATATATATATATATATATATATATATATATATATATATATATATATATATATATATATATATACATATATACTCTTATTTTATTAAATAATTAGAATAAAAATATAAAAATATTACCTTTTATTTTTTATACTAAAAAAATACATTTTCTTCAATATATTTCATTTTTGTACATATTAATATATTTTTGTATATAGTGTAGCTTTTAAATTCTCGCATATTTAAAGCTTTCAATTATGCCATGATTAAAGAACTAGGGTTTGTATACAAAATCAATCAACAATTAGTTTGACATAATCCAAGATAAACATGCATGAAAAACAATCACAATGCACACTTGCACCCCTAGGGTTACAATCCACTTGTTGCCTTCAAAAATGGGCCATGGTGGCATGTCAAGTACTTTGGTAAAACAAAGACAATCAAAATGATCATAGTCCCTCGATGACGCTATCTGAGTTGCCTAAACAAAAATGATCAAGCCCCTTAAGAAAATTGCCAAAGATACTTGACACTATTGCTATCATGGTCTATACGATGACCCGCGCCTGTCCCGTTAACATCCTAACACAAGGTTGCTCACCAAATACAATGGTGAAACAACACTGTTAAAAGGGTTAAAAAACATAAGAAAGATCTTTGAGTAAAATAGGGTAGATAGCTTTTAGTTACTTGATCCAACTTGCAAAAAACACCCTTGCTATTTTCAAAATGCACTTCACAACACAAATTTCAAAACCCTACTTTCAAACATGGGAAACTTTTAAAAGACAAAAAACACCTTTGTATACATTCAAACAAGAATCATTACAAAGGTTGCCACAACGATGGCCTCTTTTCAAAACATCTTTCAAAACCACACACAAAGCACCATTTCAAACAATTGAAAAGCAAAGCAAGTGATCTAAAGCAAGTAACTAAGAGCCCATGGATAACCATGGATAGAAAGGGTGCTAATACCTTCCCTTTCTATAATCTACTCCCAGAACCCAAGAAAACATCTCAAAGGTCTTTCCTGTGCTTTTTGACCTTTCCTTAGGATAAAATAAAAGTCGGTGGCGACTCTTGCTAAACCGAAACATTTGCGAACACCAAAACGCAAAATCCCAAGTCAGTTCTCCCACCATATCACGGAACTGGCGACTCTACTGGGGATTTGTTTGAAAATGGAGTAACCTTAGGTCTTAGATCACCCTTTGCATGATTATTGTTTGCTTTGATTGCTTTACATTTTGGTTCTCTTGTTTGGGCTTGAAATCCTCCACCCGGATTTGGGAATCATTCATAGATAGCAATACGTTGTGGAAACTATGCGGGGTATACCGACACGGTTGAAACAATAGTTATATTAGTGCGACATATTTGTGAGTACCGGTAGCCTTTGAGTCAATCAAAGAGAATAAGGGACCGCTGAGTGATGTCATTAAGCACTAATGAACTATAACCTTACTTGACCATCTTGGCCTTTTATTAGGAGTAGTGAGATGACCGACTTTGGTGCAGTCCGAAGTTGGTAGATACTCGATACTACACTCATTGAGGGTTGTTTTCTTGGAATATTTTGGTCTCTAATTAAGTGGCTAAACCAAAACAATGAACATAGAAAACAATCCAATGATATTGAGCTCCTTAGAACTCGATTACTATTTATAGGACAGGTTTTGAGCCAACTAAACTCAAGAGGGTACTTACCTATGAAACCTCATGCAAGCCTGAAACTAGGGTTTTGTGTGACTTGCTTGTACATATGCTTGTGCATACATCATGGACATCATAAAGCATCATATGCATCCACTAACCATTTCAAGGGTTTGGATCTTCATCTTTGTTCTTGTTTTATAGGTCATGGAATCTCTTCGTAGGAAAACAATTCAAGTCAATCTTGTGAGAATCCCTCCTCAACTCAAGAAGCTTACATCCAGGATTCCAGAAAATTCTCTCTTCATTAAAAGACATGGTTCTCTTCCAGTTCTTTCACCCCCTACACCACTGTTTTACATTCCCTTATTACCAATTGGTGTCTAATTTGGAGGAATTTTCTCAACTCCTGAGAATTCCTATTCTTAATCAACTACCCTACAACGGTACGGAAAAAGAACCAAAACCTGAAGATGTTGCTCAAGCATTACACTTGCAACCATCTGACATCAAGGGGCATTGGGAAACCAGAAGTGATGTCAAGGGATTCTTGGCAAAGTTTTTGTTTGAGAAGGCACAAGAATGCTGGAATTCTCTTGATCTACAAGCCTTTGAAGAGATTGTGGCACTCCTTATCTATGGGTTGGTCTTGTTCCCAAACCCTGACCAACTTATAGATGTGAATGCTGTCAAGATTTTCATATCCAGGAATCTCGTACCTACATTGCTTGGGGACATCCTACACTCATTTTACACACGAACAATGAGGAAAAGAGGTGTTCTCATGTGTTGCACTCCTCTCCTACAAAGGTGGTTTATTTCTCACCTTCCACAATCAGTTTTGAATAATGAGCAGGGTTTAAGGTGGTCACAACGGTTGATGACCCTCACACATTCTGATGTACATTGGTGTTTTCGGTCCAGAGAAAATGTCATCATCATTGATCGTTGTGGTGAATTTCCTAATGTCCCATTACTTGGCATTAGGGGAGGCATTACCTACAACCCCTGTCTAGCTTTGAGACAATTTGGATATGCTCGGAGGGATGGCCCTAATGACCTGCTGATTCCTGACCTAGTTTTTGACTTCGACAACGACGCGCAAGGACTTCACCAAAGGTTCATCAGAGCTTGGAGGATGCCTAACAAGGTAGATAGTAAGACACTGGGGCACAAGAATTCCATCCCCCTTGAGCCTTACCTCAAGTGGGTACGAACTCGCTCCCAGAATCTTATGATGCCATATCCTCACACTCTCCCCTTGATCAAAGAGCCTATTAAGGAAGGAGAGGTTCCATACACCATCCTACATCCTGACATGCCTACATCATGGGAGGAAATGCAAAAGAGTTGGATCCAACTCAAAGAAGAACGGGATACTTTTGAAGCCAGCTTCTATGCCAGTGAGAAGAAGGTTTTAGAGCTCACCCGCCGACTTCACGAGGAGGAAACTCTCAACACCTACATCGCACCAAAGAGGATGCACAATGTCTTTTTACATTAAGAATTTTGTAATATTTTTGCCCATGGGGCACTTATGTACTAACAATTTCTTCTTAATATGACGTGCGTTCTTTTTGTTTACAACAAATTTGAATTTTTGAACCCTTGAATGCATTACATGAATAACATACCATTCATCATATGCATAAACAGGTCTTCAAGCCAGGTTTCCTTATCTTTCTGCTGTTTATTTCAGCAAGATGGATTTGGAGCAAACAGTAAAATATCTACAGGCACAAAATTCGCAATTTCAGCAACTCCTCATGACCTTGGCAATGGGTCAAGAGGATCTCAAAGCTCTGCTAGAGAAGAATAAAGAGAAGAAAAAGAAAAAGAGACCGGGGGTTTCCACTTTCGGAAGAAGGTTTGAGGGTGATGCTAGAAGGACTCTTGAGTTCCCTTCAACGTCTGACAAAGGGATTGGCAAGGGGAAAGGAGTTACTGTACCTTCTGAGTCTGAGGTAGAAGAGGAGGAAGACGAAGAAGACAAAGACTATTCAGAACAACAATACCCACCAGCGGATGACAAATATAAGAACCTTGAAGACAGATTGGCAGCTATGGAGTTGCAGAGGGTACCCGAATTGGATTTTGAGGAACTGGGGTTGGTAGCTGGGATTGTAATCCCTCCCAAGTTCAAGGTGCCAACATTTGCCAAGTACGACGGTCTATCTTGCCCTAAGATGCACTTGAGGTCGTATGTTATAAAGATCCAACCTCATTCATCCGATAAAGACCTCTGGGTACACTTTTTCCAAGACAGCTTGTCTGGCACTCAGTTGAATTGGTTTTATCAGCTCGAGAGATCAGAAGTTCACAATTGGGAAGACCTGGCAGCTGCTTTTTATCGTCAGTATCAGTACAATGCTGATTTGGCGCCTACCCGTACTCAGCTACAAAGTATGGGGATGGCTTCAAATGAAGGGTTTAAGGAGTACGCCCAAAAGTGGCGTGATCTGGCTGGAAGGGTGCAGCCACCGCTATCAGATGGGGAATTAGTTGACATGTTTTTGGGGACTCAAGAGAGCTCTTCTGCGGGATTTACTGAACTGATTCTGACTGGTGAAAGGGTGGAAGCCGGTATTAAAAGTGGAAAGATTCAAAAGGATGCCTCCACATCCACAACTGTTAAAAAACCTTTTCCAGTCAAGAAAGAAGCATCTGATGTGTACTCTCAGAAGGGATTGGGAAGAACTGAGCGTCGGCCGACTGTAGGGGGCATGATGATTCAAAATTCGTCAAATGATCAACCCCGTAACAATCAGTCGAGACCTAATCAACAACGGGTAAAACGGCCACAACGGCAGTTCACCCGCATCAACATGACGCCCGCACAGGTTCTTCACCATTTGTTGAAGCTGAATCTGACTAGTTTGAAAGAGGCGCCAAAAAACCCTAACACCTCATCTCCATACTATCACTCCAACGCCAAGTGTGCTTACCATTCCGACAGTGCTGGGCACGATACCAATAATTGTTGGGCACTCAAGAACAAAATTCAGGACTTAAATGACGCCAAAGAGGTTGAATTTGACGCTTCTGAGAAGCCCAATGTTATATCCGCTCTGATTCCCAAGCACGGCCACAATGTGCATGCCATTTTGGAAGACCTCCATGTTACTTATATTGCCAATCTGTTGACCCCATTGCTTGTGATTAAAGAAAATTTGTTGAGAGCCGGGATCTTTCCTGGTTGTGGTGAAGACTGTTATTTTTGTTTGAATGTTCAAGATGATTGTCCAATGTTGAAGTCGGGTGTCCAACGCCTGATGGATACTCAAGAGATACTTTTCCAGAAAACCCCTGTTAACACTTTCAATCCGATTACTCCTGATACTTGTGATATTTCAACCAACGATATTGCTATCATAACCATTTCCGACAATCCTCCCAAGGCTTGCAAAAGGCCTGTCAGGATTACACCCAACTCCGAATGTGTACCTCTCAAGATCACCATGTCGGGACCTGTCCCGTACCAATCAAGCAAAATGATACCGTGGAACTATGGGGGAGAAATCTTCAACCACGGCATCAAACAAATCGAAACTGTCTAAGAAATTTCTGAAGAAGACCCTAATGTAGGGAACATCGCGGGTACAAGCAAGATAACCCGCAGTGGTCAGATCTTTTCTCCGGAGATTGCTCCCCCTCAAGCAGTTTTCGGACCCTTAAAAGCTTCTGCACCTGTTGGACCCTCTGTGCAAGGCCCAGTGATTGAAGAAGTGGTTACTCCGGAAGAAAGACCGTCTGCTGATAATACCAACAAGGGTAAGGGGATACTGGAAATGCCTGTCAGGACGAAGGCTCATGTTGTGGTTATCCCCGAAACCACTCAGAAGGAGATGGATGAAATCCTAAAAATAATCCAAAAAAGTGACTACGACGTTGTAGAGAAACTAGGGTAAACCCCCTCTAAAATTTCAATGTTGGCCCTCCTGCTCTGTTCAGAGGCCCATGCTAAGGCCCTGATTAAGTTCTTGAAGACGACACATGTGCCCCAAGAGACTTCGGCTGACCAATTTCAGGATTGTGTGGCCAGTCTTACTGTTGACAATGGCCTGGGTTTTTCTGATGCTAACTTAACTCCTAAGGGAAGGAAGCACAATGATGCATTACATGTTTCGGTTGAATGCCGAGGAACCACTCTCGCCCATGTCTTGGTCGATACTGGTTCTTCCCTAAATGTGCTGCCTAAGAAAGCTCTAGACCGGTTGGATTGTGAAGGTTTGGAGCTGAAACCAAGTAATATTATTGTCAGGGCCTTTGACGGGTCTAAAAGGATGGTGCATGGAGAGGTCGATATTCCCATCAAGGTAGGCACCGAAGTGTTCAACTCCACTTTCTACGTAATGGACATCCGTCCGTCATACTCATGTTTGCTAGGAAGACCGTGGATCCATTATGCTGGGGCAGTTACCTCCTCTTTGCATCAAATGCTGAAATACCCTGTTAAGGGTAAAATCATAAATGTGCACGGTGAGGAAGAGTACATGATCAGTCATCTCAATTCCTTTCGATATATGGAAGTGGATGGCGAGTTCATCGAAACGCCTTTTCAACATTTTGAGGAAGTTTCTCCTGAGGTAGCAGTTGCGAAGACAGTGGTTGAGGTACCTATCATTCCCAAGCATGTGGCTAGGATGGCATCTCTCAAGGACGCAGAGGTTGTGATTAAGGAGGGGAAGAGCACAGTATGGGGACAGTTGCCCGACTTTCCCTATAAGACAGAAAAGTTTGGGTTGGGGTTTACTGCTGCAGGACAAAAGGCTATGCGTCGCTCTAAGATTGGAAGACCACCCGTTAAGATCTCACACCACGGAGTCAATGCTGTAGAAGATGAAGATGAGGAGATCCACTTTGAAGGTTGGATCTTCTCGACTGTCGAAGGGGGTTTGAGCAATTGGGAAGCAAAGGATTTTTTCCCTATCACCTTTATCAACCAGTAATTTTATCTTTGAACAATTTCCCATTTTTATGGTCTGTAATAACTAAAACAATTCGCACACTATTTTCACCTCATGCCTTGTCCGGGGCATGTAGGTCCATTTGTAAGGGCTTGATTCTCATCATAATCATATGCCATGTTTTAATGAATCATTGGACGTTTTTCATCTATAAACTATTGTGTTCATTTTCTTTCCTTTTTCATTTTTGTTTGTTTAAGGATGGCTATCCCTTACACACACCCACACTCACAAATGCAGGTACCCATCCACTCTGGATTCCATGGGTGACTATTCTGCTGAAGCTTTTGACAACTCTGAAGATTTGGTCAATCAGGATGAGTACGAAGTTGACGAAGATTGTGAAGTGCCAGGAGAGTTAGCCAGACTTCTACAACAAGAAGAGAGGGCCATCTTGCCTCATGAAGAGCTGTTAGAAACCATCAACTTAGGGACAGAGGAGGACAGGAAGGAAGTAAAAGTGGGATCCAATCTGGAACCGAGTGTCAAGGAACGCTTAGTGCAGTTATTAAATGAATAGGTTGAAATCTTCGCTTGGTCTTATGAAGATATGCCAGGGCTAGACACCGATATCGTGGTTCACCGTCTCCCCACAAGAGAAGATTGTCCACCGGTCAAGCAAAAGGTCTGCCGAATGAGGCCTGACATGTCTGAGAAGATTAAAGCTGAAGTAATGAAGCAATTCAACGCTGGCTTTCTGGCTGTTACAACCTATCCACAATGGGTTGCTAACATCGTACCCGTGCCTAAGAAGGATGGCAAAGTCAGAATGTGTGTGGACTATCGGGATTTGAACAGGGCCAGCCCCAAAGACGATTTTCCACTACCACATATCGACATCTTGGTTGACAACACAGCTCAGCACAAGGTTTTTTCCTTCATGGACAGATTCTCGGGCTACAACCAGATTAAAATGGCCCCCGAGGACATGGAGAAAACTACCTTTGTCATGCAATGGGGTACCTTTTGCTACAAAGTGATGTCGTTCGGACTGAAGAACGCAGGGGCAACCTATCAACGCACCACGGTAGCTTTGTTTCATGATATGATACATCATGAGATCAAAGTTTACGTAGATGACATGATAGCTCGATCACAAACAGAAGAAGAACACCTTAGTCATTTGCAAAAGTTGTTTTCCAGGCTGAAGGAGTATAAACTCAGACTGAATCCAAGCAAGTGCACTTTTGGAGTTAGGTCTGGTAAGCTCTTGGGATTTATTGTCAGCAACAAGGGTATTGAGGTTGATCCTGCTAAAGTGAAGTCTATACAAGAAATGCCTGCTCCCCGTACTGAAAATGAGGTTAGAGGATTCTTGGGACGCTTGAACTATATTGCGAGGTTCATCTCTCACCTGACATCTACCTGTGAGCCAATTTTCAAACTGTTGAAGAAAGATCAGGTAGTTGAATAGAACGACGATTGTCAAGTTGCTTTTGATAAGATCAAGGAGTACTTGTTGGAACCTCATATTCTGATGCCACCCGTCGAAGGAAGGTCGTTGATCATGTATCTGACTATTTTGGATAACTTGATGGGGTGCGTGTTGGGCCAACATGACGAGTCTGGTCGAAAAGAGCATGCCATTTATTACCTTAGCAAAAATTTTACCGACTGTGAGACTCGCTACTCACTGCTCGAGAAAACTTGATGCGCTTTGGTATGGGCTGCTCGCTGACTAAGGCAGTATATGTGGACTCATACCACTTTGTTGATTTCCAAAATGGATCCGATCATGTATATCTTCGAGAAGCCTGCTTTATCTGGAAGAATCGCTAGATGGCAAATGATCCTGACTGAGTATGATATCCAGTATACTACCCAAAAAGCTATAAAGGGGAGTGTACTAGCTGACCATCTAGCTCATCAAGTCGTCGAAGATTACCAATCTATGAGATTCGACTTCCCGGACGAGGACATCATGACATTAGACAACATCGAAGGTAACAGACCGTATGACGGACCTGAACAAGGATCCCGATGGACCCTGTACTTTGATGGTGCTTCAAATGCACTCGGCAACGGTATCGGTGCGGTACTCATCTCTCCGGAAGGTTGCCATACACACTTCACTGCCCGACTTTGTTTCAGCTGTACCAACAACATGGTTGAATATGAGGCTTGCATCTTTGGTCTCAAGGCTGCTATAGACTTGGGAATCAAATCCTTGGTCGTATTTGGGGACTCGGCTTTGGTTATCAGTCAAGTCAAAGGAGAGTGGGACACCAAACATCCTAATCTTATCCCATACAAAGAACATGTCCTGAGTTGTTGCCTCATTTCGAGCAGATTACTTTCGAGCATTTCTCGCGAGAAGAGAATCAGCTAGCAGATGCTTTAGCTACAATGTCTTCCATGTTTAAACTCAACTGGGATAATGAGGCTCCCCAAATTACCATCGAGCGAATGGACGAACCTGCGCACTGTCATGAGACTAATACCAAAGAAGTAGTGGAACAACCCTGGTTTCATGAAATCAAAAGGTATCTCCAGACTAGAGAATATCCTGAAGGAGCTTCAGTCAATGACAAAAAGTTCCTAAGGAGATTTGCTGCCAAGTTCTTCCTAAGCAATGGCATCCTTTATAAACGCAGCCATGATTGTGTTTTACTTTGATGTGTGGACAAAGCTGAAGCAGAGTTGATCATGACTAAGATACACAGTGGCACATTTGGCACCCACCTGAGCGGACATACGATGGCTAAGAAAATTCTAAGGGCAGGCTACTATTGGTCTACCATGGAAGCTGATTGCCACCAACATTCCCGTACATGCCACAAATGCCAAGTCTACACCGACAAAGTACATATTCCTCCTGTTCCTCTCAACGTTCTGACAGCCCCTTGGCCATTCACAATGTGGGGCATTGACATGATTGGGGAGATCAAGCCCACGGCATCCAATGGACATCGCTTCATCTTGGTCGCCATTGATTATTTTACCAAGTGGGTCGAAGCAGCTTCCTTTGCCTCTGTTACAAAGAATGTGGTTGCCTGTTTCATTAAGCAGAACCTCATATGCCAGTATGGTGTCCCCGATAGGATCATCACAGACAACGGTACAAATCTGAACAATACTATGATCACCGCTCTATGCGAACAGTTCAAGATTTATCATCACAATTCATCTCCCTATCGGCAGAAGATGAACGGTGATGTTGAAGCTGCGAACAAAAATATCAAGAAGATCATTCAAAAGATGACAGTCACCTACAAGGACTGGCATGAGATGTTACCGTTTGCTCTGCATGGATATTGTACCACGGCACGTACTTCAACAGGGGCAACCCCATTTTCTTTAGTATATGGCATGGAGGCCGTCCTACCCATGGAAGTTCAGATTCCTTCTTTAAGGATTATGAAAGACGCTGGTTTGAGTGAAGACGATTGGATTCAGACCCGGCTTGATCAACTCAATTTGATCGACGAGAAGCGACTTACTACTGTTTGTCATGGTCAGGCGTATCAAAAACGCATGATCAAGGCTTTCAACAAGAAAGTTAGGCGTCAGATATATCAAGTCGGAGATCTTGTAATCAAGCGGATCATCTTACCGCAAAGTGATCCCAGGGGCAAGTGGACTCCTACTTACGAAGGACCATTTGTGATCAAGAGCATCTTTTCTGGTGGGGCAATGATTTTGACCACCATGGATGGCGATGATTTGCCACACCCTGCGAATGCAGACATAGTCAAAAGATACTACGCATAAAATGACCCGACAAGTTGAAAACCCGAAAGGGCGACTTGGGCAAAAATGGGCATCCCGGTGAACCGAAAACCCGAAAGGGCGGTTTAGGCAAAAATTAGGGATAAAACAAAAAAATCTATACACCCGGCAAGTCGAAAACCCGAAAGGGCGACTTGGGCAAAAAAGGGTTTCCCGGTGGATCAAAAACCCGAAAGGGCGATTCAGGAAAAAGTTAGGGAATTAAGGCGTATGATTGTGTCTCGTCGGATCACTTTAAAGAACAATCTCTTCATCAACAAGCTCCGAGCTTCTGATCAATCCAGTCATCGGCGGGCAAAGCAGCGAATGGACAAGATATTCAGAGTTGTGAAGGCTATAGCAGAATGGGAATCCCATGGAATTGTTACACATAGCCATCTTTCTCTTGTATAAATTTTTTTCCAATTTTTGTGACAACATTCTCTTACTAGGATGTCTGTCTCCCTTGTACAAAGATACTTACGAAAGTTAAATACAAATATACTTCGAAGTGCAGAAATTTGCTTGCCCTTCTTTTCTTCTTACACTTATGTTTTATTTGAAAAACGTCCAATGTTTTGTTAAATAGGCGTATGCATTTGAACACAATCACTTCTTACAGATAAAACGAAATTGAAAAAAAAAAGATAATTATTGATAGGTTGAAGGTGTAGGAAGAAATCTTTATGCCATTCCAGAAGAAATCCCCCACGACACATCATTCGGATCCTCAACAGAGCTGAAATTTGGAGTACATTTCCCCAGCAAAGTTAAGCTTCAAGATCCGCAACAGAGCCAGTACAGTCTAAAGCTTGATTCCCCAGCTGAGTTGAATTTCAAAATTCCCATCAGAGTTAAGCTTCGACATCCACAGTGGAGCCCGAAAACCCTGAAAATCCTATCCCCAGCAGAGCCAGAATAGTCTAAACATTCTCCTCACAGAGTTATTTCCCAGCAGATTGAAGATTCTCAGTCTCATTTCTACAGCAGAAGTCTCCCAGGTTTTAACTCCCCAGTAGAGATTTTTCAAAGTTTTCCTTATTTCCCAAAGCAGTCAGCAAGGGTTTCTCCTCTCCAAATCCTCAGCAGTGGTCAAGGATTTATTTTCCCCGGCAGCAGTCAAAGAATTCATTATCTCCAGCTATCCGGATTTTATCTTCCTCAACAAGACGACTACTCAGCTTGCATGCATAACCATCACATTCATATATCATAAACATTGATGAAATACAGTTCATTGCATCATACATATCATGCAACATAACTTTGTGTTTTAGCTAACATTTTACCCTTTTCAAGATAAGATTAAAAGGCTATCATTAACAATTATTCAGATACAGTATGGATACACCCCAGACACGGCGGTCATTCTATTACTCATTCAGAATTTCAAGTCAAAATACAGTACGGATACACCCCAGACACGGCGGTCATCCTACTACTCATTCGGACTTCAGCAATCCGATACAGACTAGATACGCTCCAGATACGGCGGCCATTCTATCTCTCATTCAGATTCAATTATCAACTTCAAGTCCAGATATGCTTAAGACGCGGATGCCATTCTGACCCTTACACCAACAGTTTGATTCCCCCAGTGCAGTCGCCACGAAAGTCATTCTGTCATTTAGTCAAGATCCCAGTTACAGTATGGATACACTCCAGACACGGAATTCATTCTACTACTCATACAGATATCAACTTCAGATACAGTCCAGATACGCTCCAGACGCAGTTTCCATTCTGTCACTCATTCAGATTTCATCCCCAGTACACAGTTGCTCCATGTACAGATATTTCTCTATTACCCAGATACAATACAAATACACTCCAGACACGGCAGTCATTCTGATATTCATTCAAAACCCAAATACAGTTACAGCTCAGATACGCGCCAGACACGAATGCCATTCTTTTGCTCATACAAACTCAGTCCCCAGATACAGTTCAATGGCATTCCAGACACGAATACCATTTTGATACTCATTCTTCTGACCTACAACATTGCAACTCAACAAACACTCTTGGATGGCATCTTTAAGCCCATCTCCAGCAATATTCTACTATCTCCAAATGGCATCTTTAAGCCCATTTCCTCTGCTATATTCTGGATGAGTGAAAATTTACGGGCACTCTAGTGTCCAATCCTCTTTTACCTTCGAGTCGCGAAAGGCAAATTTGCCAATCTAACTCTTCAGGTTCAAGAAGATTGAAAAGGGGCAATTGTTGTACCCCAAAATTTGCCCTTCCATTTCACCAACATTTTCTCATCACAAGACTCTTGGAACTGAAGATCAAGCTAGGGTTTGCTCTACTCAAGACACTTCCTTGCACTGTTGACCTAAATTAGGGTTTGAGTTGGCACAGGGATATTTTGACCTACAATGCCCAAAGTGACTTTCATATTCCATGTTGGACCCACAAGTTTGTTCATATCAAGTTTCAAGCCTTGATTCAATTTTTTGTCCAGTCAATTGGATAGTTGACCTAGAAATCAATTGTATTGGGGGAAAAGTCAACTGTGGCCAATTAACAGTCAAACCTCATGAAATTTGACCCACATCAACATTATGAACTCATATGAACCATTTGATCAAGTTTGGACCATAATTCCACAAGAAATTTAATCAGATCATCAAAAGGGAAAAATGGTCATTTTTAGGGTTTTGACTGCACAAAGGCAATTTTTGACTGTTTGACCTAGCCAATGGCAAACCAAGCTCACATATGGACTCAAGGACTCAATGACATTGTCTTGACCAATTCAACAAGTTCAAAAGATCTCAAATGCATAAGGTTAACAGATGAATTTTTCATTTTCCATCAAGACATGTCAAATTATGAAACTTGTTCATCAAGAAACCCCAAAATGCAAATTAGGGTTTAAAATGGAAAATTTTCATAACTTAGAAATTTTCTAAGTTATGAAATTTTCTTATTTTTTCCTAACTTTATCCCATTTTTTCACCAAGATGCAAATGGATTCAAATAAAACTTGCAACATGAAAGTTGTAGTCCATCACAAAGTATACAACTTTGATTCACAAAGTTTTCTCAAAAGAAGCTTGTATCTCAAGTTATGATTTTTGGAACAAGGGTACCTAAAACTTTTAACTTAGAGAAAATTTGCCCTAATCTAGGCAGTATTTTGACCCATCTTCTTGACCATTTTTCACATAGTTCCACTTGGAGTTTCAAGTTGCATTACAAATATGGATTGTAGTACATGTTCCAAGCTTTCCAAATTGTCCAAGAACTTCTCAAACACCCTTGTGGTTAGAGAGAATCGAATACT
This sequence comes from Vicia faba, assembly GCA_948472305.1. NCBI lineage: Eukaryota > Viridiplantae > Streptophyta > Magnoliopsida > Fabales > Fabaceae > Vicia > Vicia faba. Next base: position 155,946,987 of record OX451735.1, on the reverse strand, counting down.
CAAAGTTGGCAAAAACTCACTTTTGTCCATGGCCAAGGCATGTTCATACAAACTTGCATTTTCAAATCAGCATGTTTGGTGCTAGCTTGCAGGCCTCAAAACCAACTTGCACTTCATAATTTAATGCTTAACCATTGAACTAAGGTTTTATCTTGGCCATTGGGTCATTACATACAAAATTAACCCTTATTTGGAAAAAGGCAAAATACCATTTTTGTAAAAGTGCACTTTATGTCAAAAACTAAATCCTTGAGACATGAGGCCATATCTTTGAGTCAAGATCAAGTCCACTAATTCCAGTTACCAAGAACAAAAGTTGCAGCATGATAGGAAGACTTGTACAGGTCTATAACATCATTTCCATTTTCTTGCTTCAAGTGGAAGAAAACTTGCAAAACCAAAGCATACTCTGATATCTGTTAACAAGAGAAAAAACAAACATTGCACACAGTTTCCATACCTCCCAACAAGCCTAAAGCATGACCCTTTCATCACAAAACACTCCTCATACTCAGAACCACTGTTTTTCTAAAAAACAGGGCAGCATCTGCAACTTGACTTCCATAGAACAATTTGCTCGTGCGTTTTGGCCCAAACCTGTTCAAACATCTTCCATTTCATCCATCCAAACCATCCCAAACCTTAAACACCAGCTGTAACACCTCTAACACACTTTGCCATTTTCATTTCCAAGCTCTGCAGGTTGAGTTCTACAGCACGATTCAAGTAGTTTCAAAGCAAGCCAAGCATTGGAGAAGCTTCCTTGGACCTCAGGCAAGCTCAACAGAAGCTCAAACACCATTGAAGGTTGCTGCATTGCCCTACTCGATTCCAACTGAAACAGGTTTTTTATCACTTTCTATCTCTCTATTTAGGAACATTTAGCTTTAGGTTTGTGAATGAAAAATGTAGTATTCAATGTCATGAAGCCATACATATGCTCAGTTATCATTTATATTATGTGTGCTAGGAGAATTTCATCCATGAACATGTGAAAAAAACTAGGTCAGATTTTAGGGCTAGAGAAATTCTCTCTGGTCTTTGAGAGTTAGATTCAATGCTTTATATGGTTAGATTCGTGTTTAAATTCTCTACAAGTTTGATATTGTGAGTTTTGGCAAAAAGTTACGTTTCCAAGATGTTCAAAGTTGAAACCAGGCGCGCGCGTTTGACAGTGGCTGAAGGAAGAAGATGAAGGCTTGGGCTGGGCCTGGCCTTCTTGCTGTCTGCACCCCCATTTTGCTAAATGCACCCCCTGGCCCAATTTCTTATATTTTTGTTATTTTTACATTTTAATTTCATTTCTGACTTTATTATTTTATTTCCAAATATAAAAAATGCTTAAAAAATATTTTCATAGTTTTTTACATTTATTTGGTATTTATTTTATTTATTTCTAACATGAAAACATTTTAATACTTTTTATTATTTATTTAAACTTGAAAAAATATAATGTAGATAATACTTTTATTTTCATTTCTTATTTTTATTCACAATGAAAATATTTTCTTGAATATATTTTATTTTTGTAAATATTTTATTTTTATTTTATACATATTTAATATATTTAATATATATATATATATATATATATATATATATATATATATATATATATATATATATATATATATATATATATATATATATATATATATATATATATATATATATATATATATATATATATATATATATATATATATATATATATATATATATATATATATATATATATATATATATATATATATATATATATATACTCTTATTTTATTAAATAATTAGAATAAAAATATAAAAATATTACCTTTTATTTTTTATACTAAAAAAATACATTTTCTTCAATATATTTCATTTTTGTACATATTAATATGTTTTTGTATATAAATAATATATAATATTTATCTTCTTAAAGGAATTAGGGTTTACCCCTTTATTTAAATAAAAATCAACTTTATTTTATTTTATTTCTTTACATCTTTTTCACATTAAAAATAATTTACATACATAAACAAATAAAAACTTCTTTTTGCATAATACATTTTATTTAATATTTGTTTATTTTGCCATTTAAATATTGTACATTTAAATATTATGCATTGTACATTCGATATGGTTGTAATAACTTAGAATTTATTTTCTTGTCAAAATATTCCCAATTCAAATTTGTACCCCCCCCCCCTCCCTATATCATGTTGTAATAGTGTAGCTTTTAAATTCTCGCACATTTAAAGCTTTCAATTATGCCATGATTAAAGAACTAGGGTTTGTATGCAAAATCAATCAACAATTAGTTTGACATAATCCAAGATAAACATGCATGAAAAACAATCACAATGCACACTTGCACCCCTAGGGTTACAATCCACTTGTTGCCTTCAAAAATGGGCCATGGTGGCATGTCAAGTACTTTGGTAAAACAAAGACAATCAAAATGATCATAGTCCCTCGATGACACTATCTGAGTTGCCTAAACAAAAATGATCAAGTCCCTTAAGAAAATTGCCAAAGATACTTGACACTATTGTTATCATGGTCTATACGATGACCCGTGCCTGTCCCGTTAACATCCTAACACAAGGTTGCTCACCAAATACAATGGTGAAACAACACTGTTAAAAGGGTTTAAAAACATAAGAAAGATCTTTGAGTAAAATAGGGTAGATAGCTCTTAGTTACTTGATCCAACTTGCAAAAAACATCCTTGCTATTTTCAAAATGCACTTCACAACACAAATTTCAAAACCATACTTTCAAACATGGGAAACTTTTAAAAGACAAAAAACACCTTTGTATACATTCAAACAAGAACCATTACAATGGTTGCCACAACGATGACCTCTTTTCAAAACATCTTTCAAAACCACACACAAAGCACCATTTCAAACAATTGAAAAGCAAAGCAAGTGATCTAAAGCAAGTAACTAAGAGCCCATGGATAACCATGGATAGAAAGGGTGCTAATACCTTCCCTTTCTATAATCTAGTCCCCGAACCCAAGAAAACATCTCAAAGGTCTTTCCTGTGCTTTTTGACCTTTCCTTAGGATAAAATAAAAGTCGGTGGCGACTCTTGCTAAACTGAAACATTTGCGAACACCAAAACGCAAAATCCCAAGTCAGTTCTCCCACCGTATCACAGGTTGTAATGGCTTAATTAGGTTTACATTATTGCAAATCCCCATTCACAATTTGTATTTCCCCCTCCCATAAAATGATGTAATAGCGTAGTAAACTTTAAATTACGCAATTTACCGCTTTTATATACCATGTTAGTAATTAGGGTTTGTATGGCAAGATGAAAACAAATCAAATAGAAAACCCTAATTCAAGACAAAATCAAGCATGAAAATAACACACTTGCACACAAGCATCCTTAGGGTTTCTCCACTTGGTTGCCTTATACAAAAAATAGCCATATTACGCATGCAAAGTATCTTGGCAAAACAAACAAATATAAGATCATAGTCCCTCGATGACGCTATTATAAGTTGCCTTACAAAATGATCTTGGTTCCTCAAAAATGCTAAGATACTTTGAAACATTGCTAATCATGGTTATACGATGACCCACGCCCGTCCCGTTTACATCCAAAGATAGGGTTGCTTACCAAATCAATGGTAAGACAACAATATCAAAGGAAAATAAAATGAACAAGAAAGACATTTGAGTAGGTAGATTACTTCTAGTTACTTGCTCCATTTCAAAACAACTATCCTTGCTATTTTCAAAAACATACACACACACATTTTCAAACATTCTTACAAACATTGAAAACATTTTCAAAAGAACAAACATCTTTGTATACATTCTTACGAACGAGAATCATTACAAAGATCGCCTAAACAATGGCCTCTTTTACAAAATACTTACAAAACCACACAAAGCACAATTTCAAAATAAAAAGCAAGTGATCTAGCAAGTAACTAAGAGCCCATGGAAAACCATGGATAAAAATGGTGCTAATACCTTCCCTTTTCATAATCTACCCCCCGAACTCAAGAAACAATCTCAAAGGTCTTTCCTGTGCTTTTTCACCTTTCCTTTTGGATAAAAGAAAAGTTGGTGACGACTCTTGCTAACCGTAACATTTGCGATAAAATGCAAAACCCTCAAGTCAGTTCTCCCACCGTATCACAGCAACATACATAGACGCTTTAGTAATTTTGTTTAAGGTACTAGATCATTTACCAAAAGGCAACACCGAAGGGTCATCGAGGGACTATGATCTTTGGAGCTGAGGGTCTTTGCTAAAGCGTCCCCACTTTCGAGGGACACGACTGTTTTATTTTCCGAAGGCAGCCAAAGTGGGAATACCCTAGAGGTGTATATATGCAAGTGTGCTTGTTTCAGTTATTTTGTCTTGATGTTATGTTTGCTAATGTTTTGTTTTATTCTTGTCATACAATCCTATTAGTCATACATCTAGCAGTTAATAATTGCAGTAATTAAAAGTGCAGAAATATAAAACTTAGCTATTACAAGGCTTCGGGGAGAGGGATTATGTACATATTCAAAACAGGGGGGGAAATAAATAAAAGCAGTAAAGGTCCTACTAATCATCTATTACATCCCAATATACAGTTACAATAATAAAAGGAAGTGCGAAAGAATAATAACGCGAGAATTTGAAAAGACGTCTAAAAATCCTAAGATATAAAAAAATCTTTTTGTAGTTTTTAATTTTAATTTAAGAAAGTAGTTGAATTAAAAGTAATTAATCTAGATCTATATTTAAAGAAAAAGTTAATTATTAAAGAAAAAATGAAATTAAAGAAAAGAGATTAATCTTCTAAGCTTTTTTTGGTATTTTTTAATATGAAAAGAAATGAATTACATCCTAAGTCTATTTAGTTTTTAATTAAAGAAAATGGTTTAAATAATTATTAATTAATTTACAAAATTAATTTAATTTATAAAAAAAATGCTAATCTAATATTTTTATGATTTTTATCTGATTTTATATTGATTAAAAAAACAAACTAAAAGAAATAAGTAAGTAACAAAATAAACAAATAGAAACGGGTCAGGCAGTAAGTGGAAAAGGGGGTGTGATTTGAATTTCTTGTGGCCCCAAAACCTTCATGCTAAACGTCACACCTGCTCTAATAGACATACTAAACACAAATCAAACGGTTAAAAGTATTAATATGCCATGAAAATGTAGTTTTAAAAATCAAGAAAATCTTACCAACCGGTGATACGTGGATATGATGGTCTAGGGTGTTGCAAGCCTTAGGAATGGATGTAATGAGTTCCTGGTAACCTCAGGATCACAACTGGGCAATTTTTTTGGATCGAGGATGCTTCAAAAGGTTGTTTCGATTTTGACAACTTTGTGGAAATTTTGTGAATTTTGATATGGCTTCCTAGCAATGATTTTCGTGTCCTTTGCTCATGTCTTGGTCTTGTATTTATAGAGGAAGAAGAGGGCTAGAAAATATGGTAAGAATCCATCTATAATGTCCCTCTTTCAAACCAAAATCAAACACATTAAAAAATTCCAAAAATACAAATTCTTGCCCATTTTGAGGTGAAATGCACCTACCCTCCTTTGCACGAAATTTTGGATCCAAAAATAATTTAAACCATCAGCCCATATTGCCATAACCAATATTTACTATTTTATTCAATTTTACTTAGTTTTTATTTGATTTAATTCATATTTAAATGAATAAAAATTAAAATAAATAAAAATAAAAATAAAACAAAATGCATGGATAGATTTAGAGGTCCTTGGACACATCATGAACATATTTGAACTCCAAAAAATTAGGCCCAATAACTTAAAATCACAAATTTGCTCAATTGAGATTTCATGCCTTTCCTTTGAAAATTGCCCAACTTGTATAATCCATAACTTGCTCAATTTTTATCCAATGATGATGATATTGGACTTTTTGGAAATCCCTATATGTCCTCTACAATCTCTATGTTTACCATTTTTACATTTGGAGAAATCATCTTAATGTAAATGGTCTTGGAAAAAAATGAGTTTTGTTGACTTTTTGGAAATGACCTGTAATGTATGAACTTGTATCTTCCAAATGATGCATTTATTGAACTTGAGAATAAAAGAGAAGTTGTATAACGATATTCTCTTCAAAATGAGCTTTTGTTGGGGAAAATGGATGAAGTATGTGAAAGTTATGCCTGGTCAAAGTTTAGTTGACTTTTCCTATAGAAACCCTAATTTGGCAATTTTGACTTTTGATATATTAGGAGCATTTCTTGAGGAATCATGATCAAACCTTGATCAAATGATGGATATCACTTTAAAAGGTTGATATTGACCAAAAATCTTGAAGTTTGACTGCACATGGGCCACAGTTTACTTTTGACCTAGCACAGTTGGTTTTCAAGCATTTGAGCAATTGACTGAGAAATTGGCATGGACATTCTTGAGGACATATTAGGGACCATGGAAATCATTTGAAGCCTTTGCAACCCAGAATTATTTCTGGGTTGCACTACAAGCTTGCTCAGTCAATTGCTCAAATGCTTGGAAATCAATTGTACTAGGTCAAAAGTCAATTGTGACCAATATACAGTCAAACTTTAAATTGTTTGGTCAACATAAACATTTTGAAATGATATCCATCATTTTATCAATGTTTTATCATGATTCCCCATAGAATTCTCTCAAATCATCAAGAATCCAAAAGTACAAAATTAGGGTTTCCTAGAGAAAGTCAACTGAACTTTGACCAGGCATAACTTTTACATGATTCATCCATTTTCCCCAACCAAAGCTCATTGGTGAAGAGAATTAAATTCCCTACAACTTTTTTTCCCTCAAATTCAAAAAATGCATTATTGGAAAGATATGAGCCAATACATTACAGGTCCTTTTAAAAATCAACAAAGAGGAATTTTTTGCCAAGACCATTTACATCAAGATAATTTCTCCAAATGCAAAAATAGAAACATATAGGTTATATGGGACATCTTAAGCTTTATAAAAAGTCCAAGATCATCTCCAAAAGATAAAAAATGAGCAAGTTATGGTTTGCACAAGTTGGGAAATTTTGGTCAAATTCATGAAATGCAAAGCATGAAAATTTGAAATTTTAGGTCAATGGCCTAACTTTTTAAGCTTCAAACATATTCATGACCTTATGGAAGACCTATAAACTGACCCTCACCTTGCCTTTATTTTATTATTATTTTATTCACATTTTATTTTGTTTTTAATCCAAATAAATGCAAAATAAATTGAGAAAAACATGAAAACCATTGGGCCAGCACATGGAAGGATTTCTCTAAGGCCCATACCGCAAATGATAGCCTGTCAACCTTGCCATTTTCGTGCACAAGCCAAAATGGCATGAAATCTTTCAAATTTGGCAAGATTTCAAATTGGATTATTTTGCTTTCATCATGGCCATTATGGTTTGATTTCTTCCCATCTTTGCTAGCCCTCTCCTTTCTCTATAAATACAGAGTATTATTGCCAGCCAAAGACACGCATAGGTTGCATAGAGAGACCACACGAATTTCTCAAAAATCATTCAAAGTTGTGAAATTCAAAAATCCTGATACATGCCTCCTCAATCCAAAGCAAGCATCCCATCCTCCTCCTGAAGGTTCCAGGAGACGTTCTTAATCTTTAGGCAAGCCCAATGCGCACCAGAATTCCCCCACTCTATCCCTCTGATTGGTAACTTTTCTCTATTCTCAAACTTTTAAAACATGCCACTTAAATCCATATAATGCTTACATTCATGTTTATGGCGATGATTAGAAGAGATCTGATGTTTTACATGTGAATTTAAGTGCTGAAATCGCAGGTTACCATTGCTAGGGTTTAGGAAAGTTTGAGTTTCTGTCTCGTTGATACAGGCACATTCAGACGAAACTAATGTTGAATTTGGATTCAGGGTGATTTTTAGAAGGGTTAGGGTCGTTTTGGGTCTTTGATTGTGGTTGTTTTGCAGGTTTGGTCTTCGATCCCACCGGAGAATACAACCGGAGAGTTGACTCCGGTGAGCTGACTCCAGTAGCATGCGCTTTGTTCCCCCATTAGCCCATTCAATTCCAATCTAGCGCGCGTTTGAAAGATTGACAAATTGATCGGTTTTCCATTATATTATTTTTTCTTTAATATGCTAACAGTTGAAGTGAATGGCTTGGTGGTGAGAAGCGTGTGTATTATGCTGGAGGACCTGGGTTCGATCCCAGGTCTTGAATTTTCCATTTTTTCATATTTGCTGTGTAGATCCAGTGACATGCAGGTCCATACTCGTATCCTACGCCTCATACTTGGGCCATCAGATGTTGATACAAGAAGATCTAGCCATCATAGGGCGTGTTTCCACCCTATAGGCTCAAGGATGATGCTCACCAGGTTATTTTTGGAGCGTTGGATTCAGGCTTATTGGGCCTAAGCAAAAATCCAAATTCCACCCCCCCCCCCCCCCCATTTACTTTAACGTCGGGCTCATCTTTCTTAGTTATTATTATTTATTTTGTTTTATATTATTTTCAAAAACTATTTTATTTAATCAAAAAATCAGAAATAATATAAAAAACTTAGATTTAGGTTTTATTTATTTAAATTTAATTTTCATAAATTAATTTAGTTAATTATTTTGACTTCACTTCATAAATTAAAACCAATTAGAATTAGGTTAAAATTTTAATATTTCTTAAAGAAAAATGCCAAAAAATATTAGATTTGCTTAGAATTAATTTTAATTAATAATTTTCTTTTCTTTCTTATTTTAATTAATTAGGTTTAATTTAATTTTAATATTTCCCCAAATAAACAAAAACAACAAAAAGAATTTCTTTTACTTAGAACTTTCTAGGGTTTTAAACGTCCTTTCTAATTCGTGCGCGTTTAGCATTCTCGCATTATTCATTTTCTTATTAATTTATTTGTTTATGGGCTATAATAGAATAACTAGGACATTTACTACTTTTTACTTTCCCTGTTTTTTTGGACTTGTAATTTTCCCCCTCCTCAAAGCCATGTAATAGTTAGGTTTTAAATTCTTCACTTTTAATTCTTGTACATATATTAACTGTTTAAATGTATGGTAATAGGATTGCATGGCAAGAGATTAAAAACAAAACATTAGCAAACCTAACATCAAGATAAATAACTGAAACACAATGCACTTGCACATGCGCACATCTAGGGTACCCCCACTTCGGTTGCCTTCAGAATAAAACAGTCATAACTCTTGAAACGTGAGAGATTTTAGTGGCTATCTTCCAGTTTAAAGATCTAAAAATGACCCTCTCGATGTTGCCTCGGTATGATCTTAAAATCCTAGGGTGTTTACTAAAGTATCTTGCCTAGTTGCCTTTGTGACTGTAACGGTGACCCTTCAATTATCCCTCAAACATCCAATGATAGGGCTACCTACTCACTAATAGTAGGATAGCATTGTCCAAAGAAAAAGAGGAAAAGAACAAACCCTTTTGAGTAAAGTAGATATTTCTTAGATGCTTGCTCAAAAAAAAAATTCACATACACAAAACTCTTTCCAAAAACACTTTCAAAACACTTTGTATATGTTCTCAACAATACGAGAAACATTACAAAGTTCTCCGCACTAAGGCGTCTTTTCAAAATACTCTTTTTCAAACATACAAACACAAGGTATTTTCAAATGAGCTAGCATCTAAGATCCCGTAGATAAATACGGATGGAAAGGACGCTAATACCTTCCCTTTCCATAATCTACCCCCTTTACTCAAAAGTAATCTCGAAAGGTCTTTTTTTGTTCTTTTCACCCTTTCCTTTGTTGGATAAAAGAAAAGTCGGGGGCGACTCTTGCTTACCGCAACATTTGCGAATACAAATGTAAAACCAGTATAAACGTCAGTTCTGCCACCGTATTACACAAGTCACCATATTATCTTTGCAATCAGCAACCAGATGTCATGTCTTCCCACACTAAAAACACTTCTTCACATCACTCTCACAGTTCATATGTTGTTTCTCTCTCTTCTCGTGCAGACTCTTATAGTGAGCTGACCGAGCCTTACTATCATCCTCGTAGATTCTACAAATATTCACCAACTCTGGAAACCTTCCGATATGTTGATACCGAATAGCTTTCTTTATCTTAGGACACAAACCATTCTCAAACTTCACACATTTTGAGAACTCAACATTTTCCTCACTGTAATGAGGATAGAACTTCACAAGTTCCACGAACTTGGCAACATACTCAGTAACAGATAAATTACCTTATTTCAGCTCTAGGAATTCAATCTCCTTCTTCCCGCGAACATCCTCTAGAAAATACTTCCTCAGAAACTCTCTGTTGAACACAACCTAAGTGACCTCTTCACCTGCAGTTTCTAGCCCCTGACTGATGTTGACCCACCAATCATCAGCCACCTCAGCCAGCATATATGTACCAAACCGTACCTTATGTGCTTCTGAACTAACCATCACACAAAAGATTTTCTCAATTTCTTTGAGCCAAGCCTGCGCTCCATCAGGATCATACCTACCCTTAAAAGTAGGAGGATTGTTCCTCTAAAACTTCCTAAGATTATGGAACTCGCCGTTTTGCCCAACATTAGGCTGATTTTACACAACCTGCAAAGCAGTAGCAATTGCAGCATCATTTCTTCCATCCATTTTATATTTCACAACAATAACATAAACAGTGGTTAGAAAAAACTACCTCAACAGTATTCAATTGTCACACTCCACAGACTCGATAACTTGGTCGGACAGATAGACCTGCTCTGATACCACTGTGTAACACCCTAATTCCTCAGCATAATTTATTAATAAAAATCATAGTAAAACAAAACAATCAAGCAATTAGGATGCTACATTCAACTTCTACCAGCTCATACGATAGGATATGTAACATATATAGAATTAAAAAATACTAGAAACCATAACGCAAGTCTGAACTCCAATACTTTATTAGCAGTGGAAAAGCATTAAAAAAACTTAATAGTAGTAAATTCTCAAACATGAATTATAACAAAATGTAATTATAAGTAATTATCAAACATCGGAGAGTCACATAGTAGTCTCCTCCCAACATAAAATAAAGAACACGCGTTATCTCCCCGGTGTTACATATCAGAGCAGACGCTGGATTAACAAAAGCATAGAGAAAAGTAATCTCTTCCACTCACTTCCACGCTTCTATTGTGGATTATCCGCATGATGCCCATGAAAAGGCAACATTCAAACAGAAGGGATGAGAAATCACAATCATATAATGAAACTGTATAATAATATATAAGTATATAATTATCACGTACATGATCACCCATTCAACAATTCACACTCCACACAATCCAAACACTATAATACAACATGTATGCAATGCAATGAGACTCGACTTTATGAATCAATGCACGTAGTACCAATTATGAACTCTCAGGTTCATTTAGCTCCCAATCCCCACCATAGGATCAGAGCATACCAAAAACATTACCATCACCGTAGGTAATGCTTTACTAATTCCCACCTGGAACTAGTTACTCGCACCAAATCTACATCATAGGATTGAGGCTCACAAAAGACGGACCACCCGTTGTAACCGGTTTAAAATAAGAGTCTCCACCCTTAATTTTTATCTATAGGAAGGGAGTATAAAAGATAACCCTAATTCTATCAGAGATTCTAAGTTGTTAGACTCGTTCTTAGACGAAGGGAAGGTGTTAGGCACCCCTCATCTACCTTGTTCACAAGGATATTATGGTTTAGAAGCAAAATCTTTAGGAAATAGGGTTTTAATTTTTATTAGGGGAACTCGACACGATTTTAGTTGTATGCCTACGTATCCTCTTATGAGGAATCAGAGTCCCAATTTATAGTTCGTAGTTGGTTGGTGTTTTTTATGGATTACAAAGATATTATGAATTCCCCTTGAATTAAGTCTAGGTGTATGAATAGCCGAATTGTTAGACGAAGTTTCCAGTCGATTAAAAGTATTCCATAATCCTTTTTGAAAGTAGTTTTAAATTAATTAAATTTATTAAGAAAAATATATTTGGTGTTGGTTAAGTATTTTTTTTAAATATGTTAATATATAAAAAATATTTTTAATGCATGACAAAAAAATAATTTTAATGCAATAAATAAATATTTGGATGAGTTAGAAAATAAATATTTAATTTTATAATAATAGTAAAATAATATAAATTTATAAATTTATAAATATATTAAATTATAAAAATAATAATTATAAATAATAAAAGAAATTAAAAAATGCAGGGGGTGTATTTTGTATTGGACTAGTAAAACAAGGGTTGTGGAAAATAGGGCCCTAATTCAGATATTGAATTTAAGCCCAAACGCGGGGGGGGGGGGGGGGGGGGGGGGGGGGGGGGGGTGTAATTCCCAACATAGTAGCAAATCTGGGGGGTTTATTCAGTAAGGGTGAGATTATGGCCCGAGATCACATAAGACCAACTAATACCCTAGTTATATCTTAACTTGAATTAATAATTAAAAAAGAAAAATGTGAAATAGAAAGAGCTTGGGGTGGTACCTTTAGCAAAGAGGATATCAATTTTGACTTTTCCAATGTTTATCAATTGACCAATGAGCCACTAACAAGTGGAAAATTTATCATTAAATAAAAAAACTATCTCATAACCTTGCAACTAGATCTCGTGAAGACATATCTCAACCTTTCTTCAAATATTTCATCTTCTTCTCTCTTCTTTCATTTGTCTGAAAAGGAAGAAAACAAACAAAAAACGAACACATGAATCTGATCAAACTAAAAAAAGGACTTGGCAGCGACGATTCGGATCTATGGGTGATGGTCGACGGCCTATGATGAGGCGAAATTGCAGAAGGAGATCCTCTGAAATCTGGACATGTGTGGCCGTGGACCTACGAGCTCGCGGCAGTTCTGCATGCAGAGGGATCTGTCCGTCAGAAGTAGTCATTGTGAGTGGTGAACGTAAACCTCAGAACTCTTGCTCCTATTTCTCTGTTTTCCTGCACAACAAACAAAGACAAAGAGCATAACAAATATATATATTCCAGATTTTATTTTGTGACTTGCTGTTGAATTCCCTGTTAGATTATTGTTCTTGTGTCACTTTGTTTCTCATCTTGTTTAACCTATTTCCATATCAAAACAAACAACAAAACTCATCAAATAAAAACATTTAATAGCATACCTGGTGGAGGTAGAGGTTGCCGACAGTGGTTGCGGTTTGGTGGATTTTTTGAGGTATTAAAAAAAATGTGTTAAAAAATGTACAGGTTGTGAATATGCAGCGTGAGGACAAAAATAGATTTTTATATCAGTGTAGTGTGTGAGAAAGTTGTGTGAAAATTGTTGATAATAGAATTGGCATCTTAGTGTAAGAATAGATGTGAGAAGTGGCCTCCTCTTGTTGATGAAATATCATCTCTTTATATAGCATAAAAAATTAGATTAAGAACTAATTAAAGAAATAAAGTTTAAAATTTGAAATTAATCAATGCTAATTACAATTTAAAAACAAATTTAATTTGATTTCTAAAATTTAACTATTTTGCTCAATCTCATAAAAACTATCCTAAAATAAAATGGAACAAAATCAATAAAAATATTTTTGGTATTTATTATAATTTTTACACTTAATTTTGGTAAAAAGTGCATAAAATCAAATAAATAATTATTTTTAAAAAATACCATAATACAAAATACGAAAATTAATATTTAAATATTAAAAAATGTTTTTTTTGTGATTTTGGAAATAATTAAAAATAGAAATAGTTAGTAACAAATAAACAAAAATATCCAAAATACTCCAATTGAGATTTGAATCCTTGACCCTATGCTTCCAAGCTATGCTTCCTTACCAATTGAGCTATGTTATTTATTTGAATTAAAAATCCAAAGAAAAATATATGAGGTGCGCAAATATTTGCTATTTAATATATATATATATATATATATATATATATATATATATATATATATATATATATATATATATATATATAATTTTAAAAATAAACTATTATATTTTTAAATAGACTTAAAAATAAATATTTATAAAACCCAAAAGGTTAGTGTGAATAAACCTAAAATATTTTTAAAATCCTAGTTTGAAAATAACTTCGATTATAGCACTAAGGCGGGTAAATTTTGGGTATGACAACTGCCCCTATTTAATTACTCTTCAATTGAATTGTGCGAGAATATGCAGGTCTCGCACATTTGAATCGGAGGGTTATTAAATAATTGAAGATCCCAAAATTTGGACCCAAGATTATTAAATAAGGATACAATGATATAGCATACCCAAGAGCTCAAAGAAATAGGAAAAGACGATGATGTATTATTCTACCAGATTTTGGATAAAGAGATAGGCAAAGATGATGATGTATCATCCTATCAGAGTTAGAGCAAAAAGTGAAATTGACCTGGATATGATGACGCGGATAACTCGCCAATACCTGGAAAAGAGATAGCAGATTTTTATGTATTTACCATAACCTAGTAGGTAAATAACTTAAGTTGAAACATTGATAACTTATTCCTGCATTGAGACTGATGCAATAAGTTATATCGCAGTTACAGAGTAAACACTATCAGTTTGAAATTTGACTCACTAACACTTTGAGACTAACATAGTAAGCTAATGATTCAAATTTTGCATATTAATCACAGCCTAGGGGATGAATAACATAGAATCTGATAATCCATTGTCGCATGGAGACTAACACAATGAATTATATTGCAGAGAGACAGATAACCTATTGCTGCTACGAGACTCACACACTAAACTATACTGCCAATTCGCATACCTATCACAACCCAGGGGATAGATACTACGGGTTTGAAGTTTGAATTTTGAGTTTGATAACCAAATCCTAGATAATTAAACCAAAGATGTAGATCATAGATATACCAGTTGTGTATGTTCTCAACTAAGGTATTTTCTGAGTAAGATCGAAGTTTTTCGTATATTTACCATAACCTAGGAGGTAAATAATATGAGTTTGCAAAGTTGACTTACTAATGCTTCGAGACTAATATAGTAAGTTTATAATGCAGATTTTGTCTATTCATCGCAACCTAGGGGTGAATAAAATAGTTTTGATAATGCATCGTTGCATGGAGACTGATGCGATGAATCATACCATAGATTTCGTTACTACAACCTAGGGAGTAAATAGTACAAGGATGAACATGTGAATTTATCATGACCAAGGGGATAAAAGACAACATGGATAGGCTTATGTTATTCATCACAACCTAGGGGATGAATAGTATAACCCTAAAAATCCGCATGCCTATCGCGACCTAGGGGGTAGATATTTGAAGAATTTGTGTGTTTACCACGACCTAGGGGATAAACAACACAAAGATAGATTCATATATTCATTACAACCTAGGGAATGAATAATATGAACTTGGTAATTCACACACCTACCACAACCTAGGGGGTAGATGATTGAAAAAGTGTTTTGGTGATCGAACCTTAGATAACTAGATCAAAGATGAGATCGGAGTTTTTATCGGTTGTGTCTATTCTCAACCAAGGTAATTGCTTGCTTTGATAATCTGACAAAGGGACCTAAGGCTTTGCTTATGATTTCGGTTGTGTTTGTTCTCAACCAAGACTCGATCAACCTAGAGAATTGAACCCCAAATTCACTGATAATGTCGGTTGTGTCTGTTCTCAACTAAGACTATCAACATGAAGAAATGAACCCCAAATTCACTGATGATGTCAGTTGTGTCTATTCTCAACCAAGACTATCAAAATGAAGAAATGAACCCCAAAGTTTTTGCTAATGAAGCTAGTTGTGTTTGTTCTCAACCAAGGCTTGATCAACATGATAACCAAATGAAATTGAATGTTTTTGAAAGGTTTGAACTTAAAAATTTTGAATTTGATAATTGCAAGTGTAATTCCCGGAGGATGGTGATGACTAGGCCTTGCATATGAATCGTAGGTAAGTTGCATAGTGAGATTTCGATAGCGGTACCTTTGATGGTTGTGCCTGTTCTCAACTGAGGTAGCTATAGTGATAGCAAGATGAATGGATAGCGCTGAGCTTGGATTTGAATTTGAGTTCGTCTTAGCTGGTAGTCATGCCTTGATATTTTTCTGCAGCTTTCATGAGCATATATTATTGAATGTAATGCATGTATGCATGTTTGATATGATTATGCTTGATGTATGCATGATACGTGGTATGTATGCTTAATATGATAATATTATGAATTAAAATGATGCAATGATTGATAAATGCATTGCCCATTTTATTTGAACTGTGGAATCAGTGCCTAAGGTAGGCCACCAGCCGAGAACTGGTGATAAGGATTAGCTTCCAAACGGAAATCGGAACACTGCTAGATGAGAACTAGACTTTACACCAATGTCGGTAGGGCTACTTGAATAGTATCAACTTGGTGGCTTGGAAAGGTGAAACAGATAGAAGAGTTGCTAACATCGTTAAGGTCACCAGGAGACGTTAGTCAAGTAATTGGAAAGTGTGAGGCTGCTCACGACTTTGATGATTATACTTAAGGCGTCTTAGATGGTTGTACGTAAGGCTTCTTACGTATGGACGAATGATGAATGCATGAGGTTGCTCATTCTTTGTATGGCTACCTATGAATGAGAAAAGGAATGAGGTTTTGTGAGGCTGCTAACGTCTTGGATGGTTATACGCAAGACTGCTTACGATTTAGTTTGACGAATAATGCTTGTATCATAGACTCACTGAAAGGGATAGTCAGAGATATGTTACTGACTTAGCTGGAGATTGTACTTGGATTGAGAATAGTGACTCCCCTAGAAATTGACTCAGGCTTTTTTACGGGAGGTCCTAAGTCCTGGTTTATGATATGTCATATATGCATGCAGATGTAGGTGTTAATACATAGAATGACTTACCAGTGCATGTAACGCGTAACTCGGATATATATAAATGGATGTTAGAATTTTGATGTGCCAATGAGAATTGGACTCTTTGTTAGATCCATGTTGTCGGAAGTCGTCAGCCAGATGAGATGATAATTATAGCTTGGTTCTGGATCAAAGTGACCTAATGAATGTATGACAATGACTTATGCAGACTCGTGTGCTTTTGACTGATGGGCCTATGTTGGGTTGTGGATGATTAAAGCGTAGAGGTGTTGCTTGCGTAACAAGTTTGCTTGTCACATGGTGGTTAAATTTTATTCTATCATGATTTTTCAATACTCGATTTGAACTCGAAGATTGCTGATGTAGGAGAAAGATCCACTGGAGATTATGAAAGTACGCAGAGAACTTGCCCCTATGTGGAATATCTTGGGTCTTGAAGGAGATTCTCATTGATATGAGCTTGGAAATAGTTTGATCATAATATGAATGGCCCCACTATCTTGAGCTATGCCCTTGATTAAAAGACTCTTGAAAATGTTTGGCTTTGATGAACCATTTTGAATCAAATCCTTTTGATTGAGCCTCGCAGTGATTTGCCCCAACATTTGAATTTTGAAAGGTATGCCCCTCAATCTCCAGGATCTAGAGGAAGTACCCTCAGAAAGAACTTAGACCTCACCATTAATTTGACATAGATTGCCCCAAGTATTCGAAGCTTGAAAAGTTTGTACTTGAAGTTGCTTGAAGGGGAATTTGGACCCTACATGCAGTAGGATTAACTTGATACGTACTTTCCCAGCATTTGAATCTTGGAAGGTTGCCCCTGATTATCAAGGCCTTGAGAAGTTAAAACGAGGAAACCGAGTCACGCCCTGTTGTGATATGACTTGATTAAGGAATACTCCTTCGAAAGGTATGCCCCTGATTGAACGTCGTTTTGAAACTTAATCAAAGTTGATTAAATATCAGAATGATCACCCCTTGTCAATAGTATCTTCATGTGATATATCCGTACAATCAAGAGTCTTGCCTATGACCATAGGGTTCCTTATTAGATGCTTTTACCCTAGTTAGGAGCATTTTGAAATAGATCGTTTTTTATTAAACCAATTCTTGAGATCTCCTTGATGCTAAGTATAGATTCGTATATAAAAGTGTACGCTTTGAAAAGTAGTTCTTAGTAATCTAAAAGCAAGTTTTGAAATAGAAGTTTGAATACAAATGGATGATTAGAGATGAGAATTTGAAGAAGAAAAATGGTTAGTAATAATTTTAACAAACATAGGAGTCAGTTTAACACAAATTTTTCCGAGTATGCTTTCATAGTTAACCTTGCTTCAATTAGGACTTTTGAAGGTTGTAATGTGGCATTGGTTTATGGTTAAAGAAACAAAGAATATAAGGCTCAAAATTTATTTATCCCACCCCATTCTCCTTGATGTTCTCCAATCCTAAGTTCAATTAATGCAACAAATGCGTTTAATCTCCAAGAGAAATTTTGTAGTCGCGCAAATGATGAGAAGCATAGATAAATATCCAAGCACCAATGAAAAGCATTGATAAGATCCAAGAATTGACTAGAATCCTTGAATATTCTTGATGTGGAAGTTATAAGATTGTTCTCCAATTTGTTTGTTTTCAATCCCTTATTTTTGCATAGACCGATTCTTTTGAATTTGGTCCATCGGGATACCCTAACTTTTGCCTAAGTCAAGTTTTTTATTTTTACTTGACTTAGCGGCATTTCTCCTTTTGAATTTATTTTTTCTTTTTGACTTTGAACCTTTGTAATTGTCATTATTATTGTAAGTCATCTTCATTTTTTCCTTAATCTTAAATGTTGTAGAGTAAGAAGATATTGAGAGCTTCATGTATTCCTTAACCTTGTATGATGAATGTGAGGAAGAGGATGTGCTTGAACCTTTCTCTTATATTTACTTGATTCTCTTAAGATTAGGATGCATCATTGAATTAATTGAAAGACTACCCTTCCCCTGGTTAAGATTAATAGTTTTTTAGAAAATAGAATAAAACTCTAACTCCTGGCTCGAGGGGGTTGACTACGGATTAACTCCTTATTTCTCCACTGCTTAGGAATTAAAACAATGCTTACATCGTCAGCTCAGTCTTACATTGAAAGAATAGTTTAGCAAAATTCAGTTATTTAGTTTTCATCATTCTCCCTCAAAGTTTGTTAAAGTTGTGAAATGGAAGATGGAAGTGAATAATTGATATATATGGAAAGTGATGGAAGAGTGAAACGAATGGATTGATTTCAAAAATATGAATGCTTATTTTATTTGAATCAGTAGTCAAAATATACAAATTTACACCAAATACATCTTAGCAACTTGGAAACTACAATTTGAAATTGATAAAATATAATTATCCTATGGAAGAGCTTCTTTGTTGATCTACTTGACTCTAGGATATCTCCTTGATGATCTTGGACTTGCCAGAGTAGGGGATGACCCTTGTCTTTTCTTTTGTTGGCATATCAATTATGTCGATAGGGAAATTGTTCTTGATGTAGAGGAATCACCATTAGTAGTGGAATTTGAGGTGTTATGTAGGTATGTAGTTTTCATGGTGAGGGGCTGCCGTTTCTCCATAATAAGATTTGTAGGATCAAGCTCCATTGAATCTCCAATGTTTAATCTCCTCCTTCCATAATTTCATACTTTCTTAAGTTCGTTTGCGGGTACCAAGAAATCAGCTAGCATATGGGTAATAGTTGGATAAGTGCGAAGGTGGAAATGCATGAGATGCAAATGTATGAATGTATGTGAGTGCATGGGTATGAAAAAATATTTTTTGGCTTTTGGGTATGCAAAAAATAAGTTTCATGGATATGCAATGTGACGCAGACGTAGTATGAGGGTAAACATATGGGTACCCTATACAGGTTTAATGGTAAATATGGAAATAATGATATCCTACACTGACTCAGAGATTGAGACAGGCATGAACTCCTTAAAGATGAAGATAACGATAGACATGGAAGAATCCCTACAAGCTAGGGATTGTAACAGAGGGACGAGAATTCCTACAGGATAGGATTTGTGATAGTCTAATGGATAGTTGAGGTAAATGTCATACTTGAGGGAATAGCATGGAAGAGAGCACATGGTGACCGGTCAACAATCACTAGATCCCATGGCTTGATATAGGCCACGTGGCATGCATTAGTGAGGATGTCCTTTATGGGAAGGTTCCCTATCAACCTATGGAGGTCAAAATCCTAAGATTCTAACAACGACAGGCAAAAGAGGATCCCTACAGACTAAGGATTATAAAAAACAAAGGAAATCCCTACAGACTAGGGATTATAATAGATAGACGGAAGCCCTATGGGCTAAAGACACTAATAGATGTAAAGATAACCCTTGCAGGTTTAGGGATTATGGAAATGGGATTATAAAGGGTATCCTTAGCATGTAGGTTCCTAGTTTTGACCTACGGATATTTTACCCTCTCCATAAGGTAGCTTCCTTAAGGGTATCATGGATAAAACTAGAGGGAAATGCATAAGGGCCTCCCTTAAGTGGAGCCTCTTTACAGACCAAAACTTATGTCTCTAGGTCATGAAAGGTCTCACTATGAGATTTTGGTTTAAGGGTTATACAAAGAGTCATAGGTTTCATTCCAAAGTCCTACCTCCAAGAGGATGTCTCTTGAGACATATTCCTTTCGTGGAATTCCACCGACTCTAGGCGAAGTCGTCATATAAACTCATAGGGCTGATGTACCCCTTTGGCTAATAAACGAACCTTATTTCTAAGGTTTTGAAAAATATTTTTTTAAATAATAAAATCCCACCACAAACAAATATGATAAAAAATACATAGAAAATAAATAAATAAAAAATAAAAAATAAATGTAAAGAAAATAACAAAAATTTAAAAAAAAAAACCTAAAATCCTAAATCCAAGGAAAGGCTTATAATCCTAGGGTTGATTCCCCAGCAGAGTCTCCAGCTGTTGTAACCGATTTAAAATAACAGTCGCCACCCTTAATTTTTATATTTAGGAAGGGAGTATAAAGGATAATCCTAATTTGGTCAGAGATTCTAAGTTGTTGGACTCGTTCTTAGACGAAGGGAAGGTGTTAGGCACCCCTCATCTACCTTGTTCACAAGAATACTAAGGTTTAGAAGCGCAATCTTTAGGAAATAGGGTTTTAATTTTTATTAGGGGAACTTGCCACGATTTTAGTCGTATGCCTAGGTATCCTCTTATGAGGAATCAGAGTCTCAATTCGTAATTTGTAGTTGGTTAGTTTTTTTATGGATTACAAAGATATTATGAATTCCCCTTGAACCAAGTTTGGGTGTGTGAATAGCGAAATTGTTAGACGAAGTTTGAAGTCAATTAAAAGTATCTTCGTAATTCTTTTTGAAAATAGTTTTGAATTAATTAAATTATTAAGAAAAATAGATTTGGTGTTTGTTAAGTATTTTTTAAATATATTAATATATAAAAAATATTTTTAATGCATGACAAAAAATAATTCTAATGCAATAAATTAATATTTGGATGAGTTACAAAATAAATATTTGATTTTATAATAATAGTAAAATAATATAAATTTATAAATATATTAAATTATAAAAATAACAATTATAAATAATAAAAGAAATTAAAAAATGCAGGGGGTGTATTTTGTGTTGGGCTAGCAAAACAGGGGGTGTGGAAAATAGCACCCTGAATTCAGATATTAAATTTAGGCACAAATGTAGAGGGGGTGTAATTCCTAACATATTAGCAAATCTGGGGGATTTGTTCAGTAAGGGTGAGATTATGGCCCAAGAGTCCATAAGACCAACTAATACCCTAGTTATATCTTAACTTAAATTAATAATTAAAAAAGAAAATTGTGAAATAGAAAGAGCTTGGGACGGTACCTTTAGCAAAGAGGATATCAATTTTGACTTTTCTAATGTTTACCAATTGACCAATGAGCCACTAACAAGTGGCAAATTTATCATTAAATAAAAAAACTATCTCATAACCTTGCAATCAGATCTCGTGAAGACATGTCTCAACCTTTCTCCAAGTATTTCATCTTCTTCTTTCTTCTTTCATTTGCCTAAAAAGAAAGAAATCAAACAAAAAACAAACACATGAATCTGATCAAACTAAAAAAAAGGACTTGACGGCAACGATTCAGATCTATGGCAGGTGGTCAACGGCCTGTGAAGGGGCGGAATTGCAGAAGGAGATCCACCAAAATCTGGACATGCGTGGTCGTGGATCTGCGAGCTCGCGGCAGTTCTGCATGCTGAGGGATTTGTCCGTCGGAAGTAGTCGCCGTGAGTGGTGAACGTGAGTCTCAATTCTTCTTTCTATTTCTCTATTTTCCTGCACAACAAACAAAGACAAAAAGCACAACAAATATATTTTTTCCAGATTTTGTTTTGTGACTTGCTGTTGAATTCCCTGTTAGATTATTGTTCTTGTGTCACTTTGTTTCTCTTCTTCTTTAACCTATTTCCATATCAAAATAAACAACAAAACTCATCAAATAAAAACATTTAATAACATACCTGGTGGAGGTAGAGGTTGCTGACAGTGGTTGTGGTTTGGTGAAGCTTTTGAGGTATTGAAAAAATATGTTAAAATATGTACAGGTTGTGAATATACAGCGTGAGAACAAAAAGAGATTTTTATATCAGTGTAGTGTGTGAGGAAATTGTGTGAAAATTGTTGATAATAGAATTGGCCTCTTAGTGTAAGAATAGATGTGAGAAGTGGCCTCCTCTTGTTGATAAAATATCATCTCTTTATATAGCATGAAAAAATTAGGTTAAAAACTAATTAAAGAAATAAAGTTTAAATTTTGAAATTAATCAATGCTAATTATAATTTAAAAATAAATTTGATTTGATTTCTAAAATTTAACTATTTTGATCAATCTCATAAAAATTATTCTAAAATAAAATAGAATAAAATCAATAAAAATATTTTTGGTATTTATTATAATTTTTACACTCAATTTTGGTTTAAAAAATGCATAAAATCAAATAAATAATTTTTTTTTAAAATACCATAATAAAAAATACGGAAATTAATAATTAAATATTAAAAAATGATTTTTTTGTGATTTTAAAAATAATTAAAAATGGAAATAGTTAGTAACAAATAAACAAAAATATTCAAAGTGCACTAATTGAGATTTGAACCCTTGACCCTATACTTCCTTACTAATTGAGCTATGTTATTTATTTGAAATAAAAAGTCAATTGAAAACATCTGAGAGGTTCCCAAATATTATATATATATATATATATATATATATATATATATATATATATATATATATATATATATATATATATATATATATATATATATATATATATATATATATATATATATATATATATATATATATATATATATATATATATATATATATATATATATATATATATATATATATATATATATATATTATATTTTTAAAATAACTTCGACTATAGCACCAAGGCGAGCAAATGTGGAGTATGACACTATCGTCCAAGCACCATGATACATGATTATAAGTGACATGTAACAACAACAAACATGTACAATGATATTCAACTTAACCAATGTACTACACCAATACCAGCCATCAAACATATACTACAAGCATTTAACATTAGCATTATAGTAACACATTAGGTAACAACATACCGCCCATACAAATTTATCACACCACAACATACAAACCAATACCATACAACACCATTATACAATATTTAATCATTTCCAGACTCCGAGACTATTTTTAAATCAAAATACATTACGTCAGCTTTCTAACGCTTCAAACAAAACCTCATTCAAATACTCAGAACTCAAGTTATGAATTTATTTAATTTTGACATAGCAGTGTAACCGGTTACACCAATTCCAGAAACAGAGAGAACATAATTTTTCTCAGTGGTAATCGGTTACATCAAAATTGGTAACCAGTTACATCCCCCCAAAATATCCAGTTTTCACGTTCTTTTGACAATGTAATCAGTTACATACACAAAATTTGAGTTTTCTGAAAAGTGTCTCAGATGTAACTGATTATCTCAAAGCATGTAATCGTTACCACTGAGATATTGGTAATTTTATGCAAATTTTGTTTTACGGAAACCAGTTCCAAAACATCCCCAAAACCCCAATTTTCATGAAAAATTATTTACCCAAGTTCTACATCTGATTCCCAACAACACACAGCATCCCAATCATTCACCAAACACATAATTCATCCAAACATTCAACGCAATAGCATCACCATACATCAAATTATTCAGAATATAGAGAAGAGAAAGGAAATTGCAAAGAGACTAAAACACCCACCCACATGTTATCATACAATCCCTTATACAAAGAGGAAATCTCACCCTTACCTTAGATGATGAATTTGAAGCTTCTCTAATAGAGGTTCTTCTTCTCTTATGACATAGCTCTCTTTTTTCTTTCTCTTCTTTTCTCCTCAATTTCACGTTCCGACAATTCTCTCTTCATATTCCCTTCTTTTCTTATTTTATTATATTTTAATTTCTAATTAAAACTTTATTCCAATTAAATAAAGTAAATTACAATTTCGACTCAATATTTATCTTAAATAATACTTTCCTAATACTATTACTATCTAAATAAATAAAATAATTCTAACCAACTAATAATAATTAGCTCCACTTCTACCACCCCCAAATCTCTACATTTTTACTTAAACACCCAAAACACCTTAAATCCTACATTTCTAAGGCTACCACCCTACACTCAAGGGTTCCTCTAACACATCAAATCATTAAAAAAAAACACAAAATTACACAATTTATTTACTAAAATTCATTAAATAAATCGGGCGTTACAATATTTTCTTCAAATCTTTAATCCCTTATATAGAGACAACAAAAGAGTCGTTGGAAGATGACTTACCCAAGTGTCTTTGCTGAGAAGCAGTTCCAAGATTTTCTTCACCCACGACATTTTTATTCATACTAGATATCTACCAATATGTTGGAGTATACTTAAGATGTCATGTCAACTTCTCTTGAGCTTTTCAATTCAAAAATTCTAGTTAACTTTCTCCCAAAATATGGCTTGACAAGATGGTTCTGCTTTAGAGACAGAGTGTGGACCAGAAGCTGAGTACCTTTATCTCAGGTCTTCATAATTTGAGTTGTCACCAAAAGTAGAGATACCAAGTCTGAGTCACCAGATTCTGAACCATCAGAATCTGAGAATGTTAGCTTCTCTTCATAAGCTTTTTATTAGGTTCAAAACCAAGTTTATTTTTAAACTGATGATCCTGCAAACTTAAACAAATGTTAGTTTACTCAATTGTTCTTTAAGTATATTATTATCATCAAAAATCAAGGGTAAACAAGAACCACAACTAAATCAAAGTAAAAAATGTTTGAATTTCAAACTTCTTATTAAGCTTATGGATTTCAAAATTCTGATGCATTCAGTTAAGTACTTGTGCATTGTCTTTCCCTATTTTTTCCCTTCTATTTGAAATAAAACAAAACCAGCGTAGCAGAGCTCTTATCTCTCACATTGTTCCAATCTTTCTCTCAAGTTATACTCTTGTATTTTCAAACCTAGGATTTTAATCAATTTATACTGCTCTCCATTCAAGTTAAGCAAAATCATCTCTCATATTTGATAAATTTCTCATATCCTTACTTTTTTGTTTTGTTTTGTGATGCATGTGATTTTTTAATAGATAATAGTTATCCTATAGTAGGATACATATAATATAAATGTACAGTTTGTTTGGTCTTAATTATATTTGGTATTAATTTGACACATTTAAGGGTTGGAGTACGTACATGAACGCATACTGATCTGGTGCGTTTAATTCACATTTTGAAATCCAGACCTGTTGTACGGATTACAAAATTCAAATTTCTTTGTTTTTCATTATGCTTTTTAATTATGCTTGCTAATATATTGTTTATGTTTCTTTAATTTTGATATGCCTTTTTTTTGTTTGATTATAGCAAATATGACTGACGAACAACAGAGATATAAACATGGTTGAATGGCCTAACATACTTCTGTATGCACGGAGAAATCTAGACTCTCACGAACTGCAGTTAGAGAATCGTCACGTATTGCTAAAGGATCGTCTTCTCGGGTCATGTATCTCCGACTCATGACAAAGCACTTGTTGCTCTCATTCATGATGGTACGTGCATGATTATGACCATGCATTCGAACCTGATGGTAATGCACCTGCTAGTTTTTCGGGTGACTCCAAAGACGTTTCACTAATTGAAATAAATGTTTAATTTATCTTTTAAACATCTTTTATACTAATTGAAATGTTTTACGTTGATGTATTTAATTTTGCAGTATTGTGACATGTTAAAATTCATAAACTATGGTAGGAGGATATCAAAGCTTCCACATCCAAATGAGCATTGGTTTCAAGACGTATTGGATATGTCTGGGACGAGGACGAGTGGATATGGTTATATTGATCATGGTTTATAGCGTATATTCATTAAGAGACAACACATATAAACATAGTCATTTCATTTTCCGATTTGTGAGATGTCTATCACATTTGATGATATATCATGCCTTCAACATCTTCTGATCCAAAAAGATTGTTAAGTCACTCTAATATTAGTTTACCTAAGGCCCTTAACCTGATGGTGACACTGTTAGGGGCTGATTCGGGTAAAGCCCAAGGGGTGATATAACATACTAGAGGATGTCATGCTAGATTCTCATTCCTATCAAAAAATTATATTAACCACCTGAATGCGACAATGGATGATGCGGGTAATGATGCACAAATTTTCTATTGAAGGTTGAGAAAAAAACAAGAAAGGGGAATTTGAATTGAGTTTTCAAAAAAAATTATTTTAGAAATGCTTCTCACAAACGATCAATGATAGACAAAATAGAAAGAAAAATGACACAATCAGTTTATACAAGTTCACCTTAGAAAAAGTTACTCTTGTCCATCCACCAACTAATCTTGAAATATTACAACAACGTCTAAGAGTTTAGAAAAATACCTTAGCCCTCTCAAGTATACAAACTACAACTTAGTCACTTGAAGAAAACAAATCTTGAAAGATTTACAATCAAACAGAGTTTACAATAGTGCTTCTAAAAAGCTAATTTAACACTACAATAAAGAACACATGTTTAAACACAAATATGAGCAATAACTCTTGTAAAAATGATAATAACACAGTAACTATTTACCTCTAAATTTTTTATTTATAAAAAAAAAATTACTATAGGTCAAGGGGGTGAAAAAGGAAATTTTCGGTTATGTTACAAAAAATTTGGTACCAAAAGCGTGCATTTACCGGAAATTTTTTAAATTTCCAAAATTTTCGATAGCAAATAATCAGAAATTTCAAATTTGTTGAATACTTAGTGCTCTGGATTTCAATCTCCGAATTGTGTAAAGGACATTTTTTGGTTTTCATATGGTCGTGAACACCACCTATATAATATCAAATTAATATTGCTTGGAAACGCGAGAAAGCCTTGCCTAACTTATATCCAAGTAGATTTTAACTTGACACCTCTCATTTTATACCTGACACCCCCTTTTTTTTATTCTCAAAATGTCTCTGCTACTATATACCTCTAAAAATTTTACATTTGTACAAAAAATTTACTATTAGTCAAAAGGGTGAAAAAGGAAATTTTCGATGCTGTTACATAATTTCCGATACCGAAATTATGTGTTTACCATAAATTTTTTGAATTTCCAAAATTTTCGGTAGCAAATAATGAGAAATTTCAAAATTTTCGGGGCGATTTACAAAAAAGTTATAACATTTTCTGGGAATTTCCAAAATTTCCGATACGCAGCATAAAACCGAAATTTTGAAATTTATGAAATACCGGAAATTTCGCATATACTTGAAATTTCTAGTATGTCTGCAGATAAAATTTTATATTTGTGTGGTCTAGAGCTAATATCTTCAACTTCTTCTACGAATTCATGTATAAATTTTACGCATTTCTTCACCACATATATCGTATGTTTTCTATTAAATTTATACATTTTTATTTATTTTCTGACATTTATGAAATTGATAAAGTTTACTAATTTTATGTTGTAATTGACAAATTTTTAAATCCCGGTCTGAAGTTTTAGAATGGACACAATCTATTGGTAAAAAGCATGGTATTATTGTTATTACAGTTCGTTCCGATTCTGCTAATGGAATGAGGGAGGAATAATAAATTAATTATAGGTTGTGAGAGAGGAGGAAATTACAAAAGAAAAAATGTACTGGAAACACTTCTAATGACATTTATACTATGAAGGTTAAATGTCCGTTTACGATAAGATATGTTCCTAGTGGTATAGGTTGGAAGGTGGTTGTTAAATGCGGGATGTACAATCATAGACTAGACAAGGATTTGGAAGGCCATGACATATTGGGACGTCTAAAATATCATAAAAGAAAGTTCGTGAATGACATGATGAAGTACAATATGGCATCAAGGTACATCATTTCTGCTTTGAAAGACAAAGACTCAGAAAACCTCACGAGTATTACCCAGATATATAAAGCTAGAGCAACATACATATTGGACAAGAGAGGTGCAATGACAAAAATACAAATGTTATTGAGCCTTATTCACCAAGAGAAATACATGTGTTGGACTATAAATAAGAAGAATTTAGATATTGTAGTTGATATCTTTTGGACACATCCTGATTTTGTGAAGTGTTGAATATGTTTCATATGATGTTAATTTTTGATTGCACGTATAAGACAAATAGATAAGAACTTACTCCTCTCATCCTAAAATATGTTGTAGATGTTAAGTGAGTTGGTTGATTATGTGCATTTTAATTGTGCATGTACCAGATACCACTGTTGGAGATTGTTGGTGTTACGTCAACGAAGTTGACGTTTTCAATTGTCTTTGTCTATTTGGAACATGAAAGAGAGGTGAACTTCACATGGGCACTAGAGAAGCTTAAAGAGTTGTTATATTTAGAGAAATTGCTATCGAAGGTTGTGGTGACGGACTGAGAGCTTGCATTAATGAATGCCATGTGAATGAAACATGATTAATATCTTAAAAGAAATATGTATTGTTGCATGGACTAACAAAGTCACTCATTAAGGGAACACAACAACAAACAGGGACACAGATCGTGACAGTATGATGTCATTATTATGCATGTTTATGTTTCGATAACAATTTGGAACATGTTATTCTATTAATGATTTTTAGGGTGGAGTCTGCTCATTGAAGACTAAAAAACATGTTGACTTCAAGTCGTGTGATTTATGCCAAAGTTGGGATGTTGTGAACATCATGTTGAAGTTGCAGATAGATTCCATCATAGTGTCGTTCAAAAAAGTATCGTCAATATTGAACATCGGTATAACACCCTCATTCTATGCTAAGTTGCACGATTTTGTCTCAAGACAAGGTATACAGTTCATTGGGAAGGAACTAGAAAGAGTAAAATTTGTTGATTCAAGCCAAGAGAGGCGTGGTTGTTTCATTAGAACAACACATGGCTTATCCTGTGTGTCAGCTTGTCGGTTTCCAAATTTTGAACGCCCTTATTCCTTTGGAATCAATTTTAAGCGCCCCTATTTTAGAGGATGTTGAAGAAAAAATCAGTGATATAACATATATATCCACAACTTCAATGTGTCCACCGTAGATGAAGTACAAGCCAAAGAGGAAAAACAAGAAGAGTAAAAAGGGTGAGGAGAGTGATGTGCATCGTGATCCTAGCTAGTGGAAATATGTTGCAGCTTCGCAAGAGAGTCAGACTACAAAGAGATCATACACAAAACCAATTGAAAGTCAATCGTCAACCATGTCGTTTGGTAGGCAACCTTCTACCAAATCTTCAAGAGATGAGTATTTGTTATAGTTTCCTACTTTTTTTATCCATGCATCAATGACATTATTGATGTTAAGAATGATAGAAATTGTGGCTTCCGTTGTATTTCATCTTTATTAGGATGGGAAGAAGATTTATGACCTTTGGTTCGAAAGTAGTTAGATTCTCAAGTTCATCAACACGCTCAGTTATTTTCCAAGTTGTTATATGATATTGTCTCTACAATTAAAAATGTGTTACAAATAGAACACTTGAGTGTGTAAGATAGAGAAAATGGATGTTTATTCCTGAAATGTGTTACACGATTACTTCTAGATACAATGTTGTACTTGTTTTCATTTTCAGGAATCTCAACATCACTTTTTTTATTTTCATTAATCAATGCTCCACACATGTACACGAGTAGGCATACAATCATTGTTATTGATTTTGTCAACAACAATCATTGAATTCAGGTGAAGTTGAAACATGATTATCCATTGCCTCTCGCCATTGTCCATTGAAAACATAATTGTACTAACGATACAAAAGCATGAGATATTAACGTAAATGTGCCAAAAATGAGAGGTGTCAAGTTAAAACCTCATATCCAAGCATATATTTAAATAGCTAGTTCAAAAATTCTCAGTTACCTAATCTTGATGAAGTACAAAATTTCCTTCGGGTTTTGCTAATGTCAAGCATTTTTCCATTCATTTATAGTTACACATTTGAAGAAACCGAAGTCAAATAACATATACAATTAGTAGTAAGCTATTGTAATATACAGATTCACCATTGGAAGAAAAATATTATCCACGGCGAAGGGTCCCAATCTGGCTTTCCTTGAAAGCACATTTACAAAATCATGGAGTTTCAGCAGTGTTGATTTCTCTCCGAGCATTTTCATGTTATTTCTATTTTCAATTATTTTAGTCATAATTTCGACGTTGGTTATACCTATTAGTTTCTTTCATCTCAATAAAACAACATGAGAAGCAGTACAATTGGAAATAAAATTGTGACCAAGTTGGTATTTTGGGCGTACGATGAAGAAATAAGGTGGGAACCAACTAAATGAACTGTTCCAGTCCTTTCATCTCTTACTTTAATACTCGATGAACCTGCGATACAACATAGAAAAAACTAGTTATCTAAGAGGACAAAACTAGATTTTGTTGTATTGTGTCGAAATAACAAAACTCGAAAACAAAACGATGCTCACAGTTGTACTCCGTCCATCCAATAACCTGATTTTCAAGGTCATAAAAGACAAGTTTATTTGAAAGCACCAAATCTGCAACAAATTAGAATAAAGTCAATCAGCAGCATAAGATGAACCCATCCAAAAAATACAAATACAATAGTATGTATAAACTATTCTGATCTCAAACTAGAAGTATAAAGAGGTTCATGCGCGCCATCCTTACCATTACATATAAGGCTAATTAAACGATTTTTAATCGCGTTCAAAAGCTTTCATTAGATAATAAAAGTAGTGAGTTACTAAGCGAAGTCAATATTGGCATAGACAAAGATTTCAAGAGAATACCTCCCAATAGAGTCATATTCTTGCTATCTCGAGATTGCATCCCACTATTTTGCCAACCAATACACCAAAAACCTTCCTGCAAAGATGGTACATAAGTAGTTAATTAAAATTAACAGAGATTCTGAACTTAAATTTGATGTTGACATACAAAAACAAATAATCAGGAAGTATTAAATGGAGGTTGTGTGTGGTGTCACATGGAATGAACATGGGGAAGAATAGGGTTTTCCAGATACTTACAGACAGAAATAAATAGTCGTGCGGATAAACCTTCAAGGAGAGTCCACTTTCAAAATAAAAGGTGACATTTGGAAATCCATCATCAACACTGCAGCATAAAATCAAATAACCATCAAATATCTGAATGGAACTCATACTAACATAAAAGCATATGTTATGTAAGGAGCAAGTCCAGATACAGAAGCAATCATAGTTGTTAGAAGAATAGAACATATAATGCATTTTTCTTACAGTCATAGTTATTGGCTCTGTGCCAGAAACAAA
Source organism: Vicia faba (assembly GCA_948472305.1). Classification (NCBI taxonomy): domain Eukaryota; kingdom Viridiplantae; phylum Streptophyta; class Magnoliopsida; order Fabales; family Fabaceae; genus Vicia; species Vicia faba. Next base: position 155,915,283 of record OX451735.1, on the reverse strand, counting down.
TGCGTTTAACCTAATTCATTAATGGCCTCTTTGTTTAAGCTTTTATCACTCTAAAAAAGGACAATAACAACAACCAAGCCTTAAGTGGGGTCGGCTACATGAATCAATTTTCGCCATTCTATCCAGAACTCTGCTTCTATCCAAGTCGTTAATCTCGGGATACTTAATAACTTCTCTTCTAGTCTTTCTAAGTCTTCCTCTTCCTCTAGTTATTTGACTTCTCTCCATCTGATTTACTCTCCTTACCACAAAATCTATAAGTCTTCTCTCTACATGCTCAACCCACCTAAGTCTATTTTTCACCATCTTCTCTACTATAAATATTACCCCAACACTCTTTCTAATATTTTCATTTCTAATCCTATCATGTCTAGTCTATTTTAAACCAGTGCTGTAAAATCAGCTAAGGTACAGAAATATAAGGAAGTAACAAGAAATTTACAATGTACTGATTATTGAATACTTTATCCTACAGTGACAAGAGTGGAATTTACAATGTAAACTACCAAAATAGTGAAAACACATAAAGCTTGAACCAACCAACGGTGATGAAACACTAAACGCAGACACACAAAATATGCATGCATGCATATATACATATTTCTTTACAGACATGTGTTTCAAGAAAGAAAGATTATGGTAAACCCGTAGTATAGTATAAGATTTAGTAAATGCATGTGATGCGTAATACCTTCCAGAATATTGAAAGCATGTATACTCGTCATGGAGAGTTTGCACTTTTAGGTCGGGTTGCTGAGAAATTATCTAACAAGAAAAAGAAATTCAAACAACTTTACATACAACTGTTACATGATTTTACAAATAATTACTCCCTTGTATACCTTATATACTAGTGGCTGATAGATCCCGTCAGGTAGATAGGCCAAGGTTGTGCCGCTGTCAATTATTGTCCCTTTCTTGTCGTTTTGGTCAGATGCGTCTGTTGTGAGATTAAGGAAAGTATGGCCAACTTGAACCGCCGTCATGTTGACACTATAATGTGGCCTAAAACACATTTTTAAATGTCAAATATCTCCCAACATATGGAATTTTTGTAAACTAAAATCTAATTTGAAAAGCGACTTCGAGTATCATTGTCAACAATTATATAAACTAATCTCATTAAAAAATTCAACGGTAAGGTTGTTCCATTGCGACCCTGGGGTCATGGGTTCGAACCCTGCTGAAAACAGCCTCTCTATTATAAAAACAGGGGTAAGGCCGCTTACATCCAACCCCCCAGAGCCCATAAAATGGAAGCCTCGTGCACTGGATTACCCCTTTTAGGCAAATTGGCCAACAATCCAGCAAATACGATGCGAAGACATAAACATTTAACAAAGATATCTTGTTTTTAGTTTAGAACAAAAGGTGAAAAAAGTAAATTTGTATGGCTGCAACATTATGAAAAACCTATTGCCTGCCTCAACTAACATGAGAAGCGTTTCACATCTCACAAAAGGAATCATCAATTGCATTTTGACTTGCAATCCTTTAGCTTCAAAGAAACTTCGAAACCAAAATTTTAATACGACGAAAATCATGACGGCGTGACTTAAGTTACCAGTTGATGAAGGCTATATTTATTTAGAGTATAGAAATTGAGACATGACATGCCACTAATGACTCTAACACTAGCATAAGTCACAATGATTAACATGAGATCCAACAAATCAAAGACAGACAAGGTTAAAGATACATATGCGATTCTGAAGTATAAAATACATCTACGATTCTCGCACAGTGCAGATCTTTACAATATTTGCACAGCATATACAGTGCAAATATTCCAACAAATGCATGACAAGAAAACTTACAAGATGCTATCCTTAAAAGAGTAATTAATGACACTATGGGAAGTTAGGAATAAATAATTTCATTCAGAAGTGTAGTAAACAGATGACATACTGGTCGGGTAATAATGGAGTCGTGTTGACTTTAGGTTGTACAACATGCCCAATCGCAAATATACCGCCTCCATTTACTCCATTTAAGCAATGAGCAAACTTCTTTTTCACTTTGCCAGAAGATGAAAGTTGTGAAATCATTGAATAATTTGCTTTTCCAAATCCAAGAATTCCATCAAGTGCTTCTTCGTTTGTATAACTTAGATCTCCAGATTGTCTAGCACCACACCTGCAAAACAGCAAAACTCATTTTACAGTGGTCAGATAAGAACAAAAAGAATATATTTCAATACACATCACATAGCTATATTAACATGCACAAGAATAATAACAAGCAAAATATTTGTAGCACGGGAGCCTCCCTAATTACATAAATCTTCGTTTTAAACACATGTATAGATTAATACAAACATAAACATGGTTAACATACATGTGTTCACATTCATGCTAGCAAGTGTTTACGGTCACGTCAAAAGAAAGAGACATCCATAATAAACACATAATAGCATGCACTATTGTTGTAATGACAAAACTCACCCAAATATAACACTTCCATTAGCCGAATCAGTTTTAAGGTCCCCAGACACTTGATCAAACAGTACAACATCCTTTACAAAGTAACCTGCTGTGGAGCTCCCATCACCATATATCTCCAGATATGGACAGGAATCATTAGTATTACGAGTACACCCAGTCAGAAGACCCCCATTTATCTCTTTGCAGACCTCTTGATCACATGGAACTAATTTACCAGAGGAGGAGTCCTTTATGTTGTACAGCGTAAGGTCCATCTTTGATACCCAAAAAAATTGTATGAACAAGAACATCAGTGTTGATTCGAGATTGTACAAAATTCAGCCATAAATAAATTATTGGCTATGCCCCGGCAACCATAGGAACTTAAATAGTTATTTGACACAGAGTAGTCATTCCTATATAGTGACGCACAGCGGCCGACCCGAAAAGTAGAATAGTGGGATGACCACTCTATTTGATCATTTTTTAGACAAATGACATACAATAATTATCAACTGTATTTAATGTAAAATTAAACAAATAACTCAACTCATAAAATATTCATAAATCAAAGCACACGTGACTCTAGAAGTGCATAAACGACTAGGAAAGAAGGTTAAGGTTGAATCTCAACTCAAATTTGATTAAAAACCCCCCAAAATTACCCTTAAAACATTGTAAACTTAAGGTGTAATTTTGGTTTTTTAAGGGAAAAAGGATAGAGGGCCAAAAACCGCTCTAAGTCAGAAAGCACTCTGCTCCGCTATCCTGCTATTTACACTGTTGTGGTCGCTATAGTGTTCTGCACCGCTAAGCTAAGGCTCTTCCCATAGCGGTCAGCCTCCGCTCCGCTATAGCGGGAAAAGGCTGCTATTGACTAGTCTGATTTGACATGAGCGAGGTTGTGGGGAACATAACAGAAACTAACTTATCATCAAAGACTTATTTTACTGCAACACCACCTATGAGTGTAGTTTTCTATGAAGCACGGACTTCGACACTGACACGTCGAGGACCAAGTTTCCCTGCATTCAAGATTTACCGCATTCACGCCTTTGGCATATCCGCTGTCGTTGGATTAAAATCAGACGGCTGAAATTTTAAATTCAATATTTTTATTTTAAAGCAAATTGAAAGCGGCATTAAAATCCAAACCGTTTAATCTTGATTCAACAATTGTAAATACGTCAAATGCGTGAATGCGGCAAGGTAATGACAGCAGGGGATTTGATTGAAATCTGATTTCCATGTCCACACCAATAATAATTTGAAAAAATGAATAAATTAAAGGTAATCACGAGTGTCAGTGTCGATTTCAAACACCGACACCGACACAAACACACTTTTTCCATGAAGCAAGGACACCTACAGTAACACACTTTTTCTATGAAGCAAGGACACCTACACTAACACGTCGGCGGACCAGGTTTCCCTGCATTCGAGACGCATTGACACCTTCAGCTTATTCGCAATCATTGTACTAAAATCAACCAGTTGAAATTTTAAATTCAATATTTTTATTTTAAAGCAAATTGAAAGCTGCATTAAAAACCAAGATTCAACGATTGTAAACACATCAAATGCGTGAACACGACAAGGTAATGACAACAGGGGATCTGATTTCCGAGTAATAATTAGAAAAAAAAAGAATAAATTAAGCGTAATCACAAGTGTTGGTGTCGATTTCAAACACAGACTCGAACACACTTTTTTTCAAAGGTGTCGGTGCTTCAGAGGTAGTTCTCAATTATGAATATAATATTACTTGTGTACATTTCAGAATGAATACATTAATATTTGATACATGTGAAGTTATTCTCTTAATTTAATTCAAATAGCTTCTAATCAAGTTGCTTAAAATAATCAAATGTAACAGTTTTAATAGGGTTTAGAACAGTTTTAAAAGTTTCAAAAACACAGAAAATTGAAAGAGTAACAGAGAGAGTAACCGAGAAAGAAGGTAAAGAAGAAGCATACACCAAGGTTACTTCTGGTAGGACATTCTTTACACTGTATGCAATTCACCCACATCATATCAGTACCAGTATCCACTTGCAAATAATAATCCTTAGAAGGAGTTCCAATTCCAATTTTCGCATAATAAAGCCTATAAACACAAACACAAAACACAATTTCATAATCAAGAATCAATATCTTAAATTTTCTTCGACAGAACTGCGAGTATTGAAGAAGAGAAGAACAAGCACCCGACGGAATCAGGCCGACCGGTTCCGCCTAACGGAAGATCAACGCCGGTGATGAGAGACATTTGACGGCGGTAATCGTGAGCTTTGAGAACGGAGAGAGAGCGTTGTTGATCGTCGGCGAACTTGTATTTCACGTTGAAAACGCCGTGGTTGGCGGCGACAGTAGAAATCGTGAGAAAGAAAGTGAATAACAGTGAGATTGTTGGGGTGGTGAGGTTCATGATGACGGCGAGTTGAGTTGAGTTGAGTGGTGAGTGGTGACTCGGTGTGAGTAGAGAAGAAAGTGTGAGTGTTGTTTTGTTATGAATGGTATTGGGTTCGAGTTGGAATGTGGGGTCCACTAATTGGGTTTTCCACAATCTAATTCGGTTTCGTGGCCGTCACATTCACGCCTCCATTTCTCAACACATTTTATACGCACTTATAATAAATTATAGTTATGACATTCAATTCAAATGATTTTTAATTTATTTACATAATTAGAAAAGAGATGGTCAATACACAATCTAAGTTATTTTTATACTATTAACCAATGATAATTATCTATTTCTTTATTTCGATAAGTTAGCTAAATTTTAAATTATTTATATGATTTAATATTTTAAATATTTTAATTGAATGTTTATGAAATATTTCTTTACATCGATAGTCTATCATGATTAAATTTAAATATAATTATAAAATTGTTATTTAAAAATATGAAAGTGATAGTTCTTTTATCCCAAATTTATAATAAGTAAGTAAATAAATAAAATATATATATTTTATTTAGCATATTTACTATTAATACTTGCCACACACAATTTTGAGGTATTCTTAGCTTTGTCCGGTGGCCTATTTGTGATTCTATCTATCACCCTTTGTCCAATCCTCAACATTCTTCACCATGTCATCCAAGGCATCTTTGTCATGTGTTATAAAATAACACCATGATTTATTTTTTAATAAAATATTGATTAATCTTAATATATTTTATTTTATCGTGTTCAATGTTATGTGTTATATTCATAGTCAATTTATTATCGAAAAAACAATTTTATATGACATTCACAATTTTATATTCATTCACAATTTATCATCGAAAGAGATAGTTAATTTTGTAGTACTTGTTTTATCTATAATAATTTATAAATTGTTTGAGTTATAACTTTAAACCCCGCTTCAGCGCTTGACTGAGAAACTACATTTTATTTCTCACTCAAGCAACTAGGTCTTCACACAATAAGGTACACTAGTTTGACTGATTTGGAGGCGAAGTTTGTACATGATTTGATTTGAAAATTGAAGTGTGAAGGTAATTCAATCATTTAACTTGTGGCCTCAATCAATTGGGGTTTTGCAACTAAACTTCCTTGGTTTTGGACTTTGGGCTGGATTTTATTTTAGCTCGCATTCTTTTTGCACCATATGTCGACTTGTTTGCACCCCTTTCTTGAAAAATATTTGTAAGCTCGTGAGAGTTGGTTAACCACGAGATAGATATGTCCATTGCATATTTATCTTCTCAACCTACTAAGAGGTTAACAGATTATCATAAACTAGAGATGTTGAGATCATCTTCAACGAAAACTTGTTTTGATCACGACCATCAACGGACATCTTTGGTTCATAGCCTTCAATTCAAACTAATGTATACTCGAGAGTATGTTCTTTGCTTTGCACAATTTCATTTATTATGCGTTAGGGCTTCATAAAAGCTACAAAGCATCCTTGCAAAGATATATTATGGTTTCACCTTTGGTACCCAAATTTTCTTGGGTCTAGGTGTGTTAGTGGTTCTAAAAGGTTAAGAGTTACTATCTTTAGGCCTTTTCAATTTATCAAAACAAAATGACTCTAAATGGTCAAATATATTACAATTAGAACATTTATAAACATGTCGATTCATTTTCTTCCTATTTAATTATTTACTATGTGCTCTATCGAATTTAAACCCTAATCTAGTTTTATTTAAGGAAGGTTTTTGACTTGATAGAATCAAGTCAAGGTTTTCTTTCCCCTTAGTAAATTTACTTAGAATTTCATGCAAATTTGTTACTTTCTTTTTAATTTAGACACAAGTCTCACATGTTTCAGTTGAGTTTTTAAGATTAGCTATTTCGAACTTAAGTGTTTCATTGCTCTTTTTCAAAAGCTTAAGATAACCCTTAGGGTGTGTTTGGGAGTTTGGAGAGGAAGGGAGTGGAGGGCTTTGAAAAAAGGGAAGGATTGAATGGAAAGAGTAGAAGAATTTTGGTTGGGAGGGTTTTGGAGGGTTTGCTTTTATTCATAACACCAAAAACTCCATAATTTGGGGAAACTTAAAATTTGTATTGAAGGAGTGTTTTGGAGGGCTTACATAAATTTTCCAAATATCTTTTAGGTTGTTGTAGTATTGTGAAAAGTAAAAATAGAGTAATGAGAAACACTCTTTTATCGTTCTATACAAAATCATATTTTTCAAAAAATGTTAAATATTTTCCTATATTTTCTAAAAAGCCGTTTTCGGAAGCCTTCCCTTCCACTCCCCTTCAAACTTGGAAATAAAATCTTAAGGTATAACTTACACTTTTTAATATTACAATTTTCTTCAATTAACGTATCATTTAATTTATACAGTTGCATGTATGATAGCTTTGTTACCTCATGGTCATCTTCTTCGTGAGATAATTTTAAGTTGACTTTATCTTCTTCATTGGGAGAAGATTCTTCGGATGTTCTTATTGAGGTTGACACTTCATCATTTGGAGAGACTTCATCCTCTCTTGTTTGATACTTGGATAAACTTCATATATCATTTTAAGAGCCTCCCATAATTCAAAATTAAAACTTTAAATGAATATTTTAAATCTAGTTTTCCATGGTTCAAATCTATCACCATTAAACGATGAACATATGTTTAGGAAATATATCTTGTTAAAGATAGTATTCCAAGTCATCCTCCTCCTGGGATGATTAATTTTTGAACATGAGTAAGGATCTGATGCCACTTTTTGAACATGTGACTGTAAGAACAAGATTTGGTTCTGCAATATTATCTCTGAGTTTTGATGATAATAAATGAGTATTTTGTATGAATAATTTTGATACTCTAATGTTTGTTATTGTTGAGTACTTAACAAACAGGTTCTGCTTTTGATGGATGGCGTGGCCAAGATATTCGAAGAGAATTAGTTCCGCTTTTGTGCTACACAAATTCTATTGAACAGTATCAAGACACTCCAGAAGGTTCTGAAGTGTAAGCTTTGATGTTTGTCTAAAGAAACCAATCAGAAGATCTGAAGACAGAAGTTGCTACTTAAGTCCGGATGTTGAAGACTCGTGTTTCTAAAGACAACGGGTTCTAAAGAAACATTCAGAAGATTTGAAGACAGAAGTTTCTACTCAAGTCCATATGCTAAAGACTCAAGTTTCTAAAGACCCAAGGTTCTAAAGATAAGGGTTCTAAATACCAAGTGTTGAAGACTCTAAAGACATAAGTTCTAAAGATTCTAAAGACTTGAAGTTATAAAGACCCAAGGTTCCAAGAAAAGGTTCTCACAACCAAGTGCTAACGACTCTGAAGATGCAGTTCTGAAGATTCTGAAAACTTGAAGTTCTGATGACCTTGTGTTATGTTCTCGCTTCTAAACTCATGCTCGCAGAAGCTTATGAAGTGACAAAGGAAAGAAGATAATGTTAACACGGTACAAATAGTACATGGTACAATCAACATTTCATTCCACTACCATAAAAGGACAAACGCGTTGCACGATCTTGTTCCCCACGTTATTGCTCAAACTGCCAAATGTTTTTAGAAATCCCAAGAGTACCCCTCAATGGATATATTATTCTATTGGCTATATAAAGGATTGAAGACTAAGAGAGAAATTTGCCAATCAACAAAATATCCATGGACAAAGTGTTGTTCATAGCTTTCATATATTTTAGTCATTGTTCTTAAAATATTTTACATATTCAGCTTGCGTAGAAGCAATACTCTTGTAAACAAAACTTGTATTCAAACGGTTGTTTGATTTTTTTCTTAAGGGACCGGGTAGGTTTGTATCTTTAAGAAGTCTAGGACTTGTTTGTCTTAGAGGTTGTTAGTCACTTGTGGGTAGCTTGTGCCGGATTTTCCTTAAGGCACCGGGTAGGTCTGTATCCTTAAGAAGTCTAGGACTTGTGTGCCTTAGAGGTTGTTAGTCACTTGCAGGTAGCTTATGAAAATTGTAATCAATTTGGTTATATTGAATTAAGTCCTTGATTGAGTGAGGCGAAATCACCTTGGCGGGTGGACTAGACTAGCTTGATAATTTTCAAGTGAACTAGTATAAACATACCTTATTCTTTACTTCCCGTTCTTACATATTGTTATTATCAATAGTGAAGGAAAAAGTATTTTAACTTAAAAGGGAATAATATTTTTATAGAAAAGTTTTTTGATTTAAAACCCAATTCAAACCCCCATTTTCTTGTGTTTTTCACACCTTTAATTGCCATCAGAGCTCTGATTCCGAGGAGATAAAAAGTTTATTCTAATACATCCCTCTGCGAGAAATTCTCTAAGATAATGCAGACTGGGTTTGAAATGAGCATGATGGGAGAACTGAAGTTCTTTCTGGGAATTCAGATTGATAAAAAACCATGAGCTACTTACATACATCGAATTAAGTACACCAAAGAACTTCTGAAGAAATTTAACATGACAGGCTGCACTGTAGCAAAGACTCTAATGCATCAAACATGTATTTTGGAGAAAGAAGAGGTAATTGGAAAGGTTTGTCAGAAGCTCTACCGTGGTATGATAGGCTCTCTTTTGTATCTGACTGCATCTAGACCTGATATCTTATTTAATATTCATCTTTGCGCTAGATTCCAATTTGATCCTAGGGAATCTCATGTAACTGTTGTTAAGAGAATTCTAAGGTATCTAAAAGGAACCTCTAATCTTGGCTTGATGTATGATAAAACATCAGAGTATTCTCTTTTTGGTTTCTGTGATGCAGATTATGCTAGAGATCATCTAGAGAGGAAGAGTACTTCTGGAAACTGTCAGTTTCTAGGCAAAAATCTGATCTCATGGTCAAGTAAGAGGCAATCAACAATTGTTCTTTCAACAGCAGAAATAGAGTACATTTCAGCAGCACTATGCAGTACTCAAATGTTATGGGTGAAGAAACAACTAGAAGATTTTCTGATTTATGAGAGTAACATTCCTATCATCTATGACAATACCGCTGCTATTTGCTTAAGTAAGAATCTTATCCTACACTTTAGGGCTAAACACATAGAAATCAAACATCATTTTATTAAAGACTATGTCCAGAAAGGGATCCTATCTTTGAAATTCATAGATACAGACCATAAGTGGGTTGATATTTTTACAAAACCCTTAGCTGAAGATAGATTTCTATTTATTCTAAAGAATCTAAAAATGGATCCATGTCCAGAGTAAGATGTCATTAGAATCAAACGTGTTTTAGTCGCAGTCTGAAGGGATAAAATTTTGACTTAAACAAAAGACTTCTAATTTGTTTTATCTCAGTCGTCAGAAATGTTCCTGATCAGATGGAAACCTTCGTGGTTTTCTAGATGCTGAGAATATCAAATGCATTACCTAAATAGACTTAGTGGCTATCATACCCTACCTAGGTCATGCACGAGCAGTTATTTTTCTTGAAATTGATTAATCATGACTATATTTATTTAACTACTCCCTTTCATTATATCTTGGGAACCGTCGTTTCATGTCATACCCATATACCTTTGTCTAATATTCTCTCGTGTTCTAATTAAATGTTTTCGTGTTCTCTCATCTTAATGTTTGATTTACTTTTCTTTTCATTTCCTTCTTTTAGAAGTCCATGACATCATTTGAGTGTTTCAATTGTCTTACCTCGTGAACTGCTTGACTAATTATTTATATCTCCTCTCATATATACTCATTAATCAAGTCCTAATCCTTGTATCATCTTCTATTGTCTCTTATCTTCAAGCTTATCTGCACATCATGGTTGTTAGAACCTTTCAAGGAGATGAAAATCTTCTCGAGGTAATCAAAGAGAAAAGACCCAACTATATGTCCGACGATGGTTTCATCAATGGGTTTATTGAAAATCAAGGGTGGTATGGGTATGCAACAATGCTGAAAGGTCCTATTTATCCTAACCTTTTAAAGAACTATTGGCTTCATGTTTATGCCAGTCCTAATGAAAACGCCATTCCTTACATCTTTGGCGTTCCAATTACCATCACTCGCTCCTACATTAATGAAGCCATCCAGAGTCCATCTTTACCCAACTCTTGCATGAATGTTTACATGTTTCCAAATGTTCCTAACTCTTCATTTAGATATGATCCCCTTAATTCAGATCATTCGAAACCACTTGCAAAAATCTGGTTTCAACTCTTGTTGAAAAATCTTCATCCTAGAGGAGAAGATCTTGATAAAGTTTTTCCTAGGGATATGTATCTTCTTTATTGACTTTGCAAGAATATTCCAATTCATCTTTCGGAAATAATATTCAATCATCTGAAGCTATCAATCCTAGAATCCAGGAACTCTCAAAAATCATTCATTCAGTATAGACGTGTATTGTTTGAACTGTTTGAGTTAGCGGGTATAGTTGAAACTGTTCAAAGAAATTCGTTCATCAGAGACAATGATATATTTAATGAGAGGTGTGATGTGTTTGAAGTTTAGATAGCTTTCCTTGTCTATGTTCACTATGTTGTTTCTCCTGTTGTTGTAATCTCCTTCAAATATCAATGAAACTTCTTATTTTTTTCTTGTTATTTCTTCTGGTTTTTATGTTTTTCACACATAATTACCTTTTTTTAATTCAAAAAGGGGGAGTAATTAAATGGACGTAATTTTGATTTAAATAATCAAGTTCTGGTAAATGTTCTCTGAAAAGAGCTACTTACATACTAACCCAGCTAAACTTCTGTTTCTGTTAGAATTGTTTTTCTTTTTCAGGAAATGAGAACTCTGATTAAAGAAGATCAGAAAATACTATGCAAGACTTATATCTAACTTTGAAGATATGTTTTGAGAATTTGGAAGTTGTCTTAGTGACATTAAAGTTTCAAAGATTTCAATTTGATTTCATTCTTATTGGCATCTAAAGTCAAGATTCAATAAGAAGAAGTTCTAAGAAATCAAGATCTTAATTGTTCTATTGGCATCAAGATCTCAATTTTTCCATTGGCATCCAGAGTCAAGACTCTCAAGATCTCGATATCTGATCTATTAGATCCAGGGGGAGTTTTACTCAAATGGTTCAGAGTAAGGATATTCGATCTTCATCAAGTCATTGACTCAAGGGGAGTATTATAAAAAGGATAAGTATTCCTTACATTTCTATTTTCACTTTTTCTGATTATATAAACAAAATTATGTCATCAAATACATAGTTTTGTCATCATCAAAAAGGGGGAGATTGTAAGAACAAGATTTGGTTCTGCAATATCATCTCTGAGTTTTGATGATAACAAATTAGTATGTTTGCATGAACAATTCTGATACTATAATATTTTTTATTGTTGAGTACTTAAAAAACATGTTCTGCTTCAGATGGATAGTGTGGCCAAGACATTAGAAGAGAATGAGTTCCACTTTTGTGCTACACAAGTTCTGTTGAACAGTAGCAAGACACTCCAGAAGGCTCTGTAATGTAACCTCTGATGTTTGTATAAAGAAACCAGTCAGAAGATTTGAAGACAGAAGTTGCTACTTAAGTCCAAATGCTAAAGACTCATGTTTCTGAAGACAACGGGTTCTAAAAAAACAGTCAGATGATTTGAAGACAGAAGTTTCTACTCAAGTCCAGATGCTAAAGACTCAAGTTTCTAAAGGCCAAAGGTTCTAAAGATAAGGGTTCTAAAGACCATGTGCCGAAGACTCTAAAGATAGAAGTTATAAAGATTCTAAAGACTTGAAGTTCTAAAGACTTTCCAAGAAAAGGTTCTCACAACCAAGTGTTGAAGACTCTGGAGACGCGGTTTTGAAGACTCTGAAGACTTGAAGTTCTGATGACCTTGTGTTATGTTCTCGCTTCAAAACTCATGCTCGCAGAAGCCTCTAAAGTGCAGAAGGAAAGAAGATAATGTTAACGTGGTACAAATAGTACATGGTACAATCAACATTTCATTCCACTACCATGAAAGGACATGCGCATTGCACGATCTTGTTCCCCATGTTATTGCTCAAGCTGCCAAATGTTTTTGGAAATCCCAAGAGTAACTCTCAACAAATATATTATTATATTAACTATATAAAGGCTTGAATACTAATAGAGAAAGCTTCCAATCAACAAAATATCCATGCACAAAGCGATGTTTATATCTTTCATATTTTCTAGTCATTGTTCTTAAAATAGTTTACATATTCAGCTTGTGTAGAAGCAATACTCTTGTAAACAAAACTTATATTCAAATGGTTGTTTGATTTTTCCTTAAGGGACCGGGTAGGTCTGTATCCTTAAGAAGTCTATGACTTGTTTGTCTTAGAGGTTGTTAGTCACTTGCGGGTAGCTTGTGCGGGATTTTCCTTAAGGGACCGGGTAGGTCTGTATCCTTAAGAAGTCTAGGACTTGTATGTCTTAGAGGTTATTAGTCACTTGTGGGTAGCTTGTGCAAATTGTAATCAGTTTGGTTATAGTGAATTAAGTCCTCGATTGAGTGAGGCAAAATCACCTTGGTGGGTGGACTAGACTAGCTTGATAATTTTCAAGTGAACTAGTATAAACATACCTTGTTCTTTACTTCTTGTTCTTACATATTATTATTATTATCAAGAGTGAAGGAAAAACTATTTTAACTTAAAGGGGAATAATATTTTTATAGAAAAGTTTTTTGATTTAAAACTCAATTCAAACCCCCATTTCTTGTGTTTTTCACACCTTCAGTGACTCCATACACAAGAGAATGATGAATTGTGGGGGGTTGAAAAATGTTGGTTTAAAACAAAATTGTTTTCTAAATCATATTTTAGAACCATGTTTAAGAAAAAGTTTGAATATTTCAGCGGAAAAACAATGTAAAAAAATGAGGAAAATAAAAGAATAGGGAAAATATAAGACACTGGAGATTTATAGAGGTTCGGTCTAAAAGATATGACATACGCCTCTCCCCAAGAATGGTCTTGATATTATCTAATAATGCTTATGAGCTTTTAGAAGGCTACGCTCATGAAACCCTTTATATAATGAAAATGAAGTTTTAGGTTTACTTTCAACCAACCAGCGAACAATAGAATGAGGCAGTTAGTCCTCCATCCAAACACGAACAAAGCTTCAAGCGGTTAGTTCCGAAGGTAAACTTATATTTTATACGAACTTACCTTGAACCAATGTGGAGTTTTGAACTAGTTATCCTCCAAACTGATTCAAGGTTTTACATTGACTAACTACGAACCGAGCCGAGAATTTGCACCAGGATAATCTTGAACGAACCGAGCTTTTATAATGAGCTAAGCTCAAGAATCAATGAGAATATTTTCCATTGGCTATCTTCAAGAATCCTGAAAGAGAGATTTTTCTTAAGTGGCTCAGCTTACAAACCAAACGGAGACGTGATACTAAATCCCCCAACCAAAACTTTTAACAGGTTTATCTTAGAATACAAACAAATACTTACTAATAAAGAGAGATTCACTCAAGAGGAAAAAATACCCTTGGTGAGTTTACAATATTACTCTTTCCAGAATAATTTCCTTACTTAAACACGAGAACCTTTCACAAAGCACTATGGTCAAATTATGTGAGAGAAAGAGAAAATATTTTAAAGGCAGAGCGTGAAGAAGGTGAGAAATCTCACATTTATGGATTTGAAAAAGTGAACGGTAAGGCCTCTATTTATATACTAAATGATTGTTCAAAAAAGGAAACTATCCATGGGCAAAATTAATTGTCCAATCGATTGAATGACCTAAATAATTGATTATTTTTGCCCATTTTAGAGAGATTGGATAGAGAGTTATTATCCTTTACTAAGATAATGTCATAATAGATTATGGACTCATTTAGCCCTTATCCAAATGATTGGGTATATAATCCAATCGATTGGACAATTCAAAAACATGTCATAACCATTATGACAATTTCTAATTCATCTAGATAGGCTCTAAAATATTTTTAGGTTATTTTCTTTGAGAAATAGAGGCTTTATAAATATTTTTATTATGTGTGTGATTTATCCATATCACTTTACGAAAATTCCCCTTATGTTTTTTCAAACACTGACATGTTTAGTGAGAATATGGATTAGGAAAATAGTCTAGAGGGGGTTGAATATACCCTTTAAAAAAATTGATGGATGTTGTACCCCAAAATTTTCCTTCCCATTTTCACTCAATACATGCTTCTAGAGGTCCTCAATTGCCCTAGGATGACTAAGATTTGACCAGACAAGTTAAGGTTCATTGCCTTAGGAGGAGAATTTGTCTGGTCAATTCTTAGTCATCCTAGGGCAATTGAGGACCTCTGCTAATATGTCCTCAAGATCATTCATGCCAAATTTCATGCCTTGAACAACAAGTTTGCTCAGTCAACTGCTCAAATGCTTGGAAATCAATTGTACTAGGTCAAAAGTCAACTGTGGCCCAAATACAGTCAAACTTTAAGATTTTTGGTCAATATCAACATTTTGAAGTATTATCCATCATTTGATCAAGGGTTGATCATGATTCCTCAAGAAATGCGCCTAACTCATCAAAAGTCAAAAATGGCAAATTAGGGTTTCTATAGGAAAAGTCAACCAAACTTTGACCAAGCATAACTTTCTCATACTTTATCATAAATTTTTCCTCCAGCGCTCATTTTGAAGATAATCCAATTCCATACAACTTCTTTTTATCCCTCAAGTTCAAGAAATGCCTCAATCAAAAGATACAGGCTCATACATTATAGGTCATTTTCAAAAAGTCAACAAAAGACATTTTTTTGTCAAGACAACTTACACCATGATAATGTCTTCAAAAGAAAAATGATCAACATGGAGATTATAAAGGACATATTGGGATTTCCAAAACGTCCAAGATCATCTTTAAAAGATGAATATTGAGCAAGTTATGGTTTGCACAAGTTAGGAAAATTTATGAAAAATGCATGAAGTCAACTTTGAGCAGAATTGTGTTTTCAGGTTAATGGACCTAACTTTTAGGGTTCAAACATGTTTATGACATGCCCAAGGACCTCTAAACCTAACCATGCACTTTTTATTTTTATTTTTATTTATTTGAATTTTTATTCATTTAAATATGAATTAAATCAAATAAATTAAATAAAAATACAAAGAATAATGAGCCATGGCATTTGGGTTTGATTTTATCTATTAGAAGACCCATATTTTTGTGCAAGATACATCCAAAGGGACCAGTTTCATGCAAGTGACCAAAGAGGCAAAGATATCACAAATATGGACATTTTTCAATGTGTTTTATCCTTGTCTCCAAGGCCATGAATGCATTGATTCTTTACCATGTTTGTTCACTCCTATCTTCCCTCTATAAATACATAACATTACAAGCCAAAGGGAGCACGTAATCTCTCTCCAAAAAGCTCTCCAAAAGCTCTTCAAAAAGCTCTCCAAAAATCAAAGAATCGGTGCAAGTTATATATCAAGGTTCCGGTCTCTCTCGATTGACACCAAGTCTCAAACTATCCTCTTGATGTCTCCAGGAGTCTTACAAGGCTCAAGAGTAGTCCATCACACACCTAGTATGCCCCCATTTGACAACAGTGGTTTGGTAAAATTTTAAACTTCGAATCTCCAATTTTAATCACATTTCATGGTATGTTAACGTTTGTTTGAGTTTATATAGAACAATTATGGATGGTTGAATCAGAGGTTCCACACAAGAATCTGAAAACACCATGGTTAGGGCATGAAGTTTTCAAAGATTCGGGCCTAGGAATTTCTGATGATTGCACCCCCTGTTTACTTTTGTTACTAGGCCCATCTTTATTTTCTTGTTTTGTTCATTTTATTTATTTCGTTTAATTCCTTTTTTTAATCAATAATCAAATATAAAAATCACTTAAAAATAGATTTAGGATTTTTCTTAATTAAATTTTAATTTTAGTAAATTAATTAACTAATCACTTTAACTTTTTTAAATTAAAATTAATAGAACTTAGGTTTAATTTCATTTTAATTCACTTTCCTTTTCATAACAAAAATACAAAAAAAAACATAGAATTAATTTCTTTTCTTTAAATTTCACGTTTCTTTAATAATTAACCTTTTTTATTTAAATATAGATCTAGATCAATTATTTTTTTAACTTAAACCATTTTCATAAATTAAAATAAAAAACAAACAAAAGATTTTCTCTTAGGATTTTGTAGACGTCCTTTCAAATCGCACGTTTATCTTATTCTTGCATCTTTTATATTCATGTAATTGATTATGGGATGTAATAGTCTAGATTTAAATTCCGCACTTTACTTTCTTGCAGTTTTTTTATGTAACCGTCCCAAAGCATTATAATAGCGTAGGATTTATAATTCTCGCACTTTAAATTTCTGTACAATATTACTGTTAGTAATTAGGATTGTATGGAAAGAATGAAAATAAAGTGCTAGCAAATGTAAATTCAAAGACTAAAATAACTGAACATAACACACATGCACATATACACCTCTAAGGTACGCCCAATTTGGTTGCCTCGGAAAATAATGGTCATGTCCCTCGAACGTAGGGATATCTTAGCAAAGGCCCTCAATCTAAAAGTCATCATAAAATATCATAGTCCCTTACTATCCCTCGAGTTGCTTACGAGAAATGATCTTGTCCCTCGATGTTGCCTATATCACGACAGTCCCTTCGAATGCTAAGATATCTTTACATGTTGCCTTCAATGACCATAACGTCCCTTTTGATAGTCCCTCAACATCCAACAATAGGACTACCTACTCACTAATATTAGGATAGCACCATCTAAAGGAAAGGAGGAAAAGAACGTCCTTTTTCGAGTAGGTAGATAACTGTTAGGTACTTGCTCAAGAACAATTTTTTCACACTTACACACTTTTCAAAAACTATTTTCAAAAACGCTTTATCACACTCTTGAGGACTGATATAAGAGTTATCATAAAGTAAACAAAATCTTTCAAAACACACAAACACAAACAATTTTCAAAAAATGAGCAAGTACCTAAGAGCCCGTAGAAAACCACAGATGAAAAGGGTGCTAACACCTTCCCTTTCCATAATCTACCCCGCTTACTCAGAAAATCTCGAAAAAGGTCTTTTTCTGTTCTTTTCACCCTTTCCTTTGTTGGATAAAAGAAAAGTCGGTGGTGACTCTTGCTTACCACGCATTTGCGAACAAAAACGCAAACCAATATAACAGCCGATTCTACCACCGCATCATAGAACTGGCGACTCTGCTGGGGAACATAATAAAAGTGGGGTTTACCTTAGGGTCTAGATCGTTTTCCTTCTTTGATTGTTTGTTTGCTTTATTTTGAAGGGCACTCTTTGGGGTTACTATAGATCCTACACCCGGATCTGGGGAAACCTTTTAGGTAAGTAGCAATAGATCGTGGAAACTGTGCGGGGTATACCGATATGGTTGAAGCGATGGCTACATTGATGCGACACTTTGGTTGGTACCGGTAGCCTTTGAGTTAATCAAGGAGAATACGGGGCCGCTGCATGGTGTCAAGAAGCGTCAACTGACCTTAGAACCTTTAAATGAACAACTTGGCCATTAGGACTTAGCGAGATGGCCATCTTTGGTGTATTCCCAAAGTCGGCAGATACTCGATGCTACACTCATTGAGATTTGACTTTTAAGTTTTGTTTGGTTACGAGTCAGTCGCCTATCAAACGAAACTTGTGGGAAAAATCAGTGATATTGAGATCCCTTAGAACCCGATTACTATTTATAGGATAGGTTGAGCCAACTAAATTTCAAGAGGGTACTTACCTACAAACCCCATGCAAGCCTAAACCTAAGGATGCTTGTGTGATTTGTTTGCTTTCAACTTGAGCTACTTGCTGGGTTTTTATCTAACAACATGATCTCCTTGCATGATTTGTTTACAATCATTATCCAGTAACATGGACTTCTTAGACTCACTTGTCTTCATCACCTTACACTTTTTCTTAACGCATAGCATACACATCATAACATCATGCCACAACATTTCCTTAACCATTTCAAGGATCTCAAGGGTTTGTGATGTAGGTTATGATAAATCAGACGTCTAACAAGGGGCAAGGGGATTTATTTTACTCTAGCCAATGCCGTCAAAAGATCAAAACTCAACAACTTGAGTCAGGGGTTATGGCCCACTTGATATGGTGAGCTTGAATCTCGTAGAAGGACACTCAATGATACAAATTTCTTCAATCAAAGTTGCAAATTTCAACTTCTGACACTTTCTTGTTTACCCCGCGGGATCCTTGAAAACATTTCATACATATATCATACATATCATTGCATAAGCCAGTTTCAAAGCAGGTTTCTCATCCTCTTCACTGTTTATTTCAGCAAATGGCTTTAGAACAAACAGTGAAGGATCTACAGACTCAAAATGCTCAGTTTCAACAAATGTTCATGGCTTTGGCCCAGAGGCAGGAAGAACTGAAAGCTCTCGTCATCAAAGAGAAGAAGAAGAAGGCAAAGAAACCGACTGGAATCCTTAATATGGGAAGAAGACTAGAAGACCGGTTAAAGGAGCTCTAGATCTTTCAACTCTATCAAATAAGTGGGATAATCATGAAGAAGATAACAACCCGGGAACTAATGAAGACGGAGCTGATTATTATGAGAAGCAGTATCCTCATGTTGATGATAAATACAAACAGTTGGAGGATCGTCTCAATGCTATAGAGATTCAGCAAATACCTGGCTTAGACTTTGAAGAATTAGGCCTGGTTTCTGGCGTGATCATCCCACCAAAATTCAAGGTCCCCACGTTCACTAAGTATGATGGTGTCTCCAGCCCTAAGTTGCACTTAAGGTCCTATGTCAGGAAGATCCAGCCTCACACTGCTGACCGGAAGTTATGGGTCCATTTCTTCCAAGAAAGTTTAGCTGGAACACAACTGGAGTGGTTCTACCAGCTAGAAAGAACAGACATTCATACATGGGAAGACTTGGTTACTGCTTTCCATAAGCAGTACCAATACAATGCTGACCTTGCTCCAACTCGTACACAACTTCAAAGCATGTTTATAGGTTCTAGCGAAGGCTTCAAAGAATATGCCCAGAAATGGAGGGATCTAGCTGGCAGGGTACAAGCTCCTCTGAATGATCGGGAAATGGTAGATATGTTCATGGGCACTCTGACAGGCCTATTCTTTAATCTTCTGATTGGGAGTTCCTCATCTGGATTCATAGAGATGGTTCTGACTGGAGAACAAATTGAAAGTGGTATCAAGAGTGGGAAGATCCCGATGGCTGTATCTTCTAATGCTGAGAAGAAGCCATTTGCTGGTAAGAGGGAAACCAATGCTGTATATGGCCAGAAGGGTCGTAATAATGAAGACAACCACAATTAATCTATGGGGGAAATACTGGTCTCTAATCCTACGCCTATGCAATGACACCAACAGGGGAACCAGCATAAAGAGGTCATACCTAAGAGATAATTCACCAGAATCAACATGTCACTAGCTCAAGTGTTACAACACATGTTGAAAGCAGGATTGATTACGTTAAAGGCTCCTCTGTGAAATCCCGATACTTCTGCTCCTAGTTACCACCCCGACGAAAGGTGTGCATACCATTTTGATAGTCTTGGACATGATACAAATGGTTGTTGGGCTCTGAAGAACAAAATTCAGGATATGATTGATGCTAAAGAGATTGAATTCGACCCTCTAGAGACTCACAAAGTGATCACTGCTCCTAGGCCAAATCATTGAGAACGTCTAGTTCATTTTTTATTTTGTTTTATAATTTCATTTGTTGTTCAAACAATTACTGTTATGCCGAACTTTGGTTTGCCCATTAATGCATCACATATGTTTGTCTTGAATGATTTCATTATCATTTTATTTGAATTGTTTTCTTGCTTCCTTTAAGTGATATTCGACTCTCGATTAAAAAGCTATAAGCCTTTAGAGGGAGGATGATGAAAGCGATACCACAATCTCACACAGTCTGCTTTTGAACAGACTTTGCTGACGATGTACATGCATTATTTCAAATCCCAAACAGTGGAGTTATAAGGAAGATAATCCCTAGTCAACCCCTTTGTGCCAAAGAAGTAGGAGTTTTTCTTTTCACACAAATTAAAACCCTTAATCATAACTTGGGGCAGGGTAGTTTTCTCAATTAATTCAGATGCATATTCAGTCGCAATATTCTACTTCATACATAATGAATGGCATCAAAGACGTCCTTCCAAATCAGAAGATGGTGATGGTTCCGCATAATCATTAAAACCGGAAGTCGTTATCTCTCAAAATAAAAGCCCGCTAAGTCAAAAACCTATGAAGGAGACTTAAGAGAAAAAATGAGGCATCCAGCTGACTGTAATAACAAAAGAGACAGTTCAGGCAAAAGAAGGGATAGCGAAGAAAAAAAAAGAGGTTACTAAAAATCCTCGACACAAAAAAAAAGATTACAAAATGACTGCCTCTTCCAAATAAACTTTCAGTATCCGAACCATCATCGGAACATCAAGGAGAAGATACCAGACTCAATTGGGATCTGAATGCACAATTAGTTAAGCATAGGATCGAAGAACATCACGAAGAACGGGTGGGTACAAATAAAATTTGAGCCTTTATCCTTTGTTTCTTAAACCGTGAACCAGGCCACGCTACAACCCTTAAAAGTCCTAACTGAAGCATAGGTTAGTTCGGAAGCATATTGTTACAAAAGGTATCCTGACTCCTGTAGGACTTGCTATAAATCCTGGGCTGATATCACTCTCTTGCAAAATTTGTTTTACTAAAAAATGAATTTTCAAAAACTTCAAGACAAGCATAAACCTTGCATTATTTGAATATCGTTGTTTGCATATAGTTATCTGTTCGACAACAGAGAAATTCACATGACGAATATCTAGTGAATAAAAACTTTCTCAATGAAAATGTTCATCTCAAGTGGAAAAACACTTCCGACCAGGGGGCACGACATGATCATTGTCCATCATTTGGGGCAGTCAAGTCAAGATTCAAGGAATCTCTCAGAAATGCCAAATAGCCAGAGGCAGATCTCCATCTAAATCACTTGGGACATTAGACATGAATTCCAACAACGAATCACGTACAATCAAGCAAAATCAATGTTCCCCAGCGGATTTCTTCTAAAAAACAATTAAACAAGAATTCCCAACCGAAACATTCTAAATAAACCAAGTCCACTTCTAGAAACAGTTCAGGTATGATCTAGAGACGGATGTCATCCTGTTACTTATTCATATTCTCTTCAAGTACAGTTCAGATACGATATAGAGATAAATGTCATTTTGACACTCATTCAACACATGTTTCAAATACAGTTCAGATACGATCCAGAGACGGATGTCATTCTGAGACTCATTCAACACATGTTTCAAATACAGTTCAGATACGATCCAGAGACAGATGTCATTCTGACACTCATTCAACACATGTTTCAAATACAGTTCAGATACGATCCAGAGACGGATGTCATTCTGACACTCATTCAACACATGTTTCAAATACAATTCAGATACGATCCAGAGACGGATGTCATTCTGGAACTCATTCAACATATGTTTCAAATACAGTTCAGATACGATCCAGAGACGGATGTCATTCTGACACTCATTCAACACATGTTTCAAATACAGTTCAGATATGATCTAGAGACAGATGTCATTCTGACACTCATTCAACACATGTTTCAAGTACAGTTCAGATACGATCCAAAGACGGATGTCATTCTGACACTCATTCAACACATGTTTCAAATACAGTTCAGATACGATCCAGAGACGGATGTCATTCTGACACTCATTCAACACATGTTTCAAATACAATTCAGATACGATCCAGAGACGGATGTCATTCTGGAACTCATTCAACACATGTTTCAAATACAGTTCAGATATGATCCAGAGACGGATGTCATTCTGACACTCATTCAACACATGTTTCAAATACAGTTCAGATAATCTAGAGACAGATGTCATTATGACACTCATTCAACACATGTTTCAAGTACAGTTTAGATACGATCCAAAGACGGATGTCATTCTAACACTCATTCAATACATGTTCAAGTACAATCACGACATAGATCCATCCACAAAATATCCGCATGTACTTTCTCCAGCAGGTACAGGGGCAGAAACGTCCTGATGCAAAGTCATCGCCGTATCCTCAGTATACGTCCTAGTGACGTCTATGTTCCTCACAAAGTAGAAACAACCAAAGTTTTAGTCTCTTCTTCCCCAAGCAGGAATTACTTTCTCCAGCAAAGTTCCTTCAGAGAGCTGAAATCTGCCTTCCCCAGTCGAGTTTTATAGTTACAAACAGTATTATAAAACCTCCTCCCTAGTAAAGTGTATTTCTCAAACTGCGGAAGCTCATTCCCCAACAAAGTTTATTTCTCTATATTGGCAAAATCTTCCAATAAAACATCTCCCTCCACAGAGTTACTCTCGAGCAGAGTCAATCCCCGGAAGAACACCCTCAAACAGAAAGAGGAAATCCCCGGAAAATCATATCCATTCATTATCCCCAGCGAAAATGAAGGATACATCCTTCTTATACTCTCCAGCAGCAGTTAGGGATTTATTTTCCCAGATTGGGAAATATCGCAATAGCATCCCATGTTCATACATTGTGGCATGCGCATACACATCGCATACAACATAACCTCATTTATTTTGAGAACATAACCACAATGCATTTCATCTATCATGAAATTGCACATGACTAACTCTTTGCCTTTTTCAGGGAAAAGATCAAATCAACAAACACCGTTGACTACTTATATGACCTGGTAGTCCTCTCAAAAACCACGTCTAATGAAGGGTTGTTTCAGCATGTTCCTCATAAAGATGTCCTTACAAGACCTTCTCTGGTTCAGTCAAATCGACACTAAGATATCTCTGATTCCTATTCCAGTTAAAGATATTCCAATACTTTTGTCTGGTTCAGTTGAATCGATCCTATGATATTTCTGATTCTTATCTAGTTAAAGTTAATTCAAGACCTTCTATGGTTCAGTCAGATCGACACTAAGATCTCTCTGATTCCTATTCCAGTTGAAGATATTCCAAGACTTTTGTCTGGTTCAGTTGAATCGATCCTAAGATTTTTTTGATTCTTATCCAATCAAAGTTAATTAAAGACCTTCTCTGGTTCAGTCTGATAAACCCTAAGATCTCTCTGATTCTTATTCCAGTTGAAGATATTCCAAGAATTTTGTCTGGTTCAGTTGAGTTGACCCTAAGATTTTTCTGATTCTTATCTAGTCAAAGTTAATTAAAGACCTTCTCTGGTTCAGTCAGATCGACACTAAGATCTCTCTGATTCCTATTCCAGTTGAAGATATTCCAAGACTTTTTCCTAGTTCAGTTAAATCGATCCTAAGATTTTTCTGATTCTTATCCCATCAAAGTTAATTAAAGACCTTTTCCTGGTTCAGTTAAATCGACACTAAGATTTTTCTGATTCTTATCCAGTCAAAGATAAACCAAGACCTCTGCTGGTTCAGTTTGAATCGACCTTTGATTTGTTACTGATTCTTTTCCGGTAGACCTTTTTCTGGTTCAGTTAAATCGACACTAAGATTTTTCTGATTCTTATCCAATCAAAGATAAACCAAGACCTATGCTGGTTCAGTTTGAATCAACCATTGATTTGTTAATGATTCTTTTCTGGTAGATCCTTTCTTTGGTTCAGTTAAATCGACACTAAGATTTTTCTAATTTCTATCCCAGTTTGAGAAACTGCAAAGCCTAGAGTACGACCAGATAACAGTTTAATCTCATTTCCCCATTAAGTTGTTGTGAAGCCTGGAATACTACCAGATAGCAGTCAGCCTTATCATCCTCAACAAGTCACTACGAAACCTGGATCCTAACCAGATAGCAGTTCACTTCCGTCTCTTCAGTCAAGGGACGACTCCCCAGTAGAGTAATGGACAACCGAAGCTCCTAGACTCTATTCCCCTAAAAAACATTCCCCAGCGGACTCCTCCTCAGACAGCAGGAACAGGAATCCCCACAAAGAGAATTCTTATGAAGTCAACATCTATTTTGGATGGCATCTTTAAGCCCATCTCCGAAGACTCTCCGTCATACTCTTTGGATGGCATCTTTAAGCCCATCTCCAACGACTCTCCGTCATACTCCTTGGATGGCATCTTTAAGCCCATCTTCGACGACTCTCCATCATACTCCCTGGATGGCATATTTAAGCCCATCTCTGACAGTCTTCTGTTGTCTTTTCCAAATGGCATCTGTAAGCCTATTCCCGATATTATTCACCAACAGTCTCACTTTGGACGAGAGCAAATTTCGGGGCACTCTAGTGTTCAATCATCTTGAACCTTCAGATCACGAAAGGCAAACAAGCCAATCTAAATCTCCAGGTTTAAGAAGATTGAACAGGGGCAGCTATTGTACCCTAAAATTTTCCCTCCCATTTTCACTCAATACATGCTTCTAGAGGTCCTCAATTTCCCTAGGATGACTAAGAATTGACCAGACAAATTCTCCTTCTAAGGAAATGAACCTCAACTAGGATTTCAATTTTAAGCAAGATGTGTGAGTCCCAAGGATCCAAAAAGTTATCCATTGTCCTAATATGTCCTCAAGATCATTCATGCCAAATTTCATTCCTTGAACAACAATTTTGCTCAGTCAACTGCTCAAATGCCTAGAAATCAACTATACTAGGTCAAAAGCAACTGTGACCCAAATACAGTCAAACTTCAAGATTTTTGGTCAATATCAACATTTTGAAGTATTATCCACCATTTGATCAAGTGTTGATCATGATTCCTCAAGAAATGATCCCAACTCATCAAAAGTCAAAAAATGGCAAATTAGGGTTTCTATAGGAAAAGTCAACTAAACTTTGACCAAGTATAATGTTCTCATACTTTATCAGAAATTTTTCCTCCAAGGCTCATTTTGAAGATAATCCAATTCCCTATAACTTTTATTCATCCCTCAAGTTCATGAAATGCCACAATCAAAAGATACAAGGTCATACATTACAGGTCATTTTCAAAAATTCAACAAAAGACACTTTTTGTCAAGACAACTTACATCAAGATAATGTCTTAAAAATAAAAAATGATCAACATAGATATTGTATAGTACATCTTGGGTTTTCAAAAAAGTCCAAGATCATCTTCAAAAGATGAATATTGAACAAGTTACGGTTTGCACAATCTTGTGAAAATGCATGAAGTCAACTTTGAGCAAAATTGTGTTTTTAGGTTAATGGACCTAACTTTTAGGGTTCAAACATGTTTATGAAATACCCATGGACCTCTAAAACTAACCATGCACTTTTGATTTTTATTTCTATTTATTTAAATTTTTATTCATTTAAATATGAATTAAATCAAATAAATTATATAAAAATACAAAGAATAATGGGACATGACATTTGGGTTTGATTTGATCTATTAGAAGGCCCATATTTTCGTGCAAGATACATCCAAAGGGACCAGGTTCATGCAAGTGACTAAAGAGGCAAAGATATCACAAATATGGACATATTTCAATGTGTTTTATCCTTGTCTCCAAGGCATGAATGAATTGATTCTTTACCATGTTTGTTCACTCCTATCTTCCCTCTATAAATACATAACATTACAAGCCAAATGGAGCACAAAATTTCTCTCCAAAAAGCTCTCCAAAAGCTCTTCAAAAAGCTCTCCAAAAATCAAAGAATCGGTGCAAGTCATATATCAAGGTTCCGGTCTCTCTCGATTGACACCAAGCCTCAAACCATCCTCCTGAAGTCTCTAGGAGTCTTACAAGGCCCAAGAGCAGTCCATCACACGCCTAGCACGCCCCTATTTGATAACACCGGTTTGGTAAAATTTTAAACTTCGAATCTCTAATTTTAATCACATTTCATGGTATGCTAACGTTTGTTTGAGTTTATATAGAACAATTATGGATGGTTGAATCAGAGCTTCCACACAAGAATCTGAAAACACCATGGTTAAGGCATGAAGCTTTCAAAGATTCGGACCTAGGGATTTCTGATGATTGCACCCCCTGTTTACTTTTGTTACTAGCCCCGTCTTTATTTTCTTGTTTTGTTCATTTGATTATTTCGTTTAATTCCTTTTTTTATTTTAATCAATAAACAAATATAAAAATCACATAAAAATAGATTTAGGATTTTTCTTAATCAAATTTTAATTTTGGTAAATTAATTAACTAATCACTTTAACTTTTTTTAAATTAAAATTAATAGAACTCAGGTTTAATTTCATTTTAATTCATTTTCCTTTTCATAACAAAAATATGAAAAAAAACATAGAATTAATTTATTTTCTTTAAATTTCACGTTTCTTTAATAATTAACCTTTTTTTATTTAAATATAGATCTAGATCAATTATTTTTTAACTTAAACCATTTTCATAAATTAAAACATAAAACAAACAAAAGATTTTCTCTTAGGATTTTTTAGACGTCCTTTCAATTCACGCGTTTATCTTATTCTCGCATCTTTTATATTCATGTAACTGATTATGAGATGTAATAGTTTAGATTTAAATTCCACACTTTACTTTCTTGCAGTTTTATATGTAACTGTCCCAAAGCATTGTAATAGCGTAGGATTTATGATTCTCGCACTTTAAATTTCTGTACAATATTACTGTTAGTAATTAGGATTGTATGGAAAGAATGAAAACAAAGCGCTAGCAAACGTAAATTCAAAGACTAAAATAACTGAACATAACACACATGCACGTATACACCTCTAAGGTACACCCACTTTGGTTGCCTCGAAAAATGATGGTCATGTCCCTCGAACGTAGAGATATCTTAGCAAAGACCCTCAATCTAAAAGTCATCATAAAAGATCATAGTCCCTTACTGTCCCTCTAGTTTCTTATGAGGAATGATCTTGTCCCTCAATGTTGCCTATATGATAACAGTCCCTTCAAATGCGAAGATATCTTTACATGTTGCCTTCAATGACCATAACGTCCCTTTCGATAGTCCCTCAACATCTAATGATAGGACTACCTACTCACTAATAGTAGGATAACACCATCTAAAGGAAAGGAGGAAAATAACGTCCTTTTTCGAGTAGGTAGATAACTGTTAGGTACTTGCTCAAGAACAACTTTTTCACACTTACACACTTTTCAAAAGCTATTTTCAAAAATGCTTTATCACACTCTTGAGGACTGATACAAGAGTTATCATAAAGCAAACAAAATCTTTCAAAACACACAAACACAAACAGTTTAAAAAAAATGAGCAAGTACCTAAGAGCCCGTGGAAAACCCCTGATGGAAAGGATGCTAACACCTTCCCTTTCCATAATCTACCCCCTTACTCAGAAAATCTCAAAAAAGGTCTTTTTCTGTTCTTTTCCCACTTTCCTTTGTTTGATAAAAGAAAAGTCGGTGGCGACTCTTGCTTACCGCACATTTGCAAACAAAAACGCAAACCAGTATAATAGTCGGTTCTGCCACCGTATCACAATGGATTTTCCAAAAAATAGAATATAAGAGGTTTTTCAAAAATGCACGATGAATATTTAAAACAAAAATATGAGAATTATACTCTTTATTTGTTTTTGATCACGTCGACAAATACACAATTCAAAAAACTCACAGATTGTTCAATAATCAATAATTAAACGATTGTATATTACACGAGATGTGTCATATACGATATTTCAATTATGATCAGATTCTAATAGCACTAGTTTCCCAGAATTTAATCACCACTAAAGCTCAATTAGGCACAAATTCTAACTAAACCTAACCTTATGTAATAAATTACTATCAATTGAATAAATGATAAACTGCACTAAGAATTGAAAACCTAAGCATGCAATATCCTACGAAAATTAAATGTGTGTGTGTGTGTGTGTGTGTGTGAGAGAGAGAGAGAGAGAGAGAGAGAGAGAGAGAGAGAGAGAGAGAGAGAGAGAGAAACAGAGTACTCCGGGATATATGGTTCTTTGGCATTCATCCTCGCTTTGCCTACTCCACTCTTCAATGGTTTCCCTTTGGTACCTGCTTTGTTCCTTTTTATTTTGACAAATATTGCAAGAGTTCACACAATCAATAATCCATAATAATGCTGAGAAAATTAAATCTTCTATATGGATCTTGACTTGTATACAACATAACCCCAAACTCTTCTACGTAATATTTACTCGACCCAAGCTTCTTGAATCTTCTAGTATGACCAATCAACTCACAGTTTTCGTGTGTGGCAATCATCCTTTGACCCCACTGATTTCTTGAGCAATGAACTATCTGAAGATTTAAGAAGAACTCCACCTTGTCTATAGCCTTCCACACAGTCACTAACGAGGTAATCTAGAGAGTTGAAAGAGTAATAGAGGAAGTAACTGATAAAGAAGGTAAAGAATAAGCATACACCAAGTTTACGTTTGGTAGGACATTCTTTACACTGTATGTAATTTACCCACGTCATACCAATACCAGTATCCACTTGCAAATAATAATCCTTCGAAGGAGTTCCAATTCTAATTTTTGCATAACAAAGCCTATAAACACAAAACACAAACAAATTTCATAATCAAGCATCAATATATTTTATTTTCTTCAAAATAACAGTGAGTATTAGAGAATAGAAAAACAAGCACTCGACGAAATCAGGACGACTAGTTCCGCCTAATGGAAGATTAATGCTGGTAATGAGAGACATTTGATAGCGATAATCATTGAGATTTAAGGATGGAGAGAGAGCATTGTTGATTGTCGATGAAATTTTATTATACATTGAAAATGCTCTGGTTGACGGAAACAGTTGAAATTATGATGAGAAAAGTGCATAACAGTGAGATTATTGCGGTTGTGATGTTCATGATGACAGCGAGTTGAGTTGAGTGGTGAGTGGTGACTCGTTATGAGTAGTAAAGAGAGTGTGAGTGTTGTTATGAATGATATTGTATTAAATTTGAGTTGGAATGTGGGGTCCACTAATACGGTTTCCAACCGAATTTGAACTTGCTGCATTTACACAGTCAAGCCGATGTGACTGTTTGATTAAGATGGGACAGTTTTGATTTAAGCATAGTATTTTAGAATTATAAAATAACAATTTGATCTATTTTTTCTAGTTCGTATGATCAAAATAAGACAGCTTATAGTACTTTGACAGTGTGACTTCATGGTGTTGTACCCCAAAATTTTCCCTCCCTTTTCTTTAAGACATTTCTCACAAAAGTTCACAAATGCTCAAGGATACTCAAGAGTTGATCAGACAAGCTCACCTCCTAAGCACTAGGTCCACAACTAGGGTTTTGGTTTTCTCAAGGGAAATTGGATCTCTAATGACCCAAATGACTTTCATGGTTCATCATAAGTATCCAAGAATTCTCATACCAAGTTTCAAAGTCTTACATCATAAATTTGCTCAGTTAATTGCTCAAATGACTGAAAATCAACTATATTGGGTAAAAAGTCAATTGTGGTCAATATACAGTCAAACTTTAAGATTTTTTTGCCAATATCAACATTTTTATGTGATATTCATCATTTGATAAAGGGTTGATCATAATTCCTCAAGGAGAGCATTCAAATCATCAAAGGGGCAAAATTGTCAAAATTAGGATTTTGACTGAGAATGACTGATCATTGACTTTTCACCTAATACATGACCTAATGGCTTGAAGAATGATATCAAGGACTCAAATACAATATCTTGACCTAATTTCATGGCTAAAATCATTTCTAAATATTAAAGGATCTACAATTGAAATTTGGATTAATTGATGAAAAGTCAACAGTCACACAAAAAAGTCAAACTTTGACTTTTTGGTCAATATTGAATTTCAAAGATCAAGAATCATCAAGACATTCAAAAACATCCAAATTTATCAACAAGAATCAACAAAATCAAGAAAAATTAACAAAAAGTCAAGATTTCCAATACTTAGAAAAATTCTAAGTGTTTTTATCCTTATTAAATTCATTACTTCATGACAATTTTTCACTAAGATGCAAGGAGATTCAAGGAAAACTTTCAACATAAAAGTTGTAGAACATGATGAATTATACAATTTTTTCCTTGAGGGTTGATGTCCAAAAAATTCTTGGATTAGGAGATATAGGCCCATGAAGTAATGACATTTTTAATTAAAACACTTAGTGAAATTTTCAACAAGTTTGGTCATATTTTTGTCCCAACTTCTTGACAATTTTTCATCAAGTTCCAATTTGATTTAGCCAAAGTGGTCAACATGAAAGGTTTAGACAATGTTTCAATATTTCCAAAATGTCCAAGAACTTGAAGAGATCATTATTAAGCTAGGAGATTCGAAGAGATGAAGTTGGGTATCCATTCTTGAATTACAAGTCATTTCCTTGATGAACACATAATCAAATCTCAAATCTATGCTGCATAATCTTGCTTTGAAGGCCTTCTAACTTGACAATCACTCCATAATTTAATGTTTGCATAATTGGTTGAGCTATGATCTAAGTGTTTGAGCCATTGTCCAAACCATTTTTCCATTAAGGGAAGAAAGCCAAGATTTCCATTTTAGAAAAGTTGCTTTATACACAATGTCAACTCTCCTTGAGCCCATACATTGTTGCTTATGATTTTAAAACATCTCATCACCAAGAAGCAATCATCTATAGCCTATCAACCACCATATGAGCCTTTGTTCCATGACATTGATACCATGTATTTCAAGTTGCTTCAAAACCAAGTCTCATAACCATAACATGTGATCTTTCAATTCTGGTTACTTGAGCCTTACAAAACCTTTCTCTATAAATAGAGAGTTTATTTACAAGGCAAATCACGAGTTTACAAGATCTCTACCCCCCTCAAACTCCCTCAAATCAGAACTTACACCAAAAACTCCATTACTTGTGATTTCTGACCTTGCACATCAAACACCAAATCCCTTCGTGCATTTTCATTTTTAATCAATCACAAAGCTTCTATAGCTCATATATAAGTTATCCAAACACTTGTTACACCACTGTAACATCATCTTCATCATCCTCCATTTCCAAAAACTCAACTCTGCAACTTGACTTCTCCAGAAGAATCCAACCACTCTCAATCCAAAGTAAGCATTACAATAGCTTCCTGGGAGTTTAGTGAAGCTATCCAGATCATCAAAACATCTCTAAGAGTGCTCCAACTTCAAACACGGTTTGCAGTTTTGAGGTAAGTATTCTCAACTTTGAACTTCCTATACAAGTATCATTAATGGTTAATTTATGAATGAAAAATGTAGGCATCATTACCCTGAAGCTAACTATGCCTTTAGTTTTCATTTATGTTAACTGTACGTGGAGAATTTTGAAGTTGAAATTTCTGAAAAAATTAGGTTTCAGTTTGGTACTAAACAAAATTCATCTTAGTCTTTGATCTTTAGCTTTTAAAGGTTATATGGTTGAATTCGTGGTGAAAAATCAAGCAACTTTCATATTTACATTTTTTAAAATTGTTGAGAAATGAAAGAGTTACAAATTTAACAATGGTGTCGTTCATCTCTGTATGCGCGAAGGAAGAAGATGAAGTCATTTTCAAATTTCTGGAAATAAGTTTATTTTAAGTTTAATGAAATCTGTGTTATGAACGAATGAAACAACCACCCCAGTGATAGGATATGCGCGCGCTAAGTCATGTGTCACTAGGGACTTGAGTTCGAGCCCCGGTGGTAACCTTTTATTTCTTTCATATTTATTGCTTGTAGATTCAATGTGTGATACGGTGGCAGAACTGACTGTTTTTACTGGTTTGTGTTTTGTATTCGCAAATGTGCGGTAAGAAAGAGTCGCCATCAACTTTTATTTTATCCAATCAGGAAAAGGAAAAAGAACAGAAAAAACCTTTTTCGAGATGTTTCTGAGTACGGGGGGCAGATTATAGAAAGGGAAGGTGTTAGCACCCTTTCTATCCATGGTTTTCCATGGGCTCTTAGGTACTTGCTGTTGTACCCCAAAATTTGCCCTCCCATTTCTCATTGATTTCTCACCACAAAGCCTTTGAAGCTCAAGACTCAGTTAGGGTTTCATCTGCTCAAGACCTCTCCTTGCACTGTGAACTCAAAATTAGGGTTTGTGTTTGCACAAAGAGATCTTGACCTAAAATGCCTAAGAGAACTTTTATGCTTCATATTGGACTCCCAAGATTATCCATATCAAGTTTCAAGCCTTGATCCCAAGTTTTGCCCAGTCAATTGGACAGTTGACCTAGAAATCAACAGTATTGGGAAAAAAGTTAACTGTGGTCAATTGACAGTCAAATCTCATGAAATTTGATCCACACCAACATTATGAACTCATATGAACCATTTGATCAAGTTTGGATCACCATTCCACAAGAAATTTGATCAGATCACCAAAAGGGCAAAATGGTCATTTTTAGGGTTTTGACTGCACAGAGGAAAATTTTGACTGTTTGACCTAGAAAATGGCAAACCAAGGTCACACATGGACTCAAGGACCCCATGGAATTATCTTGACCTAATCAACAAACTCAAAAGATCCCAAGTACACAAGCTTGACAGTTGAATTTCTCAGTCAATTGATCAATTTTGACTGTATACTGAAAAGTCAAACTTTGACTTTTTGGTCAAAATCAAGAGTCAAGATTCATTTTTCATCAAAACATGCCAAATCATGAAACTTATTCACCAAGAAATCACAATTTGCAAATTAGGGTTTGAAAATGGAATTTTTCATAACTTAGAATTTTTCTAAGTTATGAAAAACCCTAGTTTTTTCCCAACTTTGCCCCATCTTTTCACCAAGATCCATTTGGATTCAAACAAAAGTCAAAACATGAAAGTTGTAGCTTGTTGCATAATATACAACTTTGATTCACAAAGTTTTCTCATTTGAAGCTTGTATCTCAAGTTATAATTTTTTGAATAAGGGCACTAAACCATTTTTAACTTAGTGAATTTTTAACCTAGTTTGACAAGGTTTTCTACCCCACTTCAAGGCCACTTTTCATACCCTTCCACTTGGAATTTTAATTTGCACTTCAAAGATGGATTGTAGTACACATTCCAAGCTTTCCAAAATGTCCAAGAACTCATCAAACAACCTCATAACTTGAGAGATTAGAATTTCACAAGTTGGCAAAAATTCACTTTTGATCTTCATCAAAACATGTTCATAAACTTGCAAATCTGAACTTAGATTGCTTTATGCTTGATTACAGGTCCTTGAACCATTTCATACTCAATAATTTAATGCATGTTCAATGTGTTAAATTTTGGTTCTTTGAGTGCAAGCATTGTATGAAAGATTAATCCTAAACTAGATAAAGTGAACTTTCCATTTTTGAAAAGATTAGCTTTATGTCAAATTAGAAATCCAACAAGTACATGAAAGATCTGCTTGGCACAAGATTATGTGTATAACACACTGATCAAGAGATGTTTATGCAGCACATTAGGGGGTCCTCTACTGACCTAGAAAGCCAACTTGCTTTTGCTTGCTTCAAGTGGAAGAAAAGTCCATAACTTATGCCATCTCTCATCTCAGCAAGGGGACACAACACAAAAGCTATCAAACACAGTCCATAGACCATATCCAAGCTAACACACGAGTCCTTGCCCTCCAAAACACCCTCCATCTCAGAATCATCCTCAAACTGCAAAAACAGAGTTGCCTCTGCAGTTTGAGTGCAAACTCCCATTTCCCTCGAGCATTCTCACCAAAATCAATTCATACACCTTCCTTACAACATATGCAAACTAACCATGGCCTAAAACCTGACCTGTAATCATTCTAACAGTTTCCACCATTTTTAATTTTTCCTTTTACAGTTGAAGTTCTACAGCTTGATACAAGAAGGTTCAAGACAAAGTAAGCATTGAAAAAGCACCCCTGGACCTCAAGGAAGCTTTTCCAATCATCACCTTGCACTGAAAGTTCCTCATTCTCCAGATAGAAGTTCAACTGAATAGGTAAAAGTTTGAATTCGTATCTCTCTTATTATGCATCTTTAGTCTTAAGTTTGTGAAGAAACAAGGTCCTACTCATAGCCCTGAACATGTACATAGCTTTACATTTCATTTCTTTTGCCTGAGTAGAGAGAATTTGGAGTTTGAAAATGGTAGAAAAATTAGGTTAGGATTTGGGGGAGGAGAAATTCTCCCTCGTCTTAGAGAGTTAGGTCAAGTTCCATACATGGTTAGAACCGTCTCTTCATGCTGAATATTTCTTGTGTTATGAGTTTTTGCTGAAAAGCCAGGAATCAGGAGTTAGACATTGAAGAACAGGGGCGCGCGTTTTTCAAATGTTTGTGCTGGAGGTTGAAGACAATGATCATTGGGCTGGGCTTGTCTTGTGCTTTTCTGTTCACACCCCATAATTACTCATGAACCCCCCAAGCCCATTTGCTTCATTTTTGACTCTTTTTGACTTTTTCTTTTTTGGTTGACTTTGTTTATTTTCTCTCATGACATTAAAAAATTAAAAATATTTTTTCCATCATTTTTTGTATTTATTGCATATTTATTTGTTTATTACCCTTATTTATACATAACTACATATATATATTATTATCTAGAAAAAAATAGAAAAATATGTAAAAGCACTTCTATTTTTATTTTTATTTTATATTATCCTCTGAAAATATTTCACATAAAAAAATACTATTTTCAAAAATTAATTATTATTATTATTTGTATATAATACATATTTAAGATAATATAAATATACACATATATATATTAATATACTTAGAGTAAAAATACCAAAATGTATATATTTTATTATTTTTAATATTTGATACAAAAATATTTTTTTCATAATATACTTCATTTTATTTTTATTTTTGTAAATAATAAATAAATGTTTATATTAAGTCAATTGATATCCATTTTTGATTAAAATTAGGGTTTTTGCCCTAAGTATGAAAATACCCCAAAAATAATACCTTTCTATTTTATTATTTTATTTTACATAAAAAAAATACTTTTCTCATACATATAAAAACTTTCTTTTAGCATTTTGCATATTTATTTCATTTCCATGTAATTATGCAATTTATTTACCTTGCAAATATTCAAAAAAATGATGTAATAATTTAGATTTAAATTCTTGCTTAAATATCCCCCATTTGTAAATTTGTACCCCCTCCCTATATTATTATGTTGTAATAGCGTAGGAATTTAAATTTCGCACTTTATACGCTTTCTAATTATGCCATGTTAGAATTAGGGTTTGCATGCGAAAAAACGATAAAAAATAGTTTGACCTAATACAAGATGAATGAGCATGAAAATAAACAACACATCTCACACTTGCACCCCTAGGGTATTCCACTTTGTTGCCTTCAAATAATTGGGCCATATTGTATGTTGAATTTCTTTGGGCAAAGCAAACAATTTGAATGATCATAGTCCCTCGATAAAACTTTTCAAAACAAACAAAAACAAATGATCAAGTCCCTTAAAGAAATTGCCCAAAGATATTTAAACGTCGTTGCAATTATGGTCCAAACGATGACCCGCGCCTGTCCCTTTTCATCTCCTAAGACAAGATTGTCCACCAAATGCAATGGTGGAACAAAATTGTCAAAAGGTTTAAAACATAACAAAAATCTTTGAGGAAACTTTTAGGGTAGATAAACTCTTAAGTACTTGTCAATTTGCAAAGAAAACACTTGCCTAATTTCAAAAATTCACTTCATAAACACTTTCAAAATCAACTTTCCAAAACCCTTGAAACATCTTTTTAAAAGATAAAACACCTTTTGTAAAACATTCGAGTAAAGAATTGTTACAAGGTTAGCCTAATACAAGGCATCTTTTCAAAACATTTTTCAAAACCACACACCAAGCACCATTTCAAACAATTGAAAACCAAGGCAAGTTGATCTAAGAAAGTACCTAAGAGCCCATGGATAACCATGGATAGAAGGGGTGCTAATACCTTCCCCTTCTATAATCTACTCCCCGAACCCAAGAAAAATCTCAAAGGTTTTTGCTGTGCTTTTTAAACCTTTCCTTAGGATGAAATAAAAAGTCGGTGGCGACTCTTGCTCAACCGAAACATTTGCGAAAACAAACGCAAAACACTAGTCAGTTCTCCCACCGTATCACAGAAATGGCGACTCTGCTGGGGAGAATTTTAAAGTGGAGTAACCTTAGGGCTTAGATCACCCTCTTGCATGACTAATTGTTTGATTTGTTTGCTTTATACTTTGGCTCTATTGTTTGGGTTTACAAATCCTCCACCCGGATTTTGGGAAACATTCATAGATAGCAATACGTTGTGGAAACTGTGCGGGGTATACCGACACGGTCTAAGCAATAACTATATTAGTGCGACATATTTGTGAGTACCGGTAACCCTTGAGTTCAATCAAGGAGAGTACGGGGCCGCTGAGTGATGTCACTAAGCACTAATGACCTAGAACCTTACTTGACCATCTTGGCCTTTTATTAGGGGTAGTGAGATGACCGGCTTTGGTGCAGTCCGAAGTTGGTAGATACTCGATACTACACTCATTGAGGGTTGTTTTCTTGGAATATTTTGGTCGCTAGTTAAGTGGCTAAACCAAAACAATGAACAATGAAAACAATCCGGTGATATTGAGCTCCTTAGAACCCGGTTACTATTTATAGGACAGGTTTTTAAGCCAACTACACTCAAGCGGGTACTTATCTATGAAACCCCATGCAGGCCTGAAACTAGGGTTTGGTGTGATTTGCTTGTACATATGTCTTGTGCATATATCATAAGCATCATGAAACATCATATGCATTCACTAACCATTTCAAGGGTTGGGATCTTCATCATTGTTCTTGTTTTGTAGGTCATGGAAATACCTCGCAGAAATACCATTCAAGTCAACCTTGTGAGAATCTCTCCTCAACTCAAGGAGATCACTTCAAGAATTCCGGAAAATTCATCCTTCAGTGAAAGACATGGTAGACTGCTCAGCCTAGTCAACACCAACATTGAAGAAGACATGATGAAAGTGCTATTCCAGTTCTTTGACCCTCTCCACCATTGTTTCACTTTCCCTGATTATCAGTTGGTACCCACTTTGGAGGAATTTTCTCAACTCCTAAGAATCCCTATCCTTAATCAACTACCCTTCAACGGTACGGAGAAGGAACCAAAGCCTGAAGATGTTGCTCGAGCACTACATCTACAACCATCTGAAATCAAGGGGCATTGGGAAACCAGAAGCGGCGTCAAAGGATTCTTAGCAAAGTTCTTGTTTGAAAAGGCACAAGAATGTTGGAACTCATTGGATCTTCAAGCCTTTGAAGAAATTGTGGCACTCCTGATCTATGGGTTGGTTCTGTTTCCAAATTCTGACCAATTGATAGATGTCAACGCCGTCAAAATCTTCTTGTCCAGAAACCCGATACCAACATTGCTTGGGGACATTCTTCACTCATTTTACACACGAACAATGAGAAAGAGGGGTGTTCTCATGTGCTGTACTCCTATCCTCGCAAGGTGGTTTATTTCGCACCTTCCACAATCTGTCTTGAAGAATGATCAAGGTATAAGGTGGTCCCAACGATTGATGACTCTCAATCATTCTGATGTGCATTGGTGTTCTCGGTCCAGAGAAAATGTCATCATCGTCGATCGTTGCGGAGAATTTCCTAATGTTCCTTTACTTGGAATTAGAGGAGGTATCACCTATAACCCTTGCCTAGCTTTGAGGCAATTTGGATATGCACGGAGGGATGGCCCTCATGACATGTTGATTCCTAGCTTAGTTTTTGACTTTGACAACGATGCGCAAGGACTCCGTCAAAGATTCATCAGAGCTTGGGGAAAGCTCAACAAGGTTGATAGCAAGGCTCTGAGACACAAGAACTCCATCCCTCTTGAGCCCTATCTCAAGTGGGTACGAGCCCGAGCCCAAAGTCTAATGATGCCTTATCCTCATGTTCTCCCGGTGATTAAAGAGCCTGTTAAGGAAGGAGAGGTTCCCTACACCATCCTACATCCAGACATGCCTACATCGTGGGAGGAAATGCAGAAAAGTTGGATTCAGCTCAAGGAGGAACGAAACACTTTTGAAGCTAGCTACTACGCCAGTGAAAAGAAAGTTCTAGAGCTTACCCGCCGACTCCATGAGCAAGAGGCCCTCAATACCTACATCGCACCAAAGAGGATGCGCAATGTCTTTCTGCCTTAAGAAGTTTATTTTGTAATATTTGGCCCATGGGGCATTTATGTACTAACAAATTTCTTCTTATTAATATGACGTGCGTTCTTCTTTGTCTGAAACAATTTTGAATGTTCTAAACCCTTGAATGCATTGCATACATAAGCATACCATTCATCATGTGCATAAGCAGGTCTCATTCCAGGGTTCCTTATCTATCTGCTGTTTATTTCAGTAGGATGGATCTCGAGCAAACAGTCAAAGACCTACAGGCTCAGAATGCACAGTTCCAGCAACTCTTGATGACCTTGGTCAAGAGTCAAGAGGATATCAAGACTCAACTGGAGAATAAGGACCCAGTGAAGAAGAAGAAGAAGAGGGTTGGAGTGGCCACTTTGGGGAGAAGATTCAACGGAGAAGCTCGGAGAGTGCTCGATTTTCCTCCCACTTCTGATGAAGGGACTAGTAAAAGAGATCAAGTTGTGGTGCCTTCCGAGTCTGATGCGGAAGAGGAAGAAGTTGAAGAGGAGGAAGATTATTCTGACCAGCAATATCCTCCAGCTGATGACAAATACAAAGGTTTAGAAGACAGATTGGCTGCCATGGAATTACAAAGGGTACCGGGTTTGGATTTTGAAGATATGGGCTTGGTCGCCGGAATTGTGATTCCCCCAAAATTCAAAGTGCCAGTGTTTGTGAGGTACGATGGGCTGTCCTGTCCCAAGATGCATCTCAGGTCCTATGTGATAAAAATTCAACCCTATACGGCAGATAAAAACCTCTGGATTCACTTCTTTCAAGACAGCCTGTCGGGAGCTCAGTTGGAATGGTTTTATCAAGTAGAAGGAACCAGTGTCAGAAGTTGGGAAGATTTGGCCACCGCTTTCTATAAACAATACCAGTACAATTCTGATCTTGCTCCTACTCGTACCCAACTTCAGGGTATGTCACTAGGAACAAGTGAGGGATTCAAAGAATATGCACAAAAATGGAGGGATTTGGCTGGCAGGGTGCAGCCTCCTTTAACCGATCGTGAGCTCGTTGATATGTTTCTTGGGACCCTATCTGGGCCGTTTTTCAATCATTTGATTGGTAACTCTTCCGTGGGGTTTACTGATTTGATCTTAACAGGCGAAAGAATTGAGGCTGGCATCAAGTTAGGAAAGATTCAGAAGGGTGTTGCTGCAAGTGTTGAGAAGAAACCTTTTAAGAAGGAGACAGCTGTGGTCTATTCTTAGAGAAGAGCAGGGAAGGTGGAGCGTCGGCCGACCGTGGGGGCCGTAATGATTCAGAACACTCCGAGTGAGCAGCCTCGCTATAACCAGACCAGACCAAATCAACAACGGGTGGAAAGGCCACAACGGCAGTTCACCCGTATTAATATGACTCCAGCGCATGTGCTTCCTCATCTATTGAAGTTGAATCTTGCCACCCTCAAGGAGGCACCAAAGAATGTGAATACGTCCTCTCCGCATTATCATGCCAATGCTAAGTGCGCCTATCATTCAGACAGTGTTGGACACGACACCAATGATTGTTGGGCACTCAAGCATAAGATCCAAGACCTGATAGAGGCTAAGGAGGTAGAGTTTGACGCTCCAGAGAAGCCTAATGTGATATCTGCACCTATGCCGAAGCACGGTCGGAATGTCAATGCCATTGAAGAAGATCTGTATGTTGCCGACGTTAGTGATCTGACTACTCCACTGCTAACCATTAAATTGAATTTGTTGAGAGCCGGGGTCTTCCCGGGATGTAAAGAAGACTGTTACTGTTGCCACTCTCTGCCGTTTGATTGTCCGCTATTAAAGGAAGGCATCCAAGGCCTCATGGATAGCCGACAAATTTTGTTCGAAAAAGTTCCTACCATTCCAGTTCATGTTGAAAATGTCTCAATCATAACCATTCACGCCAATCTTTCCGAGGCCGTCAAAAAGCCAGTTAAGATTACGCCAGCCGCAAAGTCTATACCTTTGAAGATAACAATGCCAGGGCCTGTTCCCTATGTCTCCGAGAAGTCGATACCTTGGAACTATGGTGGTGACATCTACTACCATGGTATCAAGCAAGTTGAAACAATTGAAGAAAGTTCAGATGATGAAGAAGCCAGCATTAGTAACATTGCGGGCACCAGCAAAATCACCAGGAGTGGGAGAATATTTTCTCCAGAGATTGCTCCTCCAAAAGCAGTCTTTGGACCCTCATTAGCTAAAGAAGTCATCCCTGCACCAGTGAAGCTCTCTGCCAGAACTCCTTTGATTGAAGAAATTTGCGTTCCTAGTGCTGTCTCTCCTACCATTGCCGATAAAGGAAAGGGAATACAAGATGAACCCGTCAGGACGAGGGCTCAACCTTTGGTGATTCCAGAAGCTTCCAAGAAAGAAATGGACGAGATTTTGAGGATAATCAAGAGAAGTGACTACGATGTGGTGGAACAGTTGGGGCAAACCCCCTCCAAGATCTCCATGCTGGCACTATTGCTTTGCTCGGAAGCGCACGCTCAAGCTTTGATTAAGTTTCTAAAGGCAGCTCGTGTGCCCCAGGAAACCTCTGCAGATCAATTTCAACATTGCGTGGCTAGTCTGACTGCAGACAATGGATTAGGTTTTTCTGATGCCGACCTGACCCCTAAAGGCCGAAACTACAATGATGCGTTGCATATTTCAATCGAGTGTCGCGGAACCACCCTTGCACATGTTTTGGTTGATACCGGTTCATCACTGAATGTTTTGCCCAAAAAGGCTTTGGACCGGCTAGATTGCGAAGGTTTGGAATTGAAGCCGAGTGATATTGTCGTCAGGGCTTTCGATGGGTCGAAGAGAATGGTCCATGGAGAAGTTGAAATTCCTATCAAGATAGGTATTGAGGTGTTTAAATCCACTTTCTACGTAATGGACATCCGTCCATCTTACTCCTGCCTGTTGGGTAGACCTTGGATACACCATGTTAGGGCAGTCACCTCCTCCTTGCATCAGATGCTGAAGTATCCCGTAAAAGGAAAGATCATCACTGTCCACGGCGAAGAAGAGTACATGATTAGCCATTTAAATTCTTTCCGGTATGTGGAAGTT
Organism: Vicia faba; assembly: GCA_948472305.1. Lineage (NCBI taxonomy): Eukaryota > Viridiplantae > Streptophyta > Magnoliopsida > Fabales > Fabaceae > Vicia > Vicia faba. Next base: position 155,873,373 of record OX451735.1, on the reverse strand, counting down.
GAAGGAGAGTTCATCGAGACACCGTTTCAACATTTCGAAGAAGTGCTTCCTGAAATAGCAGTGGCGAAGTTGGCAGCGGAGACACCAAGGCAGATGGCCAGGATGGCATCTCTGGAGGATGCAAGGGCTGCAGTTAAAGAAGGGAAGAATTCAGCGTGGGGGCAGTTACCCGATTTTCCGCATAAAGCTGATAAGTCTGGATTAGGTTTCACAGCCGCCGGCCATAAAGCTATGCGCCGTGCAAAGATTGAGAGGGCGCCAGTCAAAATTTCTCCTTACGGAATCAACGCCCTGGAAGATGAAGACAAGGAAAGCAACATTGAAGATTGGATTTATCCAACTGTCAGAGGAGGTTTGAGCAATTGGGAGGCAAAAGACTTTGTCCCCGTCACTTTTATTCCTCAGTAATTTATCTATCGAACATTTCCTATTTTGGTCTGTAATATTTTACTTTCAAACAATCCGTACACTATCTTTTTCACCTCCTGCCTTGCCCGGGGCGTGTAGGTCCACTTGTAAGGGTTTTGACTATTTTTCATATTCATATGCCATGTTTAATGATTCATTGGACGTTTTTCATTTGATAAACTGCTTATGTTCATTTTCTTTCCTTTTGCATTTTTTGTTTAAAGGATGGCTATCCCTTACACACACCCACACTCACCAATGCAGGTACCCATCCACTCCGGATTCCATGGGTGACTATTCTGCTGTATCTTTCAATAACTCTGAAGACCTGGTCAATCTAGCCGAGTATGAAGATGACGAAGGTTGTGAAGTACCCGGGGAACTAGCCAGACTTTTGCAACAAGAGGAAAGAGCCATCTTACCGCATGAAGAGCCATTGGAAACTGTTAACTTGGGAACCGAGGAAGACCGGAAGGAGGTGCCAGTGGGTGCCAATCTGAAACCGGAAGTCAAGGAGCGCTTGGTACAGTTGTTGAATGAGTATGTGGAAATCTTCGCTTGGTCCTACGAAGACATGCCGGGTCTAGACACGGATATCGTGGTTCACGGTCTCCCCACAAGAGAGGATTGTCCACCAATCAAGCAAAAAGTTCGCCGAATGAGGCCTGACATGTCTGAAAAGATTAAAGCAGAAGTAATGAAACAATTCGATGCTGGCTTTCTGGCTGTTACGTCCTATCCTCAATGGGTCGCTAACATTGTGCCAGTGCCTAAAAAAGATGGCAAAGTCAGGATGTGTGTGGATTACCGAGATTTGAATAGGGCCAGCCCTAAAGATGATTTCCCGCTACCCCATATTGACATCTTGATCGACAATACAGCTCAGCACAAAGTGTTTTCCTTCATGGATGGATTTTCGGGCTATAATCAAATCAAAATGGCCCCCGAAGATATGGAGAAAACAACTTTCGTCACACAATGGGGCACTTTCTGTTATAAGGTGATGCCGTTCGGGCTGAAGAACGCAGGGGCAACTTATCAACGCGCCATGGTAGCTTTATTTCATGACATGATACATCATGAGATTGAGGTTTACGTAGACGATATGATAGCTCGGTCACAAACGGAGGAAGAGCACCTTGAACATTTGGAGAAGTTGTTTGCCAGGTTAAAAGAGTACAAGTTAAGGCTGAATCCAAGAAAATGCACTTTTGGAGTTAGATCTGGTAAACTCCTGGGATTCATTGTAAGCAACAAAGGCATTGAAGTCGATCCGGCAAAAGTGAAAGCAATACAAGAAATGCCTGCTCCCCGTACTGAAAAGGAGGTTAGAGGATTCCTGGGGCGCATAAACTATATTGCCAGGTTCATCTCACATCTGACCTCTACCTGTGAGCCAATTTTCAAACTCTTGAAGAAAGATCAGGTAGTGGAATGGAACGACGATTGTCAAGCTGCTTTTGATAGAATCAAGGAATATTTGCTAGAACCTCCTATTCTGATGCCACCCGTCAAAGGAAGACCTTTGATCATGTATTTGACCGTCTTGGATAATTCAATGGGGTGTGTTTTGGGCCAGCATGACGAGTCTGGTCGAAAAGAGCATGCTATTTATTACCTTAGCAAAAAGTTTACCGACTGTGAGACTCGCTACTCACTGCTCGAGAAAACTTGCTGCGCTTTGGTGTGGGCTGCTCGCTGACTAAGACAGTATATGTTGACTCATACTACCTTGTTGATTTCCAAAATGGATCCTATCAAATATATCTTCGAAAAGCCCGCTTTATCTGGAAGGATAGCTAGATGGCAAATGATCTTAACTGAGTATGACATCCAGTACACCACCCAAAAAGCTATAAAAGGGAGTGTATTAGCTGACCATCTGGCTCATCAGGCTATCGAAGACTATCAACCCATGAGATTTGAATTCCCAGACGAGGACATCATGAATTTGGACAACGCTGAAAGTGACGGACCGTATGACGGACCCGAAAAGGGATCCCGATGGACCCTGTACTTTGATGGAGCTTCAAATGCACTTGGAAATGGTATTGGCGCGGTACTCATTTCTCCGGAAGGATGCCACACTCCTTTCACGGCCCGACTTTGCTTCAGCTGCACAAACAACATGGCTGAGTATGAAGCCTGCATCTTTGGTCTCAAGGCTGCTATAGACTTAGGGATCAAATCTTTGATCGTATTCGGGGACTCGGCTTTGGTCATCAGCCAGATCAAAGGAGATTGGGATACCAAGCATCCTAATCTTATCCCATACAAAGAACATGTCCTGACATTGCTGCCGCACTTCGAGCAAATTACCTTCGAGCACTTCCCGCGAGAAGAGAATCAGCTAGCAGATGCTCTAGCCACAATGTCCTCCATGTTTAAACTCAACTGGGATAACGAGGCTCCCCAAATCACCATCGAGCGAATGGATGAACCCGCGCATTGTCACGAGATTAATACCGAAGAGGTAGTGGAACAACCTTGGTTCCATGAAATCAAAAGGTATCTCGAGACTAAAGATTATCCTGAAGGAGCTTCCGTGAATGACAAGAAGTTCTTAAGGAAATTCGCTGCTAGGTTCTTCCTGAGCAACGGCATCCTTTACAAACGAAGCCATGATTGTGTATTACTCCGGTGTGTGGATAAAGCTGAAGCAGAGTTGATTATGACCGACATACACAGCGGACCATTTGGCACTCACTTGAGCGGGCATACAATGGCTAAGAAGATCCTAAGGGCAGGCTATTACTGGTCTACCATGGAGGCTGACTGCCATCAACATTCCCGTACTTGTCACAAGTGTCAAGTCTATGCTGACAAAGTTCATATTCCTCCGGTTCCCCTCAACGTCCTGACTGCTCCGTGGCCCTTTGCAATGTGGGGCATTGATATGATTGGAGAGATCAAGCCCACGGCTTCCAACGGACATCGCTTCATCCTGGTTGCCATTGACTACTTCACTAAATGGGTCGAAGCAGCTTCCTTCGCCTCTGTCACCAAAAATGTGGTTGCCCGCTTTATCAAACATAATCTCATATGTCGGTATGGTGTTCCCGACAGGATCATCACAGACAACGGTACAAATCTGAATAATACAATGATCACTGCATTATGCGAACCGTTCAAGATTTATCATCACAATTCATCTCCCTATCGGCCGAAGATGAACGGTGCTGTTGAAGCTGCGAACAAAAACATTAAAAAGATTATTCAGAAAATGACGGTCACTTACAAAGACTGGCATGAGATGTTGCCGTTTGCGCTGCATGGATACCGTACGACGATACGTACTTCAACTGGGGCAACCCCATTTTCTTTGGTTTATGGCATGGAAGCTGTTTTGCCTATGGAAGTTCAGATCCCGTCTCTAAGGATTATGAAGGATGCAGGTTTGAATGAGGATGATTGGATGCAGACCCGACTTGATCAACTCAATCTGATCGACGAAAAGCGACTTGCTGCTATATGCCATGGTCAGACGTATCAAAAACGGATGATCAAGGCCTTCAATAAGAAAGTCAGACGTCAAGTGTATCAAGTCGGAGATCTAGTAGTCAAGCGGATTATCTTACCGCAAAGTGATCCCAGGGGAAAATGGACTCCTACATATGAAGGACCATTTGTGATCAAGAGCATATTTTCTGGTGGTGCAATGATTCTGACCACCATGGACAGCGACGATTTGCCGCACCCTGCGAACGCAGACATAGTCAAAAGATACTACGCATAAAATAACCCGACAAGTCGAAAACCCGAAAGGGCGGCTTGGGCAAAAATGGGCATCCCGGTGAACCGAAAACCCGAAAGGGCGGTTCAGGCAAAAGTTAGGGATAAAAACAAAAAAATCTGTACACCCGGCAAGTCGAAAACCCGAAAGGGCGGCTTGGGCAAAAAGGGGCATCCCGGTGAACCGAAAACCCGAAAGGGCGGTTCAGGCAAAAGTTAGGGAATTAAAGCGTATGACTATGTCTCGTCAGATCACTTCAAAGACAGTCTCTTCATGAATCGGTTCCGGGTTTCTGATCAATCCAGCCATCGTCAAACGAAGCATTGAATGGACAGATGTTCAGAGTTGTGAAAGCTACAGCAGAATGGAATCCCATGGAATTATTTCACATAGCCATCTTTGTTTTGTATAAATTTTTCAAACATTTACGACGAGATCCTCTTACCAGGATGTTTGTCTCCTTTGTACAAATATACCCAAAGAAAATCAATACAAATACTCTTCCCAAAAATTTGTGTCATTTCCCTTTTCTTTTTCTCTTGCACTATTTGTTTTATTTTGAGAAACGTCCAATGTTTTGTTAAATAGGCATATGCATTTGAAACATAATCACTTCCTCAGTACACCTAAGAAAAAGGATTAATGATAGGATGAAGGTGCAGATGGATATCTTGGCACCCTTTCGAAAGAAACCCACAAGATATTTGGAATCCATAATCCCTAGCAAACCCTGAGGTTTATTTCCAGCAGATTCTCAAAACTTATCCCCGGTAAGGTCCCGAAGGACATCTCCCCGCAGAGCACGGACGTCCCTCCCGAGTTTTATTCAAAGTTATTCCTCGCAGAGGCTTATAACTGGGTTATCCTCAGCTAACAACCGGGGGAGATCGCGCTCGCCGAAGTTCTTCCCATCCCCGGTAGAGTTCGTCAAAATTCCCCAACAATAACTTATTAATACAATCCCCGGAGGAGTTTATCTTTGCCAAATCCCCAGCCAGAGAATCTTCCAGAAATCATTTTCCCTCAGAGTTTAAGCTTCAGTATCCCCAACAGATCAAAAGCTTCGAATGGACAATCCCCAGCGGAGTCAGACTTTCAAACCTTCTCCCCACAGAGTTTTTAGGAAGAAAAAAAAAACATTGAGTTCCCCAGTGAAATCTCCAGAGATACTTCTCTCCAAGCTGAAGATTCTCAATCTAGCCTCCCCGGCATTAAGTCTATTAGTTTGGTACTCCCCAGTAGAAGACTTCAGGAATTCCCCAGAAGATTGGTATACAACCCAAGCTCCAGGTTCCCCAGCAACAATCCAGGACTCATTTTCCCCGGCAGCAGTCAGGATACTTCTATCTTCCGCTACTCCGGATTCATCTATCCTGTGCAAGACAGCTCTCCAGCTTACATACGCATCCATTTACATTCATAACGCATAAATATACATTGTATCATGCATCATAGCATTGCATACAACTAACCCTTTGCCTTTTCAGGTAAGATCAGTCGACAGACTAAAATCATTCAAATCTCAAGATTTCTGAAAACAGTTCACGGGTTCTCCAAGTAAACGGATGTTAAACCTATCACTTGTTCAGATTCTCCTCAAGACTTCTGAAAACAGTTCATGGATTCCTCCCAAGTAACGGATGTTAATCTATCAGCTTGTTCAGATGCACCTTTGAATTCAGTTTACGGAAGCTCCCCAACAACGGATGCTGCTCTATTGCTGATTCGATCTCAAGATTTCTGAAAACAGTTCACGGGTTCTCCAAGTAAACGGATGTTAAACCTATCACTTGTTCAGATTCTCCTCAAGACTTCTGAAAACAGTTCATGGATTCCTCCCAAGTAACAGATGTTAATCTATCAGCTTGTTCGGATGCACCTTTGAATTCAGTTTACGGAAGCTCCCCAACAACGGATGCTTCTCTATTGCTGATTCGATCTCAAGATTTCTGAAAACAGTTCACGGGTTCTCCAAGTAAACGGATGTTAAACCTATCACTTGTTCAGATTCTCCTCAAGACTTCTAAAAACAGTTCATGGATTCTTCCCAAGTAACGGATGTTAATCTATCAACTTGTTCAGACGCGACTTCCTGAAAACAGCTTACAGGTTCCTCCCAACAACGGATGTCAATCTATTGCTTGTTCAGACCCCCAGTTCAGAAATGGTCCAAAGCTTGGACACTTTATTAATATTCCCTTTCAGATAGCATCTTTAAGCCCATCCCCGACAAGTTTCTGTCACTCTCCCGGGTGGCATCGTTAAGTCCATCTCCAAATGGCATCTCTAAGCCCATTCCCGCATCCGGTGCTTTAATGAGTGCAAATTTCTGGGCACTCTAGTGTCCAATCTCCTTTTACCCTCGAGTCACGAAAGGCAAGCATGCCAATCTAACTCTTCAGGTTCAAGAAGATTGAACAGGGGCAACTGTTGTACCCCAAAATTTGCCCTCCCATTTCTCATTGATTTCTCACCACAAAGCCTTTGAAGCTCAAGACTCAGTTAGGGTTTCATCTGCTCAAGACCTCTCCTTGCACTGTGAACTCAAAATTAGGGTTTGTGTTTGCACAAAGAGATCTTGACCTAAAATGCCTAAGAGAACTTTTATGCTTCATATTGGACTCCCAAGATTATCCATATCAAGTTTCAAGCCTTGATCCCAAGTTTTGCCCAGTCAATTGGACAGTTGACCTAGAAATCAACTGTATTGGGAAAAAAGTCAACTGTGGTCAATTGACAGTCAAATCTCATGAAATTTGATCCACACCAACATTATGAACTCATATGAACCATTTGATCAAGTTTGGATCACCATTCCACAAGAAATTTGATCAGATCACCAAAAGGGCAAAATGGTCATTTTTAGGGTTTTGACTGCACAGAGGAAATTTTTGACTGTTTGACCTAGCAAATGGCAAACCAAGGTCACACATGGACTCAAGGACCCCATGGAATTATCTTGACCTAATCAACAAACTCAAAAGATCCCAAGTACACAAGCTTGACAGTTGAATTTCTCAGTCAATTGATCAATTTTGACTGTATACTGAAAAGTCAAACTTTGACTTTTTGGTCAAAATCAAGAGTCAAGATTCATTTTTCATCAAAACATGCCAAATCATGAAACTTATTCACCAAGAAATCACAATTTGCAAATTAGGGTTTGAAAATGGAATTTTTCATAACTTAGAATTTTTCTAAGTTATGAAAAACCCTAGTTTTTTCCCAACTTTGCCCCATCTTTTCACCAAGATCCATTTGGATTCAAACAAAAGTCAAAACATGAAAGTTGTAGCTTGTTGAATAATCTACAACTTTGATTCACAAAGTTTTCTCATTCGAAGCTTGTATCTCAAGTTACAATGTTTTGAATAAGGGCACTAAACCATTTTTAACTTAGTGAATTTTTAACCTAGTTTGACAAGGTTTTCTACCCCACTTCAAGGCCACTTTTCATACCCTTACACTTGGAATTTTAATTTGCACTTCAAAGATGGATTGTAGTACACATTCCAATCTTTCCAAAATGTCCAAGAACTCATCAAACAACCTCATAACTTGAGAGATTCGAATTTCACAAGTTGGCAAAAATTCACTTTTGATCTTCATCAAAACATGTTCATAAACTTGCAAATCTGAACTTAGATTGCTTTATGCTTGATTACAGGTCCTTGAACCATTTCACACTCAATAATTTAATGCATGTTCAATGTGTTAAAGTGTTGTTCTTTGAGTGCAAGCATTGTATGCAAGATTAATCCTAAACTAGATAAAGTGAACTTTCCATTTTTGAAAAGATTAGCTTTATGTCAAATTAGAAATCCAACAAGTACATGAAAGATCTGCTTGGCACAAGATTATGTGCATAACACACTGATCAAGAGATGTTTATGCAGCACATTAGGGGGTCCTCTACTGACCTAGAAAGCCAACTTGCTTTTGCTTGCTTCAAGTGGAAGAAAAGTCCATAACTTATGCCATCTCTCATCTCAGCAAGGGGACACAACACAAAAGCTATCAAACACAGTCCATAGACCATATCCAAGCTAACACACGAGTCCTTGCCCTCCAAAACACCCTCCATCTCAGAATCATCCTCAAACTGCAAAAACAGAGTTGCCTCTGCAGTTTGAGTGCAAACTCCCATTTCCCTCGAGCATTCTCACCAAAATCAATTCATACACCTTCCTTACAACATATGCAAACTAACCATGGCCTAAAACCTGACCTGTAATCATTCTAACAGTTTCCACCATTTTTAATTTTTCCTTTTACAGTTGAAGTTCTACAGCTTGATACAAGAAGGTTCAAGACAAAGTAAGCATTGAAAAAGCACCCCTGGACCTCAAGGAAGCTTTTCCAATCATCACCTTGCACTGAAAGTTCCTCATTCTCCAGATAGAAGTTCAACTGAATAGGTAAAAGTTTGAATTCGTATCTCTCTTATTATGCATCTTTAGTCTTAAGTTTGTGAAGAAACAAGGTCCTACTCATAGCCCTGAACATGTACATAGCTTTACATTTCATTTCTTTTGCCTGAGTAGAGAGAATTTGGAGTTTGAAAATGGTAGAAAAATTAGGTTAGGATTTGGGGGAGGAGAAATTCTCCCTCGTCTTAGAGAGTTAGGTCAAGTTCCATACATGGTTAGAACCGTCTCTTCATGCTGAACATTTCTTGTGTTATGAGTTTTTGCTGAAAAGCCAGGAATCAGGAGTTAGACATTGAAGAACAGGGGCGCGCGTTTTTCAAATGTTTGTGCTGGAGGTTGAAGACAATGATCATTGGGCTGGGCTTGTCTTGTGCTTTTCTGTTCACACCCCATAATTACTCATGAACCCCCCAAGCCCATTTGCTTCATTTTTGACTCTTTTTGACTTTTTCTTTTTTGGTTGACTTTGTTTATTTTCTCTCATGACATTAAAAAATTAAAAATATTTTTTCCATCATTTTTTGTATTTATTGCATATTTATTTGTTTATTACCCTTATTTATACATAACTACATATATATATTATTATCTAGAAAAAAATAGAAAAATATGTAAAAGCACTTCTATTTTTATTTTTATTTTATATTATCCTCTGAAAATATTTCACATAAAAAAATACTATTTTCAAAAATTAATTATTATTATTATTTGTATATAATACATATTTAAGATAATATAAATATACATATATATATATATTAATATACTTAGAGTAAAAATACCAAAATGTATATATTTTATTATTTTTAATATTTGATACAAAAATATTTTTTTCATAATATACTTCATTTTATTTTTATTTTTGTAAATAATAAATAAATGTTTATATTAAGTCAATTGATATCCATTTTTGATTAAAATTAGGGTTTTTGCCCTAAGTATGAAAATACCCCAAAAATAATACCTTTCTATTTTATTATTTTATTTTACATAAAAAAATACTTTTCTCATACATATAAAAACTTTCTTTTAGCATTTTGCATATTTATTTCATTTCCATGTAATTATGCAATTTATTTACCTTGCAAATATTCAAAAAAATGATGTAATAATTTAGATTTAAATTCTTGCTTAAATATCCCCCATTTGTAAATTTGTACCCCCTCCCTATATTATTATGTTGTAATAGCGTAGGAATTTAAATTTCGCACTTTATACGCTTTCTAATTATGCCATGTTAGAATTAGGGTTTGCATGCGAAAAAACGATAAAAAATAGTTTGACCTAATACAAGATGAATGAGCATGAAAATAAACAACACATCTCACACTTGCACCCCTAGGGTATTCCACTTTGTTGCCTTCAAATAATTGGGCCATATTGTATGTTGAATTTCTTTGGGCAAAGCAAACAATTTGAATGATCATAGTCCCTCGATAAAACTTTTCAAAACAAACAAAAACAAATGATCAAGTCCCTTAAAGAAATTGCCCAAAGATATTTAAACGTCGTTGCAATTATGGTCCAAACGATGACCCGCGCCTGTCCCTTTTCATCTCCTAAGACAAGATTGTCCACCAAATGCAATGGTGGAACAAAATTGTCAAAAGGTTTAAAACATAACAAAAATCTTTGAGGAAACTTTTAGGGTAGATAAACTCTTAAGTACTTGTCAATTTGCAAAGAAAACACTTGCCTAATTTCAAAAATCAACTTCACAAACACTTTCAAAATCAACTTTCCAAAACCCTTGAAACATCTTTTTAAAAGATAAAACACCTTTTGTAAAACATTCGAGTAAAGAATTGTTACAAGGTTAGCCTAATACAAGGCATCTTTTCAAAACATTTTTCAAAACCACACACCAAGCACCATTTCAAACAATTGAAAACCAAGGCAAGTTGATCTAAGCAAGTACCTAAGAGCCCATGGATAACCATGGATAGAAGGGGTGCTAATACCTTCCCCTTCTATAATCTACTCCCCGAACCCAAGAAAAATCTCAAAGGTTTTTGCTGTGCTTTTTAAACCTTTCCTTAGGATGAAATAAAAAGTCGGTGGCGACTCTTGCTTAACCGAAACATTTGCGAAAACAAACGCAAAACACTAGTCAGTTCTCCCACCGTATCACACTTGCTCATTTTGAAATTGTTTGTGTGTGCTTGTTTTGAAAAGTTTACTTTACTTCGTTTTAACCCTTGTTTCTGTCCTCAAGAGTGTTACGAAGTTGTTTTGAAAACTTTGTTCGAAAAGTGTTTGGTGTGAAAAGTTTATTTGTTTTGAGCAAGTACCTATCGGTTATCTACCTACTCAAAAAAAGGCGTTATTTTCCTCCTATCCTTTAGACCGTGTTATCTTACTATTAGTGAGTAGGTAACTCTAGTCGTTGGATGTTTGAGGGACTATTGAAAGGGACGTAATGGTCATTGAAGGCAACATGTAAGGATACCCTAGCATTTCGAAGGGACTGTCATCATATATTCGTAGGCAACATCGAGGGACAAGATCATTTCTCGTAGGCAACTCGAGGGACGTTAAGGGACTATAATCTTTATGATGAGTTTTAGATTGAGGGTCATTTACTAAGATATCCCTAGGTTCGAGGGACATGACCATTGTTTTCCGAGGCAACCAAGTGGAGAGTACCCTAGGGATGCAAGTGTGCAACAATGTGTTTTTTCAGTTATATTTATCTTGCAATTAGGGTTTTTTATCGTTCATTTTTATCTTTTCATACAATCCTATTAATCTAAGCATTACATAAAATATAGTAGCAGAAGGTAAAGGCGGAAATGTAAACCTAGACTATTACAGAGCTTTGGGCCAGTTACATAATAGTGAAGAGTGCGGAAAAGAAATCCTAAAACTATTACATCCCAGAAGCAATTACATGATAATGATTAAAAAAATGTGGGAAAAATAAAGCTACACTATTACAGTTGAATGCGCTCTATACACTTTATTTAGGAAAATAAAAATAAGATGAAAATAGCAAAGAAAATGTTTGGTGATTTTTTATGAAAAAGTGATTTATGATAATTAATTAAATAAACCTAAGAAACCTAATTAATTTTAATTAATAAAAAAATGTTAATTTTGAAAAAAAGTTAATTAAAATACTTAAATCCTAATTAGTTTGAATTAAAAAAAGGTTAGTTTTGAAGAAAAAAAAGGTTAATTAAAAAAAACCTAAAACCTAGTTAATTTTAATTAAAAAAAGGTTAATTTTGAAAAAAAGGTTAATTAAAAAAAACCTAAAACCTAATTAATTTTAATTAAAAAAGATTTTAAAAACAAGTTTATGTCTAATGATTAATAAAAAAGATTAAGTTTGCCAAAAAATAGATAGGGGAAGAAACATCAATGAGAAATAGGGTTAGAAAATAAAAATAATGCAAATGTAATGGGTGATTGTTGAATCAAAAATTAATTTAAAACCTAAAATTAAATTAAAAAACCTAAAATTAATTATTCAAGTTTATTATAAAAAATCAAAGGTTTGTGAAAAATATTAGGTTTTATGAAAAAAGTTTTAAACAGATGGTTGCCTTAACCTCCTCAGGATGTCTGCCTTGACATACATTGGTGGTTGTTATGATCCGACCTCAGTATTTTGTAATAAACCGGCATGGGACCATAATAGTCAAACCTGTAGTGTTGAATCTTATAGACATATTAAACAAAATAGTATACCATAAAATACAAAAAAAATATATATATGAAATTTTATAATGTTAAAACTGATATGGCATGTATGAATGCTTCTATACCCTTTGGATCATGGAGATCAAACCAAACTTACCCTTACTGGAGAAGTAGTGAAAGTAGTAAGATGTGGGTTTGTAACGAGGGTGACCTGTTTGTAGTGAGATGGGGGTTTGTAACAAGGATTTCTTGTTTTTAGGGTTCTTGGAGAAATTTGATATTTTGACAGGGTTGAGGCAAAGGTTTTTTTTATGTGTTGTTTGTGTGAAAATAATGAGATTATATAATGGAAATTAGAGAAAAAAATGGGCTTTGAATGTGCAATTGGGCCTCCAATAACCACAAGCTATAGCGCAGATTTTTATTCACTTGAGTCTGTCACGTTCCAGGCTAAATCGAAGGGGTTTAAGTGCAATTTTTGAAGTTGAAATGTGAAAACAAAATGTATCCGACATCGAGAAATAACTCCTGTCCGAAAATGGACTCAATCAGATAAACGGTGAATTAGTTATGAATTTTTGAAGTTTTGGCTCAGACAAACTTATTTTGGGCTCCAGTGTTAACTCTGACACGTTCTTCAATAAAAAACGGGTATTGATAGGAGCATAACCCGGTGGAAGAAAAGTTGTAAATCTATGAGTCAGTGACCTTGTGTAAAAAGATGGGCCCAATCCGATAAAAATTGTCTGAGTTATGAATTTTCGAAGTTTCGACCCAGATGAAATAATATTCAGCATTCAGGATTTTCAGAGAGTCACGCGCACTCTGAGAAAAAAAAGGCCTTTTGGATACCGTTCAAACTCAATACCTCCTGTGAAAACTTAGCCAGCTCAATTTGTGAAGTTTTGGCGCCGGAACCAGCTCGATACGATGAAAATCGACCAACTTATGATTTTGTGAACATGACACAAATAAACTTCTGTCACAAATTTTCTGTACGAAAATACTTGATAAATCCGCATTTTTGAAGACCTTCTGATCGAAATTGGCTTCCATCCGTGATAGATGAAAATGTAGACAACGTCAAGACGGAATTTTGGCCACCGAAACGGGTTTAAAAAAAGCCATGTTCTTCAAGTTATGAATTTTTTAGTGCGTAAAAACTGCACTTTCAGCACACTTTTTCACCACATTTCTTCGAGAAAACTCACACATTCGGAGACCTTCTTTAAATAATTGACTCTTGAGCCGAACCTGAATTTGAGAATACGTTATTAGAAATATCTTGGCGAAAGAACACCTGAATATGACGCGCCGGGTTGGACTTGTGAATCTTTGAATCCCGAATCATTGCAAAACGGCGAACCGATCTTCAGCACGGAAAATACTCTGAGAACATCCATTGGCGAAATAAACGCCACTTGTAACCTGAAGAAGCTTGATAAATATACCTTTATTCCATAACCATAAATCCAATAATATGCGTGTATGAAAAGAGGGTAAATTTTAGGGTACAACATCTGCCCCTGTTCAATCTTCTTAAACCTTGGGATGTAGATTGGTTGTCTGCCTTTCGTAATCTGAAGGTGGAAGATGATTGAACACTAGAGTGCCCAGAAATTTGCACTCGTCTATAATGATGCTTGACTATGTAGGTAGTATCGGGAATGGGGTTACATATGCCATTTGGAGGAGATGAGGAAGGTCACCGGAGATGAGCTTAAAGATGCCATCCGGAAGATATGACGGAGAATCGTCAGAGATGGGCTTAAAGATGCCATCTAGAGGATGTTGATTTCCCAAGATAGTCCTTTGATGAGAATTCCCGTTCCTGTCGTTGAGGAGGAATCTGCTGAGGAATGTTGGTCTCTGTCTTGGGAGAAATGGAATTTTAGGAACTTAAGTTGTCAGTTACTCTACTGGGGAATCATCTCTTAGTCGAGGAGATGAAAATGAACTGCTATCTGATCGTGCTCCAGGATTTACAGTGATTTGCTGAGGATAATAAGACTGACTGCTATATGGTCGTGCTCCAGGTTTTACAGTGACTTACTGAGGAGATGAGATTACACTTGCTATCTGGTCATGCTCCAGGCTTTGCAATCTCAAAAACTATTATCTGGTCGTGTTCCAGGCTTCAGAAGGAATTAAGTGGTTATCCGGTCGCATCCGGGTTTCAACTTGAATTTAAGGCATACTAACATCTGGTCTTTTCCAGGCTTCATAGTAATTGGCCGAGTAAACTGCTATCTGGTCGAATTCTAAGCTTCGCAGTACCTCATACTATTATCTGGTCGTGCTCCAGGTTTCAGTGTCTCTTGCCGCTATCTGGTCGTGCTTCAGACTTCACAACGTCTTATACCGTTATCTGGTCGTGCTCTAGACTTCAGTAATTTGGGGAAATTAAGCTGTTATCTGGTCGATTTCCGGGCTTCATAGCTTGAATTTGAGATATACCACTATCTGGTCGATTCTAGGCTTCGTAGTATTTGTACTGTTATCCGGTCGTGTCCCAGGCTTCAGTAATTTGGAGAAATTAAGATATTATTCGGTCGATTTCCGGGCTTCATATCTTGAATTTGAGGTGTACCACTATCTGGTCGATTCCAGGCTTTGTAGTATTTTATACTGTTATCCGGTCGTGTCCCAGGCTTCACAGTATGATGTATTGTTGGTTGACTATTATCCGGTCAATTTCCGGGCTTCATAGCTTTTAAACTGGAATAGAAATCATAGTATCGATTTGACTAAACCACGGAAAGGTCTCGAGTTGTCTTCAACTTGGAGAGAAATCTTAGTATCGATTTGACTGAACCCGGGAGAGGTCTCGGAATAACTTTGACTGGCATAGAAATCAGGGGAATCTTAGCGACAATTCGGATGACCCGGACGAAATTCTTAGAACATCTTCAACTAGAATAGAAATCTTAGTGTCGGTTTGAATAAACCAGAGAAAATCTTTAAAAGTGTTGGAATATCTTCAACTGGAATAGAAACCTTGGTGTCGGTTTGACTGAACTAGAGAGAACTTATGAGAACTTGATTGCATCTTCCCCTGAAAGGTAAAGAGTTAGTCGTATGTAATGTCATGATGTATGAAATGTATTGAGTAATGATGTTCTCAAAATAAATGAGATTGTGCTGTATAATATGTATGCGCATGCCATGATGTATGGATATGCAATGCTATTGTGATATTCTCTAGCTAGGGAAAATAAATCCTGGACTACTACCGGAGAGTATAAGGAGTTGAGTTCTTTGTTTCCGCTGGGGGATAGTGACCTAAGATGATTAGTTGGAGATTTACATCCATTCTACTTGAGAATATTATGCCGGAGGAGACTCTGTCTGAGAATAATTCTGCGGGGGAATAACTCTATGGGGAAGAGAGATACTCTATTGGAAGATCTGCTGATTTGGAGAAATAAACTTAGCTGGGGATGAACTTCCATTGCTGGAGAGAAGAGCTTTGTTGGATATTGAGCTTCCGCTGTCAGAGAAATAAACTCTGCTCGGGAGATGGCTTTATAAACTGCTCGTGGTTATAAAACTCGGCTTGGGAATGCATATATCAGCTTTCTGGAGGAACCTGCTGGGGAAGGAATTCCTGCTTGGGGATACGGAGGTCGGACCTTGGTTGTCTCAGCTCTATGGGGAATATAAATATCATAGGCGTGTATGTGATAGTGACTTCGCTTCCAACTATCTCTGCCCCTTGTACCATGCTGGAAAAATTACATGCGGAGATTTTATGGATGGATCTATGTCGTGATTGTACTTGAACATGTATTTAATGAGTGTCAGGATGACACCCGTCTCTGAATCGTATCTGAATTGTACTTTGAAACATGTGTCGAATGAGATTCAGAATGGCATCCATTTCTGGAGCGTACCTGAACCGTATCTGAATTGTATCTGAAAGCTGAGTCTAAATAAGTATCAGAATGACATCCGTATTTGGAGCGTATCTGAACTATATCTGAAAGCTGAATATGAATGAGTATCAGAATGGCATCCATATCTGGAGCGTATCTGAACTATATCTGAAACCTGAGTCTGAATGAGTATCAGAATGGCATCCGTATCTGGAGCGTATCTGAACTGTATCTGAAAGCTGAGTCTGAATGAGTATCAGAATGACATCCGTATCTGGAGCGTATCTGAACTGTATATAAAAGTTGAGTCTGAATGAGTATCAGAATGGCATCCGTATATGGAGCGTATCTGAACTGTATCTGAAAGTTGAATCTGAATGAGTATCAGAATGGCATCCGTATCTGGATCGTATTTGAACTGTATCTAAAAGCTGAATCTGAATGAGTATCAGAATGACATTCGTATCTGGAGTGTATCTGAAAGAGAAATCTGGAATAAGTACTAGGATAATATCTGTCTCTGGATCGTACCTGAACTGTTTCTTAATGTATGAAAATCTTGAATAAGCAGCAGAATGACATCCATATCTGGATCGTATCTGAACCGTTTCTCGATTCTGGTGCTCTTGATGAATGTTGATCAAGGTATAAGTCTTCCACTTATAGACAGGTGACGGGACATAGTCGTACGTTTTAAATCCCTAACTATTTCCTGGACCGCCCTTTCGGGTTTTCAGTCCATCGGGATACCTTTTTGCCCAAGCCGCCTTTCCAGGTTTTCGACTTGTCGGGTGTACATATTTTTGTTTGTTTGTATATCCCTAACTTTTGCCGAACCCTTTTGGTTCGCCGAGATTCCCTTATTTTTTCCTAGGTGTGTCCACCTATCGGGTCCTTTTTTTCATGCGTAGTATTTTCCGACTATGTCCATGCTTTCAGGATGTAGAGGGTTGTCACTGTCCCTAGTGTTGTGTTGTAGTACTATCAAAAATGTTTTCTTGATCGCACATGATTCGTTGCTGGAATGCGTGTGTAATGCCCCAAGCGATTCAGATGGAGATCTGCCCCTGATTATTTGGCACTTTTGGAGAGACTGCCCCAGGTGTGTTTAGACATCATGTCATGCCCCTTGCTTATGAAAGACCTATTATTGGAAGTGTCTTTCCCGCTGAGGTGATTCTGTCCATTGAGAGGATGTCTGTTTATTGAATATCCATTATGCGGATTTCTCTACTGTCAAACAATTAGTCATATGCAAACAATGTCGTTTAAAGAATTCAAAACTCATGTATGTCTTGAAATTTTTTTGAAAATGTGTTTTGTGTAGTAAAACAAAATTTACAAGAATGTGATATCAACTCAGGATTCGTAACAAAGCCTACAGGAGTCAAGATGCCTTTGTAACAGTATGCTCTCAAACTAATCTATGCTTCAGCTAGGACTTTTAAGGGTTATAACGTGGCCTGGTTCACGGTTCAAGAAACAAAGGATAAATGCTCAAATTTTATTTGTACCCAACCCACTCTTTGTGATGTTCTTCAGTCCTATGCTCAGTTAGTTGCGCATTTAGATCCCGATTGAGTCTGGAATCTTTGCTCTGATACTTGGTGAGGATTCAGAAATTGAACATTTGTTTTGAAAATGCAGTCATTTTTGTAATCTTCTTTTTGTCGAGGATTTGTAGTAACCTCTTTTTTTTGGTTTTCGTTATCCCTTCTTTTTCCTGAACTGTTTCTTTTGTGATTACAGTCAGCGGGATGCCCCAATTTTTCTCTTAAGTCTCCTTCATAGGTTTTGACTTAATGGGCTTTTATTTCGAGAGATAATGACTGCCTGTCTTGACGATTATACATAACCATCACCCTCTTTTGTTTTGGAAGGACGTCTTCAATGCCATTCATTGTGTACTAAGCGGCAGATTGTGACTGAATGCGCCTCTGAATTAACTGAGAAAACTACCCTACCCCAGGTTATGATTAAGGGTTTTAATTTGTGTGAAAAGAAAAACTCCTACTTCTTTGGCTCGAAGGGGTTGACTAGGGATTATCTTCCTTATAACTCTACTGTTTAGGATTTGAAACAACGCATGTAAATCGTCAGTGGGGTCTGTTCAAAAGCATATTGTAGAGATTGTGGTATCATTTTCGTCATCCTCCCTCTAAGGCTTAGAGTTTTTAATCGAGAGTTGAATATCACACAAAGGAAGTATAGAGAAGTTTAAGTGTAGTGAAAACAGATTAATTCAAGACAACATGTGTAATGCATTAATGAAATAACAAAGTTTTGACATGACAATAATTGTTCGAATAAACAAAGAAAATACAACTTGTGAATTCAAATGAACAAAAATGCTTTCAATCCTAGCCATGTTTTGGCAAGGGAGCAGTAATCACGTTAGGAGTCTCAGGAGGGTCGAATTCGATCTCCTTGGCGTCAATCAGATCCTGTACTTTGTTCTTCAAAGCCCATCAATCATTGGTATCATGGCCTGGACTTTCCGAATGGTAAGCACAACGAGCATTTGGTTTATAGTAGGGAGAGGTGGTGTTTGGATACTTCGGAGCTTCCCTCTGAGTAACCAAATTGGACTTTAGCAACTAAGGTAAAACCTGAGACAGCGTCATGTTGATCTGAGTGAACTATATAGCTGGTCTTTTTGCTCTTGGCTGATTGTTTCTTTGCTGAGCAAGTGCCAGTTTGGAAATCATAACAGTCCCTACCGTCAGACGACGCTCGGTTCGATTATGATTCTTTTGGATATATACAGCACTGGCTTCCTTTTTACCAGCAAACGACTTCCTTGCAGCACTAGAAGAGGCATCCTTCTGAATTTTTCCACTTCGGATTCCAGCTTCCACTCTTTCTCCTGTTAAGATCAATTCATTAAAACCCGATGATGAACTTCCAATCAGATGGTTGAAGAATGGCCCAGTCAAAGTTCCCAGAAACATATCCACGAGCTCCCTGTCAGCCAAGGGAGGTTGAACTCTTCCAGCCAAATCTCTCCACTTTTGAGCATAATCCTTGAAACCCTCGTTCGAAGCCATAGACAAATTTTGGAGTTGTGTACGGGTGGGAGCGAGGTATGCATTATACTGATATTGCTTATAAAATGCAGCAACAAGGTCTTCCCTGTTACAAACATTGGCTCTTTCCAGCTGATAGAACCAATCCAGTTGTGTTCCAGACAGACTGTCTTGGAAGAAGTGAACCCACAAGTCTTTGTCAGCAGTATGAGGCTGTATCTTCCTCACATAGGAACGAAGATGCATTTTAGGACAAGAGACCCCATCATACTTAGCAAATACTTGTGCCTTGAATTTTGGGGGGATGACAACCCCGGAAACCAGACCCAATTCTTCAAAATCCATCCTAGGAACCTTCTGGATTTCCATAGCACTCAGACGCTCTTCTAACTGCTTATACTTTTCATCAGTCGGAGGGTACTGCTCCTCATTATAATAAGTTTCATTATCATACTATTTAGGACTAAGGTTCTCTTCTCTGGCTTGATCCTCTTGATTCTCTCCCTCTTTAGATGGAGAAGCTAAATCAACAACCCGTCTTGGCGGCCCTCTGAACCTTCTGCTCATATGTGCCACACCGACTGTCTTCTTGGTCTTCTTAGTGTTCTTCTTAAAAATCAGAGCCTTCAGCTCTTCCTATCCTTTGGCCAGAGCCACAATCATTTGCTGGAACTGCGTGTTCTGAGTCTGAAGATCTTTCACAGTTTGTTCAAGAGCCATTGCTGAAATAAATAGCGGAGGGGATGAGAAACCTGTTATGAATCCTGTTATGCAATGATATGCATGATATGTATGCAATGTTTTCAAGGATTTCGCGAGGTAAACACAAGAGACTATTAGAGTTTGATTGCAGCTTTGATTGAAGAACTTCGTATCATTGAATGTCCTTCTACAAGAGTCAAGCTCACCATATCAAGTGGGTCATAGCCCCTGACTCAAGTTGTTGAGTTTTGATCTTCTCACGACATTGGCTAGAGGAAAATAAACCGCCTTGCCCCTTGTTAGACGTCTGATTTATCATAACCTGTATCACAGGCCCTCGAGATCCTTGAAATGGTTAGTCATGATATGCTATGGTATGATGTTTATGATGTCATGATAAATCACAAGTATAGCAAACACAGACAAATCACACCAAGTCCTTAGGTTTAAGGCCTGCTTAAGTTTTAAGGCCATACCCTCTTGAAGTTTAGTTGGTTTCAAACCTGTCTTAAAAAAGTAACTGGGTTCTAAAGATTCTCAATATCACTGATCATCCTTTATTGGGCGTTGTTTCAGCTCAAGCAATCTTTTCTTGCGGCTGAAATATCCCGAAAGTCTGATCTCAATGAGTGTAGCATCGAGTATCAACCAATCCTCAGCTTTATACCGAGGCCGGCTATCTCACTACTTTCTAATGGCCAAGTTTGTTCAACTAAGGTTCTAAGGTCCATTAGTGCTTCACGACACCACGCGGCGGCCCCGTATTCTCCTCATTTCCACACGAAGTATACCGATACCAACCAAAGTGTCACACCAACACAGCCATCGCTTAAACTATATCGGTCTACGCCGTACAATCTTCACGATCTATTGTTGTTTACCTAAAAAGTGTCCCCAAATCCGGGTGTAGGATCTTTAATAATACCCAAACAAAACCCTTGAATTTAAAGCAGGCAAGGCAAAACAAGAAAGAAATTTTAAAGTGACCTAGATCCTAAGGTAAACCCCACTTTATACTCCCCAACAGAGTCTCCAGTTCTGTGATATGGTGGCAGAACCGACTGTTTTTACTGGTTTGCATTTTTTATTCGCAAATGTGAGGTAAGCAAGAATCGCCACCGACTTTTATTTTATCCAATCAGGAAAAGGAAAAAGAACAGAAAAAACCTTTTTCGAGATGTTTTTGAGTACGAGGGGTAGATTATAGAAAGGGAAGGTGTTATCACCCTTTCTATCCATGGTTTTCTATGGGCTCTTAGGTACTTGCTCATTTTGAAATTTCTTGTGTGTGCTTGTTTTAAAAAGTTTGCTTTACTTTGTTTTAACCCTTGTTTCTGTCCTCAAGAGTGTTACGAAGTTGTTTTTGAAAACTTTGTTCGAAAAGTGTTTGGTGTGAAAAAGTTTGTTTGTTTTGAGCAAGTACCTAGCAGTTATCTACCTACTCGAAAAAATGCGTTCTTTTCCTCCTATCCTTTAGACCGTGTTATCTTGCTATTAGTGAGTAGGTAACCCTAGTCGTTGGATGTTTGAGGGACTATCGAAAGGGACGTAATGGTCATTGAAGGCAACATGTAAGGATACCTTAGCATTTTGAAGGGACTGTCATCATATATTTGTAGGCAACATTGAGGGACAAGATCATTTCTCGTAGGCAACTCGATGGACGTTAAGGGACTGTGATCTTTAGGAAGACTTTTAAATTGAAGGTCTTTTGCTAAGATATCCCTACGTTCGAGGGACATGACCATTGTTTTCCGAGGCAACCAAGTGGGGAGTACCCTAGGGGTGCAAGTGTGCAACAGTGTGTTTTTTCAGTTATATTTATCTTGCAATTAGGGTTTTCTATCGTTCATTTTTATCTTTCCATATAATCCTATTAATCTAAGCATTGCATAAAATATAGTAGCAGAAGGTAAATGCAGAAATGTAAACCTAGGCTATTACAGAGCTTTGGGGCAGTTACATAATAGTGAAGAGTGCGGAAAAGAAATCCTAAAACTATTACATCTCGGAAGCAATTACATGATAATGATAAAAAAAATGCGGGAAAAATAAAGCTACGCTATTACAGTTGAATGCGCCCTATACACTTTATCTAGGAAAATAAAAATAAGATGAAAATAGCAAAGAAAATGTTTTAGTGATTTTTTTTGAAAAATTGATTTATGATAATTAATTAAATAAAGCTAAATAACCTAATTAATTTTAATTAATAAAAAAAATGTTAATTTTGAAAAAAAGTTAATTAAAATACCAAAATCCTAATTAGTTTGAATTAAAAAAGGTTAATTTTGAAAAAAAATGGTTAATTAAAAAAAACTAAAACCTAATTAATTTTAATTAAAAAAAAGGTTAATTTTGAAAAAAAAGGTTAATTAAAAAAAACCTAAATCCTAATTAATTTTAATTAAAAAATGTTTAAAAAAAAAAGTTTATGTCTAATGATTAATAAAAAAGATTAAGTTTGCCAAAAAAATAGATAGGGGGAGAAACATCAATGAAAAATAGGGTTAGAAAATAAAAATAATGCAAATGTCATGGGTGGTTGTTGAACCAAAAATTAACTTAAAACCTAAAATTAAATTAAAAAACTTAAAATTAATTATTCAAGTTTATTATAAAAAATCAAAGGTTTGTGAAAAATATTAGGTTTTATGAAAAAAGTTTTAAACATATGGTTGCCTTAACCTCCTCATGACGTTTGCCTTGCCATACATTGATGGTTGTTATGATCCGACCTCAGTGTTTTGTAATAAACCTGCATGGGACCATAATAGTCAAATCTGTAGTGTTGAATCTCATAGACACATTAAACAAATTAGTATACCATGAAATACAAAGAAAACAAATATATGAAATTTTATAATGTTAAAACCGATATGGCATGTATGAATGTCTCTACACCCTTTGGATCATGGAGATCAAACCAGCCTTACCCTTACTAGAGAAGTAGTGAAAGTAGTGAGATGTAGATTTGTAACGAGGATGACTTGTTTGTAGTGAGATGGGGGTTTGTAACAAGGATTTCTTGTTTTTAGGGTTCTTGAAGGAATTTGATATTTTGACAGGGTTGTGGTAAATGTTTTTTTTTTCCGTGTTGTTTATGTGAAAATAATAAGATTATATAATGGAAATTAGAGAAAAAATGGGCTTTGAATGTGCAATTGGGCCTCCAATAACCACAAGCAATAGTGCCGATTTTTATTCACTTGAGTCCGTCACGTTCCAGGCTAAATCGCAGGGGCTTAAGTGAAATTTTTGAAGTTGAAATGTGAAAACAAAATGTAGCCTACATCAAGAAATAACTTATTTCCGAAAATGGGCTCAATCAAATAAACGGTGAATTAGTTATGAATTTTTGAAGTTTTGGCTCAGACAAACTTATTTTGGGCTCTAGTGTCAACTCTAACACGTTTTACAATAAAAAACTGGTATTGATAGGAGCATAAACCGAACTTGACTTTTGAAGAAAAGTTGTAAATCTGAGTCAGTGACCTTGTAAAAAGATGGGCCCAATCTGATAAAAATTGACTGAGTTTTGAATTTTCGATGTTTCGACCCAGATGAAATGATATTCAGCATTCAGGATTTTCAGCGCGTCACGCGCACTCTGAACCAAAACGAAGGCTTTTTGGAAACCGTTCAAACTCAATACCTCCTGTGAAAATTTAGCCAACTCAATTTGTGAAATTTTGGCGCCGGAACCAGCTCGATACGATGAAAATCGACCAAGTTATGATTTTCTGAACATGACGCAAATAAACTTGTCACAAATTTTCTGTACGAAAATACTTGATAAATCTGCATTTTTGAAGACCTTCTGGTCGAAATTGGCTTCCAGCCGTGAGAGATGAAAACGTAGATGACGTCGAGACGGAATTTTGGCCACCGGAACGGGTTCAAAACAAGCCACGATCTTTAAGTTATGAATTTTTTAGTGCGTAAAAACTGTACTTTCAACACAATTTTTCACCACATTTCTTCGAGAAAACTCACACATTCAGAGACCTTCTTTAAAGAATTGAATCTTGAGCCGAACCTGTATTTGAGAATACGTTATCAGAGATATCTTGGAGAATGAACACCTGTATATAACGTGTCAGGTTGGACTTGTGAATCTTTGAACCCCGAATCATTGCAAAAACGGCGAACCGATCTTCAACACGGAAAATACTCTGAGAACATCCATTGGCGAAATAAACGTCACTTGTAATCTGAAGAAGCTTGATAAATATACCTTTATTCCATAACCATAAAACCAATAATATGCGTGTATGAAAAAAGGGTAAATTTTGGGGTACAACACAATGCATACAAGTTCCACAAGCACATGGTACACCCCATTGCCTTATTATCTGATCTTCACAAGGCCTCATCCAACACTCAAGACTGCAAGCCCATGATGCACCCTCAAGGAGACATCCCCACTGTATCCACCCAACGCCTGGACTCTCTATTCTGGGCCTTTTTGTTTTTGATATTCTTCACCTCCAAAATTTTCATAACACATGCCCATTTCCTTTTTTTATATTTTATTTCTTATTTTAACAAAAACTATGTTGGGCCTAACAAAAATGGTTTCTCACCCATTTTTTACTTCTGACTCATGGCCTAATTATTTTTATTTCTTTTTATATTTTTCCTATTTTTATTTATTTACTTATTTTATTTAACAAAAATACAAAAATATATATTTTATTAAATAATTAGATTAAAAAGATTTCAATTCAATCATTTTTTTAAATTTATTTATTTTATTTTTACTTCATTTTTCTAAACAAATAAAACATCAAAAAAACATTTTCTAAAACAACTATTAGAGATGAAATAGACTTAGATTTTATTTAATTTCTATTTTTTTCAAACCAACATAGTTTTTTTTAAAAGTTTAATCAATTAATTAATTTCTTTTCAAATTAGGACTAATTAATTTATTAGGCTAATAACCAAATCTTTTTCTATCAAACAAAATCACCAAAACACTTCCTCTTTCTTTCCTCTACTTTACATTCTTGCGCATTTTATTATTTCACATTGTTATTTATGTACATGGTCTGTAATAGATAATTAGGGTTTTTTGCTTTCCTCCCCGTTCACAAAATTTGTACCCCCTATTCCCAAAGCGCTGTAATAGCGTAGGACATTTAAATTCCGTAATTTACTGTTTTCCTTATTATTGTTAGTAATTAGGGTTTGTGTGACAAGATTTAAAATCAAATATTAGACAACCCTAATTCAAGATAAAATAATTGAATCAAACACACTTTGCCCACATACACCTCTAGGGTTAACCTTACTTGTTGCCTCAGATAAAAACAGTCATGTCCCTCAAATGTGAGATGCTTTAGCAAAAGACTCTTGATTAAAAGATTGTAGTCTCTCGATGAACCTTCAATGTTTTCTTTGATAAACGATCTTAGTCCCTTACGACAAATTGCTAGAATATATTACAAGTTACCTTCCATGACTGTACGATAATCTACGCCTGTCCCTCACATCCAATGATATGGCTCTCTACCAATCAATGGTAAAGTAGCATTATCTAAAGAAGGAGGAAAAGAACATAGACTTTTTTGAGTAGGTAGATTGCTCGTAATTGCTTGCTCACAAACTAAAATAATCTTTACACCTCACACTTTCAAAACAACTATTTTCAAAAAACTTTTCAAAAACAAACATTCTGTATACATTCTCAACAATACGAGAATCATTACAAAATTACCTTACATTGGCATTTTCAAACATCTTTCCAAACACTCCAAATATTTTCAAAAAAAAAACATTTTGTATACATTCTCAACGATACAAGAATCATTGCAAAATTGTCGCACTTAGGAATTTTTAAAATATTTGCAAATATACACAAACACAAAGCATTTTCAAAGTGATCAAGAAATTAAGGTCTCGTAGATAACTACGGATGAAAAGGGTTCTAATACCTTCCCTTTTCATAACCTACCCCCCGAACTCAAGAAAATTCTCAAAAAGGTCTTTCTTGTTCTTTTCACCCTTTCTTTTATTGGATAAAAGAAAAGTCGGTGGCGACTCTTGCTATCTGCAACATTTATGATAAAACGCAAAACACCAAGTCAGTTCTCCCACCGTATTACAGAACTGACGACTCTGTTGGGGATGTGACTTCTGATTTGGGGAGAAGTGGGGTTACCTTAAGATCTAGATCACGTTTGTTGCTTTACTTGTTTTCCTTGTTTGCTT
The DNA here is from genome assembly GCA_948472305.1 of Vicia faba. Classification (NCBI taxonomy): domain Eukaryota; kingdom Viridiplantae; phylum Streptophyta; class Magnoliopsida; order Fabales; family Fabaceae; genus Vicia; species Vicia faba. The sequence goes on along the minus strand of OX451735.1, from coordinate 155,847,338 downwards.
TACATTTTTGGGTTATGCTTGGGTTTATTTCTTGTATAGATCATATACCAGGATCTGGGGCATTTTAGGTAAGTAGCAATAGATCGTGGAAACTGTACGACATAGACCGATATGGTTGAAGCAATGGTTACGTTAGTGTTACACATTTGTTGGTACCGGTGTCCATTGAGTTAAACCAAGGAGAATACGGGGCCGTTATGTGGTGTCATAAAGCACTAACTGACCATAGAACCTTAGTTGAACAACTTGACCATTAAACAATAGTGAGATAACTGGCTTTGGTGCGGACTAAAGTTAGTTAATACTCGATACTACACTCATTGAGATCAGAATTTCGGGATATTTCGGTCGCAGTTCGATTCTTGTGCTGAAACAATTCCCGATGAAGAAAGATTAATGATATTGAGATTCCTAGAACCCGGTTACTTCTTTTAGGACATATTGAACCAACTAAAACTTAAAGAGGGTACTTACCTATAAACCCTATGCAATCCTGAACCTAAGGCCTTGTGTCTTTTGTTTGTGTATGATTATTTGTTCGAACATAACATCATGTCGTATCATTTTTACTAACCATTTCAAGGAGCTAAGGATTTATCTTTGTTCTGTTTTGTAGGATATGGCTTCCACTCGCAGAAATACTATCTAAATCAGCTTCATAAAGGTGCCTTCTCAAATCAAGGAGTTAGTCTCAAGGATTCCTGAAAGCTCTCCATTCACCAAAAGATATGGTCGACTTCTCAATCTGGTTACCTCAAGTTTTGAAGAAGACATGATGTGTGTGCTCTTTCAGTTCTTTGACCCTGTACATCATTATTTCACCTTTCCCGATTATCAATTGGTGCCCACAATGGAAGAATTCTCTCAACTGTTGGGAATACATGTTCTTGATCAAATTCCCTTCACTGGCTTAGAGAAATATCCACAACCTGAAGAAATTGCATTAGTCTTACATTTGAAGCGATATGACATTGTAGCTAATTAGGAAACAAGGAGTGAAGTCAAGGCTTTTCTGGTTAAATTTTTGTTGGAGAAGGCTCGACTATTTTTGGATGCTATGGACTTTCAAGATTTTGAAGAAGTCTTGGATCTTCTAATATATGGTTTGGTATTGTTCCCTAATCCAGACCAACTCATAGATCTGAATGCTGTCAAAATCTTCCTTTCTCATAACCCTGTGCCAACTTTGCTCAGAGACATTCTGCATTCTCTTCACACTCGTACTATAAGGAGGAGAGGGGCTCTTATGTGTTGCATACTGTTTCTATCTAGGTGGTTTATTTTGCACCTTCCCCTATCAGTATTGAAGAACGAACAAGGGTCTGAGGAAGTCTCAAAGGATGATGTCGCTCTCTCATACGGATATTTATTAGTGTTCCCGGTCTCTGGAAGATGTTACTATCATTAACCGCTGTGGGGAATTCTCTAATGTTCTGTTCCTTGGCATTAGGGGAGGTATTACTTATAATCCTTCTCTGGCTCTACGACAATTTGGTTACGCTCGAAGAGATGGTCCTCATGACGCGCTTATCAAGGGTATTGTATTCGACTATGAGAATGATGTTCAAGGTTATCGTGAAAGATTTGTACGAGCTTGGGGCATGGTAAACAAGGTTGATAGAAAGACTTTGGGACATAAGAATTCTATCTCTCTGGAGCCTTATCTCAAATGGGTGTGAGATCGTGCTCAAAACCTCATGATGCCATATCCAGCTATCCTACCAGTGATTATGGAGCCCATTGTCGAAAGGGATATTCCTTACACCATTCTCCATCCTGACATGCCTACTGACCTCGAAGAATTCCAGAAATCTTAGATTCAACTTAAGGGAGAACGAGACACCTTTAAATCTCAATTCTACGCAAGAGAGAAGAAAGTGTTGGAGCTCACAAAGCAACTTTACGAGGAGCAAAGCCTGAATGCATACATCGGCACGAAGAGGAGGCGTCCGTGGGAGACTTGAGTCTTAGGTTCTAGGAGTTAATTTTGTTGTCTCTTTGAGACCTTTTTTATTTTTCATTGTAAGCCCAAGGGGAAATTGTAATGTTTGAACATTATTAATGCAATCTTTGTTTCATGTTTCCTTTTTTGGCTATCAAATCTAAATTTCCTAAAGGTCCTTGAAAACATTTCATCCACATATCATGAATCATGTTATAAGCAGGTTTTCTGATATAGGTTTCCTCATCTATTTACTGTTTATTACAGTATAAGATGGATCTCGAGCAAACCGTCAAAGATCTGCAGACTCAACATGCATAATTTCAATAAACCCTCCTCAACTTAGCCAAAGGGAAACAAGAGATGTTGGTGCTCCTCGTCACAAAAAAGAAGACTAAGAAGCGGGTTGTTATTCTCAACATGGGAAGAAGGTTCAGAGGTCCTGCCCGACTTGTTCAAGCTGAAGATGTTTCCTCCAAAGAAGATGACAAACAAGAAGAGGATGTTAGAAGCATCAGGGCTGGGGGTGGAAATAACCAGATTTCTGAGGATGGAGACTACTCCAACGAGCAGTACCCATCGGCGGATGACAAATACAAACAACTGGAAGACCAACTCAAGGTTGTGGAAATCCAAAAAGTACCTGGTCTGGACTTTGGAGATATAGGTTTGGTCTTTGGGGTGGTCAACCCTCACAAATTCAAGGTCCTTGTCTTTGCCAAATATGATGGAATCTCTTGTCTGAAACTCCATTTAAGGTCATATGTCCGTAAGATTCAACCACACACCGCCGATAGGAAGTTATGGGTTCATTTCTTCTAAGAGTGCCTATTTGGAACACAGTTGGAATGGTTCTATCAACTTGAAAGTGAATATCCACACATGGGAGGACTTGGTTATTTCCTTCTACAAATAATACCAATACAATGCTGATCTTGCACCAACTCGCGTGCAATTACAGAATATGACAATGGGTTCAAATGAAGGCTTTAAGGAGTATGCTCCAAAATGGAAGGACCTGGATGGAAGGGTGCAACCCCCTTTACCTGAACGAGAATTTGTGGACATGTTCATGGGCACTCTAACAGGTCCATTCTTTAATTTGTTGATTGGGAGTTCTTCGTCATGGTTTACTGAGCTGATTTTGACTGGCGAACGAGTTGAAAGTGGAATCAAAAGCGGAAAGATTCAGATGGCGGCATCCTCTAGTATTGTGAAGAAACCATTCATTGGAAAGAAAGAGACTAATGTTGTTTATGGCTAGAGGATCCGTATCAAGAATGATTGTCATTAGTCAGTATGAGCAGTATTGATTTCTAACCCGACCCTAGTTTAATGACCATAACAACAAAACAATCAGCATAGGCCAGACGCCCCGAGGAGGCAGTTCACTGGGATCAATATGCCATTGTCTCAAGCTTTACAATATCCGTTGAAGGCATATTTGGCAACACTGCGAGATCCTCATCCTAATCTCAATACTTCCTCTCGCAAATATAATTCGAACGTGAAATACACCTATCATTCAAATAGTCCTGGGCATGACACCAACAACTGTTGGGCGTTGAATAACAAGATCCAAGATTTGATTGACAACAAAGTGATTGATTTTAACCCTCCACAGACCCCTAATGTGATTACCGCACCCATGCCCAGTCATGGTAAAGGTGTTAATGCTATTGACGATGTTTCCTATGTCTCTACCATAAGTGATTTGAACACTCCCTTGATGACCATTAAGAAGAATCTGTTAAGAGCCAGTTTATTTCCGGGTTGTACTGAAAATTATTACCATTGTGCTTCCCAAATTAATGGTTGTATGTGGATGAAGAAGGGTATTCAACGCCTGATTGATATCCATGAAATTATGTTCGAGAAAACTCCGTCCATGAAGAGTTTGCATGAAAGTATATCCCATGAATTGAGACTTGAATATGTTTCCATAATCACAATTTCTAATACTCCTATAAGGATCGCTTCTAGAGGCTCTATAAGGATTCCTGCTGAGCCAAGTGTGGCTCCCCTGATCATTACTACACCGGGGACAGTCCCCTATTCTTCTGACAAAGTTATTCCCTAGAATTATGGAGCAGTAGTTTATTATCATGGTGTTAAGCAAGAGCCATGGATTACTAAAAATGAAGATCCTGAAATTACAAACATTGTCGGAACTAATAAGGTCACTAGGACATGAAGGGGCTTCTCTCCAGAGATCTCTCCTTCAACAACTACTACAACACCTGTTCATATTCCTGCAGCTTGGCCAACTGCTGACGCCCGAGGTAAAGAGAAAGCAACTGAGCCTTCCCGGATGGAGGCACCCTCAAAAGATGTTACAATTGAAGATCCTTCTAAACAAGAGATGGAAGAAAATCTGAAGATCATTCGTAAAAGTGACTACAAAATAGTTGAACAATTGGGGCAGACACCCTCCAAGATATCCTTGTTGTCCTTGTTATTATACTCTGAAGCACATGTCAAGGATTTGTTGAAATTTCTAAAGAATTCCCATGTACCTCAAGAGACCTCTGCTGATCAGTTTGATAATTGTGTTGCAAGCCTAACTGCTGATAATGGTTTAGGATTTTCTGATGCTGACATAACTCTGGCGGGGAAGAATCATAACAAAGCTTTGTACATCTGTATTGAGTGTAAGGGCACTACTCTGGTGCATGTATTAGTTTATACAGGTTCCTCCCTGAATGTTTTACCCAAAGGTGCTTTGGATAGACGAGATTGTGATGGGCTGGTACTGAAACCCAACGATATTATTGTAAGAGCCTTTGATGGTTCAAAAAGAATGGTCCACAGAGAGGTTGATCCTCCGATCAAGGTGGGATCTCAAGTCTTCAACTCAACTTTCTATGTAATGGATATCCATCCGACCTATTCCTGCTTTCTAGGATGCCCATGGTTTCATGGGGCAGGCGCTGTCACCTCAACCCTACATCAAAAATTGAAGTATCCGGTGAAGGGGAATATCGTCACAGTCTGTGGAGAGGAAGACTATATGACCAGCCATTTGAATTCTTTCAAATATGTTGAAATAGATGGCGAATTCATTGAAAATTCCAGCCAAGCATTTGAAGTAATCCCTCCAACAATTGTTGTTGTTAAAGCTACTCCTGCTACTCCTAAGATTTCTAAGGACACACCAAGAATGACCTCTCTGAAGGATACAAGGGCTGTTGTAGAAGAAGGCAGCTGTACCATCTGGGGTCAGCTTCCCGATATCCCCTACAAGTCCAATAAATTTGGTTTAGGTTTCACTTCAAAGGCTCGGAAAGAGGTTTGTCGTGTTCGTGCTAGAGTACCACCTTTCTGTATTAGCAATAATGAAGTCAATGCTCTGGAAGACACTAATAGTGATGGTGACTTGGATAATTGGATCTTCCCCAATGTTGGCAACAGACTCAACAACTGGAAAGCCAAAGACTTTATATCAATCTCCTTCAGCCAGGAGTAATTGCTATTTCCTACTTTTATTGCTTTAAGAAGTTTGTCTGTATAATTTCTTTTAAAACAATGACTTTAAACCTTGTGTCTTTCCCGGGGCACAATGGTCCATTTGTTAAGGGTTGTCATTTCGTATATCATATGCTCATTTAATGAAAGCATTGGATGATTTTGCATTCAAATTTTGCGCTCTTTGTCTTTCTTTTACTTTACTGCATTTTCAAATAGCCATGTGACCTTACACGCACACACACATTTGCAGATCCACCTCCACTCCGAATCTCATTGACAACAATTATGCTATTGTCGTTTATGACATCGAAAGTCCAATCTATCAAGCCGAAGACGAAGGTGAGAAGATTGTGAGATACCCGGAGAACTCACCAGACTCTTGATACAAGAGGAAAATGCTATCCAACCGCATGAAGAGACGGTCGAGGTGATAAACTTGGGTACCAAGGTAGATAAGAAAGAAGTCAAGATTGGCGCCAACTTGAGAGACAGTGTCAAGAGCATATTGGTTCAAATGTTGCACGACTATGTTTAGGTATTCACTTGGTCATACGAAGACATGCCAGGGCTCGATACTGATATCATGGTTCATCGTCTGCCACTAAAAGAGGGTTGTTCTCTGATCAAATAAAAGGTTCATCGCATGTGCCCTGATATGTCAGAAAATCAAAGTTGAGGTAGTGAAACAGTTCAATACATATTTCTTGGCAATGACATCGTATCCCCAATGGGTTGCGTAATGCCCGTTGATTTAATTAATTATTTAATTAAATTATTTTTTTGGATTATTTGTTGAAGTTGTGAAATATTGAGAATCGTGGATATAAGTTGTTATATTATTATTAATTAATTAATTAGTTTATTAATAATAATAAATGTTGGAATTATTGGTATTAGTGATTGGGCTAATTTTGATGGTATGTTGTTTTAAGGGGGTGTGAGAAGTAGGCCCAATAGACTATTATTATTAAGTTTAGTAATAATAGAAATTAGGTTAATTTAGAATAAAGAATTGTAAGTTGATCGTAGGAGTTACAGAAGAAGGAGAAGTTGCAAAGAAGAGGAATAAGGAGAAGAGGCGAAGCGGGATTCGATCAAAAAATCGTAGAGCGACCTTCAATTCAAGGTAAGGGTGGGGTTCTGACTCTATAATGGGTTGTCTGATAAATGATACGTGGGATTGGGTTGTATAAAAAAATTTCTTTCAAATTCTGTTAACTGTGTTACAAATGTTGCTGTTGATTTCATGTATTTGGATTGCTGTTCTCGGTGATAAATTGTCTCGGTGAAAATTGATGTCGCAGTACTTAAAGTATTGGTAAATGAGAATGGTATTAAGAATTTTCTATAAAATTACGTAGAAAACATATACTGGAAGAAGTGTGCTAAGAAGCACCCGAAAAGTGGCGCCCGACAGGGAAAAGGGGGCCGAGCGGCACCCTGTGTGTGTGTGAGTGTGACAATGGCATACATATGGTGAAGCGAATGTGCTGAGTGGCAAATGGTGAGAGAGAGGAGAAGTGTTCCACTAGGCACACCATGATGTGGTGAGGGGGACAAAAGAAAGAAAATAGTTCTAGTATTTCTTTTCTTGTAGCAGTTTTTGTTATTAAGTTAATAAGTTCTTTTTATTAATTCTTTCACCAATTTTAAGTAAATTGGTATCATGTTGAATAGAAACTATAAGTTAATTACTTAGTATGATTAGAGTATAAATTAATCAATGGAGTTTAATTAAGTTCTGGAAGTATAGATAATTTTAGTAGCAGAATAATATTAATATAGCAGAGTTGGCATTAAAATAGCAGAGACATTAGTAACCTATATATATATATATATATATATATATATATATATATATATATATATATATATATATATATATATATATATATATATATATATATATATATATATATATATATATATATATATATATATTAACAATAAAGATAAATTATTAGCAGGTTTATTAAATTAGCTGAGTAATGAAATAATAGGAATAATATGAACTAGCAATAACAGTGTGGGTTTGATAATAGTAGTACAGAGAAGAAAAAGTAGTAATTTTAGCAGATGATTATTAAGCCGGTATAGTTGAATTGTCCGAATAATTATACGAAATATTTGTTGTATATTTTAGTCGATACGGTGTGTTGAACACTTGGCTGAAAATATGAATTGCATGTGGTATTGAATTGTTAAGCTTATGGCCAATGTTGATTTATGTTGAGTTGTTGTGTTATTGTGATTGTCATTGTGAATTCTTGTTGGTAATGCGAAGTTGCAGGGAATTTTAAATAATGATGAATTACCTTTATTTACTGGTAATAATGGTGATGTGGGCTTATACATTGTGATGGATGATGACTGATGTGAGTATGTGATAATGCATTCATTGAGTCATATAAATTTGCATACTCTGTGATGGCCTGGATTGACAAACTGCGAAGAAGGCTTATGCCTTGTTGATGCCTCTATTTATTGGCAGATTTTTAAGATGGGAGTTCTGCTCCATTGGTACCACATGAATTTCCATAAAGATGAGTTACATTCGGTATTGCATTTTGAGTCATTGTGTGGTTGATTTGATTATGCTTATGATGTTAAGACTTGGGAAGTAGTGAATATGTATGAACTAGTTCTAATGTAATATTTATCATACATTCTATTATATTGTTCGATATCTCACCCCTTCTGTTTGAATGTTACCCCGATATTAGTAACGTGTAGGTAACCAAGAGTGAAGGCGGTATACCTTCAGTAGTTTAAGTCGTTTCATTGCTCTGATACGTAACGCTCGGGGGGATGAACGCTTGCTGTTTTATTGTTATTATTTCAGTAGATTGAATTTTAAGTTGAATATTATTAAGTAATGGTTGTTTTGAAGTTGTTTCAGTTGGTTAAAGATGTTATACTATTTTAAGTCGAATATTATGATTCCACTGCGTAGTTATGAATGTTGCTGTTTTAAAAGGTTAATTTTATGTTGTTGTTGGTTCATTCCAGTTTAATGTGTTATGTATCTATTAATGAGTGTCTTTTTTTTAAGTTGAATGTGTAGCATCCTGATTCGGTTGTCGGAATTTTATCACTCTGATTTTTATAATAATCGCTGGGTAGAATTGGTGTGTTACATTAGTGGTATCAGAGAAAGTCGGTATGTCTGACCAGGTTGTCGAGTTATAGTTTTGTTTAACAATCGAGTATTGTTAATTTAAGTTCTAACCGTTGTTTATGTTGTAGTGATAAGTTGAGATGGCCGGAACGAATGATGTTGCACTTACTGCTGCTTTAGAAGCAATGACACATGCTATGGAGAATCAGCCGAACGCTGACAGGAATGCTGGATCTCGTAGTTTGGCGACCTTCTAGAGGGATAATCTGCCTACCTTGAAAGGTAACTATGATCCTGACAGAGCGTTAGATTAGTTGAAAGAGATTTAATGAATCTTCCATGTGATGGAATGCACTCCAACGTAGAAGGTTCGATATGGTACTCATATGCTGGCAGTCGAGGCTGATAACTGGTGGCTAGAGACTTGTCAGAGGTTGGAAGTTGCAAGTGAAAATGTCACTTGGGCTGTGTTCCGTAGGGAATTTCTGAGGAAGTATTTTCCTGAAGACGTTTGTGGTAAGAAGGAAATTGAATTTATTGAGCTGAAGCAAGGGAGTATGTCAGTTGTTGAGTATGCTGCAAAGTTTGTTGAGTTGGCTAAGTTTTATCCGCACTATAGCAAGGCAAATGCTGAGTTTTCAAAGTGCACCAAGTTTGAGAACGAGTTACGCCCAACGATCAAGAAGGCAGTTGGATACCAGAAGATCTGTGTCTTTGCTAATTTGATTGATAGTTGTAGAATTTATAAAGAGGATAATAATGCTCATTACAAGATTATCAGTGAGAAGAGAGGTAAGCACCAACAAAATCATGGTAAGCCTTATGATGGCCCAGTTGGTAAAGGTAAATAGAAGGTTGCTCAGGGTCAGTGGACTAGTGGGGGAGATGCTCCTGCTGGCGTCGTTTGTTTCAAATGTGGAAAACATGGGCATAAGAGTAATGTGTGTACTGCTGAGGTAAAGAGGTGTTTCCTTTGTGGTAAGACTGGACATGTTGTATCTGAGTGAAAGCATAAGGAGGTGATTTGTTTCAATTATGGTGAAGAAGGACACATTGGTAGTCAGTGTCAGAAACCAAAGAAGGCGTAAACCAGTGGTAAAGTGTTTGCTTTGGTTGAGGATTAAGCAGCTATTGAGGACAGACTCATCAGAGGTACATGTTTCATTAATAGTACTCCTTTAATTACTATTATTGATACCGGCGCTACTCATTGCTTTATTGCTACTGATTGTGTTGAAAGATTGGGTCTTATGTTGTCTTATATGAATGGAGAGATGGCCGTCGACACTCCAGCCAAGGAGTCAGTGACTACTTCTTTTGTGTGTTTAAAGTGTCCTTTATCGATTTTCGACAGAGACTTTGCTGTTGGTTTGGTTTGTTTGCCTTTGAGAGGGATGAATGTGATTCTGGGTATGAACTGGTTAGAGTATAACCATGTTCATATTAACTGTTATAACAAGTCTGTGAGGTTTTCTACTTCTAAAGAAGAGGAAGCTGGTATGTTGTCTGCTAGGTAGTTGAAGAAGTTGATTCAAGAAAAGGCTCAGATGTTCTCGTTTATGGCGTCGCTATCTGTCGAGAATCAAGCTATAATTGAGGAAGTGCAGGTGGTGCGTGAATTTCTTGAAGTTTTCCTTGATGAAATTCCTGATGTACCACCAGAGAGAGAAGTCGGATTTGCTATCGATCTTGTACCTGGTACTAGACTTGTTTCTATAGCACCATACAGGATGTCTGCATCTGAATTGCCAGAATTAAAGAAGCAATTGGAAGAGTTGCTTGAAAAGAAGTTTGTAAGACTAAGTGTATCACTGTGGGGAGCTCCAGTGTTGCTAGTAAAGAAGAAAGATGGAAGTATGAGACTTTATGTTGATTATAGACAATTGAATAAAGTGATGATTAAGAACAAGTATCCACTTCCAAGAATAGATGACTTGATGGATCAATTGGTGGGTGCTCGTGTGTTTTGTAAGATTGATTTGAGGTCGGGATATCATCATATTAAAGTGAAGGATGAAGATATCCAGAAAACGGCTTTCAGAATGTGTTATGGACATTATGAGTATTCAGTGATGCCTTTCGGTGTTACCAACACGCCGAGAGTATTCATGGAATATATGAAACATATCTTTCATACTTATTTGGATCGGTTTATAGTGGTGTTCATTGATGCCATTTTGATTTACTCTAAGTCGGAAGAAGAGCATGCAGAACACTTAAGAATAGTATTGCAAGTCTTTAAAGAGAAGAAGTTGTATGCAAAGCTGTCTAACTATGAATTTTGGTTAAAGGAGGATAGTTTTCTTGGTCATGTGATCTCAGGTGGTGGCATTGTTGTAGATCCATCTAAAGTAGATGCTGTATTGCAGTGGGAAACTCCAAAGTCGGCTACCGAGATTAGAAGCTTTTTGGGATTAGCTGGTTATTATAGAAGGTTTATCGAAGGTTTTCTAAGTTGGAACTTCCGTTGACTAAGTTGACTTGTAAAGGTAGAGCTTATGTGTGGGACGTTCAATGTGAAGAAAGTTTTACAGAATTGAAGAATAGATTAACGTCGGGTCTGATTTTGACATTACCTAATCCAGGAGAACCTTTATGGTATATTGTGATGCTTCTAAGATGGGTTTAGGAGGTGTGCTTATGCATAATAATAAGGTTGTTGCTTATGCGCCAAGGCAGTTGAGGACTCATGAGAAGAACTATCCTACGCATGATTTAGAACTTGCTGCAGTTGTTTTTGTATTGAAGATTTGGAGACATTATCTTTATGGTTCTAGATTTGAAGTATTTAGCGACCATAAGAGTATAAAGTATTTATTTTATCATAAGGAATTGAATATGAGATAAAGAATACGGTTGGAGTTGTTAAAGGATTATGATTTCTGAAAAATTACGTAGAAAACAGATACTGGAAGAAGTGTGCCAAGAGACACCCGAAAAGTGGCGCCCGACAGGGAAAAGGGGGCCGAGCGGCACCCTGTGTGTGTGAGTGTGACGATGGCACACATATGGTGAAGGGAATATGCCGAGTGGCACATGGTGAGAGAGAGGAGAAGTGTGCCACTAGGCACACCATGATGTGGCGAGGGGGACAAAAGAAAGAAAAGAGTCCTAGTATTTCTTTTCTTGTAGCAGTTTTTGTTATTAAGTTAATAAGTTCTTTTTTATTAATTATTTCACCAATTTTAAGTAAATTAGTATCATGTTGAATAGAAACTACAAGTTAATTACTTAGTGTGATACGGTGGGAGAACTGACTTGGGATTTTGCGTTTTGTGTTCGCAAATGTTTTGATTTAGCAAGAATCGCCACCAACTTTTTATTTTATCCTAAGGAAAGGTCAAAAAGCACAAGAAAGACCTTTGAGATGTTTTCTTGGGTTCGGGGAGTAGATTATAGAAAGGGAAGGTATTAGCACCCTTTGTATCCATGGTTATCCATGGGCTCTTAGTTACTTGCTTAGATCACTTGCTTTGCATTTTCAATTGTTTGATATGGTGCTTTTCAATTGTTTGAAATGGTGCATTGTGTGTGATTTTGGAAAATGTTTTGAAAAGAGGCCATCGTTGTGGCAACCTTTGTAATGATTCTTGTTTGAATGTATACAAAGGTGTTTTTGTCTTTTGAAAAGTTTTCAATGTTTGAAAGTAGGGTTTTGAAATTGCGTTGTGGGGTGTGTTTTGAAAAGTAGCAAGGATGTTTTGGCAAGTTTGATCAAGTAGCTAAGAGCTATCTACCCTATTTTACTCAAAGATCTTTCTTATGTTTTTAACCCTTTTAATAGTGTTGTTTCACCATTGTATTTGGTGAACAACCTTGTGTTAGGATGTTAACGGGACAGGCGCGGGTCATCGTATAGACCATGATAGCAATTGTGTTAAGTGTATTTGGAAATTTTTGAGGGACTTGATCATCTTTGTTTAGGCAACTCAGATAGCGTCATCGAGGGACTATGATCTTTTTTGTTTTGCCAAAGTACTCAACATGCAACCATGACCCATTTTTTTGAAGGCAACAAGTGGATGAAACCCTAGGGGTGTTTGTGTGCAAGTGTGTTTGATTGCATGATTTTGTCTTTGATTTTTTTTTGGTGGTCTATTTATTGATTTTATCTTGCATTTATATTTGAAAGCGATAAATTGCAGAAATGTAAAATCCTACGCTATTACAATATTTAGGGGGTGGGGGTACAAATTTATGAATGGGGATTGCAAATAAAAATAAAACCCTAAATTACTATTACAACCACATTGGAATACATACAAGAAAATATTAAATGAACTTGTTTTGTTTTAAGAAAATATGTTTTGTTTTTTTGTTTTGTTTTAAGGAATAAAATAAAGTGTGAACGAAAATATTTTTGGTGTTTTGCTGATTAATGAAAACGAGAGTGCCAGCGAGAAAAATAAAAAAAAGAAAGATAACAAAGGGGAAAAAGGAGGATCAGCGTGTTGCTGAAAGGAAATCAGAAGTTCTGACCCAGTTGTGCTGTAGAACATAAACTTGTTAGCGAAAATGTATGGGTCAGAGGTTCTGACCCTGACACGCTGCAAAACAGAAACCTGTTAATGAAAATGTATGAGGTCAGAGGTTCTGACCCTGCTGGGAACACAATAATTTTTAGAAGTTATGATATTACTGATAAAAAAACAGGCTCCAGAGGTGCTGGTGCCAATGTCAGAACTTGGTCTCCCTCTATGCTAGTCAGAACATCTACAATTTGGTTATTTCTCCACAAAACAGAAGACATTCCTAGGATAGTTTCAGCAGGTGTCATAGCATTTCAGAAATCAGAACCAAAAAATCAGAGGCAAGTTCTGAACTGATTCATTCTCTACTTAAGCATACAAATGCATGAAAACCTCAGAACATGTACAACATCAGAAGCATGATATCTACATTATATTTTTGAGCATGCAAATCTGGTAATGCTTAGGCAAGGTGGTGAGAGTCATCAAGTGCTTACCTTGCAGCTGGAAGAAGCTCTGTGAACTGGAGTTAGCCTTAACTCTGATGACGTTTTGAGTAGCTTCTTTGAATGGATGGATGGAGGGTATATAGCGGTATGAATACATAAGTTATGGCAGTTTCCAACGTGTGGGTCAGAAACTGTATGAAAGGTTTTTTAGTCAGGAAATACTTTGAGAACAAATGGAGTTTGAAAGCAAGGGATCCAAAGTTAATGGTTTGTACGCTGTGTTTACAATTTTTTTTTTGAAACTCTAGGAATTTTGGGCAGAGGTTCAAGACTTTTCTTTCTCAAACTTTCTGTCTCCTTTTAGCAATTTTTCTGGTCCCCTTCCCAGTGACCAATGGCCTTCTATTTATAGGCAAAGCTTTGTGGTTTTTTTTAAATTTTTTTTTATGTCAAGTGGCGCCAATATCATGCATTAGATGCTGACTTACTCTTGAAGCAAGTTCCAAAAAGGTTGTGGTGATTGACAGCCTTTAGCCTAGGCTGGATTAGTAAGCAAGGATTAAGGAAAAGTGAACCTATGAGCGAAATGTAGCGTATGGGCCTTTACCTAATCCTGCACAAAAGTATTTCTACCCTACACGTGGAGAGATCCTTTGGACGAAGACTCAAAAGTGGTTGTGAGCATTAATGAGCATTAAATGATGATGAGATTCGTCAAAAATCAGAAATATTGTAATATGAGATTTGCATCTTTACTTAAATCTAGGCCAGAAGTTCCATTTCAACGTAGTCTAGGACAAAGTCCCCAAGTTATGATCTTGATATCCTATTGCCTTAGCAAGTTCTGAGGAATCCCCAAGCTTTCCAGCATGTTTCTTTGACTTGCTTCTGAAAACTCTGGACTTAGAGATTCTGCTTCAGTGTAGCACCCAATCTTCTGACCCTCTTACCTTCTGGTTCCAGCATGTTCTGAAGGAGCTTTCAGATTTTTCATCATGTTTTATAATCTTCTGGCAACTTCTGACTGAGCTGGCGTAGATGCTGAAGGGCCACATTCTGACTGAATGTTATGTGCTGAAACACACTTACAACTTCTGACTGCTCCTGCCTGGAGGCTAGCTCAGAAGTTATGAAGTGTCATTTTTCTTAAATACTTTAGAAAAATTCTAAGCACTTAGAATTTAACTTTTCCAAGGTAAAATTTGACTTTTGACCTTCTTGATGAAACAAACTTCATATTCCAACATGTCTTGATGAAATATGATTTTTGAGATTTGATTTTGATCCAAAAACTAAAGTTTGACTTCTCAGCGTGTAAATGACCATTTTGCCCTTGTAAATGGATTGCTTGGAAAGAAATGATAATTCAAGGCTTGGATTTGTATGAGAGAAAACTTTGAGAATCAAGGGTAATTTCCTGAGAAATGAGATGGCAAATTTTGGGGTACAACACTTAGTATGATTATAGTATAAATTAATTAATGGAGTTTTATTAAGTTCTGGAAGTATAGATAATTTTAGTAGCAAAATAATATTAATATATCAGAGTTGGCATTAAAATAATAGAGACATTAGTAACCAATATATATATATATATATATATATATATATATATATATATATATATATATATATATATATATATATATATATATATATATATATATATATATATATATATATATATATATATATATATATATATATATTAACAGTAAAGATAAATTAGTAGCAAGTTTATTAAATTAGCAGAGTAATGAAATAATAGGAATAGTATGAACTAGCGGTAGTAGTGTGGGTTTGATAATAGTAGTATAGAGAAGAAAAAGTAGTAATTTTAGAAGATAATTATTAAGCCGGTATAGTTGAATTGTCCGAATAATTATATGGAATATTTGTTGTATATTTTAGTTGATACGGTGTGTTGAACACTTGGCTGAAAAATATGAATTGCAGGTGGTATTGAATTGTTAAGCTTATGGCCAATGTTGATTTATGTTGAGTTGTCGTGTTGTTGTGATTGTCACTATGAATTCTTATTGGTAATGCGAAGTTGCAAGGAATTTTAAATGATGATGAATTACCTCTATTTACTAGTAATAATGGTGATATGGGCTTATTCCTTGTGATGGATGATAACTAATGTGAGTATGTGATAGTGCATTCATTGAGTCATATACATTTGCATACTCTGTGATGGCCTAAATTGGAAAACTGCAAAGAAGGCTTATGCCTTGTTGATGCCTCTATTGGCAGATTTTTAAGATGGGATTTCTACTCCATTGGTACCACGTGCATTTACATAAAGATGAGTTGCATTCGGTATTGCATTCTAAGTCGTTGTGCGGTTGATTTGATTATGCTTATGATGTTAAAACTTGAGAAGTAGTGAATATGTATGAACTAATTCTAATGTAATATTTATCATACATTCTATTATATTGTTTGATATCTCACCCCTTTTGTTTGAATGTTACCCCGATGTTGGTAACGTGCAGGTAACCAAGAGTGAAGGGGGTATACCTTCAGTAGTTCGAGTCGATGTCATTGCTCTGATACGTAACACTCGGGGGGATGAACGCTTGTTGTTTTATTGTTATTATTTCAGTAGATTGAATTTTAAGTTGAATATTATTAAGTAATGGTTGTTTTGAAGTTGTTTCAGTTGGTTAAAGATGTTATACTCTTTTAAGTCGAATATTATGATTCCGCTGCGTAGTTATGAATGTTGCTATTTTAAAAGGTTAATTTTATGTTGTTGTTGGTTCATTCCAGTTTAATGTGTTATGTATCTATTAATGAGTGTCGTTGTTTTAAGTTGAATGTGTAGTATCCTGATTCGATTGTCGTAATTTTATCACTATGATTTTTATAATAATCGCTGGGTAGAACTGGTGTGTTACAGGTTGTAAATGTTGTTCTAGTGCCGAAGAAAGATGGTAAGGTACGTATGTGTGTAGACTACATGGATTTAAATAGGGCGAGCCCTAAAGAAGACTTCCCACTACCACATATCAATGTCTTGGTTGACAACACTACCCAACATAAGGTATTTTCTTTCATGGATGGTTTCTCGGGTTATAACCAAATCAAAATGGCTTCTGAAGACATGGAGAAAACTACCTTTGTCGCATAGTGGGGCATTTTCTGTTATAAGGTCATGCCTTTTAGACTGAAGAACGTAGGTGCAACAAATTAATGGGCTATGGTGGATTTATTTCATGACATGATTAATCATGATATAGAAGTCTACGTTGATGACATGATAGCAAGATCAGAAATCGAGGAAGAACACCTTGATCATCTGCACACGTTATTTGAATGGCTGAAGAAGTACAAACTAAGGTTGAATCCAAACAAATGCATCTTTGGGGCCAGGTCTGGAAAAATCATAGGTTTTGTCATCAGTGGTAAAGGTATTGAAGTCGATCCTGCAAAAGTTAAAGCTATCCAAGAAATGTCGGCTCCCCGTACTGAAAAGGAGGTCAGAGGTTTCTTAGGACAACTAAACTACATTGCCTGATTCATCTCTCATTTGTTTGCTACTTGTGAGCCAATCTTCAAGCTGTTGAAGAAAGATCAAGTAGTCAGATGGAACAACGACTGGAAAATGGCTTTTGATAAAATCAAAGAGTACTTACAAGAACCTCTAATTCTGATGCCACTAGTTGAAGGGAGGCCTCTAATCATGTACCTAACTGTGTTAGAGAATTCAATGGGGTGTGTGATGGGGAAGCATGACGAGTCTGGTCAAAAAGAGCATGTGTTGTACCTCAAAATTTTCCCACTCATTTTATCAAGATTTGCCCTCACAAGACTCTTTGAACTCCAGACAGGATTAGGGTTTTGCTCTGCTCAAGACATCTCCTTGCACTTATGACCTAAATTAGGGTTTGAGTTTGCACAGGGATTTTTGGACTTCCAATGCTCAAAGTGACTTTCATACTTCATGTTGGACTTATAAGATTTTATCTACCAAGTTTCAAGCTTTGAATCAAATTTTTGCCCAGTCAATTGGACAATTGACCTAGAAATCAGCAGTATTGGGGAAAAAGTCAACTGTGACCAAATTACAGTAAAAACTCATAATTTTTGATCCACCTCAACATTATAGACTCATATGGACCATTTGATCAAGTTTGGACCACAACTCCTCAAGAAATTTGATCAGATCATCAAAAGGGCAAAATGGTCATTTTTAGGGTTTTTGACTGCAGAAGGGAAATTTCTGATTTTTTACCTAGCCAATGGCAAATGGGGTTCAATCATGGATTCAAGGACTCAATGGCATCATCTTGACCTATTCACAAGGTTCAAAAGATCTCAAATGCATTGGATTGACAGATGAATTTTTCAGTCAACTGATCAAAATTTGATTGTACACTGAAAAGTCAAACTTTGACTTTTTGGTCAAAATCAAGTGCCAAGGGTCATTTTTCATCAAGATGTGTCAAAGCATGAAACTTGTTCATCAAGAAACCCAATTTTGCAAATTAGGGTTTAAGATTGAAAATTTTCATAACTTAGAATTTTTCTAAGTTATGAAATTTTCTTAATTTTTCCCAACTTTGCCCAACATTTTCACCATGATTAAATTGGATTCAAACAAAACTTACAATATGAAAGTTGTAGTCCTCCACAAAGTCTACAACTTTTACTCACAAAGTTTTCCCAAAAGAAGCTTGGATCTCAAGTTATAATGTTTGGAACAAGGGTCCATGAAACTTTTAACTTGGTGAAATTTTGCCCTAGTTTAGGCAGAATTTTGACCCATCTTCATGATAATTTTTCACCTAGTTCCACTTGGAATCTCAAAATGCATTTCAAATATGGATTGTATAGCATGTTACAAGCTTTATAAAATGTCAAAGAAATCTCCAAAATCATTTGTGGTTAGGGAGAATCGAAGGCTTGAAGTTGGCAAAAACTCACTTTTGATCCATGGCATTTTCATATTGATACAAGTTGCAAACTCTAATCAGCCTTGTTTGTACTTGATTACAGGTCCCAAAACCCTTCCATACTCAATAATTAAATGCAAATCCATTGGTTTGAGTTTTTGTTCTGGTCATGGGAGGATTACACAAAGAATTAATCCTAAAATAGCAAAAAGGCAACATTGCCTTTTTTGTCAATTTTGCTTTATGTCAAATAGAATCCTTGAGCCTCGAACAAGATCTGGTACAACACACAATATCCACAAACTTGAGGGGCCAAGATCATAATGTGTAAGCTGGTAGATAGCCTGTACAGGCCTGTCTTGCATCATTGCTCACTTTTGCTTAAAATACAAGAAACTTGTCAAATACAACACAACTTGCACATTTGTTAGAACCAACCCTTGCAAGCTTTTGAAACAAGTTTCACACATTCCCTTGAGCCAGAAACACGAGCCATTGAGTCCTAAAACCTTCCAAAGCACAAAATCACCTTCCTCTTGCAAAACAAGGCAACTTCTGCACCTTGAGTTCTATCTCACAAACCACTCGTACGTTTTCCCCCAAACCTGTTCAAACACCTTCCATATAACCTATCCAAGCTATCCCAACCATTAGGCAGTGACTGTAACTCCATTTGAAAGCTTCACTATTTTTGTTTTCAGCTTGTGCAGGTTGAGTTCTACAAGCTTGTTCAAGCACATTCAAGGCAAACTGTGCATTGGGGAAGGTCAGGGGAAGTTCAAGCAAGCTCCCAAACATCTCAGGCCTCACTGAAAAGCTCCACATTGCCATACACGATTTCAACTGAAACAGGTTTTTATCAACTTCCTATCTCTCTATTTAGGAATCATTAGGCTTAGGTTTATGAATAAAAAATGTAGTACTCATAGCCCTGAAGCTGTACATATGCTCCGTTTTCATTTAAGTTAAACATGTTAAGAGAATTTGATTCATGAACTTCGTGAAAAAGTTAGGTTAGAAATTAGGGCCAGAGAAATTCTTTCTGGTCTTTGAGAGTTAGATTAAGTTTCTTATATGGTTGAATTCGTCTTGAAAAATGCTACAACATTGATATTATGAGTTTTTGCATTAGAGCACGTATGCAGGATCTGGATATTTTGTACAGGCGCGCGCATTTTTGAATAAAAGGTTGAAGATGAAGTTTGGAACTGGGCTGGGCCTTTGTTTCTCACTTTTGGCACCCCTTGCATTGCAGACTGCACCCCTGGCCAATTTCTTCATATTTTTATATTTTTGTATTTATTTTTGATTTCTGATTTTATTTTATTACTTCCCAAACATAAAAAATACCAAAAATATTTTTATAAATTTTCACATTTATTTTTGTATTTTATTTTATTTTTCTAACATAAAAATAATTTAGTAAGTATATACTTTTATTTTATTTAATGAAAACTTGAAAATAATACATAATAATATTATACCTTTATTTTTTATTTATTATTTATTTATACTTAAATAATATCTTTCTAAATATATTTTTATCTTGTATACATTTATGTTTATTTTCTTGTACATAAAATAATATATATATATATATATATATATATATATATATATATATATATATATATATATATATATATATATATATATATATATATATATATATATATATATATATATATATATATATATATATATATATATATATATATATATATATATATATATATATATATATATATATATATATATATATATATATATATATATATATATATATATATATATATATATATATATATATATATATATATATATATATATATATATATATATATATATATATATATATATATATATATATATATATATATATATATATATATATATATATATATATATATATATACTTTCGTAAAAGAAAATTAGGGTTTTTACCCTTAATAAAAAAATAATCTTTTTATTTCTTTTTTTTAATACATTAAATATTATACTTTTACATACATAAAAATAAACAAAAAAACATCTTTTTACATAGTTATAATATTTTGCACATTTATATTTAAATTGCTTATTTAATTATTGCCAATTTATTTATTTGTACCATTTATTCAACTTAGGTTTATTTTGCGCACTTTATGCTTTCAAATATACCATGAGTAGAGATTAGGGTTTGTATGCAAAAATCCAAAATCAAACAAATAGTTTGACTAATACAAAGACAAAAAGCATGTAAATTAACAACACAATGCACACATGCACCCCTAAGGTTTCATCCACTTGTTGCCTTTAAAATGGCCATGTTATGCATGTTGAGTATCTTGGCAAAACAAAAACAAAACAAAAAGATCATAGTCCCTCGATAACGCTATCTTGGTTGCCTATACAAAATGATCTAGTCCCTCAAAAATTTGCTAAAGATACTTAGCACAATTGCTATCATGGTCAATACGATGACCCGCACCTGTCCCGTTTAACATCCTGATACAAGGTTGTTTACCAAATGCAATGGTAAAACAACACTGTCAAAAGGGTTAAAAATATATGGGAAAGATCTTTGAGTAAATAGGGTAGACAACTCTTAGTTACTTGATCAAAACTTACAAAAACATCCTTGCTACTTTCAAACACACCTCACAACACAATTTCAAAACATTTCCCAAAACAAACTTTCAAACTTTCAAAACATTGAAATATCTTTTCAAAAGACAATACACCTTTGAATACATTCAAACAAGAATCATTACAAAGGTTGCCACAACGATGGCCTCTTTTCAAAACATTTTCAAAACCACACGCACAAAGCACCATTTCAAACAATTGGAAAAGCAAAGCAAGTGATCTAAACAAGTAACTAAGAGTCCATGGATAACCATGGATGAAAAGGGTGCTTGCACCTTCCCTTTTCATAATCTACCCCTCGAACCCAAGAAAACATCTCAAAGGTCTTTCATGTACTTTTTGACCTTTCCTTTGGATAAAATAAAAAGTCGGTGGCGACTCTTGCTAAACCGAAACATTTGCAAACACAAACGCAAAACCTCAAGTCAGTTCTCCCACCGTATCACAGAACTGGTGACTCTGCTGGGGAGTATTTTAAAAGTGGAGTAACCTTAGGGTTTAGATCACCTTTAAATGCTTATCTTGTTTGCTTTGAGTGCTTTACATTTGCTTCTATTGTTTGGGTTTGAAATCCTCTACCCGGATTTGGGAAACATTCATAGGTAAATAGCAATACGTTGTGGAAACTATATGGGGTATACCGACATGGTTGAAGCAATATCTATATTAGTGCGACATATTTGTGGGTACCGGTAGCCTTTGAGTCAATCAAAGAGAATACAGGGCCGCTGAGTGATGTCATGAAGCACTAATGGACTTTTAGAACCTTTACTTGACCATTTTGGCCTTATTAAGGGTAGTGAGATGACCGGCTTTGGTACAGTCCGAAGTTGGTAGATACTCAATACTACACTCAATGAGGGTTGTTTTCTTGGAATATTTCGGTCGCCAGTAAAGTGGCTAAACTGAAACAATGAACACAGAAAATAATCCAATGATATTGAGCTCCTTAGAACCCGATTACTATTTATAGGACAGGTTGAGCCAACTAACTTCAAGAGGGTACTTACCTATGAAACCCCATGCAAGCCTGAAACTAGGATATTGTGTGACTTGTCTATACATATACTTGTGCATACATCATGAACATCATAAAGCATCATATGCATCCACTAACCATTTCAAGGGTTTGAATCTTCATCTTTGTTCCTGTTTTGTAGGTAATGGAATCACTCCGCAGAAAAACAATCCAGGTCAACCTTGTGAGAATCCCTCCTCTACTCAAGGAGCTTTTTCCAAGATTCCAGAGAATTCTCCCTTCAGTGAAAGACATGGTAGACTTCTCAACTTGGTCAACTCCAACATTGAAGAAGACATGGTGAAAGTTCTCTTCCAATTCTTTGACCCCCTACACCATTGCTTTACATTTCCTGATTACCAACTAGTACCTACTTTGGAGGAATTTTCTCAACTCCTGAGGATTCCTATTCTCCATCAACTGCCTTACAACGATAAGAAAAGAGAACCAAAGCCCGAAGATGTTGCTCAAGACTTACACTTGCAACCATCTGATATCAAAGGTCATTGGGAAACCAGAAGTGGTGTCAAGGGTTTCTTGGTAAAGTTTCTGTTTGAGAAGGCACAAGACTGCTGGAATTCTCTAGATCTGCAAGCTTTTGATGAGATTGTAGAACTTCTCATCTATGGGTTGGTCTTGTTCCCAAACGCTGATCAGCTTATAGATGTGAATGCTGTCAAGATTTTCATATCTCGGAATCCTGTGCCTACATTGCTTGGGGACATCCTCCATTCATTTCACACACGAAAATGAGGAAAAGAGGTGTTCTCATATGATGTACTCCTCTTCTGGAAAGGTGGTTTATTTCTCACCTTCCCTAATCAATCTTGAAGAATGAGCAAGGCTTGAGGTGGTCACAACGATTGATGACCCTTACACATTATGATGTTCATTGGTGTTCTCGGTCCAGAGAAAATGTCATCATCATTGATCATTGCGGAGAATTCCCTAATGTCCCACTACTTGGCATTAGGGGAGGCATTACCTACAACCCATGTTTAGCTCTGAGACAATTTGGGTATGCCCGAAGGGATGACCCTCATGACATGTTGATTCCAGACTTGGTTTTTGACTTCGACAAAGGTTTATCCGAGCTTGGAGGATGCCCAACAAAGTGGACAGTAAGACACTGGGACACAAGAATTCCATCCCCCTTGAGCCTTACCTCAAGTGGGTACGAACCCGCGCCCAGGGTCTTATGATGCCTTACCCCTACATTCTGCCTATGATCAAAGAGCCTGTTATGGAAGGAGAGGTTCCATACACCCTCCTACATCCTGACATGCCAACATCATTGGAGGATTTGCAAAAGAGTTGGATACAGCTCAAGAAAGAACGAAATAATTTTGAAGCCAGCTTTTACGCCAGTGAGAAGAAGGTTTTGGAACTTACTCGTCGACTCCATGAAAAGCAGACTCTCAACACCTACGTCGCACCGAAGAGGATGCGCAATGTCTTTTTACATTAGAATTTTGTAATATTTTGCCCATGGGGCATTTATGTACTAACAAATTCTTCTTATTAATATGACGTGCGTTCTTTTTTGTTTACGACAAATTTGAATTTCTGAATCCTTGAGTGCATTACATGAATAACATATCATTCATCATATACATGAGCAGGTCTTCACACCAGGTTTCCTTATCTTTCTGCTATTTATTTCAGCAAGATGGATATAGAGCAGACGGTCAAAGACCTACAAGCACAAAATTCGTAGTTCTAACAACTCCTCATGACATTGGCAAAGGGTCAAGAGGATCTTAAAGCACTGTTAGAGAAAGAAAAGGAAAAAGAAAAGAAGAAAAAGAAAAGGGCGGGTGTAGCTACTTTGGGGAGAAGGTTTGAGAACCAGGCTAGAAGGGACTTAGATTTCCCCTCGACGTCTGATGAAGGGGTTGGTAAAGGAAAGGGAGTTGCAATGCCCTCCGAGTCTGAAGCTGAAGAAGAAGAAGAAGAGGAGGAGGAAGATTACTCTGAGCAGCAGTACCCTCCTACGGATGATAAGTATAAGAATCTGGAAGATCGGCTGGCAGCCATGGAGGTACAAAGAGTACCTGGGCTGGATTTCGAAGAACTAGGGTTGGTTGCTGGGATTGTCATTCCCCCTAAATTCAAAGTGCCTACATTTGCTAAATACGATGGTTTGTCTTGTCCAAAGATGCATCTGCGGTTTTACGTCAGAAAGATCCAACCTCACTCTTATGATAAGGATCTGTGGGTCCACTTTTTTCAAGATAGTTTGTCGGGTATGCAATTGGATTGGTTCTATCAGCTTGAGAGATCTGATGTACATAACTGGGAGGATTTGGCTGCTTCTTTCTACCGACAATACCAATATAATGCAAATTTAGCACCTACTCGTACTCAATTACAGAGTATGGGTATGGTCTCTAATGAAGGCTTTAAGGAGTATGCCCAGAAGTGGAGGGATTTGGCTGGAAGGGTGCAGCGACCATTGTCTGAGAGAGAGCTTGTGGATATGTTTCTGGGGACCCTGTCAGGTCCATTCTTTAACCACTTGATCGAGAGCTCATCTGCAGGGTTCACCGAATTAATTCTGACGGGTGAAAGGGTCGAAGCTGGCATTAAGAGCAGTAAAATTCAGAAGGATGCATCTGCTTCCGCCGCTATCAAGAAGATCTTTCCAGCCAAGAAAGAAGCTTATGCTATTTACACCCAGAGAAATCAAGGAAGAATGAAGCGCCGACCAGTGGTGGGGGCTGTGATGATTCAGAACTCCTCAGCCGATCAACCTCGAAGCAGTCAACCCAGAGCTAACCAAACCAGGGTGGAAAGGCCTGCACGGTAATTCACCCGGATCAATATGACACCTGCTCAGGTTCTCCCTCATTTGTTAAAGTTAAACCTTACAAACTTGAAAGAGGCGCCAAAGAACCCAAATACCTCTTCTCCCTATTACCATTCAAATGCAAAGTGTGCCTATCATTCGGACAGTGTGGGGCACGACACCAACAACTGTTGGGCCCTTAAAAATAAGATCCAGGATTTAATAGATGCCAAGGAGGTGGAGTTTGACGCACCTGAAAAACCTAATGTGATATCCACTCCTATTCCAAAACATGGTCACAATGTCCATGCTATTGTAGAAGATCTTTATGTTACTATTGTTGATGACTTAATGACTCTGTTGCCAATGATCAAGATGAATTTGTTTAAAGCCCAGATTTTCCCGGGTTGTGAAAAAGATTGTTACCTGTGTTCGACCTTGCAATTCGACTTCCACTATTGAAGTCAGGCATCCAACGCCTGATGGATAATCAAGAAATCCTCTTTAAGAAAACTCCTGTTAATCCTGTTACTCCAATCAATGATGTTGCTATAATCACCATTTCCGACAATCTTTCCAAGGTCTCCAAAAGACCTGTTAAGATTACACCCGATCCAAAGTGTGTACCTCTGAAGATTACTATGCCCGGGCCTATCCCATACAAGTCCAATAAGACAATACCGTGGAATTATGGAGGAGAGATCTTCTATCACGGCGTTAAGCAGATTGAATCAGTGGAAGAGAATTCCGATGAAGAAACTCCTGACATAGGAAATATTGCAGGGACAAGTAAGATCACTCGTAGCGGAAGAATCTTCTCTCCGGAGATTGCTCCTCCAAGGGCAATCTTCGGACCCTCAAGTGCTCCTGTGCCAGTCAAGATATCTGTGCGAAGTCCAGTTATTGAAGAAATTGTTACTCCCGAAGCTATACCCTCTACTGTTACTGCTGATAAAGGTAAGGGGATCCAAGAAACGCCCGTCAGGACGAGGGCTCAGACTTTGGTTATCCCCGAGACCACCCAAAAGGAGATGGAGGAGATTTTAAAAATAATTAAGAAAAGCGACTATGATGTCGTAGAGCAGCTGGGGAAAACCCCTTCAAAAATCTCTATGCTGGCTCTATTGCTCTGCTCCGAGGCTCATGCCAAAGCCTTGATCAAATTCCTGAAGACGGTGCGCGTGCCTCAAGAAACTTCTGCGGATCAGTTTCAAGAGTGTGTAGCTAGCCTTACAGCCGACAATGGTCTTGGCTTCTCTGATGCCGATCTAACATCTAAGGGAAGAAAGCATAATGATGCGCTGCATGTCTCGTTAGAGTGCAAAGGGACCCCTCTTGCTCACATTCTGGTTGATACCAGGTCGTCTTTAAATGTCTTGCCTAAAAAAGCGTTGGACAGATTGGACTGTGAAGGTTTGACCCTAAAGCCCAGTAATATCATTGTTAGAGCCCTTGAAGGTTCTAAGCGGATGGTCCATGGGGAGGTGGACATCCCAATTAAAGTGGGTACAGAAACTTTCAACTCCACATTTTACGTCATGGACATCCGTCCCTCCTACTCATGCTTGTTAGGGAGGCCCTGGATTCATTACGCTGGGGCAGTCACTTCTTCTCTACACCAGATTCTCAAATACCCAGTCCAGGGTAAAATCATAACAGTTCATGGTGAGGAGGAGTATATGATAAGCCACCTTAACTCTTTCCGCTACATGGAGTTAGATGGTGAATTCATAGAAACACCTTTCCAACACTTCGAAGAGGTTTCTCTTGAAGTTGCGGTAGCCAAGACAATGACTGTTGTGCCCATCATTACCAAACCTGTATCTCGGATGTCATCCCTTAAAGATGCGGAGGCTGTGATCAAGGAAGGAGGAAGCACAATATGGGGTCAACTGCCAGATTTTCCTTACAAGACAGATAAGTTCGGTTTGGGTTTCACTGCTGCTAGTCAAAAGGTTGTGCGTCGCTCCCGGGCTGGAGGACCGTCATTGAAAATCACTCATCATGGAGTTCATGCTTTAGAGGATGATGAAGAAGGAAGCAATTTTGAAGACTGGATCTTTCCAACCATTGAAGGAGGACTGAACAACTGGGAGGCGAAAGACTTTGTTCCCATTACTTTCATCAATCAGTAATTTATCTTTTGAACATTTTCTGTTGGTCTATAATATTTATTAAACAATTCGTACACTCTTTTCGCCTTATGCCTTACCCGAGGCATATAGGTCCATTTGTAAGGGTTTTGATTCTTCATTTTCATATGCCATTTTTAATGAATCATGGACGTTTTCATATATAAAATTTTGTGTTCATTTTCTTTCTTTTTATATTTTATTTTGTTTAAAGGTGGCTATCCCTTACACACAGCCACACTCTCAAAATGCAGGTACCCATCCACTCCGGATTCCATGGGTAACAATTCTGCTATGGCCTTCAGTGACTCTGAAGATCTGGTCAATCATGCCGAATACGAAGGTGACGAAGATTGTGAAGTGCCTGGAGAGTTGGCTAGACTTTTGCAACAGGAAGAAAGGGCTATTCTGCCCCATGAAGAGTTGTTAGAGACTATTAATTTGGGAACAGAGGAAGACAAAAAAGAGGTTAAAGTGGGTGCCAACCTAGAGCCAAGTGTCAAAGAACGCTTAGTTCAGCTGTTGAATGAATATGTTGAGATCTTCGCCTGGTCCTATGAAGACATGCCGGGACTGGATACAGATATTGTGGTTCACCGTCTCTCTACAAGAGAAGACTGTCCACCAATCAAGCAGAAAGTCCGCCGAATGAGGCCCGACATGTCCAAAAAGATCAAAGTTGAAGTGATGAAGCATTTCAATGCTGGCTTTCTTGCTGTTACTTCCTATCCACAATGGGTGGCCAACATTGTGCCCGTGCCTAAGAAGGACGGCAAAGTCAGAATGTGCGTGGACTACAGAGACCTAAACAGGGCTAGCCCTAAAGATGACTTTCCACTACCACACATTGACATCTTGGTTGACAACACAGCTCAACACAAGGTATTCTCTTTCATGGACGGATTTTTAGGGTACAACCAGATCAAAATGGCCCCCGAAGACATGGAGAAGACTACTTTTGTTACGCAGTGGGGTACCTTCTGTTATAAAGTGATGCCATTCGGACTGAAAAATGTTGGGGCAACCTATCAGTGAGCCATGGTAGCTTTGTTTCATGACATGATACATCATGAGATTGAAGTCTACGTAGACGACATGATAGCCCGTTCATAGACAGAAGAAGAACACCTCGACCATCTGAAAAAGCTGTTTGTCAGGTTAAAGGAATGCAAGCTCAGACTGAACCCTAGCAAGTGCACTTTCGGAGTCAGGTCTGGTAAACTTTTAGGATTCATTGTCAGTAACAAAGGCATCGAGGTTAATCCTGCCAAAGTCAAAGCTATACAAGAAATTCCTGCCCCTCGCACTGAGAAGGAGGTCAGAGGTTTCTTGGGACGCCTAAACTACATTGCAAGGTTCATCTCTCACCTAACATCTACCTGTGAACCAATCTTCAAGCTGTTGAAGAAAGATCAGGTGGTTAAATGGAATGATGATTGTCAAGTTGCTTTTGACAAGATCAAGGAGTATTTGCTGGAACCTCCTATCTTGATGCCACCCGTCGAAGGAAGGCTTTTAATCATGTATCTGACTGTCTTAGATAATTCAATGGGGGTGCGTACTGGGCCAACATGACGAGTCTGGCCGAAAAGAGCATGCCATTTATTACCTTAGCAAAAAGTTTACCGACTGTGAGACTCGCTACTCACTGCTCGATAAAACTTACTACGCTTTGGTATGGGCTGCTCGCCGGCTAAGGCAATATATGTTGACATATACTACTTTGCTGATTTCTAAAATGGATCCGATCAAGTACATCTTCGAAAAGCCTGCTTTATCCGGAAGAATCGCTAGATGGTAGATGATCCTCACTGAATATGATATATAGTACACAACCCAAAAAGCCATAAAGGGGAGTGTGCTAGCCGATCATCTGGCCCATCAAGTTGTTGAAGATTACCAATCCATGGGGTTCGACTTTCCCGACGAGGATATCATGACTTTGGGCAACATTGAAGAAAACAGACCGTATGACGGACCTGAACAAGGATCCCGATGGACTCTGTACTTTGATGGTTCCTCCAATGCACTTGGGAACGGTATCGGCGCGGTACTTAACTCTCCAGAAGGTTGCCATACACCTTTCACTGCTAGACTCTGCTTCAGCTGCACCGACAACATGGCCGAGTATGAAGCTTGTATCTTTGGTCTCAAGGCCGCTATTGACTTGAGAATCAAATCTCTGATTGTATTTGGGGACTCAGCTTTAGTTATCAGTCAAATCAAAGGAGAGTGGGATACTAAGCACCCTAACCTCATCCCTTACAAAGAACATGTCCAGATATTGTTACCACATTTCGAGCAGATTACCTTCGAGCACTTCCCGCGAGAAGAGAATCAGCTAGCAGATGCGCTAGCTATAATGTCATCCATGTTTAAACTTAACTGGGATAATGTGGCACCTCAAATCACCATTGAACGAATGGACGAACCTGTATATTGTCACGAGATTAATGCCGAAGAAGTAATGGACCGACCTTGGTTTCACGATGTCAAAAGGCATCTCGAAGCACAAGAGTACCATGAAGGAGCTTCAGTCAACGTCAAAAAGTTCTTAAGGAGGTTCGCGGCCAAGTTCTTTCTGAGCAATGGTATCTGTGATACGGTGGGAAATAACTGACTGTTTTTTGGAATGCTGGTTCGCATTTTGCGTTTGTTTTCGCAAAATGTCGCGGTAAGCAAGAGTCTCCACCGTCTTTTATTTTATCCAACAAGGAAAGGAAAAAAGCACAGAAAAATTTCTTTTTCGAGATGTTTCTCGGGTCCGGGGGGTAGATTATAGAAAGGGGAGGTGTTAGCACCCTTTCTATCCGTGGTTATCCACGGGCTCTTAGGTACTTGCTCAAAGTGTTTTCAAAATTTTGATTTCTTTGTGTTTGTGGGTTTGAAAGAAGTTTTTGTTTTGAAAGGTGTAAGTGCGAAAAGTTTTTGTTTTGAAGGAGCAAGTACTTAAGAACCATCTACCTACTCGAAAAAGGAATCAATCTGTGCTAATGTCCTTTAGACAATGCTATCCCACTATTGATGAGTAGGTAACATCGTCGTTGGAGTT
This sequence comes from Vicia faba, assembly GCA_948472305.1. NCBI lineage: Eukaryota > Viridiplantae > Streptophyta > Magnoliopsida > Fabales > Fabaceae > Vicia > Vicia faba. The sequence continues at coordinate 155,817,373 of OX451735.1, read as the reverse complement.
TAAGGGTCAATTCGATTAAGGGACGTGTGGTCACTAAAGCAATGTTAGAATGCCTTAGTGGTAACCCTAATGTCTTAGATCATTTTTCTGAGGCAACCGTTTCGAGGCAACTATGATCTTTGGACAAGAGGGCGACCTCTAAAACTTCCTATACTCAATGACCACGTTCGAAGGCAACCAAGTGAGGTGTACCCTAAGAGTGTGCATGTGCGAGTGTTTTATTTTCAGTTAATTTGTCTTTGTACATGTCAATGGTTATCTATGTTGATTTTAGGTTTAAACATTTGATCTTGTCATGCATTCCCTATTATCAAACATCTAACAGTTTATAAGTTACGGAAATTAAATTGCGGAAATTAAAACTAACTATTACAAGGCGTCGGGTATTTACATCGCCAAAAACAACCCTTGAAATTAAAGTGCGGAAAATAAATGAAGCGATAAAAAATATTAAAGTCCTAATTATCTATTACATTCCAGGAAACAGATACAATATATGATAAATGGATCGCGTGCGAAAAATTAAATCGGGCAAGTTTTTAGGGTTTTGACCCCTTTTATTAAAGAAGAGATTTTTTTGGTTGTTTTTGAATTAAAAAGAAATTAGATCTAAGTTAATTGTTAAATTAATAAATAAATAAATTAATTAATAAAAATGATATTTTTGGATTTTTGATATTTAAAGAAATAAAAATAAATTAATCAAAGTTAATAAAACCTAATTATCTAAATTAATTTTAATTATTGCAAAATATATTAAAAGTTAATTCCTAATTAAACTAAATTAATTAAATCAATTTTATTAACAAAAATAAAAATGCTGGAAATTAATTTTAATAATGAAAATGTTTTTGGTTTTTAATTTTATTAAGAAAAAAGTTTAATTGGTTAGTTAAATAATAAAAATAATTAATCAAACAAATAAATAAATAAAATAAAAAGAAAGAAATAGAAATACTCAAGGGGGTTTGGGCCCAAATGGGAGGCATATTCAGCAATTTCCAAGGCCCATTTGACTTGGCCTGTGTTGACTTTCATGATTCAGTATGCGCCCATTGACTCAAACCCATGATGGACATTCAACCTGAGTCACCAGATCTGGCCTTGGGCCATCTGGTGCTTTGATATTTGATGGTGTATGGTAGTCCATAATTCTTGAAACATGCTGGAATATCTGTGGAAAAATAATACAAAGCATATGGGGGACCTGGGATTCGAACCCATGTCCTGTTGGATTTTGAACTGACGCCCTTGCCACTGAACCAATGTGCTCAATTGTTATAGTATTGGAAACTAAATATAATAAGGGAAAACAAATAAATGCCAGAAAATATATAAAAAAATAAAGCGCGAAGTTTGAACTATCCAATAGGAGGGGGGCACGTCTTCATCTTCCTCGTTGAAACCTGGATATTTACCTGCGGATTTATATCCGCAGCTAAATCCGTATGTCCATCCTAAAATTAGTTCTAGGCCAGGGAAATTGATTCCAAGACCATGGTCATGTTCGTCTGCCTCTCATGATTACATCCATGTCCATTAATTGCACTAATTTTGCCTGAAAATAAAACGCCTAAAAACACAAACCAAGAACCCTAGATTCGGCTAGGGGATTACAGGCTATGTAAATGCAATCAAACAATGCAGAAAGCTTAGAAATTGCATGAGCATCATGAATATACCAAAGATTTGTCAAAAAAGTGCAAGAATATGAGGATACGATTTCAACTGAAAAGTGATTTTTTGAGACACTTACAAAGCTTCTGGGCGCGTATGGAGACTGGTTTTGGGTTGGTTTCGCTTTAAGGATGGTCCAACAATTGATTAGTGTGGAGATTTGGTGTTGAAACTGCCTCTATGCACGATTTCAGTTTCTAGCTTTTTGCCAATTTTTTCAAGTTTGGTTTTTGTGTTCTTGCAGCCTCTAGGTCTTGAATTCGTGTGCCTTTCACTTGTATATGTACTAAGCAATGCATTAGGTCAACAATTTAGGACTAAATCCTTGTGCATTATGGCTTGGAGATTTGATTTGATTCATCATTGAAAACCTTCCAAATTTGCCCAAAATCCATCTTTTTGTTCATGATATGGTGAGATACGAGTTTGATCATGTCATTTATGATGATTAGGTCCTGAAAATAGAAAAAGATCTCCTGTAATCAAGTTTTGTGATTTTATTTGATTTAAATTGATTTAAAATGAATTAATTCAATAAAAAATCAAATAAAATAGAAACATTAATAAATGGACACAAGGATGAAGCTAGGACACGTGTGTAGTGTGACAAGATCAAATCAAGTGAAAAAGAATGGGCCCATTTGACAAAATTTGAAGTTTTGGGGATAGTTGACTTTTGGCAATTTTGCAAAAATGTCCAACTTCAACAATGCATAACTTCTTCAATTTTGAACTTTTGGAAGTGTTCTTGGACTTTTTAGAAAGCTATGTCCTCTAACCAACCCTTTTAGTCTAATCCCATTTTTATATTCCATGATCAGGTTATAAGCTTTGGTAAAAAAGGTGTTTTTGTTGACTTTCAAAAATGACCTATAATGTCCAAATTTGTAACGTTTTATGAGGGCATTTATTGATCTTGGGATGTGAATATTGATTGTAGGAAATTTCATCCTCTTCAAAATGAGCTTTCGATGGGTCATTTCTCATAAAGTATGAGAAAGTTATGCTTGGTCAAAGTTGAGTTGACTTTTCCTACAAAACCCTAATTTAGCAACTTTTGAGTCTTGATGAATTTTGAGAAATCCTTGATGAATCATGATCAACCCTTTATCAAATGATGAAATATCCTTCAAAATGAGAATGTTGACAACAAAATCTTGAAGTTTGACTATTTATAGGTCACAATTGACTTTTGCCCTAGCACAGTCGATTTTTGGACCCTTTGAGCAATTGACTGAGCAAACTTCCTCTGCAAGGCTTGAAACTTGACATGGATGAACTTGAGAACATATTAGGACATTGGGTAGAACTTGAGGTCATTTGGATGCAAGGACCTTGATGCAACACAAAACCCTAGTTTGAGATTGACTGCCTTAGGAGATGACTTGACTGTCAACTCTTAAGCAATCTTGAGCAACTTGGAGATTATTCTTGCAATGTTTTGAGAAATATGAGAGGGAAATTTTTGGGGTACAACAGCTTCCCCTGTTCAATTTTCTTAAACCTGAGGATATAGATTGGCTTTCGGACCTTTCGTGATCCGAAGGTGGAAGATGATTGAACACTAGAGTGCCCAGAAATTTGCACTCGCATGAAGTGGTATCAGCCTGGTGATGTCGGGAATGGGCTTACAAATTCCATTTGGAGACTGTTGATAGGTGGTCTGAACTTCGACTGGAATACGAATCAGGGAGATCTTATCGGCGATCTAACTGAACCAAAGAAGGTCTTGGATTAACTTTGACTGGATCGACATCAGAAAAATCTTTAGGAATCGATTTAACTGGACCAGACAAGGTCTTGGAATAACTTCAACTGGAATACGAATCAAGGAGATCTTATCAGCGATCTGACTGAACCAGAGGAGGTCTTGGATTAACTTTGATTGGATTGGCATTAGAAAAATCTTTAGGAATCAATTTGACTGGACCAGACAAGAGTCTTGGAATAACTTTGACTGGATCGACATCAGAAAAATCTTTAGGAATCAATTTAACTGGACCAGACAAGGTCTTGGAATAACTTCAACTGGAATACGAATCAGGGAGATCTTATCGGCGATCTGACTGAACCAGAGGAGGTCTTTGATTAACTTTGACTGGATCGGCATCAGAAAAATCTTTAGGAATCGATTTGACTGGACCAGACAAGAGTCTTGGAATAACTTTGACTGGATCGGCATCAGAAAAATCTTTAGGAATCGATTTAACTGGACCAGACAAGGTCTTAGAATAACTTCAACTGGAATACGAATCAGGGAGATCTTATCAGCGATCTGACTGAACCAGAGGAGGTCTTGGATTAACTTTGACTGGATCGGCATCAGAAAAATCTTTAGGAATCGATTTAACTGGACCAGACAAGGTCTTGGAATAACTTCAACTGGAATACGAATCAGGGAGATCTTATCGGCGATCTGACTGAACCAGAGGAGGTCTTGGATTAACTTTGACTGGATCAGCATCAGAAAAATCTCTAGGAATCAATTTGATTGGACCAGACAAGAGTCTTGGAATAACTTTGACTGGATCGGCATCAGAAAAATATTTAGGAATCGATTTAACTGGACCAGACAAAAGTCTTGGAATAACTTCAACTGGAATACGAATCAGGGAGATCTTCGCGGCGATCTAACTGAACCAGAGGAGGTCTTGGATATAGCTGAGAACTTAACTGGATCTTTCCTGAAAAGTAAAGGTCAGTCATATGCAATGCATGATGTGATACGGTGGGAGAACTGACTTGAGGTTTTGCGTTTGTGTTCGCAAATGTTTCGGTTTAGCAAGAGTCGCCACCGACTTTTTATTTTATCCTAAGGAAAGGTTAAAAAGCACAGCAAAAACCTTTGAGATGTTTTCTTGGGTTCGGGGAGTAGATTATAGAAAGGGAAGGTATTAACACCCTTTCTATCCATGGTTATCCATGGGCTCTTAGTCACTTTCTTAGATCACTTGCCTTGCATTTTCAATTGTTTGAAATGGTGCTTTCAATTGTTTGAAATGGTGCTTTGTGTGTGTGGTTTTTGAAAATGTTTTGGAAAAGATGCTTGGTCTAGGCAACCCTTGTAACAATTCTTTACTCGAATGTTTTACAAAAGGTGTTTGTCTTTTCGAAAAGATGTTTCAAGATTTTTGAAAGTTGTTTTTGAAAGTTGTGTTGTGGAGTGTGTTTTGAAAAAATGGCAAGGATTTGTTTTGCAAGTTGGTCAAGTAACCAAGATCTATCTACCCTAAATTTCTCAAAGATCTTTCCTATGTTTTAACCCTTTTAACAGTATTGTTTCACCATTGTATTTGGTGGACAATCTTGTGTTAGGATGTTAACGGGACGGGCGTGGGTCATCGTTTAGACCATGAATGCAATAGTGCCAAGTGTCTTTGGCAATTTTTCCTTTAAGGGACTTGATCATTTTTAGGCAACTTGAGAAAGCGTCATCGAGGGACTATGATCATTTGATTTGTTTTGTTTTGCCAAAGAACTCAACATGCAACATGGCCCATTTTTGAAGGCAACAAGTGGAGTAACCCTAAGGGTGCAAGTGTGATTGGTGTTGTCCATTTTCATGCTTTTTTGTCTTTTAATTAGGTCAAGCTATTTGTTATTTGATTTTTGCATACAAACCCTAGGTTTATCATGGCATAATTAGAAAGCTTTTAAATGCGGAAATTTAAAGTCCTAAATTATTACAACATGATTATGGGGATGGGGGTACAATTGTTTGAATGGGGGTATTTGACAAAAAATTTAAATCTAGGCTATTACATCCATATCAAATATACAAGTATTTAAATGTACAATATTTACAATGTAAATAAATATCAAAATGCAATGTATTATGCACAAAAATGGTTTTTTATGTATGTAAAAGTATTTTTCAATGTAAAATATAAACAAAAAATAAAAAGGTTAATTTTTTGATATTTTTATGATCTTTAGGGCAAAACCCTAGTTTTCTAAATAAATAATATTTATTTATTAATATTATACAATATTATATATTAATTTATACAAAAGAATAAAAAAGAAGTATATTGTAAAAAGTATTTTTGATGTCAAATATTAATAAAAATAAAAATGTATTATTTTCATATTTTATCCTAAATATTCTAATAAATGTACAAGTATTTATATTATATATTTAATATGCTAAAATAAAATATTAACTATTTACAAAACAAATATATTTTTTAGAAAATGTTTTCAAAAGGCAAATAAAAACAAGGGCTGAAAATATATTTTTGTGTCATTTTTAATGTTTTAAATAAAAAGGTATTTATATTTATTTTACATGTATAAGTTCAAATAAAACAAATAAATTCCAAATAAAATGCAAAAATGGGTGGAAATTTTTTTTTAATATTTTTTATATTTGAGCAAAAAATAATAAGTCAGAATCAAAAAGAAAAAAGAAAAAATAAATAAAATATCACACAATGGGCCAAGGGGTGCGAATTGAAAAAAGGGGGTGCAAAAAGCAGGTTGACTCAGGCCCAGCCCAAGTCAACTCTGTCTTCAACCTCCAGCACATGTTTGAACAAGAAAACGCGCGCTTCCTTCTACATCTGCTATCTCTTGATTCCTTGACTTTTAACAAAAACTCATAACACAAACATTATAGAGCATCAAGAGACGAATTCATACATATAAAAATCTTAACCTAACTCTCAGAAACGAGGGAGAATTTCTCCATCCCCAATTTCTGACCTAAGTTTTCTTCCATGTTCAGGTCCAAAATTCTCACAGCACACACAATATAAATGAAAAGTAACTACATGGATGGCTTCAGGGCTATGAGTAGAACATGCTTTCTTCACAAACTTAAGCCTAACTATGCCTGGATAGAGAGATAGAAGTTTATATTTTTACCTGTTCAGCTTGAGTCGTGTACAGCAATGGAGGTATCTTCAATGAAGTTTGAACTTTGGTACAGCTTGCCTGAAGTCCAAGGATGCTTCCCCTATGCTTAGCTTGCTTTGAATCTCTCTGAATCAAGCTATGGAAGTCAACCTGCAAAACTGAAAAGTGAAAATGGCAAACTTGGCTATGGATGTTACAGTTTGTATCTAAGGCTTGGGATAACTTCAATGGATGGTAAGGAGTGTATTGGAACTTGTTTGGGCAAAAACGCACGAGTGAATGATGTTGGCCAAGTCAAACTGCAGGAATGCCCTGTTTCTTGCAGAAAAATGGTGTTTTGATGAATGAGGAGGTATTGAGGATCAAGGGCTCGTGTTTTAGGTCAGCTTGGGTGTATGAAAAGTGTTTACAAAGTTTTCTTCAGTTGGTGTTTTCAGGAATGGGAGATTGGAGTGAGTTTGCAAGTTTTTTTCTTTTTTAAGCAAGGAGATGTCAACTTCTGATATAGGCCTGTACCAAGTCCTCAAGCATGCTGCATACTTTGTTCTTGATCAGTGGGATTTGCCTACCAACTCTTGCCTCAGAGATTTTGCTTGTACCTCTTGGATTGTGAATTTGACATAAAGCACTTCTTTATCAAAATGGCAAATATGCTTTTTCCAATTAAAGGTTAATTCCTTTGTGTAATGACTTAATGCATAAAATAATGCTTGAACACAATGGTTTGGCATTTAATTATTGAGTGTGAAGAGGATTAGAGGCCTGTAAGCTAGCATAAACCATGCTGAGTTGAAAATGCCAATGTTATGAACATGTATTTGGCTATGAACAAAGTGACTTTTGCCCATCTTTGCAAATTCGATTCTCCCTAACCACAAGGGTGTTTGAGAAGTTCTTGGACAATTTGGAAAGCTTGGAATGTGTACTACAATCCATCTTTGTAATGAAAATTGAAACTCCAAGTGGAAGCATGTGAAAAATGGCCATGAAGTTGGACAAAAATCCTGCCTAGAATAGGTCAAAATTTCTCTAAGTTAAAAATGTTTTGCACCCTTATTCCAAAAATCATAACTTGAGATACAAGCTTCTTTTGAGGAAACTTTGTGAATCAAAGTTATAGATTTTGCAATGGACTACAACTTTCATGTTTTGAGTTTTGTTTGAATCCATTTGCATCTTGGTGAAAAAATGGGACAAAGTTAGGAAAAAATAAGGAAATTTTATAACTTAGAAAATTTCTAAGTTATGAAATTTCTTCATTTTAAACCCTAGTTTGCAATTTTAGGTTTCTTGATGAACAAGTTTCATAATTTGACGTGTCTTGATGAAAAATGAATCTTGGCCCTTGATTTTGACCAAAAGTCAAAGTTTGACTTTTCAGTATACAGTCAAATTTGATCAGTTGACTGAAAAATTCATCTGTCAATCCTGTGCATTTGGGATCTTTTGAACTTGTTGAATGTGTCAAGACAATGCCATTGAGTCCTTGAGTCCATATGTGATCTTGGTTCGCCATTGGTTAGGTCAAACAGTCAAAAATTGCCTTTGTGCAGTCAAAACCCTAAAAATGACCATTTTGCCCTTTTGGTGATCTGATCAAATTTCTTGGGGAATTGTGATCCAAACTTGACCAAATGGTTCATATGAGTTCATAATGTTGATGTGGGTCAAATTTCATGAGGTTTGACTATCAATTGGCCACAGTTGACTTTTTCCCCAATACAGTTGATTTCTAGGTCAATTGTCCAATTGACTGGGCAAAGATTGGAATCAAGATTTGAAACTTGGCATGGATAAACTTATGAGTCCAACATGAAGCATGAAAGTCACTTTGGGCCTTATAGGTCAAAACATCTTTGTGCAAACTTAAACCCTAATTTGGGTCAACAGTGCAAGGAGGAGTCTTGAGCAGAGCAAACCCTAATTTGATCTTGAGCTCCCAGGGTCTTGTGGTGAGAAAATATTGATGAAATGAGAGGGAAAATTTTGGGGTACAACACATGATATGGATCAAGCAATGATGTTCTCAACATAAATGAGATTGTATGGTATGATGTGTATATGCATGTATCATGATGTATGGAAATGTAATGTTTTAGCTGGGGAAAATAAATCTCGGATAGCTGCTGGAGAGTAGAGTTGAATTCTTCGTTTCCGCTGGGGATGATGAACGAAGATGATTGCGAGAATAAACCTGCAGGAGAGGATAACTCCATTGGGGAATAAACCGATGAGGAGATTACCCTGTGGGGAAGAGACGCCCTGCTGAGGCTTCCACTGATAAACTCTACTGGGGATGGATTATCGTTGCTGGTGATATTGTATCTGTTGAGGATTGAATTCCTGTTTGTGAAAGGAAAGAACTTCGTTGGGGATAATCTTTCAGTTGTAACTTGTTGGGGATAAACCTGTGAGCTTGGTTGGGGATAACCTTGTGAGCTTGGCTGGGAATGATCTTTTGAACTCGGCTGGGGAGATTTGTATTCCGCTGGGGATAAACTTCCAGAGTCTACTGGGGATGATGCTTCAGCTCCGTTGGGGGAACTTTTTCAGTCTGTGCTGGGAAAATTTTAACTCCACTAGGGGCATGTTGTATTCTGTCGGGGAACATTCTTATACTCTGCTAGGGAATATTAAGAGTGTCGGGGATATTAAGCCTTTTTAGTGCTGATGGTAGATCGACTCTGCTTGGGGAGAGCATTGTTGATTTGCTCATAATTGCAAGTCCCAGCTGGGGGGAGCTACCATTACTGCCTTACTCTGCGGGGAGTGAGAGTACCTTAACCATATTCTTTAGCTGAATATACCTGTTACCTGGTGGACAAAGCAGCTATACAGTTCGGACAATTCTTATTGCCCCTATTTCTGATATTACCCGTAATTGTCTTTTGTTTCACATGTAAATATTCATGAGCAGCAATTAATGTCAAATGCATATATCAAAAATGAACATTGGATGTTCTTTGTAAATCAAAACAGATAAAGAGGAAAAAAAACAGTTTGAAATTTCTTTGAAAATGAATTGTATTGATTTTAAAGTTTGGCCTATAAATAGGCATTTTTGTACAAGAGGTTGACGTCCTAGTAAGAGAACGCCGCCGAATGATAGAATTTACACAGTTTATGAAAAACTAAACAAACAGATATGTGAATAATCCCACTGGGTTCTAACTCTGCTATTGCCTTTATGTCCTCGAGCATCTCATCACTTTGCTACTGGTTGAAGGTAGATCAGATTGATTAGTGTTGTCCGAGCTTGATAGTCGATACCGAAGTCTAGATGCAAGGTGATCCAATGAGACATAGTGTTATGCTTTAATCCCTAATTATTGCCTGGACCGCCCTTTCGGGTTTTCAATCCACTGGGATACCCTTTTTTGCCCAAGTCGCCTTTTCAGGTTTTCGACTTGCCGGGTGTACAGATTTTTTCATTTTCATCCCTTATTTTTGTCTGAACCCTTTTGGTTCGCCGGGAAGCCCTTATTTTTGCCTAGGCCAGTCAACCTAGCGGGTCTTTGATTATGCGTAGTATCTTTTCACTATGTCTGCATTGACGGGGTGAGGAAGGTCGTCACCATCCATGGTTGTTAGAATCATAGCTCCTCCTAAGAAAATATTCCTAACCACAAATGGCCCTTCGTAAGTAGAGGTCCATTTTCCCCTGGGATCACCTTGAGGTAGAATAATGCGCTTGATTACCAGATCCCCAACTTGATACTCTTGTCGTCTAACTTTCTTGTTAAACGCCTTAATCATCCGTTTTTGATACGTTTGACTATGACAAATAGCAATAAGTCTCTTTTCATCGATTAGGTTCAGCTGATCAAGCCGGGTCTGAATCCAATCATCTTCCCTCAAGCCTGCATCCTTCATGATTCGGAGAGAGGGTATCTGAACTTCAATGGGCAAGACTGCCTCCATGCCATATACCAAGGAATAGGGTGTTGCCCCTGTTGACGTCCGTGCTGAGGTACGGTACCCATGAAGAGCAAATGGTAACATCTCATGCCAATCTTTGTATGTCACCGTCATCTTCTGCACAATCTTCTTAATGTTATTATTAGCCGCTTCAACAACCCCATTCATCTTTGGTTGGTAAGGAGAAGAGTTGTGATGCTGTATCTTGAACTGCTGACAGAGTTCAGTGATCATCTTGTTGTTGAGATTGGTACCATTGTCCGTAATGATCCTCTCTGGTACACCATATCGACAGATCATATTGTGCCGAATGAACCGTGCCACGACGTTCTTGGTTACGGTAGCAAAGGAAGCTGCTTCAACCCACTTCGTAAAGTAATCAATTGCTACCAGGATGAAACGATGCCCGTTGGACGCTATAGGTCTGATCTCGCCGATCATATCAATGCCCCAAATTTCCAAAGGCCAAGGTGTCGTCAAGACGTTCAGAGGAACTGGGGGTATGTGCACCTTATTAGCATAGACCTGGCACTTGTGACATGTTCGAGAATGCTGATAACAGTCAGCTTCCATTGTGGACTTATAACATCCTGCCCGAAGGATTTTCTTTGCCATGGTGTGTCCACTGGAATGAGTTCCAAAAGTACCTTCATATAACTCTACCATAATCCTTTCTGCTTCGTTCTTATCCACACAACGCAGTAAGGTCGAATCATGGTTATGCTTGTAAAGGATGTCATTGCTGATGAAGAACTTCGCTGCGAACCTCCTCGGAAACTTCTTGTCATTAACAGATGCACCCTCGGGGTACTCCTGAGCTTCAAGACACCTTTTTACCTCATGAAACCACGGTTTTTCTGTTACCTCTTCAGTCTCAAGATCACGGTAATGTGCAGGTTCGTCCAATCTTTCAATGATAATCCGGGGAGCTTCGTTGTCCCAATTGACTTTGAACATAGAAGAAATCGTAGCTAGCGCGTCCGCCGACTGATTCTCCTCTCTCAGGAAGTGTTCAAAGGTTATCTCCTCAAAATGGGGAAGCAATATCAACACATATTATTTATAAGGAATAAGATTTGGGTGTTTCGTATCCCACTCGCCTTTGATCTGACTGATCACGAGAGCAGAATCTCCTAAGACACTTAGAAACTTAATCCTTAGGTCAATTGCTGCTCGAAGACCCATGATGCACGCTTTATACTCCGCCATGTTGTTGGTGCAGTTGAAACATAGTCGGGCGGTAAACGGAGTATGAGAGCCTTTAGGAGATATGATCACGGTGCCAATGCCATTACCCAAAGCGTTCGAAGCTCCATCAAAGTACATAGACCATCGAGATCCTTCCTCAGGTCCTTCATCCGGCCCAGGTGTCTCACAATTAGTTACTAACATGATATTCTCGTCCGGAAATTCAAAGTTCATAGACTGGTAATTATCCACTGTCTGATGTGCCAAATGGTCTGCCAACACACTTCCCTTGATTGCCTTTTTGGTCGTGTACTGGATGTGATACTCAGTCAAGATCATTTGCCATCTTGCTATTCTTCCGGACAAAGCAGGCTTCTCGAAGATATACTTGATTGGATCCATCTTTGACATCAACAAGGTAGTGTGAGTCAGCACATACTGTCTCAGCCGGCGAGCAGCCCATGCCAAAGCGCAGCAAGTTTTCTCGAGCAGTGAGTATAGGGTCTCACAGTCGGTAAAATTTTTGCTAAGGTAGTAAATAGCATGCTCTTTTCGGCCAGACTCGTCATGTTGACCCATCACACACCCCATTGAGTTATCGAGTACTGTTAAGTATAAGATCAGAGGTCTCCCTTCAACTGGTGGCATTAGAATAGCTGGCTCTTGGAGATACTCTTTGATCCTTTCGAAAGCGGCCTGACATTCATCATTCCATCGTACCACTTGATCTTTCTTCAGTAACTTGAAGATTGGCTCACAAGTAGCAGTCAGGTGTGAGATGAATTGGGCAATGTAGTTCAGTCATCCCAGGAAGCCTCTAACTTCTTTCTCTGTTCTGGGAGCTGGCATCTCCTGTATAGCTTTCACTTTTGCAGGATCCACTTGAATACCTTTATCGCTTACGACGAAACCCAGTAGCTTACCAGATCTCACTCCGAAGGTGCACTTGTTCGGGTTTAACCTCATCTTGTACAACTTCAACCTGTCAAACAACTTCTGAAGGTGGTAAAGGTGCTCTTCCTCAATCTGGGACCTTGCAATCATATCGTTGACGTATACCTCAATCTCATGATGGATCATGTCATGAAACAAAGCAACCATGGCACGCTGATACGTTGCCCCAACATTCTTCAGTCCAAAAGGCACGACCTTGTAGCAAAAGGTACCCCACTGAGTAACAAAGGTGGTCTTCTCCATGTCTCTGGGATCCATTTTGATCTGATTATAACCGAATAAACCATCCATAAAAGAGAAGACTTTATGCTGGGCGGTGTTGTCAACCAGAATGTCGATATGAGGTAGAGGGAAATCATCCTTGGAACTTGCCCTGTTCAGATCCCTGTAGTCAACATACATTCGAACTTTACCATCCTTCTTCGGCACAGGAACCACGTTGGCCACCCACTGAGGGTAAGAAGTAACTGCTAGAAAAATGGCGTCAAACTGTTTCATAACTTTAGCCTTGATTTTCTCATACATTTCTGGGCGCATTTGGCGGACCTTCTGTTTCACTGGAGGACAGTCTTCCTTGGTAGGCAGGCGGTGAACCACAATGTCGGTATCCAACCCAGGCATATCTTCATAAGACCAGGCAAAGATCTCAACATAGTCACGCAGCATCTGAATCAACCGTTGCTTCACACTAAGCTCCAGATTTGCATCGATCTTAACTTCCTTCTTGTCTGTCTCTGTACCCAGGTTCACTAATTCCACTGGCTCTTCATGCGGCTGAATAGCCCTCTCTTCTTGAAGTAAAAGTCTTGCAAGTTCACCAGGCACTTCACAATCATCTTCACCTTCGTCTTCGGCTAAGTTGATCGGATTTTCAAAGTCATAACTGGCAGTAGCAGAATCGTTACCAGTGAGATCCAGAGTGGATGTAGACTTGTATATGTGAGTGTGTGTAAAATAGCTGTTTTGCAATATATAATAAAGAAAAACAAGGAGCGCAAAATTTGAAATGCAAGAACGTCCAATGCTTTTATTAATGATATATGAAAATGACACAAATAAAGCCCTCACAAATGAAGCCACAGTGCCCCGGGTAAGACACCGGGCCATAAAGTTTAAAACATTGTCTGTTACATATTCAAAACAAAAGTTTCATTACTGGGTAACAAAAGAAATAGGGATGAAGTCCTTTGCTGTCCAGTTGCTTAGTCCACCGTCTGTCGTAGGATAGATCCAGCTGTCGAACTCAGACTCTTCCACATCGTCTTCAATGGCATTCACTCCCGAGTTGCTGATGAACACGGGAGGTCTTCTGATTCGTGCATTCCGAACAACCTTTTGAGCTTCTGCAGTGAAACCTAAACCAAACTTGTTAGTCTTCTGTGTAAAATCAGGGAGTCGGCCCCAATTTGCACACCCACCTTTCTCGACAACAGCCCGGGCATCCCTAAAGGAAGCCATCTTCATAGGAGAATCTTCAACAACAGCCTCAACTGACGCCAATGTCTGGGGAACCTCTTCAAAATGCTGAAATGGGGTCTCAATGAACTCCCCATCTATCTCTACATATCGGAAAGAGTTGAGGTGGCTAACCATGTACTCCTCCTCTCCCTGTACTATCACAATCTTCCCTTTGACCGAGTACTTCAGTTTCTGGTGGAGCGTTGAGGTTACGTCCCCAGCTTTGTGGATCCATGGACGACCCAACAAACAAGAATAAGATGGCCGAATGTCCATCACATAGAATGTAGAGTTGAAAACCTGAGAACCAACCTTAATCGGGATATCAACTTCTCCATGCACCATCCTCTTAGACCCGTCAAAGGCCCTGACGACAATGTTGCTTGGTTTCAACTCCAGCCCTTCACAGTCCAACTGGTCTAGAGCTTTCTTGGGCAGAACATTCAACGAGGAACCAGTATCCACCAATACATGTGCAAGAGTAGTGCCCCTGCATTCAATGGAGACATGCAGGGCATCATTGTGATTCTTCCCCTTAGTAGTCAAGTCGGTGTCAGAGAAACCCAACCCATTAACAGCAGTCAGATTGGCCATGCAGTCTTTAAACTGATCAGTTGATGTCTCTTGTGGTACGTGTGCAGTCTTCAGAAATGTAATCAGAGCCTTGGCATGGGCCTCTGAGCATAGCAACAGTGACAACATAGAAATCTTGGATGGGGTTTGCCCCAGCTGTTCAACTACATTGTAGTCACTCTTTTTGATGATCTTCAGAATCTCTTCCATCTCTTGTTTAGAAGCTTCAACAATAATCGTATTTGGTGCCTCCGTCTGGGCAGGCTCACTGGTGGTCCCTTTGCCCCGAGTGTCAGATGACTTGGCGACAGGGGTAAGAATAGGAACTTGAACAGGAATAGTAGCAGGTACACTGGAAGGTGTAATAACAACAGGTTTTCGGGTAGTTGGTGGAGAGATATCATGTGAGAAAAGTCTTCCGCTGCGGGTGACTTTAGCAGGTCCAACAATATTGATGATGTCAGTATCAGCATCCAACTCTTGCTTAACTCCATGAAATTAAACATCAGCCCCGTAATGCCAAGGGACAGCTTTATCAGAGGTGTAGGGGATAGGCCTAGGAACAGTGATGATCAATGGTGCGATTCTTAGAACAGATGTAATTCTAACAGGCTTCCTCGAGGGAGCCTTGGAAGAATTGTCGAAAATGGTAATAATGGCAACTTCTTCAGTATGAATTAGAGGAACAACAGTCTTCTCAAACAGAATTTCTTTACTATCCATCAGGCGTTGGATACCTGATCTCAAAAGATGGCAACCGGTTGGTAGAACAGAACACATACGACAACCTTCATCACAGCCCAGAAATAAAACGGCTAGCAAAAGGTTCTTCTTTACAGTCATCAGAGGGGTAAAAATATCATTCACAGAAACCACAAACGAGACTTCTTCTATAGCATTCACTCCATGCTTGGGCATAGGAGAAGTCACAACATTAGGTCTTTCGGGCGCCTCGAAATCAATCTCCTTCGCATCGATCAAGTCTTGTACCTTATTCTTCAAAGACCAACAAGCATTTGTATTATGCCTCGAGCTATCAGAGTGATAAGCACAGCGGGCATTAGGGTTATACTTTGGTGATGTAGAGTTGGGATTCTTCGGGGCTTCCTTTGGAATCATTAGGTTGGTTTTCAGTAACTGTGGCAGAATCTGAGACAAAGTCATGCTGAGACGGGTGAATTTCCTTTGAGGTCTCTCGTCCTTTGACTGATTATTATGCTGAGCAGCACCAACGGGTCTTGAAATAACAACCGCATTAACAGCTTGGCGGCGTTCAGGTCTACTCTGGATTTTCGAACTGTAGACAGCACTAGAATCTTTCTTAAAAGGCTTCTTCTCAGTGCTTGATGAGGCACCCTTATGTATCTTACCAGCCTTAATACCAGCCTCAATCCTCTCACCGGTCATAATTAACTCTGTAAACCCAGATGAAGAGCTTCCAATCAGTTGGTTGAAAAATGGACCAGACAGGGTCCCTAGAAACATATCAACAAGCTCCCGATCAGCCAAGGGTGGTTGTACTCTTCCGGCGAGGTCCCTCCACTTTTGAGCATAATCTTTGAATCCTTCACCCGTTCCCATTGACATACCCTGGAGTTGGGTACGCGTAGGAGCGAGGTCGGAGTTGTACTGGTACTGCCTGTAGAAAGTAGTAGCCAAATCTTCCCAACTGCGGATACTGGCTCCGTCCAATTAGTAAAACCATTCAAGCTGAGTCCCTGAGAGACTGTCTTGAAAGAAGTGGATCCATAAGTTCTTATCAGCGGTGTACGATTGAATCTTCCTTACATATGACCGGAGGTGCAGCTTCGGACAAGAAACTCCGTCATACTTAGCAAAGGCTGGTGCCTTGAACTTGTGGGGAATCACTACCCCATATGATAGACCTAGATCACCAAAGTCCAGACCAGGCATTTTCTGAACTTCCATCGCACTCAACTGGTCTTCCAGTTGTTTGTATCTATCCTCAGTAGGAGGATACTGGTCTTCATCGATGTCCGTCTCGTTGTTTGAGACCACAGGGCTAGGAGCCCTTCTTTCCTCCTAGCTATCTTTCCCTCCAGATGAGGTGGTCAAATAAACTTTATCCCGTAGCCTGTTGCCAAACCTATGACCTGTGTTAAACAGGACTGTCCTCTTCTTTTTCTTCTTCTTCTCTTTCAGAATCAGGGTCTTCAGATCTTGCTGACCCTTAGCGAGATTCATGAACAACTCTTGGAATTGGGCATTCTGGGCCTGTAGGGCCTTGATTGCTTGCTCAGTTGAAGGTTCAGCAGACATGATGAGTGCTAAAATAAACAACGAAGAAGATAAGAGACCTGTAAGGGTACCTGTTATGAAGTGCATGGGATGAAATGCGTATGACACGATTTCAAAGACAATCGAGAGATTCAAATTTGTAAACCAGAAAGGAAACACACTTTATTAGATAAACTTTGAAATTCAAATTGTTCCACAAATTTCCCTTAAGGCGTTACAAGAAAGGAAATACTGAAAAGTAAATAAAAACTGGAAAGGAAATAATCAAAGGACAATCAGTGCTCCCATGGTCTCTTCTTGTCGGTGCGGACATAGTCATTGAGAATCTGCTCGTTCTCCAGCTGCCTAGTCAACTTCTGAATCTTCTGCTCTTGCTCGTTAAACTTTTCTCAGTAAGCATCTCGTTCTTCTCTCAGCCGCATCCAAGACCTTTTCACTGGCCCAATGTCAGTGGGCATGTAAGGATGGAGGATTCCCAATTATCCAATACCTCATCCTTTGTCATATGAAGGGCTGCAGCAATCTCTTCGGGCCTAAGGATCTTCTCCTAACCAGTAAACGGGGTCTGCTCCAGAATAGACATACCGAGCAGATCAGAGAACTCTTCTAAGGTGGGAACCAACTGGTAGTCCTGGAAAGTAAAGCAATGGTATAGAGGATCATAGAACTGGACTAGGACACTCATCATCTGCTCGTACAATTTGGAGGTGACCAAACTGAGAAGATACCCATGTCTTCTGATGAAGGAGGTAGTATCATGCATCTTTGCAATCAATTCTTTAAGCATAGCGGGAACCTGAACAAAGTTGATCCGGATGGTATTCCTACGCATAGGCATCATGACCTATAAAATAGAACAAAGATGAATCCCTCTTGTCTTTGAAATAGGTTAGTCCAATGCAAGATGTATGCAATGTTATGATGTCATGATAGAAAGCACACCACAAGTATCCACAAATAGCAAACATGGTAAAGGCACACAAGTCACACAGAGAGCCCTTAGATTTCAGGCTGGCTAGGAGCTTAGGTACTACCCTCTTTCAGTTCAGTTGGTTTAAACTTGTCCTAAAAATAGTAACCGGGTTCTAGAGGATCTCAATATCACTGACTACCCTCAATCGGTTATAATTCCAGTTTAGCAACCTTTTCTTGCGGCCGGAATCATGGCGAGAGTTTACTCTCAATGAGTGTAGCATACTGCTACTGTTCTATGGCCAAGTTGGTCAATTTAAAGGTTCTAAGGTCAGTTGGTGCTTAATGACCCCTTAGAAGACCCATATTCTCCTTGTTCCAACACAAGGGATATCGGTACAGACTAAAGTGCCACACCAATGTAGCTACTGCTTCAACCGTATCGGTCTACATCGTACAGTTCCCTCACAGTTTATTGCTACTTACCTAAAGAGTATCCCCAGATTCGGGTTAGGATCTATAGTAACTCCGATACAAGCCCACAAATATAAAGCATACAGAGCAAACAATTGAAAACACAATGATCTAATCCTAAGGTACACCCCAGTTATAAATATCCCCAGCAGAGTCGCCAGTTCTGTGATACGGTGGGAAAGAACTGACTGTTTTTTGGAATGCTGGTTCGCGTTTTGCATTTGTTTTCGCAAAATGTCGCGGTAAGCAAGAGTCGCCACCGTATTTTATTTTATCCAACAAGGAAAGGAAAAAAGCACAGAAAAATTCCTTTTTCGAGATGTTTCTCGGGTCCGGGGGGTAGATTATAGAAAGGGAAGGTGTTAGCACCCTTTCTATCAGTGGTTATCCACGGGCTCTTAGGTACTTGCTCAAAGTATTTTCAAAATTTTGCTTTCTTTGTGTTTCTGGGTTTGAAAGAAGTTTTTGTTTTGAAAGGTGTAAGTGCGAAAAGTTTTTGTTTTGAAGGAGCGAGTACTTAAGAACCTTCTACCTACTCGAAAAAGGAATCAATATGTGCTAATGTCCTTTAGACAATGTTATCCCACTATTGATAAGTAGGTAACATCGTCGTTGGAGTTTAAGGGTCAATTCGATTAAGGGACGTGTGGTCACTAAAACAATGTTAGAATGCCTTAGCGGTAACCCTAATGTCTTAGATCATTTTTCCGAGGCAACCGTTTCAAGGCAACTATGATCTTTGGACAAGAGGGCGACCTCTAAAACTTCCTATACTCAATGACCACGTTCGAAGGCAACCAAGTGAGGTGTACCCTAAGAGTGCGCATGTGCGAGTGTTTTATTTTCAGTTAATTTATCTTTGTACATGTCAATGGTTATCTATGTTGATTTTAGGTTTAAACATTTGATCTTGTCATGCATTCCATATTATCAAACATCTAACAGTTTATAAGTTGCGGAAATTAAATTGCGGAAATTAAAACTAACTATTACAAGGCGTCGGGTATTTACATCGCCAAAAACAACCCTTGAAATTAAAGTGCGGAAAATAAATGAAGCGATAAAAAATATGAAAGTCCTAATTATCTATTACATTCCAGGAAATAGATACAATATATGATAAATGGATCGCGTGCGAAAAATTAAATCGGGCAAGTTTTTAGGGTTTTGACCCCTTTTATTAAAGAAGAGATTTTTTTGGTTGTTTTTGAATTAAAAAGAAATTAGATCTAAGTTAATTGTTAAATTAATAAATAAATTAATTAATTAATAAAAATGATATTTTTGGATTTTTGATATTTAAAGAAATAAAAATAAATTAATCAAAGTTAATAAAACCTAATTATCTAAATTAATTTTAATTATTGCAAAATATATTAAAAGTTAATTCCTAATTAAACTAAATTAATTAAATCAATTTTATTAACAAAAATAAAAGTGCTGGAAATTAATTTTAATAATGAAAATGTTTTTGGTTTTTAATTTTATTAAGAAAAAAGTTTAATTGGTTAGTTAAATAATAAAAATAATTAATCAAACAAATAAATAAATAAAATAAAAAGAAAGAAATAGAAATACTCAAGGGGGTTTTGGGCCCAAATGGGAGGCATATTCAGCAATTTCCAAGGCCTATTTGACGTGGCATGTGTTGACTTTCATGATTCAGTGTGCGCCCATTGACTCAAACCCATGATGGACATTCAACCTAAGTCACCAGATCTGGCCTTGGGCCATCTGGTGCTTTGATATTTGATGGTGTATGGTAGTCCACAATTCTTGAAATGCGCTGGAATATCTGTGGAAAAATAATACAAAGCATATGGGGGACCTGGGATTCGAACCCAGGTCCTGTTGGATTTTGAACTGACGCCCTTGCCACTGAACCAATGTGCTCAATTGTTATAGTATTGGAAACTAAATATAATAAGGGAAAACAAATAAATGCCAGAAAATATTTAAAAAAATAAAGCGCGAAGTTTGAACTATCCAATAGGAGGGGGGCACGTCTTCATCTTCCTCGTTGAAACCTGGATATTTACCTGCGGATTTATATCCGCAGCTAAATCCGTATGTCCATCCTAAAATTAGTTCTAGGCCATGGAAATTGATTCCAAGACCATGGTCATGTTCGTCTGCCTCTCCTGATTACATCCATGTCCATTAATTGCACTGATTTTGCCTGAAAATAAAACGCCAAAAAACACAAACCAAGAACCCTAGATTTGGCTAGGGGGTTACAGGCTATGTAAATGCAATCAAATAATGCAGAAAGCTTAGAAATTGCATGAGCATCATGAATATACCAAAGATTTGTCAAAAAAAGTGCAAGAATATGAGGATACGATTTCAACTGAAAAGTGATTTTTTGAGACACTTACAAAGCTTATGGGCGCGTATGGAGACTGGTTTTGGATTGGTTTCGCTTTAAGGATGGTCCAGCAATTGATTAGTGTGGAGATTTGGTGTTGAAACTGCCTCTATGCACGATTTCAATTTCTAGCTTTTTGCCAATTTTTTCAAGTTTGGTTTTTGTGTTCTTGCAGCCTCTGGGTCTTGAATTCGTGTGCCTTTCACTTCTATATGTACTAAGCAATGCATTAGGTTAACAATTTTGGACTGAATCCTTGTGCATTATGGCTTGGAGATTTGATTTGATTCATCATTGAAAACCTTCCAAATTTGCCCAAAATCTATCTTTTTGTTCATGATATGGTGAGATACGAGTTTGATCATGTCATTGATGATGATTAGGTCCTGAAAATAGAAAAAGATCTCATTTAATCAAGTTTTGTGATTTTATTTGATTTAAATTGATTTAAAATGAATTAATTCAATAAAAAATCAAATAAAATAGACAAATTAATAAATGGACACAAGGATGAAGCTAGGACACGTGTGTAGTGTGACAAGATCAAATCAAGTGAAAAAGAATGGGCCCATTTGACAAAATTTGACGTTTTGGGGATAGTTGACTTTTAGCAATTTTGCAAAAATGCCCAACTTTAACAATGCATAACTTCTTGAATTTTGAACTTTTGGAAGTGTTCTTGAACTTTTTAGAAAGCTTGAAATGTCCTCTAACCAACCCTTTTAGTTTCATCTCATTTTGATATTCCATGCTCAAGTTATAAACTTTGGAAAAAAGGTTTTTTTGTTGACTTTCAAAAATGACCTATAATGTCCAAATTTGTAACGTTTTATGAGGGCATTTATTGATCTTGGGATGTGAAGATGGATTGTAGTAAATTGCATTCTCTTAAAAATGAGCTTTGGATGGGTCATTTCTCATAAAGTATGAGAAAGTTATGCTTGGTCAAAGTTGAGTTGACTTTTCCTATAAAACCCTAATTTAGCAACTTTTGAGTCTTGATGAATTTTGAGCAAGCCTTGATGAATCATGATCAACCCTTGATAAAATGATGAAATATCCTTCAAAATGAGAATGTTGACAAAAAAATCTTGAAGTTTGATTATTTATAGGTCACAGTTGACTTTTGCTCTAGCACAATCGATTTTTGGACCCTTTGAGCAATTGACTGAGCAAACTTCCTCTGCAAGGCTTGAAACTTGACATGGATGAACTTGAGAACATATTATGACATTGGGGAGAACTTGAGGTCATTTGGATGTAAGGAACTTTATGCAACACAAAACCCTAGTTTGAGATTGACTGCCTTAGGAGATGACTTGACTGTCCAACTCTTAACCAATCTTGAGCAACTTGGAGATTATTCTTGCAATGTTTTGAGAAATATGAGAGGGATAATTTTGGGGTACAACAGTATCCTATACAAGCACAATCTTGATTGTGTCCTACTCCGTTGTATGGACAAAGTTGAAGTTGAGCAGATCATGGCTGAACTACATAATGGCACCTTTGGCACCCACTCAAGCGGTCATACGATGGCTAAGAAGATTCTAAGGGCAGGCTATTACTGGTCTACCATGGAAGCTGATTGTCACCAACATTCCCGTACTTGTCAAAAATTCCAAATCTATGCTAACAAGATACATATTTCTCCAGTTCCTCTCAATGTCTTAACAGATCCTTGGCCATTCGCAATGTGGGGAATCGACATGATTGGAGAGATCAAGCCTACGACATCCAATGGACATCGCTTCATCCTGGTGGCTATTGATTACTTTACCAAGTGGGTCGAAGCAGCTTCCTTCTCCTCCGTTACAAAGAATGTGGTTGCCCGTTTCATCAAGAAGAACCTCATATGCCGGTATGGTATCCCCGACAGGATCATCACTGACAACGGTACAAATTTGAACAATACTATGATCACCACTGTGTGCGAGCAGTTCAAGATTCAACATCCCAATTCATCTCACTATCGGCCTAAGATGAACGATGTTGTCGAAGCTGCGAATAAAAATATCAAGAAGATCATTCAAAATATGGAAGTCACCTACAAGGACTGGCACGAGATGTTACCGTTTTCTCTGCACGGGTACCGTACCACGGAACGCACTTCAACTGGGGCAACACCCTTTTCTTTGGTATACAGCATGGAAGCTATTTTACCTATCGAGGTTCAGATTCCCTCCTTGAGAATCATGAAGGATGCTGGTTTAAGTGAAGATGATTGGATTCATACCCGGCTTGATCAACTTAACTTGATTGACGAAAAGCGACTTACTGTTGTTTGCCATGGTCAGGCGTATCAAAAACGTATGATCAAGGCCTTCAACAAGAAAGTCAAGAGACAAGTTGTTGTACCCCAAAATTTTCCCTCCCATATTTCTCAATACATGTCAAGAATCATCTCCAAGTTGCTCAAGATTGCTCAAGAAGTTGGACAGTCAAATAATCTCCTAAGGCAGTCAACCTCAAATTAGGGTTTTGTGTTGCATCAAGGTCCTCACATCCAAATGAACTCAAGTTCTTCCCAATGTCCTAATATGTTCTCAAGTTCATCCATGTCAAATTTCAAGCCTTGCAGAGGAAGTTTGGTCAGTCAATTGCTCAAGAGGCCCAAAAATCGACTATGCTAGGGCAAAAGTCAACTGTGGCCTACAATTAGTCAAACATCAAGATTTTTTGTCAACATTCTCATTTTGAAATATAATTCATCATTTTATCAAGGGTTGATCATGATTCATCAAGGATTGCTCAAGATTCATCAAGATTCAAAAGTTGCTAAATTAGGGTTTTATAGAAAAAGTCAAATCAACTTTGACCAAGCATAACTTTCTCATACTTTATGAGAAATGACCCATCCAAATCTCATTTTGAAGATAATGCAATTTCCTACAATCCATATTCACACCGCAAGATCAAGAAATGCACTCACAAGAAGTTACAAATTTGGACATTATAGGTCATTTTTGAAAGTCAACAAAAATACCTTTTTTTCCAAAGCTTATAACTTGAGCATGGAATATCAAAATGCGATTAGACCAAAAGGGTTGGTTATAGGACATCTCAAGGTTTCTAAAAAGTCTAAGAACACTTCCAAAAGTTCAAAATTGAAGAAGTTATGCATTGTTGAAGTTGGGAATTTTTCCAAAATTGCCAAAAGTCAACTATCCACAAAACTTCAACTTTTGTCAAAAGGCCCCACTTTTTTCCACTTGATTTGATCTTGTCACACCACACACGTGTCCTATATTCAGTTTTATGTCAATTCATTAATTTTTCTATTTTATTTGATTTTTATTGATTTAATTCATTTTAAATCAATTTAAATCTAAATAAAATCCAAATATTGATGAAATAGGATCTTTGTGATTGATACAACTTTCAATTATCATGATGGACACAATCAAACTCGAATCAAGCCATGTTGTGAAGAAAATATTGGGTTTTGACACTTTTGGAAGCTTTGTTAATGGAGAATAAAATCAAATCTTCAATCATCAATTCACATGGATTCAAGGCCCAAAATTAAACCTAATTGCTTCCAATATACTTATACAATGCAAGGACACAAAATTCAGGACCAGGAGGCTGCAAATTCACAAATACAAAACTTGGAAAAAAGCTTGAAAAGCTTGAATCTGAAATCGATCCTAGAGGCATTTCCAAGGCAAAACCCTAAAAAATGCGCCGATTTAGTTTCTTGCGCGGGATCCATTTGATTCCAATATTATAATTGCTTCTGGTATGTAATAGCTTTTATTTAGGATGTTAATTATTTATCGCTTTATTTTACTTTCCGCAATTTAAATTAAAGGGTTTGTTTTTGGCGATGTAAATACCTGACGCCTTGTAATAGCTTAGATTTAATTTCCACAATTTAAATTCCGCAAACTATTAATTGTTAGATGTTTGATAAATAGGGAATGCATGACAAGATCAAATCTTTAACCTAAAATCAACGTAGCTCACCCATGACATGTACAAAGATAAATAACTAAAAATAACACACTCGCACATGCGCACTCTTAGGGTACACCTCACTTGGTTGCCTTTGAACATGGTCATTAAGTATAGGAAGTTTTAGAGGTCGCTCTCTTGTCCAAAGATCATAAGTTGCCTCGAAACGGTTGCCTCGGAAAAATGATCTAAGACATTAGGGTTACCGCTAAGGCGTCCTAACATTGCTTTAGTGACCACACGTCCCTTAATCGAATTGACCCGAAAACTCCAACAACGATGCTACCTACTCATCAATAGTGGGATAGCATTGCCTAAAGGAAATTAGCACAGTTTAATACCCTTTCCGAGTAGGTAGATGGTTCTTAAGTACTTGCTCTCTCAAAACAAAATAAAACTTTTCGCACTTACACTCCTTTTAAACAAAAACTCTTTTCAAACCCACAAACACAAAGAAAAGCAAATTTTGAAAACACTTTGAGCAAGTACCTAAGAGCCCGTGGATAACCACGGATAGAAAGGGTGCTAACACCTTCCCTTTCTATAATCTACCTCCCGAACCCGAGAAATATCTCGAAAAAGGAATTTTTCTGTGCTTTTTTCCTTTCCTTGTTGGATAAAATAAAAGTCGGTGGCGACTCTTGCTTACCGCGATATTTTGCGAAAACAAACGCAAAATGCGAACCAACATTCCAAAAACAGTCAGTTCTCTTTCCCACCGATCACAGAACTGGCGACTCTGCTGGGGACTATTATAAAGGGGGTGTAGCTTAGGATTAGATCATTGTGTTTTCAATTGTTTGCTCTGTATGATTTATATTTGTGGGCTTGTATCGGAGTTTCTATAGATCCTAACCCGGATCTGAGGATACCCTTTAGGTAAGTAGCAATAAACTGTGAGGGAACTGTACGGCGTAGACCGATACGGTTGAAGCAGTAGCTACATTGGTGTGGCACTTTAGGTTGTACCGATATCCTTTGTGTTGGAACGAGGAGAATATGGGTCATCTAAGGGGTCATTAAGCACCAACTGACCTTAGAACCGTTAAGTTGACCAACTTGGCCATAGAACAGTAGCATTATGCTACACTCATTGAGACTAAACTCTCGCGATGATTCCAGCCGCAAGAAAAGGTTTCTAGACTGGAATTAGGACCGATTGAGGGTTGTCAGTGATATTGAGATCCTCTAGAACCCGGTTACTATTTTTAGGACAGGTTTAAACCAACTGAACTGAAAGAGGGTAGTACCTAAGCTCCTTGCCAGCCTGAAATCTAAGGGCTCTCTGTGTGACTTATGTGCCTTTACCATGTTTGCTTTTTATGGATACTTGTGGTGTGCTTACTATCATGACATCATGACATCATAACATTGCATACATCTTGCATTGGACTAACCTATTTCAAAGACAGGAGGGATTCATCTTTGCTCTGTTTTGTAGGTCATCATGATGCCCATGCGTAAGAATACCATCCGGATCAACTTTGTCCAGGTTCCCACCTTGCTTAAAGATTTGGTTGCAAAGATGCCTGATACTACCTCCTTCCTCAGGAGACATGGTTATCTTCTCAGTTTGGTCACCTCTAAATTGGACGAGCAGATGATGAGTGTTTTGGTACAATTCTATGATCCACTGTACCATTGTTTTACTTTCCAGGACTACCAGCTGGTTCCCACCTTAGAAGAGTTCTCTGAGCTGCTCGGTATCTCTGTTCTGGAGCAGACCCCGTTTACTGGTTGGGAGAAGGTTCTTAGGCCCGAAGAGATTGCTGCAGCCCTTCATTTGACCAAGGATGAGGTAATGGCTAATTGGGAGACTAGAAGTGGGGCAAAGGGCTTTCTGACTAAGTTCTTGGTCGGTAAAGCTAATTATTTCTGGGATAGTCTAGACTTCAAGGCATTCGAGGATATTCTGGCTCTTCTGATATACGGCTTGGTATTGTTTCCGAACTCTGACTCCTTTGTTGATGTTAATGCGGTAAAGATCTTCATCTCTCGGAATCCAGTACCCACTCTCTTGGGTGACATCCTTCATCAGCTCTATGCTCGTACTGCCCGAAAGCGGGGAACCTTGATGTGTTGTGCTCCGTTATTGGCAAGATGGTTTAATTCGCACCTTCCCAAGTCAGTGCTAAAGAACAAAGGAGGTATGGGCTGGGCCTATAGGGTCATGTCTCTCTCTCACAGTGATATCATTTGGACTCTTAAGGGCATGGACGAGGTGGCCATTATTGATCATTGTGGGGAGTACCCCAATGTTCCACTGTTAGGAACCCATGGAGGAATTTCTTACAACCCGTGCTTAGCCTTACGTCAGTTTGGGAGAGCCAGAAGAGAAGGACCTCATGAGATGCAAATGCCTAGTATCATCTTTGACTTTCTAGGAGATAGCGACGAAAAACGTCGCAGATTCATAAGGGCCTGGGATAGAGTTCACCAATCTGATCCACATGAGCTGGGTCCAAAGACTTCTCTTCTAATGGAGCCATATCTCAGATGGGTCCACATCCGTGCCCAAAAGCTGGGTATGCCATATGAAGCCGCCCAGCCTGTCATTGTTGAAGTTCCTAATGAAGAAGTGGTTCTTCCAACCATCCTCCATCCTCATATGCCCACTGACATTGGGGCACTGAAAAGGTCTTGGATGCAACTGAGGGAGGAACCGAGAGAAGTTCAACGAGCAAGAGCAGAAGATCCATAGGCTGACTAGGCAGTTGGAGAACAAGCGGATTCTCAACGACTATGTCTGCACTAATAAGAAGAGACCATGGGAACGTTGGTTGTCCTTTGTTTATTTCCATTTCAGTTTTTATTTACTTTTCAGTATTTCCTTTCATGTAACGCCTTAAGGGCATCGGTTGAACAATTTGAATTTCAAAGTTTGATCTAATAAAAGTGTGTTTCCTTTTTGTTTACAAATTTGAATCTCCCGATTGTCTTTGAAATCATGTCATACGCATCTCATGCATTCCATAACAGGTACCCATTACAGGTCTCTTATCTTCTTCGCTATTTATTTCAGCACTCATCATGTCTGCTGAATTATTAACTGAGCAAGCCATCAAGGCCCTCCAAGCCCAGAATGCTCAATTTCAAGAGTTGTTCATTAATCTAGCCAAGGGTCAGCAAGACCTGGAGACCTTGATTCTGAAAGAGAAGAAGAAGAAGAAGAAGAAGAAGAAGAAGAGGACAATCCTATTTAACACAGGGCACAGGTTTGGCAACAGGCTACAGAATGAAGTTGATCTGACTACCTCATCTGGAGGGAAAGATAGTCAAGAGGAAAGGAGGGCTGCTAGCCCTGTGGTCTCCGACAACGAGACAGACTTAGATGAAGAACAGTATCCTCCTGCTGAGGATAGATACAAGCAACTGGAAGACCGGTTGAGTGCTATGGAAGTTCAAAAATTGCCTGGCCTGGACTTTGGCGATCTGGGTCTATCATCTGGGGTAGTGATTCCCCATAAATTCAAGGCACCAACCTTTGCTAAGTATGACAGAGTTTCTTGTCCGAAGCTGCACCTCCGGTCGTATGTGAGGAAGATGCAGTTGTACAGCGCTGATAAAAACCTATGGATCCATTTCTTTCAAGACAGTCTCTCAGGGACTCAGCTTGAGTGGTTCTATCAGTTAAACGGAGCCAGTATCCGCAGTTGGGAAGATTTGGCTACTGCATTCTACAGGCAGTATCAGTACAACTCCGACCTCGCTCCTACGCGTACCCAACTCCAGGGTATGTCAATGGGAACGGGTGAAGGATTCAAAGATTATGCTCAGAAGTGGAGAGACCTCGCTGGAAGAGTACAACCACCCTTGGCTGAGCGGGAGCTTGTGGACATGTTTCTAGGGACCCTGTCTGGTCCATTTTTCAACCATCTAATTGGAAGCTCTTCGTCTGCGTTTACAGAGTTTATTTTGACCGGTGAGAGGATTGAAGCTGGTATTAAGGCTGGGAAGATACAGAAGGGTGCCTCATCGAGTACCGAGAAGAAGCCGTTTAAGAAAGAGTCCAGTGTTGTCTACAGTTCGGGAAGACAGAATAGACCTGAACACCGCCAAGTTGTTAATGCGGTTGTTATTTCAAAACCTGCTGGTGCTCCGCAGCACAACAATCAACAGAAGGACGAGAGACCTCGAAGGCAATTCACCCGTCTCAGCATGACTTTGTCTCAGATTCAGCCACAGCTACTGAAGACCAATCTGGTGATTCTAAAGGAAGCCCCAAAGAATCTGAATACCACATCACCGAAGAACAACCCTAATGCCCGCTGTGCTTTTCACTCTGATATCCCGGGGCATAATACGGATGATTGTTGGGTTTTGAAGAACAAGGTACAAGACCTGATCGATGCGAAGGAGATTGAGTTCGGAGCACCAAATAAGCCTAAGCAAGAGGCAGGGGTGAATGCTATCAGGGACGGCGATGATGAAGAGTCTGATATCGACAGTTGGATCTACCCGACTGCCAATGGTGGATTAAGCAACTGGACAGCGAAAGATTCTATGCCCGTTTCCGTTATTACCCCGTAATGAAACTTTTGTTTTGAATATGTAACAGACAATGTTTTAAGCTTTATGGCCCGGTGTCTTACCCGGGGCACCATGGTTTCATTTGTGAGGGCTTTATGTGTGTCATTTTCATATATCATTAATAAAAGCATTGGACGTTTCTTGCATTTCAAATCTTGCGCTCCTTGTTTTTCTTTTATTATATACTGCAAAACATCTGTTTTTACACACACTCACATATCATGATCCAAATCCACTCTGGATCCCACTGATAACGACTCTGCTACTGCCGGTTATGACTTCGAAAGTCCGATCAACTTAGCCGAAGACGAAGGTGAAGATGATTGCGAAGTGTCTGCTGAGTTTGTTAGACTACTGCTTCAAGAAGAGAGGGCCATACTACCTCCAAGCCATCAATTCTGATGCCTCCAATTACAGGAAGATCGTCGATCTTATAAGTGCTAGATAATACAAAGAGGCATGTTGGGGAAGCATGACAAGTCTGGCCGAAAAGAGCATGCTATTGATTGCCTTAGCAAAAAGTTTACCGACTGTGAGACCCGATACTCACTGCTCGAGGGAACTTTCTATGCTTTGGTATGGGTTGTTCGCCGGCTAAGACATTTATGCTGACTCTCATTACCTTGTTCATGACAAAGATATGAACGTCTTGACGGCACCTTGTCCTTTTGCAACGTGGGGCATTGATATGATCGGCGAGATCAGACCTACAGCATCCAACGGGCATCGTTTCATCCTGGTAGCTATTGATTACTTTACGAAGTGGGTTGAAGCAGCTTCCTTTGCTACCGTAACCAAGAACGCCGTGGCACGGTTCATTCGGCACAATCTGATCTGTCGATATGGTGTACCAGAGAGGATCATTACGGACAATGGTACCAATCTCAACAACAAGATGATCACTGAGCTCTGCGAGCAATTCAAGATACAACATCATAACTCTTCTCCCTACCGGCCAAAGATGAATGGGGTTGTTGAAGCGGCTAATAAGAACATTAAGAAGATTGTGCAGAAGATGACAGTGACATACAAAGATTGGCACGAGATGTTACCATTTGCTCTTCATTGATACCGTACCTCAGCACGGACGTCAACAGGGGCAACACCCTATTCCTTGGTTTATGGCATAGAGGCAGTCTTTCCTATTGAAATTCAGATACCCTCTCTATGAATCATGAAGGATGCAAGTTTGAGTGAAGATGACTGGATTCAGACCCGACTTGATCAGCTGAACCTAATCGACGAAAAGAGACTTACTGCTATTTGTCATGGTCAGACGTACCAAAAGCGGATGATCAAGGCATTTAACAAGAAAGTCAGACGAAAAGAGTATCAAGTTGGGGACCTGGTTATCAAGCGCATTATCCTACCTCAAGGTGATCCCAGGGCCAAATGGACCCCTACTTACGAAGGGTCATTTGTGGTTAAGAACATTTTCTCAGGAGGGGCTATGATTCTAACCATCATGGATGGTGACGACCTTCCTCACCCCATCAATGCAGACATAGTGAAAAGATACTACGTATAATCAAAGACCCGCTAGGTTGACTGGCCTAGGCAAAAATAATGGCTTCTCGGCGAACCAAAAGGGTTCGGGCAAAAATAAGGGATAAAAATGAAAAAAATCTGTACACCCGGCAAGTCGAAAACCTGAAAAGGCGGCTTGGGCAAAAAAGGGTATCCCGATGGACTGAAAACCCGAAAGGGCGGTCCAGGCAAAAATTAGGGATCAGCGTAACACTATGTCTCATTGGATCATCTCGCATCTAGACTTCGGTATCGACTAGCAAGCTCGGACGGCACTAATCAATCTGATTCACCTTCAACCAGTAGCAAAGTGATGAGATGCTTGAAGACATAAGGGCAATAGCATAGTTGGAACCCAGTGGGATCATTCACCTAGTTGTTTTGTGTCTTTTCACAAAATTGTGTAAATTCCATTATTCGGCGGCGTTCTCTTACTAGGACGTCATCCTCTTGTACAAAAAACGCCTATTTACAGGCCAAACTTCAAAATCAATACAATTCATTTTCAAAAAATTTCAAAACTGTTTTTCCTTTATCTGTTTTGTTTTGCAAAGAACGTCCAATGTTCATTTTTTATATATGCATTTGACATTAATTGCTGCTCATAAATGATTAGATGCGAAACAAAAGATGAATTACAGGTAACATCAGAAACTGGGGCAATAAGAATTGTTCGAACTGTACAGTTGCTCTGTCCACCAGGTACAAAGGTAGATTCAACTGAAGAATATGGCTAGGATACCTTCACTACCCTCAGATTAAGACAGTAATGATAGCTCTCCCAGCTGAGACTTATAACCATGAACGGATCAGCAATACTCTCCACAAGCAAAGTTGGTCTACCATTTGTACTAAAAAGATCTTAATATTCTCCAGCGGAGTATAAGAATATTCCCCAGCAAGTATAAGAGTATCCCCGACAGTCTTAATATTCTTCAATGGAGTATAAGAATGTTCCCCGGGAGAACACAAGGTACCCCAGTGGAGCCATTTCCCCAGCGCAGTCTAAAAAGCTTCCCCGACGGAGTTGAAGCATCATCCCCAGTAGACTCTGGAAATTTATCCCCAGTGGAGTACAAAATAAATCTCCTTAGCCAAATTCAGAGGGTTTTCCCCACAGAGCCTAACAGGGATATCCCCAGCAAGCTGCAACTGAAAGATCATCCCCAGCGAAGTTCTTTCCTTTCACGAACAGGTATTCAATCCTCAACAGATTCAATGTCACCAGCAACGGTAATCCATCCCCAATGGAGTTTATCATTGAAATCCCCAACGGAGCTTATCATCAAAATCCCCAGCGGAGTTTATCGTTAAAATCCTCAGCAAAGCATCTCTTCCCCACAGAGTAATTCCCCTCGGAGTAATCTCTTCATCAGTTTATTCCCCAACGAAGTTATCCTATCCTGCAAGTTTATCATCTTCGTTCATCATCCCCAGCAGAAACGAAGAATCCAACTCTACTCTCCCGCAGCTCTGGGATTTATTTTCCCCCAGTTAAAACATCACATTTTCATACATCATGATACATGCATATACGCATTATATCGTACAATCTCATTTATTTTGAGAACATCATTGCTTGATCCATATCATGCATTGCATATGACTGACCTTTACCTTTCAGGAAAGATGCAGTTAAGTTCTCAACTATGTCAAAGGAGACAAAATCAGTTAAATAGATTCATAAATATTTTTCTGAGGCCAGTCAATGGAGACAAAATCAGTTAAATCGATTCCTAGAGATTTTTCTGAGGCCAACCCGTCAATGGAGACAAAATCAGTTAAATCGATTCCTAAAGATTTTTCTGAGGCCAGTCAATGGAGACAAAATTAGTTAAATTGATTCCTAAAGATTTTTCCGAGGCCAACCCGTCAATGGAGACAAAATCAGTTAAATTGATTCCTAAAGACTTTTCTGAGGCCAGTCAATGGAGACAAAATCAGTTAAATCGGTTCCTAAAGATTTTTCTGAGGCCAACCTGTCAATGGAGACAAAATCAGTTAAATTGATTCCTAAAGATTTTTCTGAGGCCAGTCAATGGAGACAAAATTCGTTAAATCGATTCCTAAAGATTTTTCCGAGGCCAATTCAGTCAATGGAGACAAAATCAGTTAAATCGATTCCTAAAGATTTTTCTGAGGCCAACCCGTCAATGGAGACAACCCGTCAATGGAGACAACTCGTCAAAGGAGACAACTCGTCAATGGAGACAACCCGTCAAAGGAGACAACCCGTCAAAGGACACAACCTGTCAAAGGAGACAATCAGTCAAAGAAGACAAAACCACTTACCAGCAATTACCAAATGGCATCTGTAAGCCCATTCCCGACATCACAATGCTGATACCGCACCATGCGAGTGCAAATTTCTGGGCACTCTAGTGTTCAATCATCTTCCACCTTCGGATCACGAAAGGCCCGAAAGCCAATATATATCCTCAGGTTTAAGAAGATTGAACAGGGGAAACTGTTGTACCCTAAAGTTTTCCCTCCCATATTTTTCAAGACATGTCAAGAATCATCTCCAAGTTGCTCAAGATTGCTCAAGAAGTTGGACAGTCAAATCATCTCCTAAGGCAGTCAACCTCAAATTAGGGTTTTGTGTTGCATCAAGGTCCACACATCCAAATGACCTCAAGTGCTCCCCAATGTCCTAATATGTTCTCAAGTTCATCCATGTCAAATTTCAAGCCTTACAGAGGACGTTTGGTCAATCAATTGCTCAAGAGGCCCAAAAATCGACTGTGCTAGGGCAAAAGTCAATTGTGGCCTACAATTAGTCAAACCTCGAGATTTTTTGTCAACATTCTCATTTTGAAAGATAATTCATCATTTGATCAAGGGTTGATCATGATTCATCAAAGATTGCTCAAGATTCATCAAGATTCAAAAGTTGCTAAATTAGGGTTTTGTAGGAAAAGTCAACTCAACTTTGACCAAGCATAACTTTCTCATACTTTATAAGAAATGACCCATCCAAAGCTCATTTTGAAGATAATGCAATTTCCTACAATCCATATTCACACGCCAATATCAAGAAATGCACTCACAAGAAGTTACAAATTTGGACATTATAGGTCATTTTTGAAAGTCAACAAAAACACCTTTTTTGCCAAAGCTTATAACTTGATAATGGAATGTCAAAATGAGATGAGACAAAAAGAGTTGGTTAGATTACATCTCAAGGTTTCTAAAAAGTCCAAGAACACTTCCAAAAGTTCAAAATTGAAGAAGTTATGCATTGTTGAAGTTGGGCATTTTTCCAAAATTGCCAAAAGTCAACTATCCCCAAAACTTCAAATTTTGTCAAAAGGGCCCACTTTTTTCCACTTGATTTGATCTTGTCACACCACACACGTGTCCTATCTTCAGTTTTATGTCAATTCATTAATTTTTCTATTTTATTTGATTTTTATTGATTTAATTCATTTTAAATCAATTTAAATCCAAATAAAATCCATATTGATGAAATAGGATCTTTGTGATTGATACAGCTTTCAATTATCATGATGGACACAATCAAACTCGAATCAAGCCATGTTGTGAACAAAATATTGGTTTTTGACACTTTTGGAAGCTTTGTTAATGGAGAATAAAATCAAATCTTCAATCATCAATTCACATGGATTCAAGGCCCAAAATTAAACCTAATTGCTTCCAATATACTTATACAATTCAAGGACACGAAATTCAGGACCAGGAGGCTGCAAATTCACAAATACAAAACTTGGAAAAAAGCTTGAAAAGCTTGAATCTGAAATCGATCCTAGAGGCATTTCCAAGGCAAAAACTCCACGCTATCATCTTGCTTGACATCCACTGAAGCTAAAGCAACCATTCACAAGCTCTGAAACATCCCCAATCGCGCTGTAAGTGTCCGTGAACATGACTCTGTATATGAAATCGTGACTCCATATTCCTGCATCCTTTGAGCAAATTTTTTGTACAATCATGCTTATCATTCAATTTCTAATCATTCTGCAATATTCAATTGAGTTTTTGTAGCCTGTAATACCCTACCCGAAACTAGGGTTTGGGTTTCTTGTTTTTAGGCGTTTTGATTTCAGGAAAAATTAGGACAAACCATGGACATGGTTGTGTTCTGGGAGGAGAGACGAGCATGGTGATGGTCTCCGTTTGCATTTATATGGCCTATAATTTGTTTTAGGACGAACCCACAGATCTTGCTGCGGATAAAAATCTGCAGGTAAGAAAATCAGTTTTACACGAAGAAGACGAAGGCGTGTCTTCTTCCCATTGGCCAATTCAAATTACGCGTTTTTTATTTTTTTATTCCAGCATAGTAATTGTTTGTTCTTTATAATAATTGCCACTTATCCATTTAACAAAAATGTGCAATGGCTCAGTTGGTGAAGGCGCTAGTGGATTGTCCAATGGGACCTGGGTTCGAATCCCAGGTCCCCCATATATTTCTTGCATTTTATTTACAGATGATTCAGTGCAAAGACAATAGCATGGTCCACCATACTCCTCCAGATCCCAAGCGCCAGATGGCCTCCAGGCCAAATCCAATGGCCAAGATTGAACATCCACCATGTACTCAAGTCAACAGGCGCGCATGGAATGGCAAAAGTCAAAGCAGACCAACGTTAATGGGCCTCAAAAATGCTGAGTTCACCTCCTTGCAGGCCCAAAACCCCCATTGGTTTATTTCTTTTCTTTTCATTTTATTTATTTATTTGTTTTATTATTATTATTGTTAATTAATCACTAACCAATTAAATAATTTTTCCTCATGAAATCAGAAAACACAAAAAATATTATTTTTATTAAATTCATCATTTTATTTTTTTGTAAATAAATAATTAACTTAATTAATTTAGTTTTAAATAGGTTTAACTTTTAACATCTTTTGCAAAATAATTAGAATCAATGTAGAATTAGGTTTTTACTAACTTTTAACCATTTTATTTTATTTCCTTAAAAACTCAAAAATCCAAAAATATTTTTATTATTTTATTTTATTTTATTGTTCATTTAATTTAATTCCATTTAATTCAAGAATAAACAAAAATCTTTTCTTTAATAAAAAAGGGTCAAAACCCTAAAAAATGTGCCGATTTAGTTTCTTGCACGTGATCCATTTGATTCCAATATTGTAATTGCTTCCGGTATATAATAGCTTTTATTTAGGACGTTAATTATTTATCGCTTTATTTTACTTTCCGCAATTTAAATTAAAGGGTTTTTTTTTTGCGATGTAAATACCCGACGCCTTGTAATAGCTTAGATTTAATTTCCGCAATTTAAATTCCGCAAACTATTAATTGTTAGATGTTTGATAAATAGGGAATGCATGACAAGATCAAATCTTTAACCTAAAATCAACGTATCTCACCCATGACATGTACAAAGATAAATAACTGAAAATAACACACTCGCACATGCGCACTCTTAGGGTACACCTCACTTGGTTGCCTTCGAACGTGGTCATTAAGTATAGGAAGTTTTAGAGGTCGCTCTCTTTTCCAAAGATCATAAGTTGCCTCAAAACGGTTGCCTCGGAAAAATGATCTAAGACATTAGGGTTACCGCTAAGGCGTCCTAACATTGCTTTAGTGACCACACGTCCCTTAATCAAATTGACCCGAAAACTCCAATGACGATGCTACCTACTCATCAATAGTGGGATAGCATTGCCTAAAGGACATTAGCACATTTTAATTCCCTTTTTGAGTAGGTAGATGGTTCTTAAGTACTTGCTCTCTCAAAACAAAATAAAACTTTTCGCACTTACACTCCTTTCAAACAAAAACTCTTTTCAAACCCACAAACACAAAGAAAAGCAAATTTTGGAAACACTTTGAGCAAGTACCTAAGAGCCCGTGGATAACCATGGATAGAAAGGGTGCTAACACCTTCCCTTTCTATAATCTACCTCCCGAACCCGAGAAATATCTCGAAAAAGGAATTTTTCTGTGCTTTTTTCCTTTCCTTGTTGGATAAAATAAAAGTCGGTGGCGACTCTTGCTTACTGCGACATTTTGCAAAAACAAACGCAAAATGCGAACCAGCATTCCAAAAACAGTCAGTTCTCTTTCCCACCGATCACACAAGTATATCAAGTCGGGGACCTTGTAATCAAGCGAATCATCTTGTTGCAAAGTGATCCCAGGGGCAAATGGACTCCTACTTACGAAGGACCATTTGTGATCAAAAACATCTTTTCTGGTGTGGCAATGATTCTGACCACCATGGACGGCGATGGCCTACCGCACCCTGCAAACGTAGACATAGTTAAAAGATACTACGCATAGACGACCCGACAAGTTGAAAACCCGAAAGTGCGACTTGGGCAAAAATGGGCATCCCGGTGAATCGAAAACCCGAAAGGGTGGTTTAGGCAAAAATTAGGGATAAATAAAAAAATCTGTACACCCGGCAAGTTGAAAACCCGAAAGTGCGACTTGGGCAAAAAAGGGTTCCCCGGTGGATCGAAAACCCGAAAGGGCGATTCAGGCAAAAGTTAGGGAATTAAAGCGTATGACTATGTCTCGTCGGATCACTTTAAGGACAATCTCTTCACAGACAAGCTTCGGGCTTCTGATCAATCTAATCAACGTCGAACAAAGCAACGAATGGACAAGATACTCAGAGTTACAAAGGCTATAGCAGAATGGGAACCCCATGTAATTGTTACACATATCCATCTTTCTATGTATAAATGTTTTCTCATTTTTTATGACAACATTCTCTTACTAGGATGTCTGTCTCCTTTGTACAAAATACTTACACAAAGTTAATACAAAGATACTTCAAAGTGCAGAAATTTGTTTGCCTTTTCGTTCTTTTTACACTTGTGTTTTATTTGAAAACGTCCAATGATTTATTAAATGAGCATATGCATTTGAATATAATCACTGCTTACAAATAAAACGAAATGAGAAAGGATAATTACTGATAGGTTGAAAGTATAGGAAAACGTCTTTAGGCTATTCTAGAAGAAATCCCCTGCAGTACATCATCCAGATCCTCAACAGAGTTAAAGCTTTGAAATACATATCCCCAGCGGAGTTAAGTTTCAAAATCCCCATCAGAACTAAGTTTCCAAACTCTCAATCCCCAGCGGAGCCATAAAACTTTGAACTGCAAACCCTCAGTGAAGATGAAACTTTCTTCCCCAACGGAGTCCAAAACTTCAACCCTTAAATCCCAGTGGAAGACCATCCAGTTTCCTCCAATTCCCCAGAGATTTGTCTTGAAATCAGAAGATTCCCCTACAAGTTATCTTAGAAATCAGACAACAGCTTCGGATAATTCCTCAGAGTGTTGACATACAATTCCAGCCCTTGAGAACTCTTTAACAGAATAAGCATTCTCCCACAGAGTTGTTTCCCAGCAGATCGAAGATTCTAGGTCTCATTTCTCCAGTTGAAGCCTCCCAGGTTTCAATTCCCCAGTAGACATCGTCATAGTTTTCCTTATTCCCCAGGAAAGTCATGAAAGACTCTCACATCCCCACAAGTCACCAAGGATTTTCTATCCCCAACAACAATCAAGGATTTATTTTCCCCGGTAGCAGTCAAAGATTTCATTATCTCCAGCTATCAAGGATTTATTTTTCTCAGCAAGACAGCTAATCAGCTTACATGCGCATACATTACATTCATATATCATAAACATTGATAAAGCATATTTTATTGCGTCATACATGTCATGCAACATAACTTTGTGTTTTAACTAACATTTTACCCTTTTCAGGATGAGATTAAAAGCTATCTTTAACAAATATCCAAAGATTTCAGATACAGTACGGATACAATCCAAGACATGGAAGTCATTTTGTTACTCATTCGAATCTCTTATTCAGATACAGTATGGATACACCCCAGACACGACGGTCATTCTACTACTCATTCAGACTTCAGCAATCATATACAGACGATATACGCTCCAGACACGGAAGCCATTCTATTTCTCATTCAGATTCAACTATCAACTTCAAGTTCAGATACAGTCCAAATATGCATCAGACGCGGTTGCCATTCTGTCACTCATTCGGAATTTATCCCCAGCCCAGAGATGCTCCATACACAGATGCTTCTCTGTCGCCCTTTCAGATTTCAGATACAATACAGATACACTCCGGATACGGCAGTCATTCTGATATTTATTCAAGGATCAAATACAGTTATAGCTCGGATATGCTCTAGACATGGACGCCATTCCTTTGCTCATACGAATCCAATCTCCAGATACAACTCAGATACGTTCCAAATACGGATACCAATCTGGTGTTCATTCTCCTTATTTTCAACAAACAAGTCCTGGATGGCATCTTTAAGCCCATCTCCAGCAAGATTCTACCATCTCCAAATGGCATCTTTAAGCCCATTCCCTCATCTATATTTTGACGAGTGCAAATTTACGGGCACTCTAGTGTCCAATCCTCTTTTACCTTTGAGTCACGAAAGGCAAACTCGCCAATCTAACTCTTTAGGTTCAAGAAGATTGAACAGGGGAAGCTGTTGTACCTCAAAATTTTCCCTCTCATTTTATCAGGATTTCCCCTCACAAGACTCTTTGAACTCCAGACAGGATTAGGGTTTTGCTCTGCTCAAGACATCTCCTTGCACTGATGACCTAAATTAGGGTTTGAGTTTGCACAGGGATTTTTGGACTTCCAATGCTCAAAGTGGCTTTTATACTTCATTTTGGACTTATAATATTTCCTCTACCAAGTTTCAAGCTTTGAATCAAATTTTTGCCCAGTCAATTGGACAGTTGACCTAGAAATCAGTTGTATTGGGAAAAAAGTCAACCGTGACCAAATTACAGTCAAAAATCATAATTTTTTATCCACCTCAACATTATAGACTCATATGGACCATTTGATCAAGTTTGGACCACAACTCCTCAAGAAATTTGATCAGATCATCAAAAGGGCAAAATGGTCATTTTTAGGGTTTTTGACTGTAGAAGGGCAATTTCTGATTTTTTACCTAGCCAATGGAAAATGGGGTTCAAGCATGGATTCAAGGACTCAATGTCATCATCTTGACCTATTCACAAGGTTCAAAAGATCTCAAATGCATTGGATTGTCAGATGAATTTTTCAGTCAGCTGATCAAAATTTGACTGTACACTGAAAAGTCAAACTTTGACTTTTTGGTCAAAATCAAGTGCCAAGGGTCATTTTTCATCAAGATGTGTCAAAGCATGAAACTTTTTCATCAAGAAACCCAATTTTGCAAATTAGGGTTTAAGATTGAAAAATTTCATAACTTAGAATTTTTCTAAGTTATGAAATTTTCTTAATTTTTCCCAACTTTGCGCAACATTTTCACCATGATGAAATTGGATTCAAACAAAACTTACAACATGAAAGTTGTAGTCCTCCACAAAGTATACAACTTTGATTCACAAAGTTTTCCAAAAATAAGCTTGGATCTCAAGTTATGATTTCTGGAACAAGGATCCATGAAACTTTTAACTTAGTGAAATTTTGCCCTAGTTTAGGCAGGATTTTGACCCATCTTCATGACAATTTTTCACCTAGATCCACTTGGAATATCAAAATGCATTTCAAATATGGATTGTAGAGAATGTTACATGCTTTCTAAAATGTCCAAGAACTCTCCAAAATCATTTGTGGTTAGGGAGAATCGAAGGCTTGAAGTTGGCAACAACTCACTTTTGATCCATGTCATTTTCATATTAATACAAGTTGCAAACTCTAATCAGCATTGTTTGTACTTGATTACAGGTCCCAAAATCCTTCCATACTAAATAATTAAATTCAAATCCATTAGTTTGAGGCTTTGTTCTGGTCATGGGAGGATTACACAAAGAATTAATCCTAAAATAGCAAAAAGGGAACATTGCCATTTTTGTCAATTTTGCTTTATGTCAAATAAAATCCTTGAGACTTGAACAAGATCTAGTACAACACAAAATATCCACAAACTTGAGGGGCCAAGATCACAATGTGTAAGCTGGTAGATATCCTGTACAGACCTGTCTTGCATCATTGCTCACTTTTGCTTAAAATACAAGAAACTTATTAAATACAACACAACTTGCACATCTGTTAGAACCAACCCTTGCAAGCTTTTGAAACAAGTTTCACACATTCCCTTGAGCCAGAAACACGAGCCATTGAGTCCTAAAACCTTCCAAAGCACAAAATCACCTTCCTCTTGCAAAACAGAGCAGCTTCTGCACCTTGAGTTCTATCTCACAAACCACTCGTGCGCTTTGCCCCAAACCTGTTCAAACACCTTCCATATAACCTATCCAAGCTATCCCAACCATTAGGCAGTGACTGTAACTCCATTTGAAAGCTTCACCATTTCTGTTTTCAGCTTGTGCAGGTTGAGTTCTACAAGCTTGTTCAAGCACATTCAAGGCAAACTAGGCATTGGGGAAGGTCAGGGGAAGTTCAAGCAAGCTCCCAAACATCTCAGGCCTCACTGAAAAGCTCCACATTGCCATACACGGTTTCAACTGAAACGGGTTTTTATCAACTTCCTATCTCTCTATTTAGGAATCATTAGCCTTAGGTTTGTGAATAAAAAATGTAGTACTCATAGCCCTGAAGTTGTACATATGCTCAGTTTTCATTTAAGTTAAACATGTTAAGAGAATTTGATTCATGAACTTCGTGAAAAAGTTAGGATAGAAATTAGGGCCAGAGAAATTCTCTCTGGTCTTTCAGAGTTAGATTAAGTTTCTTATATGGTTGAATTCGTCTTGAAAAATGCTACAACATTGATGTTATGAGTTTTTGCATTAGAGCACGTATGCAGGATCTGGATATTTTGTACAGGCGCGTGCATTTTTGAACAAAAGGTTGAAGATGAAGTTTGGAACTGGGTTGGGCCTTTGGTTCTCACTTTTGGCACCCCCTGCATTGCTGACTGCACCCCCCTGGCCCATTTCTTCATATTTTTATATTTTTGTATTTATTTTTCATTTCTGATTTTATTTTATTACTTTCCAAACATAAAAAATACCAAAAATATTTTTATAAATTTTCACATTTATTTTTGTATTTTATTTTATTTTTCTAACATAAAAATAATTTAGTAAGTATATACTTTTATTTTATTTAATGAAAACTTGAAAATAATACATAATAATATTATACCTTTATTTTTTATTTTTTATTTATTTATACTTAAATAATATCCTTTTAAATATATTTTTATCTTGTATACATTTATGTTTATTTTCTTGTACATAAAATAAATAATATATATATATATATATATATATATATATATATATATATATATATATATATATATATATATATATATATATATATATATATATATATATATATATATATATATATATATATATATATATATATATATATATATATATATATATATATATATATATATATATATATATATATACTTTCTTAAAAGAAAATTAGGGTTTTTACCCTTAATAAAAAAATAATCTTTTTATTTCTTTTTTTTAATACATTAAATATTATACTTTTACATACATAAAAATAAACAAAAAAAACATCTTTTTACATAGTTATAATATTTTGCACATTTATATTTAAATTGCTTATTTAATTATTGCCAATTTATTTATTTGTACCATTTATTCAATTTGGATGTAATAGTAAATATTAGGGTTTTATTTTCTTGCAAATATTCCCCATTCAAAATTGTATCCCCTCCCCATACCAATGTTGTAATAACTTAGGTTTATTTTGCGCACTTTATGCTTTCAAATATACCATGATTAGAGATTAGGGTTTGTATACAAAAATCCAAAATCAAACAAATAGCTTGACTAATACAAAGACAAAAAGCATGTAAATTGACAACACAATGCACACATGCACCCCTAAGGTTTCATCCACTTGTTGCCTTTAAAATGGCCATGTTATGCATGTTGAGTATCTTGGCAAAACAAAAAGATCATAGTCCCTCGATGACGCTATCTTGGTTGCCTATACAAAATGATCTAGTCCCTCAAAATTTTGCTAAAGATACTTAGCACAATTGCTATCATGGTCAATATGATGACCCGCGCCTGTCCCGTTTAACATCCTGATACAAGGTTGTTTACCAAATGCAATGGTAAAATAACACTGTCAAAAGGGTTAAAATGTGTGGGAAAGATCTTTGAGTAAATAGGGTAGACAACTCTTAGTTACTTGATCAAAACTTGCAAAAACATCCTTGCTACTTTCAAACACACCTCACAACACAATTTCAAAACATTTCCCAAAACAAACTTTCAAACTTTCAAAACATTGAAATATCTTTTCAAAAGATAATACACCTTTGTATACATTCAAACAAGAATCATTACAAAGGTTGCCACAACGATGGCCTCTTTTCAAAACATTTTCAAAACCACACGCACAAAGAACCATTTCAAACAATTCGAAAAGCAAAGCAAGTGATCTAAACAAGTAACTAAGAGTCAATGGATAACCATGGATGAAAAGGGTGATTGCACCTTCCCTTTTCATAATCTACCCCCCGAACCCAAGAAAACATCTCAAAGGTCTTTCCTGTGCTTTTTGACCTTTTCTTTGGATAAAATAAAAAGTCGGTGGCGACTCTTTCTAAACCGAAACATTTGAGAACACAAACGCAAAACATCAAGTCAGTTCTCCCACTGTATCACATCATGCAATATACTACCTTAGCAAAAAGTTTACTGACTGTGAAACTAGATATTCACTGCTTGAGAAAACTTTCTACGCTTTGGCATGGGTTGCTCGCCGACTAAGAAAGTATATGTTTACTCATACCATTCTATTGATTTCTAAAATGAATCCCATCAAGTACATATTTGAGAAGCCAACTCTCTCTCCGGAAGAATAGCTCGATGGAAAATGATCTTAATGGAATATGACATTCAATACACAACTCAAAAATCAATCAAAGGAAGTGTACTGGTAGATCATTTGGCACATCAAGCTGTAGACGAATACCAGTCTATGCACTTCGAATTCCCAGATGAGAACATCATGCTAATAACAAACTGTGAAGAATCTGGACCGTATGAAGGACCTGAGCAAGGATCCCGATGAACTATGGTTTTTGATGGAGATTCTAATGCGTTTGGAAATGGAATTGGAGTTGTAATCATCTCTCCTCAAGGTTTCCATACACCCTTCACTGCCAGACTTTGCTTTGACTGTACCTATAACACGGCTGAGTATGAAGCGTGCATCTTGGGTCTTAAAGTTGCTATTGACTTGAGAATCAAATTCTCGAGCGTATACAGGGATTCAGCCTTGGTAATCAGTTAAGTCAAGGGGGAATGTGATATAAAGCATCCAAATCTTATCCCTTACCAAGAACATGTGCTAACCTTGATTCCATACTTCGAAGAGATTACCTTTGAGCACATACCAAGGGAAGAAAATCAGTTGGCAGACGCCTTAGCTACCATGTCATCTATGTTCAAGATCAGATGAGATAACGAGGCTCCCAGAATTACCATTGAAAGGTTTGATGAACCGACACACTGCTACGAAATTGATATTGATGGAGTATAAGAGAAGTCCCTGGTTTCATGAAGTAAAAAGATATCTTGAAGCTCAAGAATACCTTGAAGGAGCACCTATCAATGAGAATAAATTCCTATAGAGATTCTCAGATAAGTTCTTCCTAAGCAATGGAATTCTGTACAGGCGCAACTATGATTTAACTCTGCTTCGTTGTGTTGACAAGAAGGAAGCAGAGAAAATTATGGAGGATATGCACGAAGGCATATTTGGTACTCACTCCAGCAGGCATACCATGGCTAAGAAAATCTTGACAGCATGTTACTATTGGTCGACCATGGAAACCAACTGTCATCACTACTCGAGGACTTGTCATAAGTGCCAGATATA
Organism: Vicia faba; assembly: GCA_948472305.1. Classification (NCBI taxonomy): domain Eukaryota; kingdom Viridiplantae; phylum Streptophyta; class Magnoliopsida; order Fabales; family Fabaceae; genus Vicia; species Vicia faba. Next base: position 155,772,875 of record OX451735.1, on the reverse strand, counting down.
TGCTGATAATGTCCATGTGCCTCCAGTGCCTTTGAACTCCATGCCTGATCCTTGGCCATTCAAAATGTGGGGCATTGACATGATTGGAGAATTCAAGCCTACTGCATCTAATAGACATCACTTCATTATCGTTGCCATTGACTACTTCACAAAATAGGTTGAAGCGACTTCATTTTCCTTAGTTACCAAGAATGTTGTGGCTCGTTTCTTTAAGCATAACCTCATTTGTCGGTATGGTATCCCTGAGAGAATCATCACTGACAATGGTAGCAATCTTAACAACACTATGGTCACCGAACTCGGCATGCAGTTTAAGATCGAGCATCACAACTCTTCTCAATACAGACCAAAGATGAATGGCGCAGTGAAAGCCACCAATAAAAACATAAAGAAGATTATTCAAAAGATGGTTGTGACCTACAAATATTGGCACGAGATGTTACCCTTTGCTCTTCATGGCTACCGCACTTCGGCTAGAACATCAACTGGAGAAACCCCATTCTGTTTGGTCTATGGTATGGAAGTTATCCTGCCTGTCGAAGTTCAGATTCCTTCTCTAAGGATTAGAAAGAGGTAGACTTACACGAAGACGAATGGATTCAAACTAGGTTGGATCAGTTGAATTTGATTGATGAAAAGAGGCTGGCGGTTGTCTGTCACAGTCAGATGTATTAGAAACACATGATCAAGGCATTCAACAAAAAGATCAAGCATCGAGTATATCAGGCTGGTGATTTGGTAATAAAACGCATCATTTTACCACAAGGTGATCCCAGGGGCAAATGGACTCCTACTTATGAAGGGCCATTTTTTATTAAGAAAATATTCTCTAGCGGTGCTATGATACTAACCACCATGGACGGTGAAGATTTCCCGCACCCTGTGAACACGAACATAGTCAAAAGATACTACACATAAAAATAACCTTCTAGGTTGACTGGCCTAGGCAAAAATAAGGGCATCCCGGCGAACCAAAAGGGTTCGGGAAAAAATTAGGGATATATACAAAATATTATACACTCGGCAAGTCGAAAACCTGAAAAGGTGGGTTGGGAAAAAAGGGTATCCTGGTGGACTGAAAACCTGAAAAGGCGGTCCAGACAAAAATTAGGGATTAAAGCGTACGACTATGTCCCGTTGGATCACTTACAGCCAGCTTTATTACCAACGTCAAGTTTAAATTGTACAGACCAGTTCAATCAACTACTTTCGACAACAAGGGACGAGATGTTCGAAGAAATAGGGGAAATATTAGAGTTGGAACCCAATGAGAATCATTTCCACGTGGCTATATATATTTGCTTTCACTTTGTACTCTTTTCATTTCACGACGACTTCCTCCTACTAGGATTTCCGACTCTTTGTACAAAATCGCCTGTTTATAAGCAAATTATCAATATAAATACACCTTAAGAGTTCAAACTTTTTATTTTCCTGTTTTGCTTGCAAAAACGTCCAATGACTAAAATTGAATGAACATCATATGAACATGATTAACTATTAACAAATATATGCATAAGAACATGAATAAGCATTTACTCAATATTCTAGGAGTTGGGGTGACGTTCAAGCTTTCCATTATTCCCCACAGAGTAATCTTCACAAACTCATCCCCAATAAATATATATTCCCCATGATTCCCCCAACCTACGGAGTTTAAATCAATACAATTCATGGAAATTCTCTTCCCTAGCTGAGTTTAGTCCTCCAAAACTAAAAGACATGCAAAAATTCAATTTCCCCAGGAGAATTTGTTTTCTCAGCAGAGTGTTTCTCCGTCAACAAGGTTTATTTCCCCAACAGGGTTTATTTCTCCAAGAGATTACAGTCTCCCCAGCTTGAGTCTATCCCCAGAGAATTGCTACAGAAACTGGAACCGGACCAGACATCAGTCAATTGTATCTTCCCCAGACGAGTCAGAAAGTTTTCCATCTCTTTTATCCCTAGTCATGGTATATAAGAATTATCCTCCCTAGACGAGTCATAAGGTTATCCATCTTTTTTATCCCCAGTCAGGGTACATAAGATTTAAATTCCCCAGTAGAGCAACAGACGACCAAGGTTCCTAAACTCTACTCCCCAAGCAGGAAGTCAACATTCCTCAGTGGAGTTTCCTCAAACAAGTAAGCAGGAATCCCCATCAGAAGCATTCTAGAGAAGATTGAAGATACACATACTCTTCATCCCCAACAATAGTCAGGAATTTATTTTCCCAAACAAGATACCGCACGGGTTTACAGATACACTTCAATGACATCTCACATTCATACATCATAGCATATGCATACGAAACGCATATAGTACATTCTCATTTATTTTGAGAACATCATCACGTGATTCATTTCATACATCATGATATTGCATACAACTTACTCTTTACCTTTTCAGGAAAGATCAATCAATAGACGAATATCATCAACAATTTTCAAACAGGTCCAAGATTAATTCCCGAAATAAGACGGGACAACCATCTGGAGGACCAGCCATAGATTAATTCCTGAAACAAGACATGGCAACTATTTGTGAAGAATAAAGTTGATTGTAGATCAATTCCTAAAACAAGACAGGGCGACTATCTACATAAACAGATTGAAGATTAACTCCTGAAATAGGACGGGGAAACTATCTTCCTTTCTTTATGGTCAGATAAAGATCAATTCCTGAAACAGGACGGGGCGACTATCTTTATCACCAATGGTGTGAACTCCCAAAACAGGACGGGTTTACCAACAAAAAACAGACCGTATATCAATTCCCGAAACAGGACGGGGAGACTATGTACATGACAAACACTTCCTTTAGACATCTTCTGGATCAGATTAAATCGAATAAATATTTATTCTAATACTTCTTCCAGGAGACGTTTTCTGGCTCAGATTAAATCAACCAAATATTTATTCTGATACTTCTCCCAATTTAAGTCGAGCGTAGATTTAGTCTAATTTCTCTATCAACAGTTACTTTTGATAACATCTATAAGCCCATCTCCGACAATTCTTAATTACCTCTCTGTTGTACCCCAAAATTTGCCCTCCCATATTCTCCAAGAAACTGCCAAGTCAAGCTGCAAAATTCCCCAAGGGTTGCACAGTGCAAAGGTCTCCTATACAGTCAAAACTAGGGTTTGTGTTATGATCAAGAAAATGAAGTTTTCAAAGGCCCAATCAAGTCTCATATGCCTACAAATATGGTCAAGTATCCTCATATCAAGTTTCAAGGCATTCAGCTCAAAATTGCACAGTCAAAACCCTAAATTGCACTACAGTCAACTGTAGGGGCAAAATGGTCATTTGACAGTCAAAAGTTCAAATTTTTGGTCAACATATCATTTTGAAGCCACAAACATCATTTGATCAATGCTTGATCATGATTCTCAAAATTTGGCTCAGAAATCATCAAGATGCAAAAGTTTCCTTATTTGGACAGCTGAAAAAGTCAACTGAAATTGACCAGGGCATAACTTTCACATGGATTATCAGAAAAATTCCATCCAAAGCTCATTTTGAAGAGAAAGACATTTCCTACAACTCATCTTCATACTTCAAGTCCAAGAAATTCTCTCACAAAAAGTTATCAATTTCAACATTATAGGTCATTTTCAAAAGTCAACAAAAAGGGACTTTAAGTCAAAGGCCATAACTTGAGATTGGTAAATCAAAATGACATGGGACCAAAGACATTGGTTATAGGACTCAAAGACCTTTCCAAAATGTCCAAGAACATGAGAAAAGCTTAAAAATTGAGCAAGTTATGCCTTGTGGAAGTTGGGAAATTTTTGGATATTTTGAAAAGTCAACATTGATTCAAATGACCTAAAATTGCTAATGGGCCCATTTTTCTTCCATGATTCATCATCCATGACATATGCACGACTACTTGGCCCAAAGGTAAGTCTTATTTCATTTTTTATTTATATATTTGGATTTTTATTAATAATAATTCATTTAAATTAAAATAAATACATGAAAAATGCTAACCTAAGTTTTTTCAATCTTTTTGTGCACATTATATCATCAATATTTCGTGCATATGCAAATTAGGAAAGATTTGGCTTGATTGGCATGATTGAGAACAAAGAACACTTGAAAAAGATTGAAAAAAGATCCTTAAAAAATCAAATCTTCAATCCATTAATTCAAGAGATTTTGATCAATATTATTGACCTAATGCACTCAGTACATAAGCACAATCACAACCCTAATCACAATACACACTGAGCTGCGCTAGAAACCCCATTAAAAACTTGAAATTTTTGCCAAAAAGCTCAACACTGAAAAGCAGGTTCTAGGTTGATTCAAAGCACGAGACCAATTGCAAAAGCTTCCTTGTGTTCCCCTGAAGCTAACTGAATCATTCCCCAAGTCCCATACTCAAGGAAACGCAAGATTGCCATTGAAATTGGTAGAGGAAATTCCAAAACTGTTTTCCATTATCCATGCATCTTTAACATATTTCGTTGTTGTTTTTATATTCAGGGTGATGTTTACAAACTAACTGCATGGTTTAATTGAAGTTTCATGCCCTATAGGAGAATTCGCCATTAGAGATACTTAGGGTTCCAAGGTTTTCAAATTGGGCGTTTTCAATTCCTATAAAATTAAGATGTAATAATGCCGTGAATGAAATCTGCAGGTTGGAACGAACAGATTGAGACGCTCGCGCTCAATTTATAAGCCTTCAGGGCCTAGTCGCTATTATTGAATTAAGCTTGTTTTGAGGGGGTTCAAAACCCCCGTTAAATGTTTATTATTTTTCAGGAAGAATGAAACGATGAAGAAGACGATGCAATGTCAAGCGGGGATTGGCTCATTCAAAATTTCGCGCCAGAAATCCATTAATTGTCATATTTGCATTATATTTATTATTTGTTGATTAATATACAAAGAAAGCCAATGGCCTGAGTGGTGGAGGGCGTGAGTGGTGATATTCAGGACCTGGGTTCGATCCCAGGTCCCCACACTTTCCATATATTTTTTTTCAAAGGATATTCAGGTGCAAGCATAATATTGTGGACTACCATACACTCATCATATCAAGCCGGCCACGTGTCCCATGGGATCAGACCAAAGGCTCAGGATTGAGGAACAGCATAAGGTCCAGTCAACGTTGATGCACGCAAGCCATGAAAGTCAAAAAAAGGCCTCAGAGCATTGGGCCTGAATTACTAAGGCCAAACCTCCACTTTGGGGACTACCACCCCCCCCCCCCTGGTTTGCAATTCTCCATTTTTTTTCATGTTTTATTTTTAATTGTTATTTTATTTTCTTTATTTGTTTAAATTAATTAATTATTTCTACAAAATATAAAAAATGCATAAAAAAAATCAGAAAAGATCAAAAATATAATAGGTATTTTCTTTTAATTATTTTCATAAATAAATTGTATATAATTGAATTAGTTTAAAATAGGTTTAATTTTAATTCCCTTCATAACAAAAAATCCAAAAAATATAGAATTAGGTTTAATGTTTTTATTCCTTTTAATTTTTCTTTTGTCACTATAATATTATTTATTTTATTTTCATAATTAAAATTGTAAATTAATTAGGGTTTCATTTAGATTTAAAATTTCAATATTTTTCTTAACAACTTAAAAACCATTAGAATTAGGGTTAGTTAATTTTGATTAATTCTTTTTTCTATTAAATCTTAAAACACTAAAAAACACCAAAAACAAATTCTTGCTTTCTTTTAATTTTAATTTTAATTCCTCATTAACTTTAATTTTTGCAAAAGGGTCCAACGCCCATATTTTTAATTGTTTAATTTCGCATATTTATTTTATTTCGCTTAATTAATTATGTACCTCTCCCAAAGCCTTGTAATTACATCTCGCACTTTTAATTTCTTTATTTTCCGTCAAATCGGGTCCTGGTTAATTTTGGCGATGTGGACCCGCGCCATTTGTTATAGTTGTAGATTTACTTTTCCTCGCAACTTTTAACTGTTAAACAAAGCATGCAAGAATGAATGGCCTTAAATAAAATCAAGCGTAGAACACCAATAACATGACAAGACAAATACAAATGAAAACGACACACGAATCGCACACACCACCCCTAGGGTACGCCTCACTGTTACCTTGCCTCGAAAGGTGATCGTCGAGTAGAGGATGTTTTAGTAAGTCCTCATGATCCGGGAACCTGGCGTGAGGGTAGCTTCTAAGGTGTCTTCCCATTGCTCTGGTGATCACCATGTCCCGAACCTCGAATTGACCCGAACACCTCCAACGGTGGTGCTACCTACCTCTCAATGGTGGGATGGCACTACTTTAAAGGACATTTACACAGACGAATTCCTTAGGGTAGGTAGGTTCTCATAGATACTTGCTCTAAATTTCAAACAAAAATTCAAAAATACTTTTCACACAAACACATTTTCAAAAAGCTTTCGAAAGCAATTTTTCAAACACTCTTGAGGACCGATACAAGAGTCGAACTGAAATTTTCAAAGAAACTTTTTAAAACCCACAGTTGAAAAGCAAACAAACCATTTTTGAAAACACAAGTGAGCAAGTATCTAAGAGCCCATGGATAACCATGGATAGAAAGGGTGCTAACACCTTCCCTTTCTATAATCTACCTCCCGAACCGAGAGCAATCTCTATAAGGAATTTTTCTGTGCTTTTGTCCTTTCCATTTGGAGAAAATAAAAGACGGTGGCGACTCTTGCTTCAGCGACATTTCGCGAACCAGCGTTAAATAGTCAGTTCCAGATCCACCGATCACAGAACTGGCGACTCTGCTGGGGAGATCTTATAAAGTGGGGTGTACCTTAGGACTAAGATCACTGTGTTTTCAATTGCTTTCTTTGCTTGCTTTAAATTGTGGGAATGTCTCGGGAGTTCTATAGATCCTAACCCGGGTCTGGGGGATACCTTCTTAGAAAGTAGCAACAAGGCTGTGAGGGAACTGTGCGGGGTATACCGACATGGTTGAAACAGTCTGCTACGTTGATGTGGCACTTTGGTGTGTACCGGTAACCCTTGAGTTCAGTCAAGGAGAGTACGGGGCCTCCGCGTGGTGTCGTGAAGCATCAACTGACCTTAGGAACCTTAATTGAACTATCTTGGCCTCTTTAGGGTAGTGAGATAACTGACTTTGGTGCAGTCCGAGGTTGGTTGATACTCGATACTACACTCAATTGAGGGTTGCTTTCCTGGAATATTTCGGTCGCCAGTTCAGTGGCTAAATCGAAACGATGAACAATGAAAGCAATCCCGTGATATTGGGAACCTTAGAACCCGGTTACTTTGATTAGGACAGGTTGAACCCACCAACTTCAAGAGGGTACTACCCAGACCCCATGTTGGCCTTAAACCTTAAGGGCTTGTCTTGTGTGCCTTGTGTGCCTTACATGTTTGTCTTTGTAAATATCTGTGGTGTGTTTAATCATAGCATCATGACATCATCCGGCATCATATGCATTGACTAACCATTTCAGGGGTTCGGATTTTCATCTTTGTTCTTGTTTTGTAGGATATGGAAACTGTTCGCAGAAAGACAATTCAAGTCAGTCTTGTAAGGATCCCTCCTCAGCTTAAGGAGCTTATATCCAGGATTCCCGAGAACTCGTCCTTCAGTGAAAGGCATGGAAGCCTCATCAGCTTGGTCAACACCAACATTGAGGAAGATATGATAAAGGTCCTGTTCCAGTTCTTTGACCCTCTGCATCACTGTTTCACCTTTTTGGACTACCAGTTGGTACCTACATTGGAGGAGTTCTCCCGGCTCCTGAAGATCCCTATCCTTGATCAGCTACCCTTCAACGGTACATAAAAGGAACCTAAGCTTGAAGAGATTGCTAAAGCCTTGCACCTACAGTCATCTGACCTCAAGGGACATTGGGAAGTTAGGAGTGGTATCAAAGGGTTCTTAGCCAGGTTTCTGTTTGAAAAGGCCCTTGAATGTTGGAACTCCCTTGACTTGCAAGCTTATGAAGAGGTTGTGGCCCTCCTTGTCTATGGTTTGGTGTTGTTCCCTAACCCAGATCAGCTTATTGATATCAGTGTTGTCCAGATCTTTATGTCCAGGAATCCTATACCTACGTTGCTGGGGGACATCCTTCACTCATGTTACACTCGAACCATGAGAAAAAGAGGTGTCCTTATGTGTTGCACTCCTCTCCTGGGAAGGTGGTTTATTTCGCACCTTCCGCAATCAGTCTTGAAGAATGAGCGGGGTTTGAGATGGTCACAACGGTTAATGACTCTTACACATGCAGATATACATTGGTGCCCTAGGTCCAGAGAAGATGTCACTATCATTGATCGTTGCGGGGAGTACCCTAATGTTCCTTTACTTGGAATCAGAGGAGGTATTACTTATAGCCCATGCCTAGCTTGGAGACAGTTTGGTTATGCTCGGAGGGATGGTCCTCATGACATGTTAATTCCTGACATAGTTTTTGACTTCGACAATGATACTCAAGGACTTCGCCAGAGATTTATCAGAGCCTGGAGGATGCCAAGTAGGATAGACAGCAAGACACTGGGGCACAGGAACTCCATCCCGTTGGAACCTTATCTCAAGTGGGTACGCGCCCGCTCTCAGAAGTTAGTGATGCCTTATCCTCACATGCTCCCAGTGATCAAAGAACCAGTCTTGGAAGGAGAAACATCCCATACTATTCAGCACCCTGATATGCCCACATCCTGGGAAGAGATGCAGAAAAGCTGGATCTAGCTTAAGGAGGAAAGGAATTCTCTTGAGACTAGTCTGCATGCCAGTGAAAAGAAGGTCTTGGAGCTCACCCGCCTGTTGCATGAGGAGAGGAATCTCAACACTTACATAGCTCCAAAGAGGATGCGCAGTGTATTCTGGGATTGATTTGATTTTTGTATTATTTTGCCCATGAGGCTTTGATGTATTAAACAATGATTTCCTTAATGATAACGTGTGTTCCTTTTTGTCTACAACAAATTTGAACTTTCGAACCCTTGAATGCATTGCATACGCATTTCATACATCATGTGCATAGCAGGTTTTTCCCCTTTTCAGGTTGCTTACAGTTCTTTGCTGTTTATTTCAGCATCATGAATCACGAATCTTCATCAACTGAGACATCAATCAAGGCTCTTCAGGTATAGAATGCACAATTCTAGGAACTAATCAAGGGTTTGGCTCAAGGCCAAGAAGAACTGAAGGCTATGCTCCTGAAGAAGGAGAAGAAGAAGAAGAGGAGAACTGTTCTGTTCAACTCGGGTCGAAGGTTTAACAATACTCTGCAACAGGAAGAGGTTGGTTCTTCTGTTGACAAGAATTCTCCTCAGGCAGAAGCAAGGGTTCCTAGTCCGGTAGTCTCCGACAACGAGACCGATTTTGATGAAGAGCAGTACCCTCCTGCAGACGACAGATATAAGCAACTGGAGGACAGATTGAAGGCTATGCAGGTTCAACAGGTACCTGGGCTGGATTTCGGAGATCTGGGTTTGTCAACTGGTGTGATCATCCCTCACAAGTTCAAAGCACCATCCTTCTCTAAGTATGACGGGGCGTCTTGTCCCAAGCTGCATCTGAGGTCCTATGTTCGGAAAATTCAGCCGTACTCTGCGGATAAGAATTTATGGATCCACTTCTTCCAGGAGAGTCTTTCAGGAACTCATCTCGAATGGTTCTATCAGCTGGATGGGACCAAGGTTCGTAACTGGGAGGAGTTGGCTACTGCTTTCTATAAGCAGTATCAATATAATGCCGACCTTGCCCCCACACGTACCCAACTCCAGGGTATGTCGTTAGGTGCAAGCGAAGGTTTTAAGGAGTACGCTCAGAAGTGGAGAGACCTGGATGGCAGGGTGCAGCCACCATTGACTGATCGAGAGTTGGTAGACATGTTCTTGGGGACCCTATCAGGGCCATTTTTCAACCATCTGATTGGGAATTCTTCCGCTGGGTTCACTGATTTGATTCTAACTGGAGAGAGAATTGAAGCTGGGTTAAAGTCTGGAAAGATTGCGAAGGGTGCATCGTCTAGTTCGGAAAAGAAACCATTCAAAAAGGAGTCTAGTGCCGTATATGGTTCCAGGAAATCAGAGAGACCTGAGCACCGCCAATCTGTCAGTGCGGTAATGATTGCTAAGCCTGCTGCCGCTCCCTGGCCAAATAATCCTCAAAGGGCTGAAAGACCCCGGAGAGAGTTTACCCGGTTAAGCATGACCCTATCGCAGATCCTGCCACAGTTGCTATCCACTAACTTGGTGACTGTCAGGGAGGCTCCGAAGTTCCCAAATACAACATCTCCCAAGTACAACCCGAATGCTCGTTGTGCTTACCATTCAGATAGCCCGGGGCACTCTACCGATGACTGTTGGGCGTTAAAGAATAAGGTGCAAGACCTTATCGATGCGAAGGAGATACAGTTCGAAGCGCCTGAGAGGCCAAATGTAGTTACTGCTCCTATGCCTCAACATGGGGTAAATGCTGTTGACGAAGACGTTTATGCCGTTTCTGTGGATGAGCTAGCCACTCCTCTGAAGATCGTCAAGAAGAACCTACTGCAGGCCGGTTTATTTCCGGGTTGCAGTGAGGGTTGCCTGTTATGTGCTGTGTCCCCATCTGGTTGTCCCTTGCTGAGGTTAGGCATCCAAAGCCTAATGGATAGCAAGGAGATTCTGTTTAAGAAGTCTGCTGTTCGGTTGGTTCCAGTGGAAGAAGTTTCTGTGGTGACTATCTTCAATAATCCGATCCCGGCTCTCCCGAAGAAGCTCATTCAAATCATGACCGTTGCACCTGTTATTATCACTGTTCCAGGGCCCTTGCCTTATGTATCTGATAAAGCTGTCCCCTGGCATTATGGGGCAGATGTATATGTAAACAGGATCAAACAAGAGTTCAACGCTGGCGCCAGCATTTGTGACATCACTGGCCCAGCCAAGGTTACCCGCAGTGGCAGGCTCTTCTCGCCTGACATTGCATCGCCTGCTGCCCGAAGACCACTTCTCATAACCCCTGCAAGTGTACCTGTTCCTGCTGTTGATCCAATTGTTTCTCCTGCTGCCGAGTCATCTAATGCTCGGGGCAAAGGAGTTGAAGTTGAGCCTGCCCAGATGGAGGCACCTGCACCAATAACTGCTGAGGCCTCCCAACAAGAGATGGAGGAGATTCTAAAAATTATAAAGAAAAGCGATTTTAATGTTGTGGAACAGCTGGGGCACACGCCCTCCAAGATCTCCATGCTCTCTTTATTGCTGTGCTCCGAGGCCCATGCTAAGGCCCTAATCTCATTCCTCAAGACGGCCCATGTGCCACATGAAACCTCTACAGTCCAGTTCACTGATTGCGTGGCAAATCTAACGGCAGACAATGGCTTAGGTTTCTCAGACGCTGACTTGACCGCAAAGGGAAGAGACCATAATGATGCTCTGCATGTCTCTATTGAATGCAGAGGCACTACCTTGGCACATGTGTTGGTGGATACTGGGTCATCTTTGAATGTGCTACCCAAGAAGGCTTTGGACCGTCTAGATTGTGAAGGACTGGAATTAAAACCCAGCAATATCATCGTCAGGGCCTTTGATGGTTCAAAGAGGATGGTTCATGGAGAGGTTGACATTCCGATTCGTGTGGGCTCTCAAGTGTTCGACTCCACTTTTTATGTGATGGATATCCGTCCATCTTACTCTTGTCTATTGGGTCGACCTTGGATACATAAGGCTGGGGCAGTGACCTCTACCTTGCATCAAAAGCTGAAGTACCCCGTCAGAGGGAAGATCGTCACCGTGCAGGGAGAGGAGGAATATATGGTGAGCCACCTGAACTCCTTCAGGTACATTGAGATGGATGGGGAGTTTATCGAAACCCCCTTTCAGCATTTCGAGGAGGTGTTCCCAATTGCAGCAGCAGCAGCAGAAACAGCAGCAGAAGAAAGTATTCCTTTGAAGATGGCTTCCCTAAGGGACGCCCGGGCTGTGGTTCAGAAGGGTGAATGTGCCGACTGGGGCAGGCTCCCAGACTTCACACAGAAGACTGATAAACTTGGGCTGGGTTTTACCATAGAAGGTCAGAAAGCTATGAGGAAAGCGAAGATCGGAAGACCTCCTGTATTTATTAAAAGTTCAGGAGTGAATGCTGTTGGGGAAGACCATGAAATGGACGAAGCTGAATTCAACAGCTGGATCTATCCGACGACCGAAGGCGGATTGAACAACTGGATTGCTAAGGATCATACTCCTGTTACCTTTGTGACGCAGTAATAAATTTCTTTGTTTTGTTATTTTGTAATAAACAATGATAAACTCTATGGCCCGGTGTCTTACCCGAGGCACAGTGGTTCTATTTGTGAGGGCATACAAATTGTCATTTCATATATCATGAATGAAAATCTTGGACGTATTTTTCGCATTGCAAATATTGTGCTCCTTTTCTGTCTTTCTTTTCCTTTACATAATTTTCAAAACAGCTGTATTTACACACACACTCACTCATACAGGTTTCAATCCACTCTGGATCTTACTGATAACAACTCTGCTACTGCCAATTATGACTTCGAAAATACGATCAACTTAGCCGAAGACGAAGGTGAAGATGATTGCGAAGTGCCTTGCGAGCTTGCAAGGCTGTTGCTTCAGGAAGAGAGGGCAATTCAACCCCACGAAGAGCCAGTGGAAACAATAAACTTGGGTACTGAGGCAGACAGGAAAGAGGTAAAGATTGGTGCCAACCTAGAGCTCAGCGTGAAGCAACGGTTAACCAAGATGTTACATGATTATATGGAGATCTTTGCTTGGTCCTACGAAGACATGCCCGGGTTGGATACCGACATTGTGGTCCATCACTTGCCAACTAAGGAAGACTGCCCTCCAGTTAAGCAAAAGGTCCGTCGGATGCGCCCAGAGATGTCAGAGAAGATTAAGGCCGAGGTTATGAAACAGTTTGATGCTGGGTTCCTTGCGGTAACTTCTTACCCTCAGTGGGTTACTAATGTGGTGCCGGTACCAAAAAAGGACGGTAAGGTCAGAATGTGTGTCGATTACAGGGATCTGAACAGGGCCAGCCCCAAGGATGACTTCCCCTTACCTCACATTGATGTCCTTGTTGATAATACAGCTCAGCACAAGGTGTTCTCTTTCATGGATGGATTTTCAGGTTACAATCAGATCAAGATGGCACCTGAAGACATGGAAAAGACTACATTTGTTACTCAGTGGGGCACCTTCTGTTACAAGGTCATGCCGTTTGGATTAAAGAACGCTGGGGCAACCTACCAACGTGCCATGGTTGCTTTATTTCATGACATGATCCATCATGAGATAGAAGTGTATGTTGACGACATGATCGCAAGGTCCCAAACTGAGGAAGAGCATCTAGACCATCTGCAAAAGTTGTTTGACCGGTTGAAACTATACAAGCTGAGATTGAACCCGAACAAGTGCACCTTCGGGGTAAGATCTGGAAAGTTACTAGGCTTCGTGGTAAGTGACAAGGGAATTCAAGTGGACCCTGCTAAGGTCAAAGCTATTCAAGAGATGCCAGTTCCTAAGACAGAGAAGGAAGTCAGAGGATTTTTAGGACGCCTGAATTACATTGCTCGGTTCATCTCTCATCTGACTGCTACCTGTGAGCCAATCTTCAAGCTGCTGAAGAAAGATCAGGTAGTACGTTGGAACGATGAATGTCAGGCTGCTTTTGACAGAATCAAAGAGTATCTCCAAGAACCACCCATCCTTATGCCACCGGTTGAAGGGAGACCTCTGATACTATATCTGACAGTGCTTGACAATTCAATGGGGTGTGTGCTGGGGCAGCATGACGAGTCTGGCTGAAAAGAGCATGCCATTTATTACCTTAGCAAAAAGTTTACCGACTGTGAGACCCGATACTCACTGCTTGAGAAAACTTGCTGCGCTTTGGTATGGGCTGCTCGCCGGCTGAGACAGTATATGCTGACTCACACTACCTTGTTGATCTCAAAGATGGATCCTATAAAGTACATATTCGAAAAGCCTGCTCTGTCTGGGAGAATTGCAAGATGGCAAATGATCTTGACGGAATACGACATTCAGTACACGACCCGGAAAGCCATCAAGGGGAGTGTATTGGCAGACCACTTAGCACATCAAGCTGTAGATGACTATCAATCAATGAACTTCGAGTTTCCGGATGAAAGCATCATGATAGTAACTGATTGTGAAGTACCTGGACCGGATGAAGGACCTGAACCAGGATCCCGATGGTCTATGCACTTTGACGGAGCCTCCAACGCTTTGGGAAATGGTATCGGTGCCATAATCATATCTCCACAAGGTACTCATACTCCACTCACTGCCCGGCTGTGTTTCAACTGTACCAACAACATGGCGGAGTATGAGGCGTGCATCATGGGTCTTCAAGCTGCGATTGACCTAAGGATCAAATTTCTAAGTGTCTTCGGAGATTCCGCTCTTGTGATCAATCAAATCAAAGGAGAGTGGGATACGAAACATCCAAACTTGATTCCTTACAGAGAATGTGTGTTGACCCTGATTCCCCACTTCACAGAAATAACCTTTGAACACTTTCCAAGAGAAGAGAATCAGTTAGCGGACGCGTTGGCTACGATGTCTTCAATGTTCAAGGTCAAATGGGATAATGAGGCTCCCCGGATCATCATTTGGAAACTGGACGAACCGGCATACTGTTGTGATCTCGAAACTGAATTGGTGACTGAGAAGCCTTGGTACCATGAGGTGAAGAGATATCTGGAAACTCAGGAATACCCTGAAGGTGCATCTGTCAACGATAAGAAATTCCTGAGGAGATTCGCAGCCAAGTTCTTCCTTAGCAACGACATCTTGTACAAACGAAACCATGATTCAACCTTGCTGCGTTGTGTGGATAAGACTGAAGCAGAAAGAATCATGGAAGAGCTACATGAAGGGAACTTTGGTACACATTCTAGTGGACACACTATGGCTAAGAAGATCCTACGGGCAGGATATTACTGGTCCACAATGGAAGCTGACTGCTACCAACACTCCAGGACATGCCACAAGTGCCAGATTTATGCAGACAAGGTGCATGTTCCTCCGGTTCCCCTGAATGTTCTGACTGCGCCTTGGCCGTTTGCAATGTGGGGCATAGACATGATCGGTGAGATTAAACCTACGGCATCTAATGGACATCGCTTCATCCTAGTGGCGATTGATTATTTTACAAAGTGGGTTGAGGCAGCATCCTATGCTACGGTAACCAAGACTGTTGTGGCACGGTTCATTCGGCATAACCTGATCTGTCGGTACGGCGTCCCTGAGCGAATTATTACAGACAACGGTACCAATCTGAACAACAAGATGATCGCTGAGCTTTGCGAACAGTTCAAGATACAGCACCACAATTCTTCTCCTTACAGACCGAAGATGAATGGGGCTGTAGAAGCAGCAAATAAAAACATCAAGAAAATTGTGCAGAAGATGACAGTGACTTATAAAGATTGGCACGAGATGTTACCGTTCGCTCTACATGGGTACCGTACCTCAGCTAGGACGTCAACCGGGGCAACTCCTTTCTCTCTGGTTTATGGTATGGAGGCAGTCTTACCGATCGAGGTACAAATACCCTCTCTCCGGATAATGAAGGATGCAAATCTGAACGAAGATGATTGGATCCAAACACGACTTGATCAACTCAACCTCATTGACGAAAAGAGACTTGCTGCTATCTGTCATGGTCAGACGTATCAGAAACGGATGATCAGGGCATTTAACAAAAAGGTCAGACCACAGGAATATCAAGTTGGGGATCTGGTAATCAAGAGAATCATCCTTCCTCAGAGTGATCCAAGGGGCAAATGGACCCCTACGTACGAAGGGCCATTTGTGGTTAAGCATGTGTTCTCAGGAGGAGCCATGATATTGACCAACATGGATGGTGACGACCTTCCTCACCCCGCCAATGCAGACATAGTAAAAAAATACTACGCATGAAAAAAGACCCGCTAGGCTGACATGCCTAGGCAAAAATTAGGGCTTCCCGTCGAACCAAAAGGGTTCGGGCAAAATGAAGGGATGAAAATGAAAAATCTGTACACCCGGCAAGTCGAAAACCTGAAAGGGCGGCTTGGGCAAAAATGGGTATCCCGGTGGACTGAAAACCCGAAAGAGCGGTCCAGGCAAAAATTAGGGATAAAAGCGTAATACTATGTCTCATTGATCACTTTGCATCCAGAATCCGGTATCTACATCAAGTTCAGACGGCATCAATCAGTCAGCTTCACTTTCAACCAAGGTCATCAAGTGATGAGACGCTCGGAGTTATAAGGGCAATAGCAGAGTTGAAACCCAGTGGGATCATTCACTTCACACAGCTGTTTTATTTTGTACAAAATTTGTATAAACTCTCTTGTTCGGCGACGTTCCTCTTACTAGGACGCCAGCCTCTTGTATACAAAACGCCTATTCACAGGCCATTCAAAATCAATACAGATATATTTTCAGTTAAAAGTGCCAAGTGTTTTTCTTTTTCTGTTTTGTTTTGCGAAGAACGTCTAAGGTTCAATTTGTGATATATGCATTGACAATAATTTGCTAACTCATAAATATTTGCATACGAAACAAAGGAATTAATTGCAGGTGACACTAGAAACAGGGGCAATAAAGAGTTGTCTAAACAATTTAATTGTTCTATCCTCCCAGGTACCAAGGTAGGTTCAGTTAAAGAATACGACTAGTACATCTTAATTCCCCAGAGAGTAAGCAAGTCAATGCATTATTCTCCAAGCAGAATCATCAACATCTTAAGGAAATTGAGTATCCTCCAGTAGATCTCAATACCTCCCCAGCAGCATACACACTCATAACAAGCATCCCCGGCAGTCTTGGTCTAAAGATTGTTCCCCGGCGGTATATCAACATTCAAAGGAATCACTTCCCCCGCAGTTCAAAACTTCCCAGAAGAGTCCAATCTAGTTCCCCGGGAAAATTGGAATTCATCTCCCCAAGCAGTAAGCTTATCCCCAGTAAATTCTGGAAGCTTATCTTTCGCAGAGCACGAACGCGTCGCCCGGCTTTATTTAAAGAGTTATTTCCGTACTAGGATATAACTGGGTTATCCTCAGCCAAAAGCCACGGAAAGAGCGTCCTCGACGAAATCCTCTTATCCCCAGCGAAGTTTATCAACACTTCCAACACGACAATGGTATCCCCAGCGGAGTTATCATCAGCACCTCAGCAGAGTACCTCTCTTTCCCCCACAAAGTTATCTCCCCGCAGAATCTTCCATTTGCCAAGTTTACTCCGCAACGGAGTCGTCTTCTCCTACCGGCATTCTTGCAGTTATCATCCCCAGCGGAAACAAAATCTATTCTTCAACATCAGCCCAGGATATGACTTCCCGGCACCCGTCAAGGATTTACTTTCCTAGACGAAAAACACATACATAAACATCACATACATCATTATAGCATGCATAACGCATCGTATCATACAAATCTCACTTATGTTGAGAACACCATTGCTTGATCCATATCATGCATTGCATATGACTGACCTTTACCTTTCAGGAAAGATGCAGTTAAAATTCTCAAACATATTCCCAGGCCTTCTCTAGTCCAGCTAAATCGACTCCCAACAGATTTTTCTGATAAAGACTCAGTAGAAGTCATCCCAGGCTATAAGTTCCTATTGGTCCCCTCTCCAACGGTGAGTGAGGTGGTGATTCCTTTTCAGATGGTTCCCTCTCCGACGGTGAGTGTGAGGTGATAGTCTCCCATGGTCCCCTCTCCAACGGTGAGTGAGGTGGTAATTCCCTTTCAGATGTTTCCCTCTCCGACGGTGAGTGTGAGGTGATAGTCTCCCTTGGTCCCCTCTCCAACGGTGAGTGAGGTGGTAATTCCTTTTCAGATGGTTCCCTCTCCGACGGTGAGTGTGAGGTGATAGTCTCCCATGGTCCCCTCTCCAACGGTGAGTGAGGTGGTAATTCCTTTTCAGATGTTTCCCTCTCCGACGGTGAGTGTGAGGTGATAGTCTCCCATGGTCCCCTCTCCAACGGTGAGTGAGGTGGTAATTCCTTTTCAGATGTTTCCCTCTCCGACGGTGAGTGTGAGGTGATAGTCTCCCATGGTCCCCTCTCCAACGGTGAGTGAGGTGGTAATTCCTTTTTCAGATGTTTCCCTCTCCGACGGTGAGTGAGGTGATAGTCTCCTATGGTTCCCTCTCCGACGGTGAGTGTGAGGTGACAATTCCTTTTCTTATGATTCCCTCTCCGACGGCGAGTGAGGTGATTCCCTTTCGGATTATAATGGCCTATGGTTCTCGTCCCGATCCTGCGAAGATGGTATCTCCCACCAAGATTTTCTCAACGAGCGTTGTTGAAGTTAAAATCACCCAAGGTTCTTTTACCATTCATGCTAAGGTAGCAACCATCCCTGGTTCATTCATCATCATTGTTTGAAGCTCCAGATTCAGCTCCTGTAACCAGGCAGGACATATCTATGCCAAGCATCTGAAAACCAGTTCTTGCAACGTGTCAGGTACTCCTTTTTCTTTTGCAGGTATGCAGGTTCTCGCTGAGGAATCCCTTACGCGATCAACATCTAGATGGAATCTATAAGCCCATCACCCTATTCATCAATCTCTAAATGGCATCTATAAGCCCATTCCACCACACTGCTATTATGTGAGCGCAAATTTCTGGGCACTCTAGTGTTCAATCATCTTCTACCCTCGGATTACAAAAGGCACGTCAGCCAATCTGCATCTTCAGGTCTAAGAAGATTGAACAGGGGCAACTGTTGTACCCCAAAACTTGCCCTCCCATATTCTCCAAGAAACTGCCAAGTCAAGCTGCAAAATTCCCCAAGGGTTGCACAGTGCAAAGGTCTCCTATACAGTCAAAACTAGGGTTTGTGTTATGATCAAGAAAATGAAGTTTTCAAAGGCCCAATCAAGTCTCATATGCCTACAAATATGGTCAAGTATCCTCATATCAAGTTTCAAGGCATTCAGCTCAAAATTGCACAGTCAAAACCCTAAATTGCACTACAGTCAACTGTAGGGGCAAACTGGTCATTTGACAGTCAAAAGTTCAAATTTTTGGTCAACATATCATTTTTAAGCCACAAACATCATTTGATCAATGCTTGATCATGATTCTCAAAATTTGGCTCAGAAATCATCAAGATGCAAAAGTTTCCTTATTTGGACAGTTGAAAAAGTCAACTGAAATTGACCAGGGCATAACTTTCACATGGATTATCAGAAAAATTCCATCCAAAGCTCATTTTTAATAGAAAGACATTTCCTACAACTCATCTTCATACTTCAAGTCCAAGAAATGCTCTCACAAAAAGTTATCAATTTCAACATTATAGGTCATTTTCAAAAGTCAACAAAAAGGGACTTTAAGTCAAAGGCCATAACTTGATATTGGTAAATCAAAATGACATGGGACCAAAGACATTGGTTAGAGGACTCAAAGACCTTTCCAAAATGTCCAAGAACATGAGAAAAGCTTAAAATTTGAGCAAGTTATGCCTTGTGGAAGTTGGGAAAGTTTTGGATATTTTGAAAAGTCAACATTGATTCAAATGACCTAAAATTGCTAATGGGCCCATTTTTCTTCCATGATTCATCATCCATGACATATGCACGACTACTTGGCCCAAAGGTAAGTCTTATTTCATTTTTTATTTATTTATTTGGATTTTTATTAATAATAATTCATTTAAATTAAAATAAATACATGAAAAATGCTAACCTAAGTTTTTTCAATCTTTTTGTGCACATTATATCATCAATATTTCGTGCATATGCAAATTAGGAAAGATTTGGCTTGATTGGCATGATTGAGAACAAAGAACACTTGAAAAAGATTGAAAAAAGATCCTTAAAAAATCAAATCTTCAATCCATTAATTCAAGAGATTTTGATCAATATTATTGACCTAATGCACTCAGTACATAAGCACAATCACAACCCTAATCACAATACACACTGAGCTGCGCTAGAAACCCCATTAAAAACTTGAAATTTTTGCCAAAAAGCTCAACACTGAAAAGCAGGTTCTAGGTTGATTCAAAGCACGAGACCAATTGCAAAAGCTTCCTTGTGTTCCCCTGAAGCTAACTGAATCATTCCCCAAGTCCCATACTCAAGGAAACGCAAGATTGCCATTGAAATTGGTAGAGGAAATTCCAAAACTGTTTTCCATTATCCATGCATCTTTAACATATTTCGTTGTTGTTTTTATATTCAGGGTGATGTTTACAAACTAACTGCATGGTTTAATTGAAGTTTCATGCCCTATAGGAGAATTCGCCATTAGAGATACTTAGGGTTCCAAGGTTTTCAAATTGGGCGTTTTCAATTCCTATAAAATTAAGATGTAATAATGCCGTGAATGAAATCTGCAGGTTGGAACGAACAGATTGAGACGCTCGCGCTCAATTTATAAGCCTTCAGGGCCTAGTCGCTATTATTGAATTAAGCTTGTTTTGAGGGGGTTCAAAACCCCCGTTAAATGTTTATTATTTTTCAGGAAGAATGAAACGATGAAGAAGACGATGCAATGTCAAGCGGGGATTGGCTCATTCAAAATTTCGCGCCAGAAATCCATTAATTGTCATATTTGCATTATATTTATTATTTGTTGATTAATATACAAAGAAAGCCAATGGCCTGAGTGGTGGAGGGCGTGAGTGGTGATATTCAGGACCTGGGTTCGATCCCAGGTCCCCACACTTTCCATATATTTTTTTTCAAAGGATATTCAGGTGCAAGCATAATATTGTGGACTACCATACACTCATCATATCAAGCCGGCCACGTGTCCCATGGGATCAGACCAAAGGCTCAGGATTGAGGAACAGCATAAGGTCCAGTCAACGTTGATGCACGCAAGCCATGAAAGTCAAAAAAAGGCCTCAGAGCATTGGGCCTGAATTACTAAGGCCAAACCTCCACTTTGGGGACTACCACCCCCCCCCCCTGGTTTGCAATTCTCCATTTTTTTTCATGTTTTATTTTTAATTGTTATTTTATTTTCTTTATTTGTTTAAATTAATTAATTATTTCTACAAAATATAAAAAATGCATAAAAAAAATCAGAAAAGATCAAAAATATAATAGGTATTTTCTTTTAATTATTTTCATAAATAAATTGTATATAATTGAATTAGTTTAAAATAGGTTTAATTTTAATTCCCTTCATAACAAAAAATCCAAAAAATATAGAATTAGGTTTAATGTTTTTATTCCTTTTAATTTTTCTTTTGTCACTATAATATTATTTATTTTATTTTCATAATTAAAATTGTAAATTAATTAGGGTTTCATTTAGATTTAAAATTTCAATATTTTTCTTAACAACTTAAAAACCATTAGAATTAGGGTTAGTTAATTTTGATTAATTCTTTTTTCTATTAAATCTTAAAACACTAAAAAACACCAAAAACAAATTCTTGCTTTCTTTTAATTTTAATTTTAATTCCTCATTAACTTTAATTTTTGCAAAAGGGTCCAACGCCCATATTTTTAATTGTTTAATTTCGCATATTTATTTTATTTCGCTTAATTAATTATGTACCTCTCCCAAAGCCTTGTAATTACATCTCGCACTTTTAATTTCTTTATTTTCCGTCAAATCGGGTCCTGGTTAATTTTGGCGATGTGGACCCGCGCCATTTGTAATAGTTGTAGATTTACTTTTCCTCGCAACTTTTAACTGTTAAACAAAGCATGCAAGAATGAATGGCCTTAAATAAAATCAAGCGTAGAACACCAATAACATGACAAGACAAATACAAATGAAAACGACACACGAATCGCACACACCACCCCTAGGGTACGCCTCACTGTTACCTTGCCTCGAAAGGTGATCGTCGAGTAGAGGATGTTTTAGTAAGTCCTCATGATCCGGGAACCTGGCGTGAGGGTAGCTTCTAAGGTGTCTTCCCATTGCTCTGGTGATCACCATGTCCCGAACCTCGAATTGACCCGAACACCTCCAACGGTGGTGCTACCTACCTCTCAATGGTGGGA
Source organism: Vicia faba (assembly GCA_948472305.1). Classification (NCBI taxonomy): domain Eukaryota; kingdom Viridiplantae; phylum Streptophyta; class Magnoliopsida; order Fabales; family Fabaceae; genus Vicia; species Vicia faba. The sequence goes on along the minus strand of OX451735.1, from coordinate 155,750,927 downwards.
TGGCACTACTTTAAAGGACATTTACACAGACGAATTCCTTAGGGTAGGTAGGTTCTCATAGATACTTGCTCTAAATTTCAAACAAAAAATTCAAAAATACTTTTCACACCAACACATTTTCAAAAAGCTTTCGAAAGCATTTTTTCAAACACTCTTGAGGACCGATACAAGAGTCGAACTGAAATTTTCAAAGAAACTTTTTAAAACCCACAGTTGAAAAGCAAACAAACCATTTTTGAAAACACAAGTGAACAAGTATCTAAGAGCCCATGGATAACCATGGATAGAAAGGGTGCTAACACCTTCCCTTTCTATAATCTACCTCCCGAACCGAGAGCAATCTCTATAAGGAATTTTTCTGTGCTTTTGTCCTTTCCATTTGGAGAAAATAAAAGACGGTGGCGACTCTTGCTTCAGCGACATTTCGCGAACCAGCGTTAAACAGTCAGTTCCAGATCCACCGATCACACTCTCCAAATGGAATCTATAAGCCCATCTCCGACAACTCTTCATTACCTCTCCAAATGGCATCTTTAAGCTCATTCCCGACATAGTCAACCAACAACATTACTTCGTGCACATGCGAGCACAAACTTCTGGGCACTTAAGTGTTCAATCATCTTCCACCTTCAAGTCACGAATGGCGGACCTACCAATCAAACTCTTCAGGTTTAAGAGGATTGAACAGGGGCAGCTGTTGTACCCCAAAATTTTCCCTCCCTTTTCTTCAAGACATTTCTCACAAAATTTCACAAATGCTCAAGGATGCTCAAGAGTTGATCAGACAAGCTCACCTCTTAAGCACTGGGTCCACAACTAGGGTTTTGGTTTTCTCAAGGGAAATTGGATCTCTAATTCACCAAATGACTTTCATGGTTCATCATAAGTCTCCAAGAATGCTCATACCAAGTTTCAAAGTCCTGCATCATAAATTTGCTCAATCAATTGCTTAGATGACTGAAAATCAACTATATTGGATAAAAAGTCAAATGTGGTCAATATACAGTCAAACTTCAAGATTTTTTTTCAAAATAAACATTTTGATGTGATATTAATCATTTGATCAAGGGTTGATCATAACTTCTCAAGGATAGCATTCAAATCATCAAAGGGGAAAAATGGTCAAAATTAGGATTTTGACTGAGAATGACTGATCATTGACTTTTGACCTAGTACATGACCTAATGGCTTGAAGCATGATCTCAAGGACTTAAATAAAATATCTTGACCTAATTTCATGGCTCAAATCATTTCTAATGATCAAAGGATTGACAGTTGAAATTTGGATCAATTGAAGAAAAGTCAACAATCACACAAAAAAGTCAAACTTTGACTTTTTGGTCAACATTGAATTTCAAAGATCAAGAATCATAAATAAATTCAAAAACATCAAACTTGATCAACAAGAATCAACAAAATCAAGAAAAGTCAACAAAAATTCAAGATTTCCAATACTTCAAAAAATTCTAAGTGTTTTTATCCTTATTAAATCCACTACTTCATGACCATTTTTCACTAAGATGCAAGATGATTCAAGGAAAACTTTCAACATAAAAGTTATATAGCATGATGAATTCTAAAACTTTGTCATTGAGGGTTGATGTCCAAAAAATGCTTGGGTTAGTAGATATAGGCCCATGAAGTCATGACATTTTTAATCAAAACACTTAGTGAAATTTTCAACAAGTTTGGTCAGATTTTTGTCCCAACTTCTTGGCAATTTTTCATCAAGTTTCAATTTGATTTAGCCAAAGTGGTCAACATGAAAGTTGTAGGCAATGTTTCAAGATTTTCAAAATGTCAAAGAACTTGAAGAGATCATTTTTGAGCTAGGAGATTCGAAGAGATGAAGTTGGGCATCCATTCTTGAATTACAAGTCATTTCCTTGATGAACACATAATTAAATCTCAAATCTATGCCACACAATCTTGCTTTGCAGGACTTCTAACTTGCAAATCATTCCATAATTTAATGTTTACACAATTGTTTGCGCTATGATCCAAGTGTTTGAGTCATTGTCCAAACCATTTTGCCATTAAGGGAAGAAAGCCAAGACTTCCATTTTAGAAAAGTTGCTTTATACACAATGTCAACTCTCCTTGAGCCCATACATTATTGCTTCTGATTTTAAAACATCTCAGCACCAAGAAGAAACCATCTACAACCTATCAACCACCCTATGAGCCTTTGTACCATCACATTGAAACCATGTATTTCAAGTTACTTCAAAACCAAGTGTCATAACCATAACATGTGATCTTTCAATTCTGGTTACTTGAGTCTTCCAAACCCTTTCTCAATAAATAGAGAGGTTATTTACAAGGCAAAGCACGAGTTTACAAGCCCTCTAACCCCCTAAAACTCCCTCAAATCAGAACTTGCATAAAAAACTCCATTACTTGTGATTTCTGACCTTGCACACCAAATCCCTTCTCGCGTTTTCATTTTTAATCAATCACAAAGATTCTATAACTCATATATAAGCTATCCAAACACTTGCTACACCACTGTAACATCATCTCCATCATCCTCCATTTCAAAAAACTTAAATTTGCAACTTGACTTCTCTAGAAGAATCAGCCACTCTCAATCCAAAGTAAGCATTGCAATAGCTTCCTGGGAGTTCAGTGAAGCTATCCAGATTATCAAAACATCTCCAAGAGTGCTCCAACTTCAAACACGATTTCCAATTTTGAGGTAAGTTTTCTCAACTTTAAACTTCCTATACAAGCATCATTAATGGTTACTTTGTGAATGAAAAATATAGACATCATTGCCCTGAAGCTAACCATACCTTTAGTTTTCATTTATGTTAACTGTACGTGGAGAATTTTGAAGTTGAAATTTCTGAAAAAATTAGGTTTAAGTTTGGTACTAAACAAAATTCATCTTAGTCTTTGATATTTAGCTTTTAAAGGTTATATGGTTGAATCCGTGGTGAAAAATCAAACAACTTTCCTATTTACATTTTTGAAAATGGTTGAGAAATGAAGGATTTACAGATTTAACAATGGTGTTTTTCATCTCTGCGCGCGCGAAGGAAGAAGATGAGGTCGTTTTCAAATTTCTGGAAATGAGTTTATTTTAAGTTTAATGCAACTTGTGTTATGAACGGATGAAACAACCACCCCAATGACAGAACATGCGCGCTAAGTCATTTGTTACTAGGGACCTGGGTTCGAGCCCCAGTGGTACCCTTTATTTCTTTCATATTTATTGCTTGCAGATTCAATGCATACAAGTTTCACAAGCACATGGTACACCCCATTGCCTCATCATCTGATCATCACAAGGCGTCATCCAACACTCAAGACTACAAGCCCATGATGCACCCTCAAGGAGACATCCCCATTGTATCCACCCAACGCCTGGACTCTCTATTCCAAACCTTTTTGTTTTTGCTATTCTTCACCCCTAAATTTCTCATAACACATGCCCATTTCCTTTTTATTTTATTTTATTTCTGATTTTAACAAAAACTATGTTGGGCCTAACAAAAATGGTTTCTCACCCCTTTTTTTACTTCTGACTCATGGCCCAATTATTTTTATTTCTTTTTATATTTTTCCTATTTTTATTTATTTACTTATTTTATTTAACCAAAAATACAAAAATATATATTTTCTTAAATAATTAGATTAAAAAGATTTCAACTCTATCATTTTATTTATTTTATTTTTACTTTATTTTTCTAAACAAATAAAACTCAAAAAATATTTTCTAAAACAACTACTAGGGATGAAATAGACTTAAATTTTATTTAATTTCTATTTCTTTTCAAACCAACATAGTTTTTTTTAGTTTAATCAATTAATTAATTTCTTTTCAAATTAGGACTAATTATTTTATTAGGTTAATAACCAAATCTTTTTCTATCAAACAAAATCACCAAAACACTTCCTCTTTCTTTCCTCTACTTCACATTCTTGCGCATTTTATCATTTCGCATTATTATTTATGTACATGGTCTGTAATAGATAATTAAGGTTTGTTGCTTTTCTCCCTGTTCACAAAATTTGTACCCCCATTCCCAAAGCATTGTAATAACGTAGGACATTTAAATTTCGCAATTTACCACTTTCCTTATTATTATTAGTAATTAGGGTTTGTGTGACAAGATTTAAAATCAAACATTAGACAACCCTAATTCAAGACAAAATAATTGAATCAAACACACTTTATCCACATACACCTCTAGGGTTAACCTCACTTGTTGTCTCGGATAAAAACAGTCATGTCCCTCGAATGTGATATGCTTTAGCAAAAGACCCTCGATTAAAAGATCGTAGTCTCTCGATGATCCTTCAATGTTGCCTTCGGTAAACAATCTTAGTCCCTTACGACAAATTGCTAAAATATCTTACAAGTTGCTTTCCATGATTGTACGATGACCTACGTCTATCCCTCACATCTAATGATATGGCTCCCTACTAACCAATGATAAAGTAGGATTATCTAAAGGAGGAGGAAAAGAACATAGACTTTTTTGAGAAGGTAGATTGCTCGTAATTGCTTGCTCACAAACTAAAACAATCTTTAGACCTCACACTTTCAAAACAACTATTTTCAAAACACTTTTCAAAAACAAATATTTTGTATACATTCTCAACGATACGAGAATCATTACAAAATTGCCTTACATTGGCATTTTCAAACATCTTTCCAAACACTCCAAATATTTTCAAAAAAACAAACATTTTGTATACATTCTCAACGATACGAGAATCATTGCAAAATTGTCGCACTTAGGCATTTTCAAAATATTTGCAAATATACACAAACACAAAGCATTTTCAAAGTGATCAAGCAATTAAGAGTCCGTAGATAACTACGGATGAAAATGGTGCTAACACCTTCCCTTTTCATAACCTACCCCCGAACTCAAGAATATTCTCAAAAAGGTCTTTCATGTTCTTTTCACCCTTTCCTTTATTGGATAAAAGAAAAGTCAGTGGCGACTCTTACTATCCGCAACATTTGCGATAAAACGCAAAACACCAAGTCAGTTCTTCCACCGGATTACACATGGAATAAATGACTGCAGTAGATTCGAATCATTTCCAACAATGTTAATTCAGTTTCGTGGCCGTCATACTCACGCCCCCATTTCTCCACATTTTATACACACTTATAATAAACTAGTGGGATATCCGTGTGTTCGCACGGGTACTAGTGTGGTACGCACACTTTTCTTTTCAAAATAGAATAAAAATATTAATAAGAAAAACAAAATTATTTTATCAAAATAGTTTATTATTTAAAAAAAACATATTATTAAAGTAAAGACATAATTGTTTTATCAAAATTATTTTACATCAATAATATAAATTTAAATTTTCCATAATTATCTTAAATAATTTTGTATCTTAAAATAAAATTAATTTCAAAATAAAAATATTAGATACATAAATAGTTTATTTTCTTTAATTATATAAAAAATATAATAATTTGTGTGTTCACGCGAATATTGATATGATTATCAGTGTATTCACACGATATTGATCTGTTACATGTGCGTTCGCACAGGTACTAGTGTGATACATTATAATGTCATTATTTTTCATGGTTATTAAAAAAAGTTAATTGAATGTATAATTAATAAAAAAAATATTTTGAGGATAGTATTATGTGAATATACGTCAAAAAATTTCAATGAATTGCAGCGTGTGGAATTAATTAAAGTTATATACTCTTTGTTCTAATATTTCTAATACCCCATATGCCCATGAAAGATCGGAGGATTTGGAGAATGCAATTGAAAGACTAGAGAATGGTTTGGAGTGTGTATTTTTAAGCATTTGGTTAAAACCAGAGTATGTCTTTTAAACATTATACTCTATCTTAGCAATCTATTGAGGGTTGAACAACTTTGCAGAATCAATTTGTATATAATCAAATAGAAATAATAATTTCTTTTTCAGTTTTCACTATCAATATAGTTTAATTGGGTCACTTCTAATATCTGGTTTCGATTCCTTTTCGATCACAAAATTTTGTTTTTTGTTTATAATATAAAACAGAGAGTGTTCTTTTTGATTTAGAGCTTCATAGGTATTTATAGAAAACAAAAGCAATAATTTAATAACAGTTTACATTTGCTAAAGTAAAATAAGGGATAAATTGTTTGTGTATGCGTGAGTGCCATGTTATCTGAGAAGCATTAAGCATCACCAAAATTTATAATTACAATTGAAATTCTTTCATTAGTCTTTTTATTAAGTTTTTTTGCCTCTGCATGTGACAAGCAATGCGTTCAGTTTTATCATACAAACTTTGGAACAACAACACTTTTATCAGACTGCCATATCAAATTCACTAATTTCTCATAGATTTGGAAAAATGTAGAAAACAATAGATATGGACATTCACAAACAAAATAACGAAAACAAATCTGAACAATAAAACCAAAATATATTAAAGAGAGAAACTCAAAACACACACCAAGAATGAAAATCCATCCACTTTTTTGTTTTCGTTTTAACTTTATATTTTAATTTTGAAATACAAAAAAAAGAAAGACAGAGATTTATCCATAATAACAAAAGTGAGAGAAAAGGAAAGTGAGAGAAAAGAGAAAAGAGAAAAGAGAAGAAGAAAAAAGTGAAAAGTGAGAGAGAGAAAAAAAAGTGAAAAAAAAAAAAAGTGAAAAGTGAGAGAGAAAAAAAAGTGAAAAGTGAAACGTGGATAAGTTGTTTTAAAACCAAAAGAACTGAGTGACATCATTATTTGATTTAAACCTGACAAACAAATGCATAATATAATAACTATGTAATTGGAATTCAACCATGTGACATCAATAGTTGCAAAAAGTAAATTTGACATTAAATACCCTCATTTTGGACCTATGACAGACAATAAAAATAGGAGAAAATTTGAACTTTCCAAATACATTAATGTTCTTATATTATAGATTATAGTTATGACATTCAATTCTTTTTTTTTTATTTAAATTTTGTTGTATAAAATTTCTCCAAAATAAAGTCTAATTATAAAATTGTTACTTTTTTTAACAGAGCAAAATTAACTTTTCTCATTAAGAATCAAAAGTTTAACACAAGGAGGAGCAAGATGAAAACTACTACGACTAGCTCAAGAATTAATTGCCTTCTCTAAAGAGCGGATAACCAAATTTGCTTGACGATTAATAAACTTAACCTCAAAGTTTATAAATTTTTGTAACAACTGTTTAATAACTCCAATATTAGAACGAAATTCCGAATTTCTAGAATTGGTAGAACCTATGGCTTGTACCACCTGAAGTGAGTCGCTTTCGAACACAACACAATCTAGATTCAAGGAAATAGCAGTCTGGATTGCTTCTTTGAGAGCTATAGCTTCTACTTCAATAACAGATAGAGTATCAGTATCCCAAGCCGCTCATGCAAAGATAAAATTGTCAAATTCATCTCGAAAACACCATCCTCTATTCGAGGTACCACAATTCTTATTGAAACTGACATCCAAATTGCATTTGAACCAACCATGAGATGGTGGGCTCCAAACCAGCACCTGATGATGGCCGATGTTACTATCCTGGAAACGTTGGGCCGAAAATCATTCCTGCCATTGATGATACGCAAGCCAACCAAGTTTAGGACCCTCATCTATCTCATTATTTCAAAACTAGTCATTCCTATTTTTTCACAGAACCTCTAACATAATTGTGACTCTACCTGCCGTATTCCTATCTTCTCTGCTACATATATCAAGAATGAGCGACTTTACATCATGAAGCGAATGGAATATATGATCAATAATATTACTCAAACTTGTTGTCCTCCAACATTGAATTATTTCTAGATATCTAAAGAAAACATGTCAGTCATCCTCATAATTACCATCACACAGTGGACATTCTTCAATGCAATTGACTCGGTGATGCCGGAGCCTCTTACAGGTAGGATGGCACTTCTGAAAAATTCTCCACATAAAATGCTTCACTCTTTCCAGGGATTTGATGTTCCAAATACAACTCCAAGTAGTCACAGTATTCAGGTAAATAGGACTTCTCCGAGCCCTCCTTCACACATGATAACCCGAACGCACACTATAACTACCACTTTGTTCCTCTTTCCAAACCATTTTTTCTTCCTTAACATCCTCCACCAACTAAACCTGTAGAATTTCCTCTACCTCTGCATAGTCAAATAAGTCACGTAAAACTCTCATATTCCATTGTTTAACATTAGGCAACTTAAGAGTTTTAACAGTAATATCATATGCACCTTGCTTATGTGGGAAACTATGTCATGCCCTAAATTTTCCCCTCTAAATAATTATTTCATATTTTACTAGTCATTTAGAATTTTGAGAATTATTATTACTAAGTTTATTCTAACAAGGGTTTAAATTCTAAAGGAGAGGTGTATCGTTCGGGGCTTATATGCCCATTTATGTTTTAGGGCTTATTTAATAAAACAAAAGGGATGAAGTGTATTGCATTAATGGACCATCAAAATATGATGGTCCATTAAGGTCTGGTTAAGATAGCAAAGGATGCATTTTTTAAAAAAAATATCATTTGGCCCATTAAGTTATTTTCTGAGGCCCGTTTAGAATAACCAAGAGGGTGTGTGTTTTTTAGTTGGGCTAGAGACATTGTTAAGATTAGAGGCCCAGATTGGATCATCTTTTTTTAAAGGCCCGTTTTCTTTTTGGGACAGAGGCCCACCTGCGTTATATAGCATTGTTGTATTTGTTTTCAATAATTATTATTTTAACTTTTTTATTATTATTATATATTTATTTTATTTAGGGTTGACTAAATTCAATATTAGGGTTTTAAAACCTTTGTCCAGTTGTGCCCTGATTAACTCTTGTTCCCTAAGCAATTGTTTACAAGCCCATAAATCAAAAGAAACACATATTTAATCAAGATCAATAACAGACCAAATTGAATCTTCAAAAACTCAAACAAATCTCTAAACAAACCAAATTAACACAAAATTAAATCAAATCGAATCTTATTACAATCAAGTTATAAATAAATCCGAAACAAAATCTAAATCAAATCCCTAATTTACAAATAAAACTAATCTCTAATTGAATCTAATTTCTCAATCACAAAATATAACGACAATCATACAATAATTTCCTAATTCATCTCTAATCTACACCTATATAAACCCTAAAATCTAAGAGAGAAAGGGAGGAACAAATCTTAGAGGAAGAAAAATAGAGGGAGAAGCAACAAGAAGAAAGAGAAGGAACTGAGATCTGGGTTTTGAAGTTTGAAACCCTAGATCTATGTCAAATCTACCGCTACGCCTCCATCATCCTCGTTGCTGCATCTTCGTCGTTGCCATCATTCTTCATACCTAAAAAACAGAGAGAATAAGAAGGAGATCAGAGAAGTGAACCAAAAAGTCATAAGAGGAATTGATACGACAAGATTCACTGCATTGGATGGTAAGCCTAAGAACTCTTAGCTTTAGGGTTTATTGATGATGATTGATGTTTGATTTTGCTTTAGATTAGGGGTTTATAGTGGGAATTTGGAGTTTTCTGGGCTTTGTTCTAGCGTTAAGGTTAGGGTTCTTAAGTTTTGGGATTAGGGTTCTTAGGATTTATACTAATCTAGGTTAGGTTTCATCATTTTGGGGGTTAGGGTTCTTATATTGTTGGGGTTAGGGTTCATGTTCTTAGGGTTTAAGGGTGGTAAACGGTGGTTTCTGGGTGGCTTCACGGTGGCTTCGATGAAGGTTTGAAGATCCAGGTTGAGCTTCAATCGGGGATCTGGGCTTTAAGGAGGTTTGAAGGGAGGCTTAGGGTGGTGCGGGGCAGCGCCGCCGGCTGGGGTGATTTCCGATCGCCGGGTTTCTAGAGAGAGGGAAGAGCCTCTCTCTCTAAAAATCACAACGGGTTCGTTTATTGTAGAGAGATGGAGAGAAGAGAAAAATGTGCCTTCAGCCCAGAAACTTATTTTTATAAACACCTTTGTTCCCATGTGTTTCCTCTTATCATGCACCGCTAACCATGTCCATCTGATCATCATCCAACGTTTCATAACTGCACGCCCACCATAAGCGTATGCGCGTGTCCACACTTTGTCTAACGGATCAAAATTTGTTTTGGGCCAAGCCCATTCCAATCACCCCGCATAATCACTTCCCAGTCATAATTCACACCATCTTGTGCTATTGGACCCAGTTCAATATCTGAACTTGGACCCTTGGTAAACCAACCCCCCAATTTTGCTACTGCATACAACTTGCACCTCCTGCGCTAATGGGCCAAGTCCAATATCTGGACTTGGCACCCCCTGCATTTTGGGCATAAATCCAATACCTGGATTTAGGGCCCTATTATTCACACCCCCCAGAATTGCTAGCCAAATTAAAAATACACCCCCTACGTTTTATATTTAAAATTAATTAATTTTTTAATTTTATTTATTTACTATTTTATTCATTTATTTTTATTTTATTATGTTTATAATAAATTCTAAATTTATTTATTTATTAATTCAAATCTTTATTTCTACTAACCCAATTAAATATTTCTTTAATTGCATTAAAATCATTTTTCCTCATGCATTAAAAAAAATTCTTCCATATATTAAAATATTTAAAAAATATCTAACCAATCAAATATTAACAATTTCCCACTAACCTAATTCAAACCTTATATATTTTCAAAAAAAGATTATGGAGATATCTCTTATTAACTGTAAGCTTCGTCTAACAACTCTGCTATTTTCAAACCAGACTTGGTTCAAGGATTAATACGAGATATTTTTGTAATCCATAAAAAAACACCAACCAACAATTGCGAACTACGAATTGGGACTCTGATTCCTCATAGAGGATACGTAGGCATATGACTAAAATCGCAGCGAGTTCCCCTAACTAAAAAATTAAAACCTTATTCCTAAACCTTAAATCTAAACTTTAGTATCCTTGTGAACAAGGTAGATGAGGGGTGCCTAACACATTTCTTTCGTCTAAAAATGAGTCAACAACATAGAATTTCTGACCAAATTAGGGTTATCTGTTATATTCCCTTCTCTAGGATAAAAATTAATGGTGGCGACTCTCATTTTAAAACCGATTATTACAGGTGGTGACTCTGCTGGGGACTCAACTCTAGGGTTTAGAAACCTCTCTTTAGGATTTAGGGTTTTTTAGGGTTCATTATTTTATTATTTATTTATATTTATTTATTTATTTTGGTTTATTTATTTTTATATCTTTATTGTCATATTATATTTATTTGTGATGAGATTTTAATTTTTAAAATTATTTTAAAAAAAAAACATTAGAAAGAAGGTTTGTCTATTGGCTAAGGGGGTACATCATCCCTATGAGTTTTTGTGACAACTTCACCAAGAGTCGGTGAAATTCTAAAAAAGAAATATGCCTCAAGAGATATCCACTTGAGGGGTAGGACTTTGGAATGAAATCTATGACTTTTTGTATAAACCCTAAACTAAAAACTCATGGTGAGACCTTTCACGACCTTAGAGACGAAAGTTTCGGTCTGCAAAGAGGCTCCACTTAAGGGAGGCCCTTGTGCCTTTACCTCTAGTGTTATCCATGATACCCTTAAGGAAACCACCTTATGGGGATGATAGAATATCCGTAGGTAAAAACTAGGAGCCTACCAACTAAGGATACCTTTCATGAAATCCCGTTACTATACCATACAATCATGCATTCATACATCTTGAATTTCACATATTCATTACCCTCCATTATTTTTTGTCTGTCTTATTCACAGGATTTAAAAAAATATAATTGAAGGTTTTTTTGGTGAAATGTCTTAAAAATGAATGCCAGGGGGAAACAACTTGTCCGCGTTAATGTCGTCAAGCCGGATATGACGAAGATCAAAACCATCAAAGGGAAACTGTTTGAAAAAACTTTGAAGATATTTACTCGCTGTTATGAGGATACCCTTAAGTTGACAAAAATGGATGTACAATTGGATGTTATTTCTGCCTTAGTCATGTTCTATGATCCTCCATTGAGGTGTTTCACCTTCCAAGACTTTCAGCTAGCGCCGACTTTGGAAGAATTTGATAAACTTTTAAATTTTCCTAAGGGAAAAGCATATGTGGGAATTGGGCAGACTGTTGACATTAAAGACTTAGCAAATGGTTTAGGGATCCCTTATCCTGAATTTTCACTTAATTACAAAAAAAGGTGATGTACAAGGGATTAAGAGATGTTATTTGGAAGCTAAAGCCTTTTCTTTTTCCAATAAAAAAGAATGGGAGTCTTGTGTTGATTGTTTAAGGTTACTTATATTTGGTGTACTTTTGTTTTTGCGGACTTTGGAATATATTGACCCTTTAACTATTAGTGTATTTTAGGGTGCAAAAGATTTAAATGCGGACCCAACTCCTGCCTTACTTGCTGATATCTATTATGCACTTCACACTCGGTATGAAAAGGGGATGGGTACGCTAAACTGTTGTATTCCTCTCTTATATTCTTGGTTTATGACTCATCTCTATAAGGAAGACTACATGGTTCCAAATCTGATAAGGTACGAGTGGCCTCAAAAACTAAGGTCTCTTACTGCTGATTCCGTGTTGTGGTATGAAAAGAAGCTAGACATTTTAAATATCATTTACAGTTGCGGAGACTTTCTGAATGTTCTGTTGATTGGGTCACGTGGTTGTATCAATTACAACCCTACTTTGGATTTGTGACAACTAGGGTACCCTTTGGAGGATAAACCCTATGATGAACAACTTCAACAATTAATTATTCATGATATGGGCAAAAATAATCGAGAGTTGACAAGATCATCCGAGCTTAGAATAAGGTTAATAAAAGAAAAGTTGAAAAGAAGAATGTTGTGGCGAAAGAACTTTATACTCGATGGGTTTTAGACAGGGTGCAAGTTGTTAAGTTACCATTTAACATTGATCCTGAGTACAAGCCAGATGTCCCAGATCCTATGCCTATGTCCTTAGAAGAAATAGACAACTTGAAGAAAGTTTTAAATCAAGCTCAAAAGGAGAAAGAAAAATTGGAGTTTAACCTCCATAACTTAGCTAGGGAGAAAAGACAGATGCAACACGAACTTGAATCCAAAGATCAATAGATTCAGAAAGACCGGGAAGCATTTGAAAAGGAGGTCCTTAAGAAGAAACGTTCAACCAAAGGGTTGTTGGATGCTACCTTTAACTTGGATTCTCACAACCAACACTTGGAAGATGTTGCTAGTGAAATCGGGATACTAAGTAGGTGGTACGAAAAGGCGATGCAAGACAAAAAGGAGGTGGAAGAAAGTTTGAGGGATCAAATCCAAAGTTTGACACAAGCTTCTTTAGATCAAGAGGAACAAATGGAGTATCTTACCACGAGACTCCAAGATATCCAAGAATCGGATGTAGGGGAACGTCTCAAGAGGATGAGGGCAGAAAGATTTCTCGCACAAAAGACTGATGAATACGAGCAACTGTGTGATGAGATAGAAGACCCCCGAAAGAATTTCCTCATACAAAGGAAGCTCTATATGGAGATGAGGGCTATATTGGGAATAGCAGTCCACAAAGATCGCCAAAGCAGGAGAGGATAATCATAAGATAATTCCGGACCTTTACCAAGAATATCGGTTCTACAAAGACAAGCATGCAAAACTCGTCTTCTTAGCCAACAATCTCATTGAGGACATCCCTAGAAGTTTGAGAGACGCGGAAAATGTAATGGTCCCGCTCCCAAAAGATGTTGAAGACTTCCTCAAGCATTGTAGGACCATGGTCGATGGCTTCAGAGCAAAAATCTGCAGGCGCACTTAGAAGATTTTGTTTCCCTTTGTTATTTCTTTCAGCAAGTTTTGATGTTTTAAGTTTGAATATTTTTCAATATCTGAATTATATTCTCCTTTTTTTAAAGACAATTATTTCAATAAAAGTATTTTGTTTCCATATCTCGATTGTGTATTTATTTTTAGATGCTCACCAATAAAAAAGCAAAACCTGAAAAATATAAATACAAAAAAAATGGAAAATCCAAGTGAATAAGACATTCAAAAATAAAAACTCTTAGCATATTCATACGCATCCATGCATTCGCAAACATCACATCATTTCACATTTCATAACAAAAAAATGTGAGGGCAAAGGTGGAAGAACTGAGTTTTAATGCTTGTCAAAAACCTATATGTGTAAATATGCCATGCTTCAAACAGGTGCAAGTGAGAAACATCAAAAACAAGCATTTTTCTCAAAATAGACTGCATGAGCCGGCTCATGGAACCTTAGGTCGGCTCATGAGAAGAAGATTTTGGGTTGGAAATGTACGGGAAGGCGCACGCCTTCTCTATGCGTCGATGCATATTTCTGGGAAAACATGAGTTGACGCATCAGCCAATGAGTCGGCGCATGACTGAAGGAATTTTAACCTCTCTCGCTCGGGAATGCGCACGCCTTCTGTACACCCTGCATGAGCCGACGCATCGCTAAATTGTCTCATTTTTCTGCTATGTTGTTACATCATGGGAATCACTTATATATATTGTTTGGCCTCTATTTTCTCAAATAACAAGAAAAAGTGAAAGATAGACACAAGAGCTCTCTTCATCTCCAACCTCTCATCAACCATCAACAACTACACACAATCATTTTTGTTGATCAAGTTTTTGGGATTGTGTTGATAACGTCTGAATTGAAAGTGCAGTTTTAGATTTGGGTAGAGATCTTTGTGGGTTTTTTCTTGAATAAAAACATTAGGGTTTTGTCCTCCAAAATTGAGGGTTTTTATCACAAGTCTTTGCTTCATTGAATTCAGCCGAGCTAAAGGATTGGAAGACCGTGGGGTGTTCAATCGGGTAGCGATAACCGGAGGATTGTGAAGAAGGATTTGGGGCCAATTTCTAGGGTTCAAAATCATTCAAGGTAGAAGGAGATTTTGTTCAAGATTTGGTATACTTGATTCATCGAAAATCAAGGGAATATGAGTGCAACATATAAGATTCATCAAGTGACTTTGAATTGTGGTGATTGTATCTTCTCTTACAAACTTTACAAAATTAATTTCATAATCCTAATTCTAGATTCTAGAATTGGGGGAAGAGTAGCCCACGCGAGGACGACAGGGTGAACTGCCTTAACAAATACTGTGTCCATTTTAGTTTTCTGCATTTTATTTTTATTTGCTTGAATTTGTGAGTTATCAATTTTTCTCATTCATGAAAAATAATTGTAGTGACAAACTAAAATTTACAACTCATATAGCATTCATTTGAATCGCTATAATCACTACAATTTGAGTATAACCAAACCTTGTGTAGTACGTACACCAAGTGTTTGGTGAATTTACAACTCACAAATTTGCTTTATCTTCTCCGCAACTAATTTGTAAAAACTCACACCTTGTTAAACTTGATAAAGCGGTTCATCATATTCAATTTTATTTGTGATTCTATTCTCATCATTTTCATCAAATTGGTTCGCATATCCGATCTTTCTAATACGTAAAGTTTAGACGATCAGATTCAGGGCTGTCGCTCTCTGATAAAAAATTTTTTTACAAAATTCGCAAAATTTTCAAAGGGATCTATTCAACCCCCCCCCCCCCCCCCCCCCTTCTAGATCCATCACGTCGTCTAACAAGTGGTATCAGAGCGTCGGTTTGTCCAGTGCTTCACATACAACTTCTAGAAATGGATTGTGATCTAAAAGGGGCGTACACTAGATAACCCATTTTCACAGGTGAAAATTATAGCTATTGGAAAGATTGTACGCGTGTCCATATCACGTCTGTTGATAGGAAAATATGGAAGGTTATTCAAGATGGGCCAGTTGTAATAACTATGCAAAATGCTGTCGGGATAACCATTCCTAAACCGGAAGCACAATGGGATGAAAAAGATGAGAAAAATTATGCCTATGACTGGAAAGCAAGAAACATGCTCATAGCAGCTCTAGAACTTTTCTTTTATGTGTAAAGCTTAAAAATGGTTAGAAGATGCCTTAAGAGTTCAAAAGGTTATAGGTCATTTCATGGATTTTCACCAACTTCACAAGGTCATAACTCTCTCAATTCTTGGAGTTTTTAAGTGGTTCAAATCTCAAAATGTCATTTAATAGATCTGCTTCGTGCCATCTTTTTTGGTCAAAAGCAAATTTTGAGTGGAAGACCATGTTTGGATGCAAAACATTACAAGTCACTTTTAATGCCAAACTTAGAAATTTTTCTAAGTGTGGAAAGTTCGTGTGATTTTGATGATTTCAAAGATATACAATTTTTGATCCAAGACACCAAATGTAACCATTCTTTTCACATTGTAAAATTTGACAAGAGATCTCTCCAATGCTTCAAAAATCACATCATATAGTGCCCTACATTGTTAGCACCATGGTTGTGAAGTTGACATCTTGAAATTGAAGTTTCATGTTCAGTCAAATTTGAAAGTCAGTTTAAACCCAATTACAAGTCTGTCTAAGGATCAATTCGGTGTCTAATCATGTTTAGGAACTTTCCATAATGAGAAACGACCCTTGAACCATCTATTTTGCTGCATTTTGAGCCATGTGAAGTCACACTTTTCCCACTTAGCAGATTCACACGATTTCATTGATTTTGCCTCTAATTCAAATGCTTGAGCCTTACATCATGATTAGCTATAAATAAGGATCATCCCTCACTCATTTTCTGAAGCTTTTGATAGCCAATTGACCCATGTTCATATTCTACACGAACTCTGAATTTGAATTTCTGATTTCTTGCATTCTCACTCCAAAACACCAAAAGCTTCATTCAGTTAGCTCCATTGAACTTCTCTGAAGCTAACCATACTCTTACCTTCAAGAATTATGACCTATATTGATCTACAGACATCCAGTTTCAGGGAAACCTTTTGCTACTTCGTTCAGGTAGATTTCTTGGTCAAATCGATCCAAATAAAAGACTAATCTATTCTATGCATCCTTCTGATTCTCATGCTTTTTATAATTTGAAATTTCACTGAGATTTGAGTGAGATATTCCAGAATTTCGTGCTCGCTATTATTTCTGCATTTTCTCAATTTAAGCCTTGCTCAGTTTATATAAATTTGGCGCAATGTTATCATTAGACTCGTCTTGAAGAGACGAATCTAATGGTATCGGTTTGGTCCTCTAATTTTACAGTTTGAGGAATCCCAATCTAAGGCGTCTGGAGGTTGAAGACGACCTGTGTGTCGTGCTTCAACCAATGAAAGTGTGACATGTGATTTTTTGAATTCAATCTGGTATATTTGCTTTTTCATACGCGCGCTTTGAGATCCCTTGGATCTGATTACTTCTATTAGTCAGACTTCATCCAACACGCCAGAATTTTAGTTGTTTTAAAATATTAAAAGGTGATACGGTGCAATTTCCAAAGCTGACCATGATATGCACAGTGTGCCTGATCCTTTGGATCTGATTACTAGCGCATTTTTACTCTCATCCAATGGTCTAAATTTTTTAAAATTTTATTTTATTTTCTGTTTTTTACAACAAACTTCAAAAAATCATAGAAAATTCATTTCTGACTCAAAAATTATGAAAAAATTCACAAAAATATTTTCAAATATTCCCTTTCTGATTTTTATTTTTTCATGATTTTATTTTCAATTTTGATATTTTTTTTATAATTTTTCCTTTATTTTGACTTGTTCCTAATTATTTAAAAATATTTTTTGATATTTTTAAATTCTAAAAAAAAATTAAAAAATCATTTTCCTCATTTCTGACTTTCTAAAATTTTTCTAGAATTTTATTTTGACTTCTGTTATTTTTTATCTTTTTTTTACTTAGTTGAGTGGTTTTAATTATTTTAAAAATATATTTCTATTTTAAAAATTACCAAAAATTTTATAAAAAATATTTGAGATCACTTCTGATTTTTCTATGGTCTCTTTAAATTTTTATTTGATACTTTAAATATAGTTTGATATTTTACCTTTTATTTTCATTTTAAAAATCATTTTCCTTTTTATTTTATTCATTAAATATAATTTATTTTTAATATATTCTGACTATGTGATTGTTGATCATGAACTTCATTAACATCATTGGATCTTGGGTGTTGAGTTTTACTCCACCAAAATGGATGAATGATTTTAATGATAGTTTGATTAAATTTTTTATTCAAATATTTCTCCTCAATCTTCATCTCATCCTCTTTTCACTTGTGCTACATATTGTTAGAGGATGATCTACATATCATCTCTCCAAATATATGACACATAGATTTCTATTGTCCGATCTAAAAAAGGTGCGACTTCTACATAAGTCCACTTACGATTGCTTAACATAGCGCTAATTTTGTCCTGGTTCGAGAAATGATCATTCGTGGCCCAAACCTATGTTTGCAAGCCCAGGTATATTTAACTTGAAACCTTTGATCCAATAACCTTGAGGTTTATTGTTAGGAGGCTTTGGTCTTATCAATCCTTAATGGACTTTCATAAAATTTGATCTAAGTAGATCATTTAAACATCGTTGATTATTTGTTGTTGCCTTGAGAATTGAAATGAATGATATACTTGACAAAAATCAAATGAAACTTGTTGTTGAGAGACTTTTATTTTATCAATCTTCTATTGAGTTTTCAAATGCAAGTTTAAAGATGGTCATTCAACTAACCTCTAATTTCTAACTCATTAACAATTGACTTTTATTTTTATGCGTTTACTTTATGATTTTACTTTAAGCACCATTTATCTTAGCATTTACATTTCATGCTATTTTCATCTTTGCTCACTTGAGCATTTATCTTTATGTTATTTTTATTTTGCTCACTTGAGCTTTCATTTTATTTTTGAAGATACCTAATAACCAACTTGAACAATAAAAAGCTTTAATGTTATTTGAACTATTTGGTTACTATCCTTCGCATTTTGGAGTTATGGACTTCTGAGACTTAGGATTAGAGACCTTGACCTACCTTGAGATCTTGTGACTTCTATTTCTATTTTGTCTGGAGTTCTTGGGTTTTACCCCGAGACATTGGGTTGTTTGTTTTCTTTGTATGCAGGTTATTCTGATTATGTACTTTGTCTGTAATCGGGAATTCATCTGTATACAGCCGTTACTCTGCCCAATTTTTGAGAAGATATAATGCATTTGAAGTTTGGTATTTTTAAGAGGTCTAATATCTTTGCTTGTTTGGTTTCAATCCAAAGGATGGGAATTCTACATTGACTCATTGTGTCAAGTGTTGGCTTCTTGTTGGTTAGACGGTTCTTTTCCCTAGCTTTTATCTTATGCTTTAGGATAGTCCCTTCATCTCCTCTCATCTTCCTTAATTTCAAAAAATCTTCTCCCTCCTTTTGCAAACTCTTCTTGTTTTTGAACTTGAACCGCTTTCACAATAAACTTAAACTTAGGTCCATGCATTTTCAAAAATATTTTCTTAATCAAATTAATCATACTTTGACATTTTTGTGAGAAAACTAAAAGTCAATCAATCTCATTCAAACCATTTTGCCACTTTGGCTTTTTTTTGCCTTAAAATTTTCTCAAAAGATTAGACTCTTGTCGATCCTTGTAGTGATGTGAGCTACTATACTTCTATGATATAAAGTGAAGTGAGATATTTTCCACTTGAGTGTTGAGCGAGGCTTTGTTGATTTTAAAATCCAAGCCATATCCTCCACTTTGAGACGACGCAAATTCTCCTTTCTCATAATCGTGGATAGTAAGTATGTTCTTCCACTCGGATAAGACGATAATGTATTATCTCTTAAAATTAACCAACACACTCGTGTTTAAATTTTTTTAAAGGTGAACTACGAGTACCCTGATCCCCTATTGCATGGAAGGTGGTACATGGGCACTAAAGGTTCGTAACCGCGACGGGTGCAAAAATTGTAAAAATCTATTTCTTTTCTCATCCCCACAATTTATTTTTGTATACAACACTTATAGCCAAAATACACAAATTTTCAAAGAGGTTCCTACGGAGTACCGTAGATGTTTAGGGTGCTAATACCTTCCCTTTACATAACCAACCCCTGAACTTAGATTATCTCCCCATTTTTTGGGTTATTCTCTCTTTTCCCATTTCTCTAGAAATAATAAAGCGCGATGGTGATTTTTATTTGATATGTGTGAGTCAATTCAATCCAATGACTTGGTCTCAACATTTCTACCTCTACAAGAACATTGTATTAACTGTGTATTTTTCTTTTTGTGAAATTTCTTTGTGGTAATGTAATGGTACAATTGGATGTAACTTGAATCGTGTAATGAATGACCTTGTAATGGGATTTTGATATGGCTTCTTTTTCCCAAATAAATTTGAAATGTTATTTTCCCTCTATTATGCTTCAATTTGAATATCCAAACAACTAATTTCACCTTTGTAACCTTGAATCAATATCATGAGATAAGATGCAAACCAATCAAGAAAGCTTAAGTATGACTTTGGTCAAAAAGTCAATTTTTTAAGGTAACACCCCCTATACATTCTAATTGTGCCTGATCCTTTGGATCTGATTACTAGCGCATTTTGACTCTCATCCAATGGTCTAAATTTTTTTATATTTTATTTTATTTTCTGTTTTTTACAACAAACTTCAAAAAATCATAGAAAATTCATTTCTGACTCAAAAATTATGAAAAAATTCACAAAAATATTTTCAAATATTCCCTTTCTGATTTTTATTTTTTCATGATTTTATTTTCAATTTTGATATTTTTTTTATAGTTTTTCCTTTATTTTGACTTGTTCCTAATTATTTAAAAATATTTTTTGATATTTTTAAATTCTAAAAAAAAATTAAAAAATCATTTTCCTCATTTCTGACTTTCTAAAATTTTTCTAGAATTTTATTTTGACTTCTGTTATTTTTTATCTTTTTTTTACTTAGTTGAGTGGTTTTAATTATTTTAAAAATATATTTCTATTTTAAAAATTACCAAAAATTTTATAAAAAATATTTGAGATCACTTCTGATTTTTCTATGGTCTCTTTAAATTTTTATTTGATACTTTAAATATAGTTTGATATTTTACCTTTTATTTTCATTTTAAAAATCATTTTCCTTTTTATTTTATTCATTAAATACAATTTATTTTTAATATATTCTGACTATGTGATTGTTGATCATGAACTTCATTAACATCATTGGATCTTGGGTGTTGAGTTTTACTCCACCAAAATGGATGAATGATTTTAATGATAGTTTGATTAAATTTTTTATTCAAATATTTCTCCTCAATCTTCATCTCATCCTCTTCTCACTTGTGCTACATATTGTTAGAGGATGATCTACATATCATCTCTCCAAATATATGACACATAGATTTCTATTGTCCGATCTAAAAGGTGCGACTTCTACATAAGTCCACTTACGATTGCTTAACATAGCGCTAATTTTGTCCTGGTTCGAGAAATGATCATTCGTGGCCCAAACCTATGTTTGCAAGCCCAGGTATATTTAACTTGAAACCTTTGATCCAATAACCTTGAGGTTCATTGTTAGGAGGCTTTGGTCTTATCGATCCTTAATGGACTTTCATAAAATTTGATCTAAGTAGATCATTTAAACATCGTTGATTATTTGTTGTTGCCTTGAGAATTGAAATGAATGATATACTTGACAAAAATCAAATGAAACTTGTTGTTGAGAGACTTTTATTTTATCAATCTTCTATTGAGTTTTCAAATGCAAGTTTAAAGATGGTCATTCAACTAACCTCTAATTTCTAACTCATTAACAATTGACTTTTATTTTTATGCGTTTACTTTATGATTTTACTTTAAGCACCATTTATCTTAGCATTTACATTTCATGCTATTTTCATCTTTGCTCACTTGAGCATTTATCTTTATGTTATTTTTATTTTGCTCACTTGAGCTTTCATTTTCTTTTTGAAGATACCTAATAACCAACTTGAACAATAAAAAGCTTTAATGTTATTTGAACTATTTGGTTACTATCCTTCGCATTTTGGAGTTATGGACTTCTGAGACTTAGGATTAGAGACCTTGACCTACCTTGAGATCTTGTGACTTCTATTTCTATTTTGTCTGGAGTTCTTGGGTTTTACCCCGAGACATTGGGTTGTTTGTTTTCTTTGTATGCAGGTTATTCTGATTATGTACTTTGTCTGTAATCGGGAATTCATCTGTATACAGCCGTTACTCTGCCCAATTTTTGAGAAGATATAATGCATTTGAAGTTTGGTATTTTTAAGAGGTCTAATATCTTTGCTTGTTTGGTTTCAATCCAAAGGATGGGAATTCTACATTGACTCATTGTGTCAAGTGTTGGCTTCTTGTTGGTTAGACGGTTCTTTTCCCTAGCTTTTATCTTATGCTTTAGGATAGTCCCTTCATCTCCTCTCATCTTCCTTAATTTCAAAAAATCTTCTCCCTCCTTTTGCAAACTCTTCTTGTTTTTGAACTTGAACCGCTTTCACAATAAACTTAAACTTAGGTCCATGCATTTTCAAAAATATTTTCTTAATCAAATTAATCATACTTTGACATTTTTGTGAGAAAACTAAAAGTCAATCAATCTCATTCAAACCATTTTGCCACTTTGGCTTTTTTTTGCCTTAAAATTTTCTCAAAAGATTAGACTCTTGTCGATCCTTGTAGTGATGTGAGCTACTATACTTCTATGATATAAAGTGAAGTGAGATATTTTCCACTTGGGTGTTGAGCGAGGCTTTGTTGATTTTAAAATCCAAGCCATATCCTCCACTTTGAGACGACGCAAATTCTCCTTTCTCATAATCGTGGGTAGTAAGTATGTTCTTCCACTCGGATAAGACGATAATGTATTATCTCTTAAAATTAACCAACACACTCGTGTTTAAATTTTTTTAAAGGTGAACTACGAGTACCCTGATCCCCTATTGCATGGAAGGTGGTACATGGGCACTAAAGGTTCGTAAACGCGACGGGTGCAAAAATTGTAAAAATCTATTTCTTTTCTCATCCCCATAATTTATTTTTGTATACAACACTTATAGCCAAAATACACAAATTTTCAAAGAGGTTCCTACGGAGTACCGTAGATGTTTAGGGTGCTAATACATTCCCTTTACATAACCAACCCCTGAACTTAGATTATCTCCCCATTTTTTGGGCTATTCTCTCTTTTCCCATTTCTCTAGAAATAATAAAGTGCGGTGGTGATTTTTATTTGATATGTGTGAGTCAATTCAATCCAATGGCTTGGTCTCAACATTTCTACCTCTACAAGAACATTGTATTAACTGTGTATTTTTCTTTTTGTGAAATTTCTTTGTGGTAATGTAATGGTACAATTGGATGTAACTTGAATCGTGTAATGAATGACCTTGTAATGGGATTTTGATATGGCTTCTTTTTCCCAAATAAATTTGAAATGTTATTTTCCCTCTATTATGCTTCAATTTGAATATCCAAACAACTAATTTCACCTTTGTAACCTTGAATCAATATCATGAGATAAGATGCAAACCAATCAAGAAAGCTTAAGTATGACTTTGGTCAAAAAGTCAATTTTTTAAGGTAACACCCCCTATACATTCTAATTGGTACACCCCCTAAAATTTTGTGAAATATGTTAGTGTAACACCCCCTATAATATATATAAATCTAGAATAATATCATACACAGTATTAATTGGTACTGGTATAATATAAGTGCATAACGGCATCATTTATTTATAAATGTCCAAACTATATATTATACCATATGGCACATGATATACAAAAATGTCTAATAAAAATGCTAAGATATACACAAGGGAAACTATCTTGAAACATTGAATTCTTCGAAACTTATCATAACTTCACCTTCGCCGTTATCTTACCTTGAGATACCTAAAAAATTCAACAATATGATGAGGTGAGATAATAGTCTCAGTGGATTCTCCTATCTTATGGGTCCACTCGGCTCTAAAGAGATTATTATACAATACTCTAACTCAAATCATTCAAATTTATCCTATGTGTATACATTGACATAATAGAATAAAAGGTTAAGTATATGTGGGATTTTACTTCGTATGGAAACATATGCACTCAAGTCCACGTGACCCAATAAATCATACTCGAGAATGCAAACACATAGTATTTTTCCCCAACCGATCTTACGTTTGAGACTATGGACACAGGTCACGAATCTCTGCCGCATCGGACAACTTTCCCTTTCCTATCCTACGTTTAAGAAAGTGGTACACAGGTCATGGAGGTCCACTCTATGAGAAAGATCTCTCCCAAAAAAACACCTCTCTTATAGGTCAAGACACGAGTCACAGACTTCCTACACTAATCTGAGTACTTTTCCCATCAAGCACCACTTACATGGATCAAGACACGGGTCACGATATATATCTTAATTAATTTCGTCTTTCTCGGTTACTACTCTATATAAGTCTCGAACTTAGGACAAGCACGGATAAGGGTTATTCTCGAATACATGATTATACTCAACAATCACTATGTGATTATACTCATCAATCACATCTCATAACATTTTCCATACAAAGTCCATTAACTCGTAATTTGACTATCATTCACGAACCATGTCATTTGGGCATTCTCGTAGATAAAATGATCCGTCTCAAGTGACTACTCGTTCATGGGTACACACCAAGGTACTTTTCATGATCGAGCATCACAACCTAAATTATTCTTCATAACTTAAGTCTATATTTTCTAATCATTTTAATCTAACAAAGATCATAGGTTATAGCATTATCATATAATTCTATCCATTATTGTTCATTTCAATTCATTACGTTTCTATTACCTATGGAATATGGAACACATAAGTAAAGGAAGGTACTATCCATTCATAAAGAGAAAAACATGAAAATAAGTATCATCAATATCATCAAGCATCATCATGATATAGATCTTTAAACAAGTTTTCCAATACATCTGACCTCGTCTCATTTCAACTTACGAAACAGTCTTTTTCATACTTTGAAGAGTTGTCAAGCTCGAGTATCGTTTACCCTCGATTGACGAGGAGGAACGATATGGTTCAACAAGCTTGAACTGACAGCGAATAAAGATTTATAGTTATGTAAAATATATTTTAATGTTACTCATCAAATAGTGTAATTGAAATGGATACAACAATTGTAAGATCAACAAAAGATAATTTAAAAATATTACAATATTCTAAATCATCCGTTTGTAATAAAATGTAATGTTAGAATTATTACATAGATGCATCTTTAAACTCACCCTAAAGTGGATAGAGAAATGTATCTCCAAACTAAATTATTGATAAAATAAAAATTGCTCAGATAGTGGTATAAAAGTCATCGTCCACTAAAATGCTAGTGCAATTATAATCAACTTCATGAAATTTTAGTTTTTTGCCGAGAAAATGTCAAACAAATTTAAAATTTTCAAGTAATATGCAAATGATTTTGCTTTTTTAAACAATTATTAAATAACACAATTCAATATTTACAAAGATTTAATTAACTAAATAACTATTGCAAGAGTTTCTTATAGAATAAGTTAATCCAATTTGGATCCTTATCTCTTTTAACAAATTAGTCAACTAATTGTGACATTAACAAAACGAGAATTTACTACCTTTAAGCTATATTTTGTTTATTTTTTAGTGAAAGAAATATGATAAAGATTGAGTGTTAAGCTGAAACTTTAAGAGCACAACCAAACAAGAATCAAGTTGATTTCTTTCCCCACAATATTCTATAAAGAATGAAGATTAACTTTTACAACCTGCAGTAAAAAATAAACCACCCTTGGAAACCTTTGTATAACCTGAATTTGATGCCTTCATCAATATTCTTGACCCAAAAATTATGACACATGATTTAAAAAACAAAACTTTTTATACCATCCCTCATCAAAAAATACCCATAAAGCAAATGGCGACCCTAATACCAACCCGTCTATGTGACAGGCAATAAATATTACAGAACCGTATCATCGAAACAGAATAGGCCACTACTTTCTTCCAAAGGATATCCCAAGCTTGGAATCAAAAGCTGGAGAAAGTGCCAATATATAACTTAAGTGCATAAAGCTCCGATAACTTCAAAACTGCAAACTCTTCAAAAACTGACTCGTGATCAAAGCCAACAAACGCCTCAAATAAAATGGCAACCCGCTGAGACTACTAAAGAATGGCTAATAGCTCAGAACTTGAGAAAAACAGCAACAGTATTAATGTATACCCAGAAGCTTAAGAAGCTGTGGCAGCTGCTGATGCCTTCTCTAGTTTTTCCTTTTCAATTTCTACCCTTCTCTGCTCGGCATGCTGGGCAACACCATTAGCAAGAGCTTGATAATTGAACTCAAGCGACTGGGTGAGAGTCTCAAACCGCAATGGGTCTGATGATTGTATAACTACAAACAGTTATTTTGAAAAGGTCAGCATGTCAAACAACATTGATTGGCAATGATGAACCTAAAGAATGGTTTGCATGCGTACCTTTCATCGTATCCACAAAGAAAATAAAAGGATCCACTTCATCAATTGGGGACTGCAACTCCTCATCATCACTGTAATCTTCATCTGAATCATCATCATCGTCATCAGCAGGACGGAATGACTTTGCCTGTGAGTAAACAGATGCAGGATATGAGAAGATTCTAAAAATGAACAATAAATGATTACAAAGACCTAATATATAATAAATAATGAATGAAGAATGAATAAGATGCAATGAAGTACAGACAACAATTAAAGAAAGATCTAAAAAAGTTCTGAAATTATAATTATTCTGGGTGTCACAGTGGACTTTTAGGGAACTAAACTGACGAGATAATAATTAAAAGGCCCAATAGCAACGCACCTGTTCAGCCAACTTTCTAAGTGTGATATTATCAGCTTCATCCGGATCTTCACCATCAACACCCATTTCCTTATCAAAACCATTGCCATCTTCATCTTCGTCATCAGTTTGAAAGCCATCCATATCATCATCATCTTCAGCTTCTTCCTCCTTTGCAGCTTCTGCATAGTGAGTTCAACAGACCGAAAACTAAGTACTCATCAACAAAAACAAATCTACTTTTCATAACTATTGTAACATCTCAAAGTTACATAAACAAGACAAATACCTGCAACTTGATCCTTGTAAGCAATTAGAAGATCAAGTGTGGCCCGAAATACTCGGCCCAAAGCCTCCCCAGGCAATTGATCAGCCGGAAGTGCCAGCAATGAAATTAAACCAAGGCAGCACACTTTCTTCTCATGTTCCCTGCATAAAGATAGTGATAGTTTACCACCATAAGGCCTTTAAATTTCACACACAATAACTTAAATAGTTTTGACTTATGGAAGCAGTATGCAAATACCAAGAGACACAGGAGCGGTGAATGGGTAAAAAAGAGCATACCTTTTGA
Source organism: Vicia faba (assembly GCA_948472305.1). Lineage (NCBI taxonomy): Eukaryota > Viridiplantae > Streptophyta > Magnoliopsida > Fabales > Fabaceae > Vicia > Vicia faba. The sequence goes on along the minus strand of OX451735.1, from coordinate 155,723,667 downwards.
AATTAGCGCGCAAACCACTCTTTTTGACTTGTCCCAACAAATGAAACCAAAGATGGAAGAATTCAGAGGCGACACCCAACTTTTGCAATATGCTGAGAGTCAGTGCTGCATTGTAGTAAAGAGCATCTGCAATCTGAAAAAATAGCTACTCTTAGAAAAAGTTAAGTTGTGATGTCACTTGCCTGTGACTAATATCTTTGAGAACCTTGGCAAACTAACAACCTCGAATTTATAGCAGCCAAGGAAGTGCAATCCATATGAAGCTATAATGGACAACATTAGGTGTTTCGTGCTTATATCAGAACCACAGCAATAAAAGCAGGACACAATGATTTTCCTCTAACAGTGAAAATGAGCAGAAACATCCAAGTATTTATCATGTCTAAACATCACAATCAGGAAGCAACAAAAGCAATTTTCCGATAATTGCATTCATGTAATTATTGATTGTAGAGCCCCTTACCAGTTGCATGAAAAGACATTTCAAATATGACTTTTCAGTCCGGTTCAAGCGTTCAATTGTGATTCTGAGATATGGCTCCACCCAGTGATCCACCCGTCCTCTACAATTCTGGAAGACAACTTCAATAAGCTTTGGAGCTGGCACAATATCGTTATCCTCCATATTTTTATCCGCCATAATCTGCAACATGATATATAAGTAAATATCAGTAACCGGAAAAAAACTTACTATCATTACTATTATCAATATAAACTCCATGTCCAACCAAACAGGTGGTGACAAGTAACAGTGTAAATCTAACTCACAGATGAAACCATGTTCCATAGACTTTGTTGATAATCAGGATCTTTGCAAGTAAGGAAATGAGCAGTTCCTCTTGAAATATAGTTGTCCAACGGAACTAAAATATCTGCAGAAGTTAAAAACTTAACAAATAAATATATACCAAAGTGAAATTGTATAGGATGGAAACTCTAAGTTAACATAAATATAAATTAAAATGCTGAGATGCTATGTATGGACTCTTTATATTTGTGATGCACTTCTTTTACAAGTCTTTCTCCATACATGCCCAAGCCATCAAATAACCCCCAAGTGTCTCCTCCATTCGGTGAAAACAGACAGAAATTAAGCGATTAACTATTTATTTTTCTCACTTCTCTGTCCCATACTGTAGAGAAGTGACACTTTAGTTTATTTTTCATTAGAGAAGTGACAAAATTGTAGAAGTAACCAGGCTAGGCATACTTCAGTTAATTGATTAGAAGCCATTGAACAGAAAATATACCATATACCATTCCATGTTACTTTTTAGCTTGTAACTTTTTTTAATGATGTTTTGAAGATGTTTAAAGTTGTGATCGTCTTCAGGCTAAATCTGAGACACCAACTCTTCTCTACTTCAATTCAATATTAATAATAATACGCAGCTAAGAAACATACTTGGAAAGAAATCAATTGCCCAATCTGCCAGCGCTTCCATCATCACTGGCCAAAGAGTCCACATCTCCAGAGATATTGATGGAGAGAAAAATGTCATATATGATACAATCTCCAAAACTTCTTCGAAAACCTCTGTAAGCATGCACAAAAATAATACAAATTAGCCAGATAATCCAAGTGAACAAAATTTAAAAATCATAACGATACAAGAATCATAGTAACACATGCATCCAACTTCAAATTTGTGAGTTGACAATTTAGTCCCAATATAGTTCCTTCAAAAAATTTAGCTCAAAAATTTAAAATGTTCAAATTTTGTCACGGTGCAACAAAAAAAGTCAAATAATGTACCACAAAGTACAAAACGTTTTATGGGTTAAGGAGGATTCCTGCTCATGTTCTTTTTCAATTGTTATCTTTGTTAAATAAGATTTCTTTAGACGGAGAAAAAACCATACAAGGAAAATGGGGGATATGAATCCTGGATAACAAATAGCAAGGGGAGTACCTTGACCATCTGTTGTTAACATTTTTTGCATTATAGGAAGCAAAGTTGGCTCAACTTGCACAAAAAGGTGAGGAAGCCTGCTAACTGATTCAAGGATTGTGCTAATAGCACGTAAACAACCAACTGCGGCCAGAGCACCTGGATCATCAGCTTCATCATCAGCTTCTGCAGAGTTCATACACCTCCAAAATGCAGCAGCCTGTAGTTAGAAAATGGAGAACAGAAAGTTATTCTACAGAACAGTACTCAATATCAAGTACACCTTTCTTGATAATTAGAAAGGAACAAAAATACTACCAAATTTTGACATAGTCCTAGTGCATAAGGCGCCATCTCTTCTCCAAACTTGTCCACAATAGTCTCCAAAGTAAATACCAGGTCTTCATTCTCAACCTCATTCATAAGTTTGAAAAACTCTAGATAAAATCGAATTAGATTAAATTTAGTTAGCAAGTCCAAAATAATAATACTGAGGCGAAGACGAAACTTTCATGCCCACGTACCATCAAGAAGTTGAGGAAGAATAGGACGGATTTCATTCAGATCTGCATCATTTGAGGAATACAAAATTAAGTATAAATATTAACTGCATAGAAAAAAGGTACTTGATACAATAACAAATCAAAACGAGTAAAAATTACCTTTGCATGCTTCGATGAAAGAGCGCAAGGCAAAAACAGAATCAACGCGCACAGGAAGTTCAGAATCTTGCATTCTGGATACAACACACTGCAATGCCTTCCGGAAATTGTTCTGATCTGAGAAGGTAATATGGGCATACTGACCTGCAACCCATGCTGCCTATATATAAGAATAAAGAAAACACAATACAATTAGGCTGTTAGTATCTTTACGATTTAAGAATTGATTAAGAATTCGAAAGTGCATGGACATTGCTGAGCAATAGAAAACTCAGGAGCTTATAATTGAGGATGTTTGATCAGATATGCAAATCAAATTTGCGGTGCAAATTCAGGTTGTCATGAACTTTTCCTGTTTTGGCATTTTAAAAACATTATTTAGGATTGCTTTTTTATATACCTTAGCTCTAAGGTGGCCAACAGGACTGTTGAACTCGGGAAAGACATGTTGCACTAGCATGCGCTCAAGTTCAGATTTGTAAGGCTCGGTCTGCTTCAATTTGTCACAAAGTGCCCCAATAGCAAGAAGTGCACCATCTTTCTGTCTATATGGCTTGAATTCTATGGCGGCTTCATCATACCTGGCATAGCACAAACCTAAATACTCGAGAAAAGTATACAACTCATTCTACATTAAGCAAGATATTACCTTCGGAAAATTTCAACAATGAATTGTATAAACTTGTGAAGATTTTCTTTTCCACGTTTCCGAACCAACTCGCTCACGAAATCCATGGAAGCAGTCCTAGGACTATACAAATCTTCAATTATGTCTGTGACAAAGAGTGTACGCCAATAAGCAATCACAATGCAAATTGTGGAAAAATGTCTCCGTGTTTATACACTGATATGACTTACCATAGCCTTTCCTTACATATTCATGTGGATCTTCTTCCCAAAGCTTTTGATCATTGTCACTAAAGCACATAAGGGGGAATACTATTTCAAATAATAGGACATCAAGGCGAGGTTGCAGCAAAGCATACATGCTATTCCTTGAAATACTGCATATATTAAAGAGTTCAGGGGAAAAGTATTAATATATTGCAACTCAGCAGTGGCAAATAAAAAGCATTCAACATAACAACTAGTATTCTAAATTTAAAACACCCTTGCTCTTTAGAATACAATAACTTGTCACAGGGTCTTATTGGAAATTTAGATATCAAATATATATTTCCATGATAAAAACTACAGCCAAAAAGTACTAACATCAAGTATGGGGTTTTCATTTTCCCAGTATCAGTGTAACAGCATAGCATAAATTTGATAAATATCCTATTTTGACATAAACACTAATTAGCATCCATATGCATAGCTGAGCAAATAAAAATCCTGTAAGTCTTACTATCCTAAAAAGATCCTTTAAAATCCTTAAGTCTTACTATCCTAAAAAATTATTAAAAATGTCATGTATCTCCTGTAGGAACCTAAAATTAAGAATGCTAAGACTTGCCATTACAACTAAGCATTTATAAACCACCCTAGTGAGGTCAACACAGTCAATTAGCTACTTAAATATGTATAGTCCTACAACAATTAGAACAGAAAATGTAGTTAAAGAAAGGAGCCTAGAGATGCAATTTAATGAAATAGAACGACAATGATAATTAATCAGTCTACCTGTTACTGAGATATTGAAGAATCAAGTTGATAACTCTGTCAGGTAGATAGCCCCCTACTCGAATGACATTTAACAAGTTCAAGTGGCATTCCAAAATCTTCCCTGCATAGTGCTTCTGGAACATTTGAGCAAAAGCTCTGGTTTCAGGATTTTGTAGCTTCAGGTCTCCAAAACTGTAAAACACGGTAATTTAAACAGACATAGAATTCAGAATCAATCAATCATACAACAGAAACACTCATTAAATTAATACACCACATCACAACCATACCGAGTGTAGAGCCTATTTAGAATATGAACTGTCCATTTCTTGACCTTCCACCAACCCCATGACTTTCTAAGATCGGGATCAACAGGCTCACCTTCAGAAGGCACAGGTCTCTCCAATACATTCAGAAAAAGTATCATCCAAGCATTGAAGATATTTTGATCAAACAGCAGTTTTGGAATCTCCAACTGAATAAATTCACCAAGAAACCCACAATAGCACATGTTAATCATGTGAACTTCCAGTGAAGTAAAGCATCAAACTAATGAGGCAACCGACAATGGCACAATACTATGTTGACTGCAAAATAATATCTGAATAAACAACACGTCAATCAAGACAAGGATATGCATAGGCTATATATATATAAACTATGACTTTCTTGTGTATCTCTAACAAAATATTTTATGTTAAACATGGAAGGGAACATTCACTGCTATACAAATTACGCTCTGAAGAACATGTTCCCGAAGATATAAACATCCACGATAACCCTATTTGAAAATTTAGCCTTAAATGTGGTGGTCAGCTCTTATCCACCTTAATTATGGCATTTGAGTTGCCTTCATTGCAGCGTCGAGCACCTTCATTGAGTTGAGTGTGAGTGGGTGGGTTAGGCCTCACATTGCCTGGAGATATGGCCTATGTAATGCTTATAAAGTTTGGGAAGTCCTCACCTTAGAAGTCATTCGGTACGGATGAGTTACCAATTCACCCGAGTCACGTCACACTCAAGATGTCCTGTCTTGGGCATAAGGATAGTGTGCTGGGAGGGGGTGTGATATTACTTAAAATTTGTTTATGAATTAGGGGCAACTCTCATCTTACAAGTCGATTTTGTGAGGTTGAGCTAATCCCACCCAAATTCAAAGACCCTCTATTCTATGTTCATTAAGGATTTAATAGGGGGGGAAAAGGAGCATCAACTCAACTTCAGTACAAAAGAAACACACATTGCAAAGTAAATAATAAAAACCACAAATTCTACGCAATGGCTGTCAATAAAAGCAACATACAATTTTGACCGAAGTTTAATCTACAATAAAACCCTGAAAATAAACTCCTTCTTTAAGAAATACATGTGAGGAGAGACAACATACATATATGGAGGACCAGAATATTTTACAGATAAGCTTGATTAAATCTGCTATTTCCAGTGATGGATTAACAATCTGGATAAGCCTGTTAAATATATTAAGAAGGTGAGGAAATGTTTCATCGACAATGCGATAAACTGGTGTCCTCTCCTCATCTGACTTGAACCTGCAAAGATAAAATGTGATAGTTAACATAACTAACATACAAATGAGAAAAATAATAATTTTGGACTATTAATAAGAATCACCGGACATTTCAACAATCAAGTATGTACAAACTCTAGCCAAACAAGACATCAAAAGATGCGGGAATAGAAACCTTCTACCATTTTGAATCTCATTGCTGAGGATAACAATACAATCAATTTCAAGAGGAGTAAAAGATCTACGGGATATTTCAATATAATCAATGACAGGGAGGTCTAGAATGAAGTTTGGACCTTCCTTATGTCACCTCTTCTAGATTGGGAACATCATAAATGGTCTTATCATAATCTTTAATTTTTCGCTCAAAATACACTTGAGTTTATCATTCAGCACATTTTCACAGTTTAATTATTTGTTCATTGCACTTCTTTTTCTACTGGAAAAGCAGGAAGGCATACATATATAACAAAGTATACTTCAGTGACTTAAATAGTACAGCCATATCCATGGACATTGTAATTATATTTGAACACAAACAAAAAAACAACTGCAAGGTTTTATGTGGTTCAGAAAGGATAAGACTGACAATCACATTATTAAACAATACTAACATCTAGTAGAAGATGTAACCAAAAGGAGAAAAGGTAAATCATAGCCCCTGTGAACCTAATGTAGAGTAATTACTAACCACGAGACATGCATGAACAAGAGCAGTCACACAATTCTTTCAATTAAACAAAATAGATAGAAACTTACTCATATTTTCTAGACAGAATCCGTAGCACAAATAAGGCACCATAGACTTGTTGATCCTGTAGGTTATGCTTCACCCAATCAAGAAGAAGAGGCCACTGTTCGGGGTAATCAGCGTGTATAATTGTTTTCAGGCATTCACCAAGTTGTACCCTACAAACACAACAACATGTGAGAAAGTAGAAATAAATCTGTCACAATGTTTAGACTATCATGATTAATCACTAGGCAAACAGAGTCGTAAAATCAAGACGTCAGAGAATCCAGGATAAACAATGTTTAGACTATCATAGAGCCACAGATAAACAATCTTACCTCAACAAAGGAGGAACTTGAGTTACAAACATGAGAATGTGATCCCTCACCAAGTCTTTATCACTCTGCAATATCTTTTGTTGGGTAGTATCTACATAAACCAATAGGAAAGCAAAACAATCAGCAATCGAAGGTATTCATTATTTCATCATCCAAACTCCATCAACAATAAAAGACATACCAGAATCAGGAGACCAGTTCTTCGCAATAAAATTCTTGAAATGAATACTAGCATTTTGCCGTACACCCATGTCACAGTTGTTGTCTACAATGATTTGCAACAACCTCACCAAATGCTGAGGTGCATACTGGAACTGTACATTTATAAATGCACATTACAATACAAATCAGTTACATTCATTCTATTAAATTAAATTAAATTGCAAATACATTCAATCAACACTAAAGTACCAAAGTCCACTTTATACTGAGACAAAATATACACCCATCTAACAGACACTAAAAAACTTATCACGAAAAAATGTGTATGTCCAAAACCGATTCCGACACTTGTGATTACGTTTAATTAATTAATTCATTTTTTCAAAGTCCACTTGTGATTATGTCTAAAAACTAATATTAACTTTTTAAAGTCTCCAAGCTTCAATCACACACCAATGTTAAAGTGATACTACTAAACACTCAATAAAACAAAATTCAAAATTCAAATCAATCAAATTAAAGCACTAACACATTCAATTAGAAGTTAGAACTCATAATACACCAAAATTCACAAACAAACTAAAATCAACACATTCAACAACTACTCGTGCTTCAAAACACTTCTCCGAAAACGAATCCAACTCAACACAAAGCTAATCAAAACAATCAAATTAAAGCACCAACACATTCAATTATAACTCACAATACACCAAAATTCACAAACAAACTAAAATCAACACGTTTAAAAATCGCTCGAGCTTCAAAACACCTTGAAACACTTATCCGAAACTGAATCCAACTCAACACAAAGCTATATCAATCAAAATCCCAATCATCAATCGAATTTACACTCTCACCTGATTCAAGTTCTGTTCAGCAGCTTTCCGTTCATCCGGATTAGGACTGAGAGCAGCTTGGAGTATAACAGCGAGACTAGGAAGATCCATAGCAGCAAAATCAGAAAAACTCGATCAAAATCAGAAAGCTTCGATCAAAACGGAAAACGAGAATTGATGATTGCGGTGATGAATCTAAACCCTGGGAAGAAATTCTTCTAGGGTTTAGAACACCTACGAGAGCAGAGATGAATCGAACAGAGAAATTGTTGTGATGAATTTGAGAAGAGGAATGTGAAGAAAGAGAAAGAGAACGAAGTGGAAATAGTTTGGAGGCTATTTAAACTTCTAGGGTTTACGCTTACAGGTTTTTAACCATCTTTCTACTACTGTGAGTACTTATTTTTTATTTTTTTTTTATTTTCATTTTCACTAGGAGATAAAAATTAGTACATGAGATAAAAATATCAAAATTATCTGATAGTTTATTTAAAATATTATCTAAAAAAATAAATTATAAACTAATAAAATAAGTTATAAATTTATAAGATATAAATTTATGATGAAAACACTCTTATCAAATTGATATGAAATTTATAAATTTTAAATTTTAAATTTTAAATTCAAAAATATGTCTTATCATTTACAACCTTAATCAAATAATAAATATTTTATTATATTAAATTATGAAATTGATTATCATAAACAAATCCGGTTAAGATTATATAATTATTTAAATTTTAATAGTTAGGATTATATAATTATTTAAATTTTAATAGTTATTAATTATCGACAATCGAAATCTTTCTCTTTTAAATGTATTTAGTCAATTATTAAAGATTTGATTTTTTATAGATATTTTTAAGATTGTGTTTAGAAATTGATTATGATAATTAAAATGTGGGATTTGATTTTAATTAGACAATTGAGATCGACTGATTATGTTAAGTTTAGCATTTTTACATGGAGACAATGTAAATTCCTCTATTATGATGTGTGTTATGCATGTTTGAGTAAAGGGTAGGTTATTTTGTGTGTTTTATGGGAATGAGATTTGGTTAGGTGGTACATTTGGTAGAATATACTAGTATCTTTTAACTTAATTTTAAATCTGTAACAATTTTTTGAAAAAATAGGGTAAAGGAAAGGATCAATTATCAATTATTATTAATAATAGGATTATTAATGGTTGTTTAAGAATTGTCTTAAATAGAATTAATTATATCACTTTATACTTTAGTCATATTAATTGGTTGAAAAATATTATTTATCTTAAACTTATTTAAATGAGATCGTAAGAGATTTTTTTTAATTTAATCAAAAAATTTAGGTTTGAATCTAGTTCTAAGCATTTTAATTTTTTTTAAAATTTTATCATTCATTATGTTCATCTCTAACTTAAAAAATCAACTATCAAATTAATATTGTATCTTGACATCTCCCAAATTGATATTGAATATTCATTTTCACGGTTGTTTGCACAGTTTTCACTGATTCTGTTTTGAAATTGTGTAGTGAATCTGTTTAGAGAGTTTTCACCGATTTTGTTTTGAAATTGTTTATTGAATCATTTTTGTGGTTGTTTGAAGAGTTTTCACTGATATCTAATATTGAATGTTCATTTTCATAGCCATTTCTGTTTAATACCCATTTTATTTATTTCGTCAGATCTGAGATTTGATTGGGATATTCATGTTGTTCAGGAGGTGAAGTTGTTGGCTAAGAAAGAGGATTGATTTACTCTGAATTTTGTCATTAATAAACTCAACCATGTGTAAAGTGACACCAAATTTGATGTTGAATCTCTCTTCAAGATTGCAAGAAACATTCTTACGAGTTCAACCAATTGTATGCATATAATTATCTGACTCGTGAGTTTAACCGTCTTTGATTTTCGTTTCACAAATTTCGTTTTGTTTTTATTTTCATCACCGCAGTGATGATCACTTCTTTGTCTGCAGAATTTGTTTGATAATAATAATCACTTTGGATTGCAGGAAATCAGTAAAAAAAGACTTATCCACCTCGATTCTGGAATGCAACAAATCTCCTAGCTGACTTGTCGTCGATGAGATTGTCAACGGCGACAACTCCGTTGTCCCTATGCACCCACAAACTATGGAAAAGTAATAGTAAGAATGGTTAAGACTTATTTATGATATTTGTAGTTCTGGGATCAAATAGAAGAGTGTGATGGTTTACTCATATAATATGATTTATGTTGGATTGTTGGGACATGCTCATGTTTTAACACAGTTTACTCATAGTTTTACAAATGCCATTAACAGTGGTGATTTTTTCTTTTCAGCTGGAGGGCAGATGTACATGTGGGGCAAACTAAAGAGCATTGGTAATGACTAGATGTACCCAAAGTCTCTAGTAAACTTAAGGTTGTGTTTTATCCCATGGTCTAAATAAAAGTTTTGGAACATAAGTTTCCCCCTCATTTACTTACTCATTTTTATTAAATAGTCTATATTTATTTATGTAAATTGATTAAATAGTTTATATTTATTTTGGTAAATAGTGGTTGGAATATATGAGGAGTCATCGTGGAGTCCTTCTCACATCGGTGACGGTTCCACAACTTCTGCAAGACAGTCCGATGGCACTACATCGACTTTAGAGAGAACCGATTCTATAACCAGACTAGCTTCAGTACACAAATCATTATAATCTGAAAGAAGAAGCCTCCTTAGAATACTTATGCAATTTAATACCTCACAGGTAATTCCATTTTCCTTTATTTCAAAATTTTTATCGTGATTCGCAATAATTCTTATAATCTTAAAATTTTGATTTCCAAGGGGTTACATTCCGTTGATGATATAGTTCCTTCTTATAGTTTATGTTGTTAGATTTGAGGCTCTTTACGCTAAGACGATGTCGAATCCCTTGCTGGTGAGACATTTCTTGAGAAATATGTAAATCATAATGATCTTGTCAATGTTATTGATGAAAAGTATAATTACAGAGTGAGAGCTCCCATAATACATCCTATCTATGAGAATTTCTAATTCAAGGTTAAGACTTCATTTGATAAATTTGATTACAAGTAATTGATTATTCGCTCTGTTTTAAAGAGATAAAATAGAGTTTTAAATTTTAAGTTTTTACTAACTTTGTATTTGAAAACTTAAGTTTTCTTGAAAATCCTGGGATACTAGACTTGATGTAAATTTTACTAACCCTTCTTAATTTTTTAACTATTTTCACGGATCACTATAACCACAATATATTTTTTACTTTAATCAACAAAATATTTGTACATATTTGTAGTTATGTGATATTTGTAAATATTCATAGTTATTAGTCATATTTGTAAATATTTATAGTTATTAGTCATGTTTATAAATATTTATAGTTATTAGACATATTAAACTTATCATGTTAGTGAATTGATAAATATTTTTTTAAAATATTTTAATTATTAGTGATTTTATAATAACAGTTATATATCACTAACAAATTCAACTTTATCAAATGACTTAAGATATGAATGATTATTGCATTTTCATATTTTTTTTTACATTGCTATTATATATAGATTCATTTCATCTATCTATATTATGTTTTGTAAATATTAAATTAATAATTTCCATTTTAATTTTTAAACTTTTTTTTTTAGAATACATTATTCATCTTAAGATTTGACTTACACATAAGACGCATGTATTTTTTTACTAATTAATCTCTACAAATTACATACATTAATATATTTTTTTTATAGGAAAAACCTATTATTAAGTCTTGTTAAGTAGAAGAACATAGTTTATTGTACACATTTTTGTAATTTTGAAAAGTGAAATGGTAATTTCAAGAAGTTTGGCTGGTTTTTTCTTGTTTGGAGGGACATTGGGATGGTTTGTTTTTCATGCTTTTGTACACTCACGGAGGAAGATGCTCCCTTCATAGGTTGGCTGCCTACTTCACCTAACACTGCATAATGCTGCTTGTATTTTTTTGTTTTTGTCATTTGCTACGTGTTTTTGTGTTTTTATACAATATATATATAACTCATTTATAAATGATAATTTTTTAATCAATTAATTTTAGTCTATAAATCGATTAATTTGATTTTGTAATTAGAAAAAATAATTTATTAATTAAGTCTTATTTTCACCAAAAATTAAATTTGAGTAATACTCGAATAATTCATTTTTAGTAAAAAAAGAATTCCACTAAAATTAAAATAATTGATTGGTTAAAATATAATTCTATAGCAACTAATTTACTATTCATGCAAATCTCTTAAATATGATAGTTTTAAGTTTTTTACTAACTATCAATTTGTTTATAATGATTAATTATTCTTTGGTCCTGAAAAGGTTCTCTTTAAAATACTTTTCTTTTTTACAAAATTTACTATTTGTATAGGTGTCGTGGGCATAAAAAAGCACGTGTTAACATGATTAGTGTATTTATTTATTGTTTTGTATTATTATTTTTATTTATATTTATACCATTATTATGAAACTAAACTATACGGTGGGTCATAACTATCGTAGAAAACAAGTAAATAAAGAAGAATTTTTTTGGGCAAGTGACACACACACATATATATATATATATATATATATATATATATATATATATATATATATATATATATATATATATATATATATATATATATATATATATATATATATATATATATATATATATATATATATATATGGAGTACCTTCTATTCTTCATAAAGAACGAGAGATGAGAAATAAAATACTCTGGATCTAATGTTTAGTTATTTAGTGGTTCATTGTCTTTTTTTGGTTATAAAGTTAATGTTGTAACTTTGATGGTTCAAAACCTTTTCGAAAAAATAATAGATTACCTTTAAATCACCTTTGCTGATTGAACTACTATTTGTGTCATTAAAGTCAAATTAGCCTTCTCATGATTAGGTAAATAATGTTATAATTAATTTATATTTTAGGAATATTTTTTTAGATATTAATATATTAATTTATATTTTAAGAATATTTTTTTAGATATTTTTATATCTTTGTTAGAGGATATTTAAGATTTTATTATATTCTAATTTTGTGTATAAATAGCCCAGTGAGGTTGGTTAATGCAATTTATTGTAAATCATTATTCCTTATTTTTATAGTACTCATTAAATATATTTCTTTTGTCTTTCATCTCTTCTTTGTGCACCAACAATTGGTATCAGAGTTCCGGTTCGAAATCCACGGGAAAAGTATTGGAATTGAGAATTACAATATTTTGAATCTGGAATCGTTCCAAGCTTCTAGTATTTGATGGCAAAAACTGAAATCGTTGGAAGATTCAGATGCGCGTGTTGTTTGGTTCTCAAGATGTGTTAGATCTTGTCACTGATGGATATGATCTGTTAGAAGCAGACGCAACAGAGGCACGGAAGATAACACAAAAGGCGCTAAGGAAGAAAGATCAGAAGGCGTTATTCTACATCCATCGATGTATGGATGCAAATGTGTTTGAGAAGATTGTTGATTCTGAAATAGCAAAGGTTGCGTGGGACACACTGGTCAGATGTTACGGTGGTGACACATCAGTGAAGAAGGTGAAGCTTCAGTCTCTCAGAAAGCAATATGAGAATCTCAACATGAAGGATAACGAGAAGGTTTTTGAGTACATCTCTAGAGTGATTCTGATTACTAATGAGATGAAAGCTTGTGGAGACCCTTTTTGAACAAGTAATCATTGAGAAGATCTTGAGATCTTTAACTTCTCAGTTTGATTACATTATTGTAGCAATTGAATATTCCAAAGATTTTGGCACCATGAGAGTTGAAGAGTTGCAAATTAGTCTAAAGGCGCATGAGTTGCGTATGACTGCGAGAACTTCTGAGAGGGAAGTAGAGCAGCAGGCTCTGAAAGTAACTTCTGGTAAGAAGTATCAGAAGCAAACTTGGTCAAAAGCCAGAAAGAAAACTAATGGTGGTCGAAGGTCAGAAGCTTCAAACTCTGATAGGTAGAAGAATATCCATAAGGGAAAGGAGAATTCTGACAAGAAGAATGTTCAATGTTACTATTGTAAAAACTTTGGTCACTATGTCAAAGATTGTTGGTCAAACAAAGAAAGGAAGTCAGAAGAAGCAAATATAGCCAAAGGAGAGTCTGATGATGAACCTGTGCTATTGTTGGCTTCTGAATCTGATAATATGAATTCATCAGAATGGTGGTATATGGATACAGGGTGTTTAAACCATCTTACTGGAAACAAGAAATGGTTGGTTGATTTTGATTTTGAGAAGAGTACAAAGATCAGATGTGCTGATGATAAATACCTCAATGTAGAAGGTATGGGAAATGCCAGAGTCATTCTAAACAATGGGAAAGCAGCAGTGATCCAGAATGTGTGGTATGTACCTGGCATGAAAAGCAATCTGATGAGTGTGGGATAACTGATTGAGAAAGGCTTTTCGGTTACCATGAAGGACAATCTTCTAAAGTTGTATGATTGTAATTAGAAGCTGATTATGGAGTCAGAACAGGGAAGAACAAAACATTCAAGATGAATGTTAGTGTTGTACCCCAAAATTTATCCTCTCATTTCTCAAAGGATCATCCTGGACTCTCAGGTTTGCTTCTATCAAGTTCCAAGTCTTGAATTATAACTTTTTAAGAAAATCACTCATAAGGGCAAAATGGTCAAAAGTACACTGAAGAAGTCAAACTTTGACTTTTAAATCAAAAATCAAGTTTCAACCATTATATTTCATCAAGACATGAAACTAGTTCAAGAAATCAGAAGTCAGAAATTACTTTGAAAAAATCAATTTTCTAAACATTTAGAAAATTTTCTAAGTGTTAAGAGAATATGATACTTCAGAACTTCTGGACCAGCCTTCATGATGGTGCAATCAGAATTTGCAAACACGGTTCAAAACATGATGCTTCAATCAGAACATGCAGAAGCGGTGCTCTTTGGTCAGAACATGATTCTTCAATATATGAAGGCATGTTCAACGCTTCGTTCAGAACATCATCCTTTGAGTCTCATTCTGGTCTCCTACGATCAGAACATCACCAAATCTCAAAACCTCGTTTAAACAACCTGATGCACTGCTACAGCACAGTGCTCTAATCAGCAGTTAATCCAGTCCACGCCTGCATTTTCCCAAATCCTGTATTTGCACCAAATACAAAAAGTTGTGATAAAAAATCAATGGAACAGTGTGCCAAAAAAGTTTAAATCCCATTTGTCCCCCCCCCCCCCCCCCAAAAAAAAACACAACAAATTCACCTATAAATAAGTTGCTCCATCACACTTTTAAGGGGCTGGCTTTTGGAGAGAGAGAATTGTCAAAAGAGATAAAAGAAAGTTGTAAAACCTTCATAAAAAACCCAGAATTCCCAAACAGAAAACCAAAACCTTTGTTCTTCCCTTTGAATCGAAGAACTTGGCATTTTCTCTCCCGTTACTCTCGCTGACTCCAGAATATCCAAAGGCAACAATTCAAGTTCCAAACACATATTTTAGGATTCAAGGTAAGCCTTTATGACTTTGCATCTTTTTTCATTCAGAACATCATTAAATATGTAAATATCATAGTATTAATATTGTCCATATCATTGCATAAACGAGAAAAAAAACTGTGCATCAGAACTTCTTGATTAAGGACAGGCTTAGGATTGGGATTAGAACTTCTATAAATTGTTGTTCTCTTATTCCTCTGATTTGTTATTTGATTAAGAACTGAATAAGTTGTTGATGGTTGATTAATATGAGGAATTTTTTTTTGAAATATAACACAGAATTTCTGATGTTTCCACTCACTATTTTAACGCATAGAACTTCTGATGCTTACTCATTGTTTTAGCATAGCACAAAACTTCAGAGTTCTCCTTATTATTAAGCACACTAAACTTGTGATACTTCCACCCGCTGTTTTAAACACTCAGAGTTTCTAATTTTCACATGCTGACGATACACTGAATTTCTGAGGTTTACTCATTGTTTTAGCGTAATTCAAAACTTCTGACTTTTGGCTCACTGTCTGAATACCACCCAGAATCTTTGTGTTTTCCCTCTAATATTTTTTTGCAGGACCTCAGAGTGCACCCATTCAGAACTTCTGATGTCCACTGACATATCTTTCTGAGTCACAACACTCTTGGCATTAGAACTTTTGATTCCTTTTGTTTTGCTGGCAGCAGCACGCTGATTATATATCTCATTTATTTTCCTTTTTATCACTTTCAATATTAATACTCTTTTATCAATATAAAAAAGGACATAAAAATATTTTCTTTTTACTAACTAATTCATTTTTTAATTCATTAAGACAAAAACATTTTTCCAAACAAAGTCCCTTTTTCTTTCTTGCATTATTATTTCAATATGGTTGTAATAAATAATTAGGATTTATTTTCTTGCAACCCCTCCATTTGTAAATTTGTATACCCCATCCCCCTAATGATTGTAATAGTGTAGAATCTTTACTTTCCATACTTTTATTGCTCTCACATGTTATTAGTAACTATAGTGTGTATGGCAAGATATAAAATCAACAAATAGATCACCCTAATCAAGACTAAAATGCATGCAATCAACTGCACTTGCACACTGACACCCTTAGAGCAATCCCACTTTGTGGCCTATCAGAAAAATAGTCATGTCCCTCGAACATGGGCATTTTAGCAAAGACCCTCGATAAAAGATCGTAGTCCCTCGGTGACCCTCGATGTTGCCCTCAGTAAACGAACTAGTCCCTAAAACGACATTGCTAAAACATCCTGTAGGTTGCCTTTTATGATTATACAAATGTCACATACTCGTCCCTTCACATCCAATGATGGGACTTCTTACCAAATCAATGGTAAGATAACAACATCTAAAGGAGGAGGAAAAGAACATCTAAGACTTTTGAGTAGGTAGATTTGCTCCTAGTTGCTCGCTTTCTCACAACAAAAACATTTTATACACCAACACTCTCGTTTTGAAACATTTTTGAAGACAACACTTTGTATGCGTTCTTATAGAGACAAGAACCATTATAAAGACACCTTTTCAAAATCACTTTCAAAAACACATTTCACAAACACATCTTTGAACTATTTTCCAAACAAACACTTTGTACGTGTTCTTATAGAGACGAGAACCATTACAAAGACGTTTTTAAAAATACTTTCAAAACTCACACCACAAGCGCATTCAAACAAAAGCAAGTGATCTAGTGAGTAATTAAGAGCCCATGGAAAACCATGGATGGAAGGGGTGCTAATACCTTCCCTTTTCATAATTTATCCCCCGAGCTCAAGAAAACATCTCTAAAGGTCTTTTCTGTGCTTTCTCACCTTTTCTTTTGGATAAAAGAAGTCGGTGGAGACTCTTGCTAAACCGCAACATCTGCGAATACAAATGTAAAACAAAAAGTCAGTTCTCCCACCGTATCACAGAATTAGCGACTCTGCTGGGGAAACTAACTTAAAAGTGGGGTTACCTTAGAGCTAGATCACCTGTATAATGCTTTCTTTGTTTGAATTGCTTGCTTTACATTTTTTTTGGGTCATTGTTTGGGTTTTGTTTTGATCTTCAATCTGGATCTGGGACACCTTTTTAGGTAAGTAGCAATAGATTGTGGAAACTGTATGGCATAGACCGATATGGTTGAAACAATGGCTATGTTAGTGTGACGCATTTGTGGGTACCGATATCCCTCATGGTGAATCGAGGAGAATACGGGGCCACTGAGTGGCGTCATAAAGCACTGATTGACTTTAGAACCCTAATTGAATAAACTTGGCCATTAGGACGTAGTGAGATAACCGGTTTCGGTGTAGAGCTGAAAATGGGTTGATACTCGATACTACACTCATTGAGGCTAGAATTTTGGTATATCTCGGCCGCAAGAAAAGATTGATTGTGCTGAGACAATGCCTAAGAGAAAGGTCGGTGGTATTGAGATCCTTTAGAACCCGATCACTATTACTAGGACAGGTTGAGCCAACTAAACTGCAAGAGGGTACTTACCTATAAAACCCCATGCAAGCCTAAAACATAGGAACTCGTTTGCTGTGTGTGTATATATTTACTTGTACATAACATCATAAACATCATAAGCATTATACGCATACTCACTAACCATTTCAAGGATTTAGAAATTTATCTTTATTTTTGTTTTGTAGGTCATGAATTACGTCCGAAGGAACACCGTCAGAATCAGCTTTGTAAAGGCACACCCTCAGCTTCAAGAGTTAGCCTCAAGAGTGCCCAGGGATTCTCCTTTTACCAGGAAATATAGTCGACTCCTCAGTTTGGCTACATTCAGTTTCCAAGAAGAGATGATGTGTGTGTTGTTCAATTCTTTGATCTCGTACATCATTGTTTCACTTTCTCGAACTATCAGTTGGTACCTACACTGGAAGAGATCTCTCTACTCTTAGTGGTGCCCGTGCTTGATCAGATACCGTTCACCGGTTTAGAGGGGATTCCAAAACCCGAAGTCATCGCTAAAGCTTTGCATCTGAAAAAAGCTGACATCATAGCCAATTGGGAGACAAGAAGTGGGGTTAAAGGTTTCCTAGCCAAGTTTCTATTGGAGAAGGCTCGTTCATTCTGGGATGACATGGATTTCCAAGCTTTCGAAGAGATCCTATCTCTTCTCATTTATGGTTTGGTTCTGTTCCCCAACTCGGACCAATTCATATATATTAACGCTATCAAAGTATTTCTCTCTCACAATCCTGTACCTACCTTACTGGGAGACATCTTGCATTTCCTTCATACTTGCACCATGAAGAAAAGAGGTACTCTCTTGTTTTATATTCCCCTACTCGCTAAGTGGTTCACTTCAGACCTACCTCAATCAGTATTGAAGAACGAGCAAAGACTAACATGGTCTCAAAGGATGATGTCCCTCACCCACTCTGGTATCCACTGGTGTTCGATATCCTTGGAAGATGTCTCTATCATTAACCGCCATGGGGAATTACCTAACGTCCCTCTGTTTGGTATTAGAGGGGGTATCACCTACAACCCCTGCTTAGCTCTTCGACATTTTGGGTATGCCCAAAGAGACGGTCCTCACGAGATGCTCATCCAAGGTCTGGTGTTCGACTACGACAAAGAAGACCTAGGTTATCGCCAAAGGTTTATATGAGCTTGGAGAATGGTGAACAAGGTGGACAGTAGAACTCTGGGACACAAAAACTCTACCCCACTCGAGCCTTACCTTAGGTGGGTACGGGCTCACGCTCAAAGTCTCTTAATGCCTTACCCTTCTATCCTCCCTGTTATCATAGAGCCTGTTATTGAAGGAGACGTCCCATACACTGTCCTTCATCCTGACATGCCTACCTCTCTCGAAGACCTACAGAAAGCTTGGGTTCAGTTGAAGGAAGAGCAAGACACCTTTGAAGCCCAATTTTACGCCAGTGAGAAGAAAGTTCTGAAACTTGTAACACCCCTTCTAAAATACCCCGAATAATATTAATTATATCAATGATTAAAGACATATTCCATCAGAGTTAACACGGAACAAGGGATGTCACAATTATGAAATAAATAAAACTTCCAATAAAACAGTAGTCATGCTACACTGAGGGTCATTATTCAAATAATTCAATCAAATTAAGACCATGTATTACACAGCGGAAAAATACCATAACAAAAACGGAATAAATCAAAACATAATTATTCCTAATGAAATTCAAAGAAACAATTGAATAATAACTAATTCCTCAACTAAACGTTCCCCAGTGTTACAACATATCAGAGCACGACACTGACACGTGGACTTAAAGTAACATAGCTCTAGAGACATCCTCACCAACTCCTGAGCTGCTAACTTTAATCTGAAATTGTTAAAGTAAGGGTGAGATTTCTCATAATTAACATGCATTATAAGCTTCTCAATCAACATTATATCACAAGCATATTATTTCACCCATTTTAGCATAAATTCATATTCAACACGCAGTTCCAATCATACAAGTCATTATGCACAAATCAATAATCAACCAAATAATTGTAACACTGGAAGACATCCTAACATGTTACAATTCCATGCAAACACAAATGCAGACACAATGCATGTGGTACCAACACGTGACCAAGTCACCCAACACTGATCCATCATCAATCGGATACAACAACCATCGATTCGTCCATAAACACCCGGACACGAATCCAGCCTAACCACCCATCATCACCCGGGTATCGGTTAATGGCAATACAAGTCAAATTCCACACAATGGGAATTAACTTCACCAAAACAATGCATATGCACGCACATCACTAGCATGCAACATCAAATCAGTCTATGAAATACATCAATTTATCATAACTGAACCAAAACCAAAAACATGATATCTCAATGATCATGTACACCATCATTAGCAACATAAACATGCCTTTCATTCATACAATACTAATACATCCATCCATCACAGGTTCACTGCTACATACACACCCATGTGCGTTAGCCAATAATCACTTATTCCGGGATTTGACTCATTTTCAAAATAATTTCAGGTTTTAGGAAATCTTTTCATTTTATAAAATAGAGCATTAAATTTAAGAAATAACGTCCAAAACGGCACTCAAAACTGACTTACGGTTTGAAAGTTATGAATTTTCAAAGTTTAATATTTTTCAAAAGTTACAGCAGAACCCGGTTCCTACATATGCAGGAACTGGTTCCTGCGAAGTTCAAAAATCACGCTTCTGGAAAAATGTATGGGAACCCGGTTCCTACCTATACAGGAACCGGTTCCTACGTGCATTTTTGCCAGTTTTTATAAATTCACACAGTGGAACCCGGTTCCTCCCCACTGGGAACCGGTTCCCATGACCTGCAGAGTCAAATTCTGCACTTTTGACAGCATTTATTCATTCTAAACCAATTCCAAACATACCCATACGAATTGCAACATGAGAAACACCAAAACACATCCATTTTGCACCATTATAACATCAAACAACATTATTTCATCATTCCTTTTTATCATCTGACACCCTAATGGTTTTCAACCTACAATTCGACGCAATAGGGACAATTCTACGGAACCCTAGAATTCCAAACCGGGATTCTCTAACATACTATGATCCATACTATTGAATATCTAAACTGATAATACGAATTAACTAATCGAAATCACCCCTTACCTTGTGGGTTCTTCGAATTCTGACGCTTCCGGTTTTCTCCTTCTTTTTCCTCTTCTCAAATGCACGTATGATGAATATTCCAAAAATAACTCTCTTTCTCTTCTTTTTCCTTTTAATACTCCTTTTATTATTCCAATAAAATAATTAAATTAGTAATTAGTAAGAGTAGAGTATTTTACCCCTCACACCCTCTAATCACTCTTCACACCACCAATACTTCTTTCCTTTAATTAATTAAATTAATTCCAATAATCCAAAAATACCAATAATTAAATTTCCAATTAAATTAATAATTAAAAATTCTAATTATTTAATAATCGGATTATTTGGGGTGTTACAACTCTCCCCAACTAAAAGAGTTTTCGTCCTTGAAAACATACCTTAGACGAACAGTTCGGGATACGAGTCCTTCATCTGACTCTCCAGCTCCCAAGTGACATTTCTATATGTTGGTCCTCCCCAAGCCACTCTTACCAACGCGATCTCCTTGCCTCTCAACTGTTTCAACTTCCGATCCTCAATTCTCGCAGGTACCGCTTCCACAGTCAAATTCTCTCGTACCTGTATATCGTCTACCCGAATCTCATGAGACGAATCAGCAATGTACTTCCTTAGCTGAGATACATGAAAAACATCATGCAAATTTGCAAGTGACGGCGGAAAAGCAATCTGATAAGCAACTTTCCCAACTCTCTTGGTAATCTGAAACGGACCAATAAAACATGGAGTCAACTTCTTTGACTTCAAAGCTCGACCAATACCAGTCATCGGAGTAACTCGCATAAAAACATATTCTCCTTCGCTAAACTCAAGATCTTTCCTCCTCTTATCGTGATAACTTTTCTGACGACTCTGAGAAGTCCTCATCTTCTCCTGAATCATCTTAATCTTTTCCGAAGTCTGTTGGACAATTTCCGGTCCAATCACAACACTCTCTCCAGATTCATACCAACACCACGGTATCCGACACCTCCTACCATACAATGCCTCAAACGGAGCCATACCAATGCTCGAATGAAAACTATTGTTGTAGGTAAACTAAATCAATGGTAGATAACTATCCCAAGCTCCACCTTTCTCCAACACACAAGCTCTTAACAAATCTTCC
Source organism: Vicia faba (assembly GCA_948472305.1). Taxonomy (NCBI): domain Eukaryota; kingdom Viridiplantae; phylum Streptophyta; class Magnoliopsida; order Fabales; family Fabaceae; genus Vicia; species Vicia faba. The sequence goes on along the minus strand of OX451735.1, from coordinate 155,701,701 downwards.
AACGACTGAATCGTTCTCTTTGTCTGACCATCTGTCTGTGGATGATAAGCGGAACTCAAATGCAACTTAGTACCCAAAGCTTCTTGCAATCCCGTCCAGAATTTAGATGTAAACCTCGGATCTCGATCCGACACAATACTAGAAGGAATACCGTGCAAACTCACAATCTTCTCAACATATAATTCTGCCAACCTTTCCATCGGATAATCCATTCTTATCGGAATAAAGTGAGCAGATTTCGTCAACCGATCAACAATAACCCAGATAGAATCACAATTCTTCGATGTCCTTGGCAAACCAGACACAAAATCCATAGAGATTCCATCCCATTTCCATTCTGGAACAAACAACGGTTCCATCAATCCTGACGGTTTCTGATGCTCAATCTTCGACTTCTGACAAACCAAACAAGCATACACAAACTCAGCAATTTCCTTTTTCATTCCCGGCCACCAAAATAACTTCTTCAAATCATGGTACATTTTAGTAGCACCAGGATGAATACTCAATCCACTACGATGTCCTTCTTCCAAAATACTCTTCCTAATCTCTGCAACATCCGGAACACACACCCTATTACCAAATCTCATAACACCATTCTCATCAATCCGGAACTCGCCTCCTTGACCTTGGTTGATCAATGTCAATTTATCAACTAACCCAACATCGGACTTCTGTCCATTCCGAATTTCTTCCAGAATACCACTAGTCAGTTTCAACATACCCAATTTCACACTATTCGGAGTAGTTTCACATACCAAACTTAAATCTCTGAACTGCTCAACCAAATCTAACTCACGGACCATTAACATCGACATATGCAAGGACTTCCTACTCAAGGCATCCGCAACAACGTTTGCCTTACCAGGATGGTAATTCAAACCGAAATCATAATCCTTTAGAAATTCTAACCATCTCCTCTGCCTCATATTCAACTCTTTCTGATCAAAGAGATACCTCAGACTTTTGTGATCACTGAACACCTCAAACTGAGAACCATATAAATAATGCCTCCACAACTTCAAAACAAACACAACAGCTGCCAACTCCAAATCATGAGTCGGATAATTCCTTTCATGTACTTTCAATTGTCTTGAAGCATAAGCCACCACCTGCTTATCTTGCATCAACACACCACCTAATCCCATTAATGATGCGTCACAATACACAACAAAAGACTTAGTCGGATTTGGCAAAATCAAGATTGGAGCACTTGTCAACCTCCTCTTCAGCTCTTGAAATCCTTTCTCACATTCAACATCCCAAACAAACATCTGACCCTTCCTGGTCAACTTAGTCAACGATAACGCTAATTTGGAAAATCCTTCTATAAACTTCCTGTAATAACCTGCAAGACCCAGAAAACTACGGATCTCATAAGCATTCTTCGGCGCTTCTCGCTGAGATACTGCTTCTACCTTCGTAGGATCCACAACAATTCCATTCTTGGAAATTACATGGCCAAGAAAACTTACTTCACTTAACCAGGATTCACACTTGGACAACTTCGCATAAAGCTTCTTCTCTTTCAATAATTCCAACACAACTCTGAGATGTTCTGCATGCTCTTCGTCGCTCTTCGAATAAATTAGAATATCATCAATGAACACCACCACAAACTTATCAAGATACGGATGAAATATCCTGTTCATATACTCCATGAAAACACCAGGTGCATTAGTAACTCCAAACAACATAACAGAATACTCGTAATGTCCATACCTCGTTCTAAATGCAATTTTCTGAATATCTTCCGACTTCACACGAATCTGATGATATCCAGATCTCAGATCAAGCTTACTAAATACACAAGCTCCAACTAGTTGATCCATCAAATCATTGATCCTCGGCAAAGGATACCGATTCTTGATTGTAACTTTATTCAGCTGTCTGTAATCAACACATAATCTCATTGAACCTTCTTTCTTCTTAACCAACAACACCGGAGCACCCCACGGCGAAACACTCGGACGAATAAACTTCTTCTCAATTAACTCCTCCAACTGTTTCTTTAACTCCGCTAATTCAGATGCCGACATACGGTAAGGCGCCATCGACACCGGACTAGTTCCAAGAATCAAAGCTATAGTAAATTCTACCTCCCTCTCAGGTGGCAATTCACTAACGTCTTCCGGAAACACCTCTGGAAATTCATTCACCACTGGCAATCCATCACTCTTTGCTTTTCCCTCCGCTTCTATTGCAGAATACAACATAAATACCACATCACCATCTTTCACAGCTAGGTTCATCTGTTTAACCGACATAGTCACATCTTCGACACCAACCTCTTCAGGAAAAATAACCGTCTTCGCAAAACAGTTGATATGAACCTGGTTGAATTCCAACCAGTTCATTCCAAGGATGATATCAAGTTGTTCTAACGGTAGGCACAGTAAATCCATACCGAAACCCCTACCAAAAATCACAATAGGACAATTCCTACAAACATACGAAGTAGTCACTGAACCCGACGCAGGAGTATCAATAACCATACTTCCATCCATATTAGAAATTTCCAAATTCAATCTTTTAGCACAATCCAAAGCAATAAAAGAATGCGTAGCTCCAGTATCAATAATCGCAATCAAAGGTATGTCATTAATAAAACATGTACCTTTAATCAGCCGATCATCTGGCTTAGTCTCTGGCCCATACAATGCAAACACTTTACCACCAGCTTGCTCCTTCTTGGGTTTTGTACACTGAGGACGAGTATGACCTTCTTCACTACAGTTGTAACAAGTCACCACTCTTACTCTGCAATCATTGGCCACATGGCCGAGTTTCCCACACTTGAAACACTTCTTATCATTACTTTTGCAATCCACCATACGATGTCCTGTCTCACCACACTTGTAGCACTTAATGGAAGAACTAGAATCTCCTCCACCAAACTTCTTCCAACCACCGGGTCTCTGATTACTTTTATCATAAGGCTTACCACGATCCATCTGTTGCTTACCCTTCCTATCAACATACCCTCGAGCATTCGACTTAGTGCTAGCAAGATCCTCCTCTAAAATCCTACTACAGTCAACCAGATCAGGAAATCTTCGGATACGCTGATACCGAATACCCTGCTTAATCTCATCATGAAGACCATTCTCAAACATGATACATTTGGAAAATTCTCCATCTGCATCGTTAGTATAATGAGCATAATACTTCGCTAACTCAGTAAACTTCGAAGCATACTCACTGACAGTCTTGTTACCCTGCTTGAGTTCCAGAAACTCAATCTCCTTCTTGCCTATGATGTCCTTAGGAAAGTACCTCCTCAGAAAAGCCCTCCCGAACACAGCCCAAGTCAATGCAATACCATCTTCTTCCATTTCAGTTCTGGTAGCAACCCACCAGTCATCAGCTTCCTCTGCTAACATGTGAGTCCTGTATCTCACCTTCAGCCCTTCAGCACAGTCAATTACTCTGAAGATCCTCTCGATCTCCTTCAACCACTTCTGAGCACCTTCGGGATCATGTGCACCCTTGAACAACGGAGGATTATTCCTCTGAAAATTCCCCAATTGTCGGTCAGCACCAATCACAGCTCCCTGCTGGTTCCCTCCGAGTACTTCAGCCAACATTCCCAATGCTTCAGCAATAGCATCGTCGTTTCTTCCGTTACCTCTTCCGGCCATTGTTCTGTAACATTATAAAACAACCTCATCAGCACACAAGTATCGTCAGTGTCATCTTACACTAGTCGCATACAAAAGGGATAACGACACAAGACAAGACCGACTATGCTCTGATACCACTATTGTAACACCCCTTCTAAAATACCCCGAATAATATTAATTATATCAATGATTAAAGACATATTCCATCAGAGTTAACACGGAACAAGGGATGTCACAATTATGAAATAAATAAAACTTCCAATAAAACAGTAGTCATGTTATACTAAGGGTCATTATTCAAATAATTCAATCAAATTAAGACCATGTCTTACACAGCGGAAAAATACCATAACCAAAACGGAATAAACCAAAACATAATTATTCCCAATGAAATTCAAAGAAACAATTGAATAATTACTAATTCCTCAACTAAACGTTCCCCAGTGTTACAACCTATCAGAGCACGACACTGACACGCGGACTTAAAGTAACATAGCTCTAGAGCCATCCTCACCAACTCATGAGCTGCTAACTTTAATATGAAATTGTTAAAGTAAGGGTGAGATTTCTCATAATTAACATGCATTATAAGCTTCTCAATCAACATTATATCACAAGCATATTATTTCACCCATTTTAGCATAAATTCAGATTCAACACGCAGTTCCAATCATACAAGTCATTATGCACAAATTAATAATCAACCAAAGAATTGTAACACTGGAAGACATCCTAATATGTTACAATTCCATGCAAACACAAATGCAGACACAATGCATGTGGTACCAACACGTGACCAAGTTACCCAACACTGATCCATCATCAACCGGATACAGCAACCATCGATTCGTCCATAAACACCCGGACATGAATCCATCCTAACCACCCATTATCACCCGGGTATCGATTAACGGCAATACAAGTCAAATTCCACACAATGGGAATTAACTTCACCAAAATAATGCATATGCACGCACATCACTAGCATGCAACATCAAATCAGTCTATGAAATACATCAATTTATCATAACTGAACCAAAACCAAAAACATGATATCTCAATGATCATGCACACCATCATTAGCAACATAAACATGCCTTTCATTCACACAATACTAATACATCCATCCATCACAGGTTCACTGCTACATACACACCCATGTGCGTTAGCCAATAATCACTTATTCCGGGATTTGACTCATTTTCAAAATAATTTCAGGTTTTAGGAAATCTTTTCATTTTATAAAATAGAGCATTAAATTTAAGAAATAATGTCCAAAACGGCACTCAAAACGGACTTACGGTTTGAAAGTTATGAATTTTCAAAGTTTAATATTTTTCAAAAGTTACAGCAGAACCCGGTTCCTACATATGCAGGAACCGGTTCCTGCGAAGTTCAAAAATCACGCTTCTGGAAAAATGTATGGGAACCCGGTTCCTACCTATACAGGAACCGGTTCCTACGTGCATTTTTGCCAGTTTTTATAAATTCACATAGTGGAACCCGGTTCCTCCCCACTGGGAACCGGTTCCCACGACCTGCAGAGTCAAATTCTGCACTTTTGACAACATTTATTCATTCTAAACCAATTCCAAACATACCCATACGAATTGCAACATGAGAAACACCAAAACACATCCATTTTGCACCATTATAACATCAAACAACATTATTTCATCATTCCTTTTTATCATCTGACACCCTAATGGTTTTCAACCTAAAATTCGACGCAATAGGGACAATTCTACGGAACCCTAGAATTCCAAACCGGGATTCCCTAACATACTATGATCCATACTATTGAATATCTAAACCGATAATACGAATTAACTAATCGAAATCACCCCTTACCTTGTGGGTTCTTCGAATTCTGACGCTTCCGGTTTTCTCCTTCTTTTTCCTCTTCTCAAATGCACGTATGATGAATATTCCAAAAATAACTCTCTTTCTCTTCTTTTTCCTTTTAATACTCCTTTTATTATTCCAATAAAATAATTAAATTAGTAATTAGTAAGAGTAGAGTATTTTACCCCTCACACCCTCTAATCACTCTTCACACCACCAATACTTCTTTCCTTTAATTAATTAAATTAATTCCAATAATCCAAAAATACCAATAATTAAATTTCCAATTAAATTAATAATTAAAAATTCTAATTATTTAATAATCGGATTATTTGGGGTGTTACAGAACTCACCAAGCAGCTTCATGAAGAGAAGAATCTGAACGCCTACATCGCACCAAAGAGGATACGTTCAACCTTTTTGTCTTAAAAGTTTTACTGTATTTTTATTTCTCTCATTGTAAGCCCAAAGAGGCATGACTTACCCAAACTTGGATTTTTTTAATATGACGTGTGTTCCCTTTTTGGTCTGAACAAATTTAAATCTATAATTTCCTTGAAATCATTGCATACGCATACCATCCATGACATTGCATAAGCAGGTTGTGTTACAGGTTTCTCATCTCCTTCGCTGTTTATTTCAAGCAGATATGTCTTCTGAACAAAGCATCAAATATCTTCAGGCACAAAATGCTCAATTTCAACAGATGTTCATATCTCTGGCAAAAGGGCAGGAGGATCTGAAGGCCCCCATCCTAAAAGAGAAATAGAAGAAGAAGAAGAAGAAGAAGAAGAAGAAGCGCGACGTTGCCCTCAATATGGGCAGAAGATTCGGGGGGCCACTAAAGCAATCAGTTGATGTGACTTCCTCATCCAAAGAGGGGGGAAATCGAGAGGGGCAGACAGGGAAAGAGGACCCCAGTCCTGAAGTCTCTGACAATGATACTGACTACAATGATGAGCAGTATCCTCCCACTGAGGATATGTACAAGCAGTTAGAGGATCGGTTAAGTGCTATGGAGATCCAAAGAATACCAGGGCTGGATTTTGAAGAACTGAGGTTGGTGTCCGGGGTAGTCATCCCACGAAAATTTAAGGCTCCAGTTTTCACAAAGTATGATGGGGTGTCTTGCCCAAATCTCCATCTCCGTTCCTATGTGAGGAAGATCCAGCCCCACACCGCTGATAGAAACTTGTGGGTTCACTTCTTTCAAGACAGCCTGTCAGGGACTCAACTTGAATCGTTCTACCAATTGGAGGGAACCAATGTCCGAAACTAGGAGGATTTGGTTGTCGCTTTTTACAAGCAGTATCAATTCAATACCGACTTGGCCCCTACTCGTACTCAACTCCAGAGTATGTCCATGGGTGCAGGTGAAGGCTTTAAGGACTACACACATAAGTGGAGAGACTTGGCTGGGAGAGTTCAACCCCATTTATCTGACAGGGAGTTGGTTAACATGTTTCTTGGAACACTGTCTAGTCCATTCTTCAACCATTTGATTGGTAGCTCATCGGCTGGTTTTACTGAGCTGATATTAAATGGAGAGAGGGTAGAAGCTGGGATTCAGAGCGGTAAAATACAGAAAGATACCTCGTCAAGTTCAGCAAAGAAACCTTTCACTAGTAAGAAGGAGGTCAATGCCCTTTATAGCCCGAGAGATCAGAGCAGAGAAGGATATCGTCCAACGGTAAGTGTTGTAATAATACCTAGGCCGACGGCTACCCCACAACACAACAATCAACAAAGGGTAGAAAGACCACAAAGGCAGTTCACCTGGATTAACATGACATTGACAGAGGTTCTACCCCATCTGCTGAGGTCTAACTTGGCAAATTTGAAAGAGGCTCCCAAGAATCCTAATACCTCCTCTCCTCGATACAATCCAAACGCTCAGTGCGCCTATCATTCTGAGAGTCCTGGTCATGACACAAATGCCTGTTGGGCTATAAGAAATAAAGTACAAGATTTGATTGAAGCCAAGGAGATTGAGTTCGATGCTCTAGAGAAGTCCAATGTCAAAACTGCTCCCATGCCTAAGCACAACCGTGGAGTTAACGCCATTGTTGTACCCCAAAATTTGCCCTCTCATTTTACTCAATACATGTCAATTGAGGTCCCCAAGTTGCTCAAGGAAGTCTAAGAGTTGACTAGACCAACTCTCTCCTAAGGCAGTATACCTCAAATTAGGGTATCATTTTTCATCAAGATGAGAGAACCAAAAAGGTCTCCTATGCTCTCCATGGTCTTAATATGTTCTCAATACCCTACATGTCAAGTTTCATGCCTTGCACAAGATGTTTGCCCAGCCAACTGCTCAGATGCTTGAGAATCGACTATACTAGGTCAAAAGTCAATTGTGGCCCACATACAGTCAAACTTCAAGATTTTTGGTCAACATCATCATTTTGAAGTGTTATCCATCATTTGATCAAGGGTTTATCATGATTCCTCAAGGGATTCTCCAAATTCATCAAAACCCAAAAGTTGTTGAATTAGGGTTTTGTAGGAAAAGTCAACCCAACTTTGACCAAGCATAACTTCTTCATACTTTATTAGAAATTTTCCATCCAAAGCTCATTTTGAAGAGTATGAAATTCCCTACAACTCATCTTCATCTCACAAGTTCAAAATATGCACTCACAAAAAGATATGAATTTTGACATTATAGGTCCTTTTGAAAAGTCAACAAAAACACCTTTTTGATCAAAGCTTCATACATGAACATGGAAGACTCAATTGATATGAGACCAAAAGGGTTACTTAGGGGACATCCTAAAATTTCTAAAAAGTCCAAGAACACCTCTCTATGGTTAAAATTGGAGGAGATATGCCTTGTCAAAGTTGACCTTTTTTGCAAAATTGCCAAAAGTCAAAGGGCTCAAAATTGCATTTTTTGCCAAATGGGCCTAACTTTTTATGCTTGCACCTCACTTATAATATGATCCACGACCCAAATATCCAACCTCATGTTATTTGCTTCACTTTTCAATTTATTTTGATCTTTTTGTTAATTAACATTTCAATTAAATCAAATAATTGATGAATAATGAAAAGATATGTTGTGATCTGATTTTTGGACAGGATTTCAATCAAATAATGCAAGGATATCATGATCAATTCGAATCAAGGCTGATTGGTACAAGAAAGGCATAATTTGGCTCAATATAGCAAGTTTACATATGCCATGAAAATCAAACCAAAATTTCAAAACTTTCAAAGATGTGATCTGTTTTTACAACCCTAATTCACTTTATGATATATATTGAACATATCCAAGACAAGAACAAGGGTGAAAGTCGTGAAAAGAGGCAGAACAAAACTGAAAAATTTCAAAGAAAAGTGTGAGATCAAAATCCACTCTAGAGCCATCCTCATAGAGATTTAAAGATTCCAATCTATTCCAGGATATTCCATGAAGTTATTCCACCTATCCTCAGGCTTCAAAACGCCAGAAATTGTGCCCACCATCAACCACGGTTTGCCCAAAAACTCGATTCTGATTTCCTTGATTTTGACAGCATTATCATGTTTTGATTATACACTCTTGTTCATTATCTTGTTTGCAAGCTATTGCCATCATTTAATTGCATTTACAGCGCAGGAATCACAATATGCTATTGCTAGGGTTTACGAGTTTGTTTTAGGGGTTTTCAATGCAGGAACAATTGGCTTTCATATTGGGTATCATGGTGATCAGGGCTTCAAGCCCAGATGATTCATGGTCACCAATTTCATTTATCTTGCTTATATGCAATTTTTGAATGGAACAAGGTTATAGTTATGAACAAACGTCCGTAGGTAAAAGTATTTTACCTAAAGCAACGGTCCAAGGAAGAAGACGTTGGCGTGTCAAGCAACCATTGGGATATTTGAAAATTTGCGCGTGTTCTAAGCATGATAATTGATTTGGCTTTTGATTTTTTTTTATTATGTTAACAATTAACTAGTGCAACACAGATGGTTGGAAGAAGCGCCTTTAATGCACACGTCCTGGGTTCGATCCCAGGCGTGTGCATTTTAATATTTTCTTAATTGTTTCAGGCGAATCCAGTACAATCTTCCTACGCATGCCTTCCATACACGCTCAATGTACATTCATTGGATGCCCAGCTGGATAGATCTCACGCTTCTCCAATGAAGGCCCGTGGTACACATGCAAGGTCAATGTTACACCAAATTCAAAGGTTGACCAGGCCTGGAGGCTTAATGGGCCAAGGATTTCAGTTCAACACCCCCCAAAATTGCTAATAGCAGGCCCATTCCTAAATTTTCTATTTTCTTATGTTTCTTATTCTTTGCAATTTATTTATTTTATTTTTTTTAAATCCACTTTTTTCATAAAAATCCCAAAATCAAGAATTCACAAATTTAGAATTAGTTTTTTTGTCAAATTTAATTTTTAAATTAATTAGTTTATTAAATTTAGGGTAACTTTTACTTATTTATATAATTAAAAAGAAATCAATTAGAAAACTAGGTTAATTTCTTGATGTAATTATTTTCTTTTTGTCAAACATAAAAATAGGCTAATTTAATTATTTTTTTCTTAATTAAAGTTAATTAGTAATTAGGTTCTTTTTTTATTTATTTCAATTATTACTTTTTCTTTAAAAAAAATGATAAAAAATGATGTTTTCTTTAATCAACTGATATTAGATTTAGTCAAGGGTCAAAACCCTAATTTCTCTCGCGTTTAATTTATCGTGCGCTTATTATTACTTTTGCCATTATTTTGTAACTGTTTCAAGGATGTAATAGTTTAAATTAGGATTTTAATTCCATATTTGTTTATTTCACATCAAGGCAATTGTGTAACTGTCAAAGCCATGTAATAGTTAGGTTTATTTCCACTTTTACTTTCAACAAACTTTTAACTGTCTAGATGTATGGCTAATAGGATTTTATAGCAAGAATGTATGAAAAATTAAAACAGTTAGAAAACCCTAATGTGCAAAGATTAAAATAACTGAAATAAATCACTCGCACATGTTCACTCCTAGGGTTTACCTCACTTCGGTTGCCTTCGATACACAATCATTAAGCATAGGAGATTTTAGTGGTGGCCCTTGATAACACGAAATTGTATCGTTTATTTTCCATGAAATTTACCCGTTCTGTATTATTTTGACCCAATTAACTCCCGAATATTTCGAGTTTGTCATTACTTTTTGCAGGTATTCATAACTCAGCTCAAAACAGAAGAAAACATGAAACAATGCAAGAAAGCATCAAAAGAATAAGAGAAAAAGATAAATCTGTCAAAGATTACAGATTTTGTAGCTGTGACGGTCGTAACACATCTGCCACGACCGTAAGCCATCATGAAGCGTGTTACGACCGTAACACATCTGCCACGACCGTAACACGGGGAAACACCAAACCTGCTCGTAACACCTCAGTGACGACCGTAATGCGCATACCCGTTATTTGAAAGTGCATATCGTGGCAAAGTAAAACAGAAGGAGTTTTCAAACTCCTTATTTCTCTCCAGTCAAACCCCACGTTCACCACTTCTTCCTCAACTACCCACGTTCCTACATTTGTGGAGATTTTTAAGGAAAGCTTCGTTACAAGTCTTCAAGCCAACTGCCAAATTCATTCCTATATAAATACCTCAACATTCAACGTTAGAGGTACAGAGCATATTGCAGTTTACTTGTGCGGAAGCTCTGCCGAAATCAGAACCATTATTCCTTCAGTTGTTATTTTTCTGCATTCGTTTATTTCTGTTCTTTTAATTTCATTGCCCAAATAATAATTTCCAACATCAGGAAATTATTATTATAGTTTAGGATTTATTATTCAAGCCTCAGAATTTATCATATTACCGATACCAAGTCCGAGTTTCCGATTTGTGGAAGAGGGATTGAAGTATTGGCTTTATTTTCAGGTTTCTATTTTGCAATTGTATTACATACCTTTTAATTAATTAATGCATGTTTAATTTATTATTTATAATGTCCAATCTATATTTGTTTGTTTTTATTTCCCGTACATTCATTAATATTTCCATGGCTAGCTAAACCTTTAGCGTCGGTATGGGATAGTAAGAGACATTAGGCATCTGATCAAACTTAGGCTAAAACTTTAATCAACTTAACTCTGGTTATAACTTTTTATGCTTAAAAATAAAACCTTTGTTACGAAAGTAAGAAGAGTAAATAGGTTAGATCGAGACCACGAAAGTGTGGGGTTTTTAACCGGATAGCTAAAGTTAGGCATTTGATTTAAATACAGTGAAAGCGCTTTAAACCAAATTAGAATTAATTAAGTTTCCAAAAAATACTTCTAAACACTTATAAGCTAGCGAAATCAGGTATAGGGCTTTAGACGTATAATCCGAGATAAGACCATGAAAGTGTGAGTTGAGGGTTTTTAAACTGATTAATTCTACAGATAAACCAAGTTGACCATCCCTATATGCCTAGGTCCGATTAGATCCTTTAGGTCGACTTTATTGCATACCGACCATTTCATTTTATAATTACTTTAAAATCAATTAGTTTACCTTCCTTAACCTTCCCAAAACCAAACGTGACAATTTCCGCCTTAGCTAAACTAGCATTACTTTCCCGCACTAGAGTGATTACAAAGTCCCTGTGGATTCGACAATCTTTTATTACTACCGCGATAGGCTGTGCGCTTGCAGTTAAGATACCGTTAGACATTAGGTCGATCGCAGACACATCAGCCCTTCAGTCTAAAGAGATCAAATTGTCCCGTTCGAATGTTGCCTCGGAAATGTTGTCTCATAAATGTTGCCTCGGAAAGATCTTAAGACTCTACGGTTACTACTAAAGTTTTCTAACTATTGCTTTGGTGATTGTACTTGTCCCTTTCGAATGTCTCTTACAAACTCCAACAACCGTGCTATCTACTCCTTAATAGTGGGATAGCGTCGTCTAAAGGAAATAAAATGAACAATCTTTTTTCGAGTAGGTAGAATCTTAAGTACTTGCTCAAAACAAATCTTTTCACACTAACACCTTTTCAAAACAGTTTTCAAAAAACAACTTTATCACACTCTTGAGGACTGATACAAGGGTTATCACAAAGTAAAACATTTTCAAAGCAGGCACACACACAAGCAATTTTAAAAATACGAGAAAGTGCCTAAGAGCCCATGGAAAACCATGGATAGAAAGGGTCATAACACCTTCCCTTTCTATAATCTACCCCCCGTACTCAGAATATCTCGAAAAAAGTTTTTTTTTTGTTCTTTTTCCTTTTCCATGATTGGATGAAATAAAAGTCGGTGGCGACTCTTGCTTACCGCGACATTTTGCAAACACAAAACGCAAAACGTAAACCAGTATTAAACAGTCGGTTCTGCCACCGTATTACAGAACTGGCGACTCTGTTGGGGAAAATATAAAGTGGGGTAAACCTTAGGATCTAGGTCATATATAATTGCTTTCTCTTGATTGTCTTGCTTTAGATTTATGGGAACTGTTTAGGTTATTTGATCCTACACCCAGATCTGGGGAACACCTGTTAGGTAAGTAGCAATAAACTGTGAGGGAACTATGCTGGGGTATATCAGCACGGTTGAAGTAGTAGCTACATTGATGTGGTACTTTGGTTGGTATCGGTAACCCTTGAGTCAATCGGGGAGAGTACGGGGCCGCCGTGTGGTGTCATGAAGCATCAACTAACCTTAGAACCTTCAATTTCCCAACTTGACCATTAGAAAGTAGTGAGATAGTCGGCCTCGGTGTAGAGCTGAGAACTGGTTGATACTCGATGCTACACTCATTGAGATCAGACTTTCGGGATATTTTAGCCACAAGAAAAGATTGCGTGAGTTGAGACAATGCCGATAAAGGATGGTCAATGATATTGAGATCCTATAGAACCCGATTACTATTTCTAAGACAGGTTGAAACCAACTAACTTCAAGAGGGTATTACCTTTGACCTCATGCAAGCCTTAAACTTAAGGGCATTATGTGATTTGACTGTGCTTGCTATACCTGTGTTTGCTATACCTATGTTTTATCATGACATCATGCATCATAACATAGCATCCATTCTTATTGAACTAACCATTTCAAAGACCAAGGGAATTTATCTTTGCCCTGTTTTGCAGATCATGGCTTCTGTACGTAGAAACACTATCTGAATTATCTTTGTGAAGATACCTTCCCAACTCAAATAGCTAGTATCAAGGGTTTCTGAAACTTCTGCGTTCACCAAGAGACATGGTCGACTTCTTGACCTGGTTACTTCAAACTTTGATGAAAAGATGATGAGTGTAATTTTTCAGTTCTTTGATCCCAAGCACCACTATTTCACCTTTCCAGACCATCAGATGGTACCTACCTTGGAAGAATTCTCTCAGCTGTTGGATATACCCATTCTTGAGAAGTTACCCTTCACAGGTTTAGAAGAAGCTCCTAAGCCAGAAGTCATTGTCTCAGCTTTGCACCTGAAACGGGCCAACGTGGTATCCAATTGGGAAACAAGAAGCGGATTCAAGGGTTTTCTAGCTAAGTTTCTGATAAACAAAGCCCAGTTGTTTTGGGATGATGCGGATTTTCAGGCTTTCGAGGAGGTCTTGGCTCTTCTAATCTATGGGTTAGTCCTATTCCCTAATCCGGGCTCATTTATAGACGTAAATGCTATCAAGATCTTTCTCTCTCTCTCAACCCGGTGCCTACTTTGCTCGGAGATATTTTGCACGCTCTCCAAACTCATACCATGAAGAGAAGAGGGATTCTTATGTGCTGTATGGCATTGCTGTCGAGGTGGTTTATTTCTCACCTCCCTAAGTCCATACTGAAGAATGAATAAGGTTTGGGTTGGTCGCAAAGGATAATGTCGCTCGCCCATACAGATATTCTATGGTGTTCTCGAGCTATGGAAAATATTGCTATTATTGATCATTATGGAGAGTACCATAATGTCTCACTATTTGGCATCAGAGGGGGTATAACTTACAACCCTTGTTTAGCCCTGCGACAATTTGGTTATGCTCGAAGGGATGGTCCCCATGAGTTACTTATCGAGGGTATTGTATTCAATTATGAAGATGATGTCAAGGAGTATCGCCGGATATTCATACGAGCCTGGGGCATGGTAAACAGATCTGGCGCCAAGGCTTTGGGACCAAAGGCTTCCGTTCCTAGGGAACCTTACCTATAATGGGTACGAGCTCGTGCTTAGCAGCTTATGATGCCCTATGTGGCTGTTTTTCCAGTGATTGTGGAACCCACTACGGAGGAGGGTATTCCTTACACAGTTCTCTATCCTTATATGCCCACTGATCTTGGGGGAATTACAAAGGTATTGGATTCAGTTGATGGAGGAGCGGGATGCTTACAAGGATCAGTTCCATGCTCAAAAGAGGAAGGTTTTAGAGCTCACAAAGCAGTTGCATGAAGAAAGAGGACTCGATGACTATCCCGGCACAAAGAGGAAGCATCCATAGGAATTTTAATATCTTTTATAGTTTCAGATTTATTTATTTTTAAATTGTAACGCCTAAAAGGCATTTGAACTTCAAATTCAGCTAATAAAGTTTTTGTTTATTGTGGTTTGCAAATTTATATTTTCTCGAAGTCTTTGAAATCATTGCATTCGCATCCCATCCATAGCACATCATTACAGGTACCATTACAGGTTTCTCATCTTTTTCGCTGTTTATTTCAGCAGAAATGTCTTCTGAACAAAGCATCAAGGACCTTCAAGCACAAAACGCCCAGTTCCAACAAATGTTCATCAGTCTGGAAAAAGGGCAGGAGGATCTGAAAGCCCTCATTCTGAAAGAGAAGAAGAAGAAGAAGAAGAAGGATGTCGGTATTCTGAATATGGGCAGAAGGTTCGGAGAGCGGTTGAAGCGTCAAACTGATCTGACCTCTTCATCCAAGGAAGGGGAGAATCAAGAAGGAGAGAAGGACCCTAGTCCTGCAGTTTCTGATAATGATACTGATTACAATGATGAGAAATATCCTCCTGCTGAGGATAGATACAAACAGTTGGAAGATCGTCCGAGTGCCATAGAAGTTCAGAGGATACTTGGATTGGATTTTGAAGAATTGGGTTTGGTGTCAGGAGTGGTTATTCTGCAGAAGTTCAAAGCTCCAGTTTTTGCTAAGTATGATGGGGTGTCTTGCCCAAAGCTCCACCTCCGTTCTTACGTCAGGAAGATCCAGCCCCACACAGCTGATAGAAATTTGTGGGTTCACTTCTTTCAAGATAGTCTGTCAGGGACTCAACTTGAATGGTTTTACCAACTACAGGGAACCAATGTCCACAACCGGGAAGATCTGGCTGCTGCTTTCTACAAGAAGTATCAGTATAATGTCGACCTTGCTCCTACTCATACTCAACTCCAGAGTATGTCCATGGGTGCAGGTGAAGGTTTTAAAGATTATGCGCGAAAATGGAGAGATTTGGCTGAGATAGTTCAACCCCCGTTGTCTGATAGGGAGTTGGTTGATATGTTTCTGGGGACACTAACTGGTCCATTTTTCAATCATTTGATCGACAATTCATCAACCGATTTCACCGAGCTGATCCTAACTGGGGAAAGAGTAGAAGCCAGAATTCGAAGCGGTAAAATACAGAAGGATGCCTCGTCAAGTTCATTAAAGAGGCCTTTTGCTGATAAGAAGGAAGCCAGTGTCGTCTATAGCTCGAGGGGTCATAATAGGGCTGAACAACATCAGATAGTAAGTGCCGTGATAATACCTAGACCTGCAGCTACTCCATAATGCAATAATCAACAAAGGGTGGAGAGACCACAACAGCAATTTTCCCGTATCAACATGACATTGGCTGAAGTCCTACCTCATCTACTGAGATCTAACCTAGAAACCTTGAGAGAGGCTCCCAAGAATCCAAATACTGCATCTCCCCGATATAATCCAAATGCCCGGTGTGCCTATCATTCTGAGAGTCCTGGCCAAAATACAAATGATTGTTGGGCTCTGAGAAACAAAATACAAGACTTGATTGAAGCTAAGGAGATAATTTTTGATGCTCCTGAGAAGCCGAATGTCATAACTGCTCCCATGCCTAAGCACGACCGCGAAGTTAATGCTATTGATACTGATTTGTTTGTTACCTCTATCGATGAAGTTTCTACTCCTCTCATGATTGTCAAGAAGAATTTGTTGTTGGCCGGTTTATTTCCGGGTTATGGTGAAGGTTGCCACATGTGTTCACTTCTACCGTCTGGTTGCCGTTTGTTGAAGTTAGGTGTTCAACGCCTGATAGATAGCAAAGAGATTCTGTTTTAGAAGACTATGATTCATGTTGTTCCAATTGAAGACGTTGCCATTATAACCATTTCCGCCAATCCTTCCAAGGTTTCCTCGAGAAGACCTGTTAGGATTACATCCGCTCCAAGAATTGCTCCACTAATAATTATTGTTCCTGGTCCTGTCCCGTATGTCTCAGATAAAGTTGTCCCGTGGTATTATGGTGCCGATGTGTACTATCATGGCATCAAACAAGACTTGAAAGACGAAGAGGCTGGTCCTGATATTGGTAACATTGTCGGAACCAGTAAAGTTACCTGAAGTGGAAGGGTCTTCTCTCTCGAGATTTCCCATAAGACTGTCAACAAGCCTATTATTATTCCATCTGTTGTCCCTGTTAGTACATCTTCTAATGTTCTTGTTCTTACTCTGGTTGTTACCCCTGTCGGTGAATCGTCTGATACCCGCGGCAAAGAAGTTATAGGTGAGCCTGCCCGGACGAAGGTGCCTAGAAAGATTATTGTGGAAGCCTCTAAGCAAGAAATGGAGGAGATACTGAAAATCATTAAGAAGAGCGACTATAATATGGTCGAGCAGCTGGGGCAGACCCCATCGAAGATATCCATGTTGTCTTTGCTATTGTGTTCTGAAGCCCGTGCGAAGGCTTTGATTACATTTCTCAAGACTGCGCATGTGTCGCAGGAAACTTCAGCTGATCAGTTTAAAGATTGTGTGGCCAGCCTGACTGTCGATAATGGGTTGGGTTTTTCAGATGCGAATTTGACACCAAAAGGAAGAAAGCATAATGATGCTCTGCATGTCTCGATTGAATGCAAGGGCACCACTATGGCTCATGTATTGGTAGATACTGGGTCTTCGCTGAATGTTCTGCCGAAGAAGGCGTTGGACCGGTTGGATTGCGAGGGTTTAACTCTAAAGCCTAGTAACATTATGGTAAGGGCTTTTGACGGATCAAAGAGAATGGTGCACGGGGAGGTGGACATCCCTATCAAAGTGGGCTCTCAGACTTTTGGGTCCACTTTCTATGTGATGGATATTAGGCCATCATATTCTTGCTTATTGGGTCATTCTTGGATCCACGAGGCTGGGGCAGTCACCTCCACACTCCACCAAATGCTGAAATATCTGGTGAAAGGAAAGATTGTCACAATGCGTGGTGAAGAAGAATACATGGTGAGCCACCTTAACTACTTCTGCTACATAGAGATGCACGGGGAATTCATCGAAACTCCTTGTCATACTTTTGAAGAGGTCCCTCAGATCTTGGCATCGAATGAAACTGCTAGCAACAAACCTCCTTTGAAGATGGCTTCTCTCAAGGACGCCAGGGTTGTGGTTGAATAAGGTGGGTGTGCTAATTGGGGTCAGCTCCCTGATTTCACTCAAAAAACTGATAAATTTGGTTTGGGCTTTACTACAAGGGCTCAAAGGGCTATTAGACGCGCTCGGGCTGGAGGACCTCCCCTACGCATCAAGAATCGTGGGATAAACGCCATTGAAGACAGTGAAGAGGAATCAGACATTGACAGCTGGATCTACCCGACTACCAATGGTGGACGGAGTAACTGGATGGATAGGGACTTCATACCTGTTTCTTTTATTTCGCAGTAATTGACTTATTTGTTTTAAGATTTATAATAAATAATGTGAAACTTTACGGCCTGGTGCCTTGCCCGAGGCACCTTGGCTTTGCTTGTGAGGGCTATTATTTGTCATTTCATAATCATTAATAAAGCATTGGACGTTTCTGGCATACAAATTTTGCGCTCTCTGTTTTTCTTTTCTGTTTTTCACTTTATCAAAACAGTTATTTCTCTTACACACACTCACGTATCACAATGCAGATCCATATCCACTCTGGATCCCATTGATAACAGCTATGCTATTTCCAGTTATGACTTCAAAAATCTGATCAACCAAGCTGAGGACGAAGGTGAGGATGATTATGTAGTGCCTGGAGAACTTGCTAGGCTACTACAGCAGGAAGAAAGGGCCATACAACCCCATGAAGAGCCGGTTGAGACAGTGAACTTAGGTACTGAGGAAGACAGAAAAGAGGTTAAAATAGGCGCAAATCTGGAGCTTAGACTCAAACAAAGGTTGATACAGATGTTGCACGACTATGTTGAGATCTTCTCCTGGTCCTACGAAGACATGCCTGGTTTGGACACTGATATTGTGGTACATCGCCTTCCGACTAAAGAGGACTGTCCTCTGGTTAAGCAGAAGGTTCGCTGTATGCATCCTGAAATGTCAGAGAAAATCAAGGCAGAGGTCATGAAACAGTTCGATACAAGATTCTTAGCTGTCACTCCGTATCCATAGTGGGTTGCTAACGTTGTTCCAGTACCCAAGAAAGACGGTAAGGTACGGATATGTGTTGATTACAGAGATCTGAACAGGGCAAGCCCCAAGGATGACTTCCCGCTTCCTCACATTGATGTTCTGGTCGACAAAACCGCACAACACAAAATCTTCTCCTTCATGGATGGTTTCTCTGGCTACAACCAGATCAAGATGGCTCCTGAAGACATGGAGAAGACAACCTTCATCACACAGTGGGGCACTTTCTGCTACAAAGTGATGCCTTTTGGGTTGAAGAATGCTGGGGTAACCTATCTGCGTGCCATGGTTGCTTTGTTTCATGATATGGTTCACCATGAGATCTAAGTGTATGTTGATGACATGATATCCAGGTCTCAGACTGAGGAAGAGCACCTTGATCATCTCCAAAAGTTGTTCGACAGATTGAAGACATACAAGCTGAGGTTGAATCCGAACAAGTGTACCTTCGGGGTAAGATCTGGTAAGCTTCTAGGTTTTGTCGTCAGTGATAAGGGTATTCAGGTAGACCCTGCAAAGGTAAAGGCCATACAAGAGATGCCGGTTCCCTGTACAAAGAAGGAGTTTAGAGGTTTCTTGGGACGTCTGAATTACATCGCCAAGTTCATTTCACATCTGACTGCTACTTGTGAGCCAATCTTCAAGCTGCTGAAGAAAGATCAAGTGGTAAGATGGAATGATGAATGCCAGACTGCTTTCGAAAGAATCAAGGAATACCTTCAAGAACCACCCATTATGATACCTCCAGTTGAAGGAAGACCTTTTATATTATACTTGACAATGCTAGACAATTCAACGGGGTGTGTGCTGGGGCAGCATGACGAGTATGGTCTAAAAGAGCATGCCATTTATTACCTTAGCAAAATTTTTACCGACTGTGAGACCTGATACTCATTGCTCGAGAAAACTTGTTGCACTATGGCATGGGCTGCTCGCCGATTAAGACAGTATATGCTGACTCATACTACCTTGTTGATAATTAAGATGGATTCAATCAAGTATATTTTCGAGAAACCCGCTCTCTCCGGAAGGATAACAAGGTGGCAAATGATCTTAACTGAATACGACATACAATATACAACCCAAAAAGAAATAAAGGGACGTGTATTGGCTGATCATTTGGCTCATCAGGCTGTGGATGATTACCAGTCCATGAATTTTGAGTTTCCATATGAGAATATCATGTTGGTGACTGATTACGAAGAACCTGGACCGGATGAAGGACCTGAGGAAGGATCCTAATGGTCTATGTATTTTGATGGAGCCTCGAACGCACTGGGTAACAACATTGGCACTGTAATCATATCTCCCGAGGGCTGTCATACTCTGTTTACTGCCCGATTATGTTTCAACTGCACTAATAACATGGCGGAGTATGAAGCATGTATTATGGGTTTTCGAGCTGCTATTGACCTGAGGATTAAGTTCTTAAGTGTATTCGGGGATTCCGCTTTGGTGATAAGTCAAATCAAAGGCGAGTGGGATACAAAACACCTGAATCTCATTCCTTACAAAGAGTATATACTGACATTGCTCCCACACTTTGAGGAGGTAACCTTTAAACATTTCCCGCGAGAAGAGAACCAGTTGGCGGACGCGCTAGCTACCATGTCTTCTATGTTCAAAGTTAGGTGGGACAATAAAGCTCCCCATATTACCATTAAGAGGTTGGATGAAACAGCACACTGTTGTGAGATCGATATAGAAGAAGTGGCAGACAAACCCTGGTTTCACGAAGTCAAAAGGTATCTCGAGGCTCAGGAATATCCCGAAGGGGAATCTGTCAATGATAAGAAGTTTTTGATAAGATTTGCTGCAAAGTTTGTCCTTAGTAACGTGATCCTCTATAAACGCAACCATGACTCCACACTGCTATAGTGTGTAGACAAGAGCGAAGCAGAGAGGATCATGATAGATCTACATGAAGGCACCTTCAGAACCCATTCTAGTGGACACACCATGGCTAAGAAGATCCTACGGGCATGATATTACTGGTCCACTATGGAAGTCGATTGTTATCAGCACTCTCGGACCTGTCATAAATGCCAAGTCTATGTTGATAAGGTGCATGTACCTTCGATGCCCCTGAATGTTTTGACGGCTCCTTGGCCTTTTGCGATGTGGGGTGTGATACGGTGGGAGAACTGAGTTGGGGTTTTGTGTTTGTGTTCGCAAAATGTTGCGGTTTAGCAAGAGTCGCCACCGACTTTTCTTTTATCCAATAAGGAAAGGTGAAAAAGCACATGAAAGACCTTTTGAGATGTTTTCATGAGTTCGGGGGGTAGATTATGAAAAGGGAAGGTATTAACACCCTTTCCATCCGTGGTTTTCCATGGGCTCTTAGTTACTTGTTAGATCACTTGCTTTTGTTTGAAAGTCGTGCTTTTGTGTGGTTTTGAAAGTATTTTGAGAAGGTGCCATCGTTTAGGCAAACTTTGCAATGATTCCCGTTTGTAAGAATGTATGCAAAGTGTTGAGCTTTTGAAAATATTTCATGTTTGGAAAGTGTTTTGAAAGTGTATGTGATTGTTTTGAAAATAGCAAGGATGTTTGTTTTGAAATTGAGCAAGTAACTAAAAGTAATCTACCTACTCGAAAGGTTTTAGATGTGTTTTTCCTCCTCCTTTAGATGTTGCTATCTTACCATTGATTTGATAAGAAGCCCCATCATTGGATGTGAAGGGACGAGCTTTGGGTCATCGTATGACCATGATAGCAATGTTGTGAAATGACTTAGCACTTTTCTGTAGGGACTAAGATCATTTTGAAAGGCAACTTTGATAGCGTCATCGAGGGACTATGATCTTTTTCGATTTGTTTGTGCTAAGACATCCCACATGCATAACATGGCCATTTTTGTAAGGCAACAAGTGGAATTTCCTTAAGGGTGCATGTGTGCAAGTGTGTTTGATTGCATGCATTTTGTCTTTGATTTTTGGGTTGTCTACTTGTTGATTTTTATATCTTGTCATATACCCTAATTACTAGCATATATTGAAAGCAATAACAGTGCGGAAATGTAAAGTCCTATGCTATTACAATATTTAAGGGGATGGGGGTACATATTTATGAGTGGGGGTTGCAAGTTAAAATTCTAGGTCACTTATTACAACCATATTGAAATAGACAAGAATGTACAGGAAATGTAAAATGTTTGTCTGTTCAAAAAAAAGAAAATAACTTTTGTTTAAGAAAATACTTTTTTGTCTTTTTTATATTAAAAGAAAATATATCATGCAAATGTAAAATATTTTTGGTGTTTTTGTTTTTGATTAGAAATAAAATATAATATAATGGCAAAGATAAAAGAGAAGAAAACATAACCAACGCAAAGTAGAAGAGGTCAGAAGTTCTGACGTTAACTTACTGCACAAACAGAAACATGTTAGCAAAATATGGAAGTTCAGAAGTTCTGGACCTTCGCAATTGTCAGAACTTTGCCTCTCTCCTGACTAGTCAGAACATCTGCAACTTAGTCATTTACAGAACAGAAGTTGCATGCATAATAGTTATGACAATATTTCATGAAATATCAGAAGCAAGAATCAGAGGCAACATGTATTTGCTAGTTCTAATTTTGAGTCCTATTTTCTTGATGAAACTCTGAACTGAGATTTCTTTTACTCATGCAAGAAAATGCATAAACTTTCAGAATATGTACATCCTCAGGATCAGAATATCTACATTGTGCTGAATATGCAAAAATCTGACAATGCTTAATCAGTTATGTAGAGAGTCAGCAAAACTTACCTTGCAACTTGAAAGGATTCTGTAAACTGGAGGTTGTTCTTGAATTCTGGTGATGTTTTGAGTAGCTTCTTCACGTACTCAGCAGGATGGAAGTTTGCAACTTCTGAAGCAGGCAAAAGGGTGATATTCTGACTCCTTTGTGGTAAAAGTGAATGGAGAATGTGTTACTGTTTGATTACAGAATCTGAGATGGCTTAAATCAAGAACACTTGAGGAAAAATGAAGTTTGAATATAATGAATCAATGCTAAGATTTTGGTATTTTGTGCTTATAGTTTCCTGGGTTCTTGGCAATTTTGCAGTGGTTTAAAGCTTTCTTTCTCAATTCTTTCGTCTCTTTCACAAATTTTTTGGTAAAAGGGGAGAGAGGGGGGCCATTTCAGTGTGCAAATGATGTTCTATTTATAGGGAAATTTTTGCAATCGGGGAGAAGTATCGACACAAATCTCGTGTTGATCCATACTAAACTTGTTGTTTTACCTGTGAGAAAGGGGTTAGGAAAATGCAGATGCTCGCATGATGCTTACCAGATGTGGTATCATGCTAAATGCATTGTTATGTACATGCTATGATGTATGAATGCGAAATGCGTGTTTTCATTTGGGAAAATAAATCCCTGACTACTGTTGAGGAAATCTTCGGAGGTTGAATCCTTGATTGCCTGTTGGAAATGAAGAATATAAATATCTTCAAATTCTATTAAAGAGATGCTTTTGCTGGGGAGCATCACTCAAAGATCAGCTGTTATCTGGTCGGATCCAGGCTTCACAGTTGCTGAGGATGAAGTAGTCGGTTGCTATCTGGTCGGGTCCAGGTTTCATCGCAACTTACTTGGCGAAGGGATGAATTAATTGTTATCTGGTCGGATCCAGGCTTTGCAGAAAATTCCTTGAAATTGAATAGTCATCTGGTCGGGTCCAGGTTTCATAAAAACTTGTTGGGGATGTGGAGGTTAACTGTTATCTAGTCGGATCCATACTTCACAGTAACTTGTTGGAGGTAAGGGTGAATTAACTATTATCTGGTCGGATCTAGGCTTCACAGTAACTTCTCGAAGACTGTTATCTAGTCGGGTCCAGGCTTTATGGTCTTTTGGAAAGTTGTACTATTATCTGGTCGAGTCCAGGTTTCATAGTGTCTTTTTGGGGATTAGGGTCAATTGTTATCTGGTCGGGTCCAGGCTTCACAATATACCATTCGAAAACTGTTATCTGGTCGGGTCCAGGCTACACCATAAACTGGTTGAAAACTGTTATCTGGTCGGATCCAGGCTTTGCAGATTTCTGAGGTTTGATGAGGTCAATTATTATCTGGTCGGGTCCAGGCTTCACAATGAATTGGTTGAAAAAATGGTATCTGGTCGGGTCCAGGCTTTGCAGATTTCTGATGAAGTTAATTGTTATCTGGTCGGGTCCAGGCTTCACAATGAACTGGTTGAAAAAACTGGTATCTGGTCGGGTCTAGGCTTTGCAGATTTCTGATAAAATTAATTGTTATCTGGCCGGGTCTAGGCTTCACAATGAACTGGTGGGAGATTTAGTTATTATCTGGTCGGTTTCTAGGTTTCACAATGAATCTCTGAGGATGATTGCTATCTGGTCGGATCCAGGCTTCGCAATGACTTTCTTGAAAAGATGGAAATGAGGAATGATATCTGGTCGGATCCAGGTTTCTCAGTCCTTTGTCGGGGAATAAAGAGGCAACTCTACTGGCTACAAGTGGTCAAAACCTTGGTTGGATTAAGTTTAGGTTCTTCTATATCTTTGAAGAGTTGGGCTGGTCACGTCCAGGTTTCATAGCTCTTTGAGAAATGAGATCAACTATTATCTGGTCGAATCCAGACTTCAGTAACTCAAGAACTCAAACTATTATCTGGTCGGGTCCAGGCTTCAGTAATCGAAGAAATCAAACTGTTATCTGGTCGGGTCCAGGCTTAAGAAATTGAAGAAGTCAAACTGTTATCTGGTTGGGTCCAGGCTTCAGTATAACTTGAAAATTATGCTAATATCTGGTCGAATCCAGGCTTCATAGCATTTCTTAGTAATAATAAAGGCTTTGTTGAAGACTTTACTAGGGATTAGAGGTTATGGCCATGTGATTTGCAGTTATTTGAAGGGAAAATTCTAATTGGAGAGTATAGACTCAGTCAGGCGAAGCCGACTTATCTTGGGGAGGATATACTCAGCTGGGGATGACAGACTCATCTGGGGAGGATAGATTCTGTTTTGGAGAAAATAACCTTGGTGGGAAAAGATGTACTCAGCTGGGCGATTCAGACTCAAATGGGGAATTTGGGTTCCGTTGAGGGATTTGTACTCCGCTGGGGGAATAGAATCTTGGTTGGAAGATATACTCCACTGGGGAAGATGGACTCAGTGGGGAGTGTTTACTCAGCTGGACTCAGCTTGGAGAATAAAATCTCGGTTGGAAGATACACTCAACTGGGGATAAAAACTCCTGGTTGGGAGATATACTCCACTGGGGACAGAAAACCCTGGTTGGGAGATATACTCCACTGGGGACAGAAAACCCTGGTTGGGAGATATACTCCACTGGGGATGATGGGATTATCTGGGAAATTTTGGACTCAACGGGGAGTGCTTACTCGACTGGGGAAATCGGGGTGTCTTGTATGTTGAGGAATTTGCACTTGGCTCGGGGAAATAACTCTGTTGGGGAAATAAACCCTGCTGAGGAGATGAATTTCTTTTAGACAGAGACCTCTAGGCTTCAAATTTGTAGAAGTTGCCGAGAGATTGAAGCTCTGGCAGGGGGTTTATCCTTTGTGAAGAAATTTTTGTAGGCAATTCCGCTGGGGAAAGGTTGCATTGGGGTTGCCTCGATAGGGATAATGATGACTAGATAACTCTGTGGGGAATAAAATCTGCTGAGGAAGTGAATTCCCTTTAGGAAGAGATCTCCTAGGCTTTAGCTGGGAAAAAAGCTGTCAAGAGATTAAGACTCTGGCCAAGGATCGTCCCGTGCAAGGATATTTTATGGGCAACTTTGTTAGGGAAAAGTTTATTGCCAACACCCCGGTGGGGATAATGACGGTGAGATAACTCTGTGGGGATACTTCACATTCATTAAAGGGATGCTTACTGCAGTTGTGCACTGATGCCCTGTTGAGGCTGCTGCTTGGCAGGACACATGTGCCAAATAGCTTTAATTATGTTCATATGCACATGTTCATTCAATTTTAGTCATTGGACAAATTTGCATTCAAAACAGAGATAGACAATTTTGCACTTCAAAGTGTATTTGTATTGATATTTTGCCCATGAATAGGCGTTTTTGTACATAGAGACGGAAATCCTAGTAAGAGGAAATCGCCGAAAAGAAAACAAAATTGAGAATGAAAAACAAATATCCATGTGAAATGATCTCATGGCCTTTCAGCTCTACTATTGCCCCAATGTCTTTGAACGTCCCTTGTCGTTGATTGAAGTTGATTGGATTGATCCTGGACCATTTGAACTTGGACCCTTGTTATAGTATTGACCGTGTTGATTTCACGGGACATATTCATACGCTTTCAATCCTTAATTTTTGCCTGAACCCCCCTTTCGGGTTTTCGGTCCACCAGGATACCCTTTTTTGCCCAAGTCGCCCTTTCGGGTTTTCAACTTGTCGGGTGTATAATCTTTTGTATATATCCCTAATTTTTGCCCAAACCTTTTGGTTTGCCGGGATGCCCCTTTTTTCTTAGGTGTGTCAACCTAACGGGTCTCTTATGCGTAGTATTTTTTAACTATGTCTACATTTATAGGATGTGGGAAGTCTTCACCATCCATGGTGGTTAGTATTATGGCACCTCCAGAGAAAACTCTCTTGACAACAAACGACCCTTCATAGGTGGGGGTCCACTTTCCTCTGGGGTTACCTTGTGGTAAAATGATGCGTTTTATCACCAGGTCACCAACTTGATATACTCGAGGCTTGACCTTTTTGTTGAAAGCTTTGATCATCCATTTTTGATACGTCTGACCATGGAAGATAGCATCTAATCATTTTTCATCGATCAAGTTCAGCTGATCCAATCTCGTTTGAATCCATTCGTCTTTACATAGGCTTGCCTCAATCATAATCCTCAGCGAGGGAATTTGAACTTCCACTGGCAAAACGGCTTCCATGCCATAGACTAGAGAGAAGGGAGTTGCCCCAGTTGATGTTCTAGCTAAAGTACGGTAACCATGTAGAGCAAATGGTAGCATCTCATGCCAATCTTTATAGGTTACTACCATTTTCTGCACAATCTTCTTGATATTTTTGTTGGCTGCTTCGACTGCACCATTCATTTTCGGTCTATACGGAGAAGAATTGTGATGCTTGATCTTAAATTGAGTGCACAATTCCATGATCATGGCATTGTTGAGTGTTTTACCCCAAAATTTTCCCTCTCATTTATCAAGATTTTTTTCACAGGACCTCTTGGACTCAAGACAGGATTAGGGTTTACTCAGCTCAAGACATCTCATCTTGCACTAATAACCCAAAATCAGGGTTTGAGTTTGCACAAGGATTTTTGGACCACCAATGCTTCATGCGACTTTCATACTTCATCTTGGACCCCTAAGATTGCTCATGACAAGTTTCAAGCCTTGAACCACATTTTTTATCAGTCAATTGGACAATTGACCTAAAAATCAGCTGTATTGGGAAAAAAGTCAACCATGGCCAATTTACAGTCAAACTTCATAAATTTTGATCCACAACAACAATTTAGACTCATATGTACCATTTGATCAAGTTTGTATCACAACTCCTCAAGAAATTTGATCAAATCATCAAAAGGGCAAAATGGTCAAAATTAGGGTTTTGACTGAGAAAGGGTAATTTCTGATTTTTAACCTAGCCAATTACCAATTAAGTTCAAACATGATTTCAAGGGTTACATGGCATAATATTGACCTAATCACATAGTTCAAAATATCTCAAGTTCATTGGATTGACAGATGAATTTTCCAGTCAGCTGATCAAAAGTCAATTGTACACTGAAAAGTCAAACTTTGACTTTTTGGTCAAAATCCAATGCCAGGGGTCATAATTCATTAAGATATGTCAAAATGTGAAACTTGTTGACCAAGAAAACCAATTTTGAAAATTAGGGTTTTGAATTTGAAAATTTTCATAACTTAGAATTTTTCTAAGTATGGAAATTTTCTTATTTTTTCCCAACTTTCCACCACTTTTTCACCATGAAGCAATTTGATTCAAAGAAAACTTCCAACATGAAAGTTGTAGTCCTCCATGAAACCTACAACTTTTCTTCACAAACTTTTCCCAAAAGATGCTTGGATCTCAAGTTATCAATTTGTGAATATAGGTCCATAAACTAAATAACTTAGTGAAAATTTGCCCTAATTTAGGCAGGTTTTGGACCCAACTTCATGGACATTTTTCACCTAGTTCCAAGAGGTATCTAAAAATTAATTTCAAATATGGATTGTAGATCACATTTCAAGCTTTCCAAAATGTCTAAGAACTCTCCAAGATCATTTTTGGTTAGGGAGAATCGAAGAGGAGAAGTTGGCATTTTATCACTTTTGTTAATGCCATTTTCACAAAGTATCAAGGTTCAAATCAGATCCATGATGTTTTTACCTTGCATTACAGGTCCTAAACTCATTATACACTCCATAATTAAATGTAAACTCAGAGGTTAAAGGCTTTATTTTCACTTTTGAAGCATTGTACAAGTTGTAATTCCATTTTAGGCATAAAGCTCACATTGCCATTTTCATAAAGTGCAACTTTTTCAACTTTGTCCATCTTGAGCCTTGGACATGTCCCTTTGATGCAAACAATTTATATAGGTCACAAGAAATGTATACCAACTCTCTGCATCTCACAAGCTAGCCAGTACAAGCATGTTTGCATTAGTCACTTCACTTTTCTTCAAATGCAAGAAAAGTTGCAAAAGAGGTCAGAACTTGTACAGCTGATAAGGAGTGGACTTTGTATCATTCTATACAAATATACAAACTCATTGCAAGGCTAGACACGAGGGCTTAACATCTGAAACTCTCCAAAACACAAAAACACCAAATTTCTGCCCAAACTCAGAGTTGCTGCAAAATCATAGTCATTTCATTTTTGGCTTGTGCATTTTGTGGCTTGACATTTGAAACACCTCATACACATAATATCAAAGCTATCCAAGCCCTTGTCCTGGTTCTGTAAGCTCTGTTTCAGCCATTTCCATTTTCAAACTTGGAGCTTGCAACTTGACTTGTGCAGAGACTTCTAGCCATCCACAAAGCAAGCTAGGCATTGGAATAGTTTGAAGAAAGTTCATGGAAGCTCACACAATCCTCAGGCCTCCATCAAAGTCCCTACATTGCTCTGTCCAAATCCAACTGAATGAGGTATTTTTCAAAACTCTATCTCTCTATTTAGGCATCCTCAAGCCACGATTTGTGAAGAAAAGATGTAGTCTATAACATGGTGAAGTTATACATATGCATACTTTTCATTTATATTAACTGAGCTAAGAGAATTTGAAGCTTGAAGTTGCTGAGATTTTTAGGTCACGAATTAGGGCCATTAAAATTCTCCTTGATCTTTTAGAGTCAGGTCACCTAATTTATATGGTTGGAATCGTGAGCTCAAATGCCACAAGTTTCATGTTATAAGTTTTTGTTTTTGTGCAAGCATCTGAGAGTTACAGGTTTGAAGGCAAACGCGCGCGCAGAGATGGCTGGAGGACACGGATGAGTTGCCTTGGGCTGTTTGGCGCGCCTGGCCTTTTTGTTTTTACTTTTTGCACCTCCTGGATTACTTTTGCACCCCCTCACTTATTTCTTATATTTTTGCATTTTCTTGCATATTTTTATATTTATTACTTGCATATATTTTTTCTAATGATAAAAAATACTAAAAAATAATTTATTTATTTCCACACTTTTATTTTATTTTTTCATATTATTTTTTGGCATAAAAAATAGTTTATTAGGATAATATACTTTATTTTCTTAAATAAATTGTAAATATATTTAAAAATACTATACATTTTTATTATGTTATTTATATACATAAAATATTTATTTTCATACATATTTTAATTTTTAATATTTGTACATAATATTATTTATTATTTTCTTGTACAAAAATGGACAAAATAATAATATAGAACATATATTTTATTGAAAATTAGGGTTTCACCCTTTCAAAAATAATAATATTTTTTCTCTTATTTTTAGGGCTTAAATAAATTATTTTTCTCATACAAAAATCAAATACAAAACATTTTACATAAATACATTTTTATTGCATTTTAAATATTTGTACATTTATTTAATTCGCACAATATTCAATTGGGTTGTAATAGTATTTTTAGGGTTTATTTTGTGCAATATCCCCATTCAAAAACTTGTATCTCCTCTCCCATAATAATTGTTGTAATAGCTTAGTTTATGTTTATGCAATTTATCGCTTTTATACCATGTTTAGTAAACTAGGGTTTGCATGACAAGACCAAAAACAAAACAAATAGAAAAGATCTAATACAAGACAAATCAAAAGCATGTAAAATGACACACATTGCACACAAAGCACCCCTAGGGTTTCACCCACTTGGTTGCCTAAAAAAAATGGCCATGTTACGCATGCGAAGTATCTTGGCAAAACAAAACAAAAATAAGATCATAGTCCCTCGATGATGCAATCAAAAGGTTGCCTAAAACAAAATGATCTTGGTTCCTCCAAACATGCTAAGATACTTGGCAACATTACTATCATGGTCATACGATGACCCACGCCCGTCCCGTTTAACATCCAAAGATAGGGTTGCTTACCAAATCAATGGTAAGTCAACAATGTCAAAGGAATGAAAATGTGCAAGAAAGACATTTGAGTAGGTAGATAGCTTCTAAGTTACTTGCTCCATTTCAAAACAATCCTTGCTATTTTCAAAAACACACACACACATTTCAAAAACATCTTTCAAAACATTGAAACATTTTTCAAAAGACAAACATCTTTGTATACATTCTTACGAACGAGAATCATTACAAAGATTTCCTAAACGAAGGGCCTCTTTTCAAAATACTTTCAAAACCACACCAAGCACCATTTCAAACAATTTCAAAGCAAAGCAAGTAATCTAAGCAAGTAACTAAGAGCCCATGGAAAACCATGGATGAAAAGGGTGCTAGCACCTTCCCTTTTCATAATCTACTCTCTGAACTCAAGAAAACATCTCAAAGGTCTTTCCTGTGCTTTTTTACCTTTCCTTTTGGATAAAATAAAAGTCGGTGGCGACTCTTGCTAAACCGCGACATTTGCAACGAAACGCAAAACCTCAAGTCAGTTTTCCCACCGTATCATAGAACTGGCGACTTTGCTGGGGACTATTATAAAAGTGGGGTTACCTTAGGGTTTAGATCACCTTTATTTGCTTACAATTGCTTGATTTGTTTGCTTTACATCTTGGTTCTATTGTTTGCGTTTGAATCCTCCACCCGGATTTGGGAAATATTATAGGTAAATAGCAATACATTATGGAAACTGTGCGGGGTATACCGACACGGTCTAAGAAATAGCTATGTTAGTGTGACATATTTGTGGGTACCGATAGCCTTTGAGTCAATCAAAGAGAATACGGGGCCGCTGAGTGATGTCATGAAGCACTAACGAACTTCTAGAACCTTTACTTGACCAACTTGGCCTTTTAGGATGTAGTGAGATGACCGACTTTGGTGCAGTCCGAAGTTGGTAGATACTCGATACTACACTCATTGAGGGTTGGTTCCTTGGAATACTTCGGTCGCCAGTAAAGAGGCTTGAATTGAAACAATGAACAAGGAAATAATCCAGTGATATTGAGCTCCTTAGAACCCGATTACTATTTCTAGGACAGGTTGAGCCAACTAAACTTCAAGAGGGTACTTACCTATGAAACCCCATGCAAACCTAAACTAGGAGCCTGTGTGATTTGCTTGTACATATATACTTGTGAATAACATCATGGACATCATGAACATCATATGCATCCACTAACCATTTCAAGGATTTTGGAGATTCATCTTTGTTCTTGTTTTGTAGGTTATGGATTCACTTCACAGGAAAACTATCCAAGTCAACCTTGTAAGAATTCCTCCACAACTCAAGGAGCTAGCTTCAAGGATTCCTGAGAATTCTCCATTCACCGAGAGGCATGGTCATCTACTCAACTTAGTCACTTCCAACACAGAGGAAGACATGATGAAGGTTCTCTTCCAGTTCTTTGACCCTTTGCATCACTGCTTCACATTTCCTGACTACCAGCTTGTGCCTACTTTGGAAGAATTTTCTCAACTCTTGAGGATTCTTATTCTCAATCAACTACCTTTCAATGGTACGGAAAGAGATCCAAAGCCAGAAGAGATTGCTCAAGCCCTGCACTTACACTCATCTGATGTCACAACCCATTGGGAAACTGGAAGTGGTGTCAAAGGCTTCTTGTCAAAATTCTTGTTTGATAAGGCCCAAAGCTGTTGGAATTCTCTAGACTTGCAAGCTTTTGAGGATATTGTAGCTCTTCTCATCTATGGGATGGTCTTGTTCCCTAATCCTGACCAACTCATAGATGTGAGTGCTGTCAAAATCTTCATGTCTCGCAATCTAGTGCCTATATTGCTTGGGGATATCCTACACTCTTTTCACACTCGTACAATGAGGAAAAAAGGTGTTCTTATGTGTTGCACTTCTCTCCTGTTAAGATGGTTTATTTCTCATCTTCCTCAATCAGTCTTGAAGAATGAGCAAGGTTTGAGGTGGTCACAAAGGTTGATGACACTTAAACATTTAGATATTCATTGGTGTTCTCGATCCAAAGAGAATGTTATCATTGTCGACTGTTGTGGGGAATTCCCTAATGTCCCTCTACTTGGCATTAGGGGAGGCATCACCTACAACCTATGCTTGGCTCTAAGACAATTTGGTTATACCCGAAGGGATGACCCACATGATATGCTAATTCAAGGCTTGGTTTTCGACTTCGACAACGACAATCAAGGACTCCGTCAGAGGTTCATCCGAGCTTGGAGGATGCCAAACAAGGTAGACAGTAAGATCTTGGGACACAAGAATTCCATCCCTCAAGGCTCAAGTGGGTACGAACTTGCTCCCAAAGTCTTATGATGCCTTATCCCTCCATTCTCCCAGTGATTATAGAGCCTGTTAAGGAAGGAGAGGTTCCATACACCATCCTACATCCTGACATGCCGACATCACTCGAAGATCTACAAAGGAGTTGGATACAGCTCAAAGAAGAACGCGATACTTTTGAAGCCCAATTCTACGCAAGCGAGAAGAAGGTTTTGGAACTCACTAGGTTACTTCATGAAAAGCAGACTCTTAACACCTACATTGCACCAAAGAGGATGCGCAACATCTTTTTACCTTAGAGTTTTGTATTATTTTGCCTAAGGGGCATTGATGTACTCATAAATCTATCTTATTAATATGACGTGTGTTTCTTTTTTGTTTAAAACAAATTTGAATTTCTAAATCCTTGAAAACATTGCATGAATACAAATCATTCATCATGAGCATAAACAGGTCTACACAACAAGTTTCCTCATCCTTCTATTGTTTATTTCAGCAAGATGGATCTTGAACAAACGGTCAAAGATTTACAAGCTCAGAATTCACAATTTCAACAGTTACTCATGACCTTAGCCAAGGGGCAGGAGGAGCTGAAGACTTTGCTAGAAAAAGAGAAAGAGAAAAAGAAGAAGAAGCCAAATGGTGTGGTTATCATGGGCAGAAGATTTCAGGGACAAGCCAGACGGACCTTAGAATTCCCAACAACGTCTGAAGAGGGGGAAAGAAAAGGAAAAGAAATGGCAGTACCATCAGATTCTGAAGCAGAAGAAGAGGAAGAAGAGGACTACTCTGAACAGCAATACCCTCCGGCTAATGACAAATACAAACACTTAAAAGAGTGTCTAACTGCTATGGAGATACAGAGAGTACCGGGGCTGGATTTTGAGGAATTAGGGCTGGTGTCAGGAATTGTAATCCCTTCAAAGTTTAAAGTGCCACTATTTGCCAAGTATGATGGGGTGTCTTGTCCCAAGATGCACCTACAATCTTATGTCAGGAAAATTCAACTGTATTCTGCTGACAAAGACTTGTGGGTTCACTTTTTCCATGACAGTTTATCAGGAACGCAACTTGATTGGTTCTACCAGTTGGAGAGAGTAGATGTCCATAATTGGGAAGACTTGGCAGCAACCTTCTATAAAAAATATCAATACAACGCCGATTTGGCACCAACCCGTACTCAACTCCAGAGTATGGCTATGGTATCAAATGAGGGCTTCAAAGACTACGCCCAAAAGTGGAGGGATCTAGCCGGAAGGGTGCAACCACCTTTATCTGAAAGGGAGCTAGTGGACATGTTCTTGGGAACTTTATCAAGCCCCTTCTTTAATCATCTAATTGGAAGTTCTTCCGCAGGGTTTACTGAATTGATTTTAACTGGCGAGAGGGTGGAAGTCGGTATAAGAAGTGGGGAAATTCAGAAGGACGCATCCACCTCTGCAACTGTAAAAAAGCCCTTCACAGGAAAGAAGGAAGTGTCTGTTGTCTATGCACAGAGGAATCAGGGAAGAACCAAGCGCCGATCAACAATGGGGGCTGTTATGATTCAAAAGTCTACATCAGACCAGCCAAGAAACAACTAGCCGAGAAATAACCAGCAAAGGGTGGAAAGGCCAGTTCAGCAATTCACCAAGATAAACATGACTCCAGCTCAAGTCCTACCACATCTTCTGAAGTTGAATCTGGACATGCTAAAAGAGGCCCCTAAAAATCCCAATACTGTGTCTCCACACTACCATCCAAATGCCAGGTGCGCATACCATTATGAAAGTCCAGGGCACGACACTGACAACTATTCGGCTCTGAAGAACAAAATTCAAGACCTGATAGACGCGAAGGAGGTTGAATTTGAAGCGCATGAGAAACCGAATGTTATTTCCGCTTCAATGCCTAGGCATGGTCACAATGCCAATGCTGTTGAGGAAGATCTGTTTGTTTCTACCGTGGATGAACTGTTAACTCCGCTCCTAATCATCAAGTTGAATTTGTTGAAGGCTGGTATTTTCCCAGGTTGTGACAAGGATTGCCATGTCTGCCTATCCTCATCATTTGACTGCCCTCTGTTGAAAAAAGGTATCCAACAACTGATTGATAACCAAGAAATTTTGTTTGAGAAAGCTCCTGTTTCACCCGTTCCAGTGAAAGAAGTTTCAATAATAACCATCTACGCCAATCCTTCCAGGGTCCCTAAAATACCCGTTAGGATTACATCTGCTCCAGTGACCACTCCACTTAAGATAACAATGCCCGGGCCGACCCCATACAAATCAGATAAAACGGTACCATGGAATTATGGTGGAGAAATCTACTACCATGGTGTCAAACAGATTGAACAGACTGCTAAAGAAGAGAGCTCCGAAGAGGACAATTCCGACATCAGTAACATTGCTGGAACAATCAAAATTACCCGTAGTGGAAGAATTTTCTCTCCAGAGATTACCCCTCCAAAGGCAGTCTTTGGACCCGTGGCCATTCCGAAGATTACATCTGTACCATTGATTGTACCTGCAAGCGTACCTACCAACAAAGAAGACAATACAATTCCTATCCCTACTTCCAGTGCTGAGAATAAAGGAAAGAATGTTCAAGAGGAGCCTGTCTTGACGAAGGCTCAATCACTAGCTATTCCTGAAACATCCAAGAAGGGGATGGAAGAAATCCTGAGGATCATTAAGAAGAGTGATTATGATGTGGTTGAACAACTGAGGCATACCCTCTCCAAAATATCTATGTTAGCATTGCTGCTGTGCTCTGAGGTGCATGCAAAAGCTTTGGTAAAGTTTCTAAAGACAACTCATGTGCCGCAAGAGACGTCTACGGATCAATTCCAAGAGTGTATGGCCAGTTTGACAGTTGACAATGGCTTGGGTTTCTTCGATGCTGACCTGACACCCAAAGGGAGAAAACACAACGACGCACTACATGTCTCGTTGGAGTGTAAAGGAACGATCCTAGCCCATGTCTTGGTGGATACGGGATCATCTCTGAACGTCTTGCCAAAGAAAGCCCTTGATAGGTTGGATTATGAGGGGCTGACTTTAAAACCTAGCAACATAATTGTGAGAGCATTTGACGACTCTAAGAGGATGGTCCATGGGGAGGTGGACATCCCGATCAAGGTGGGAACCCAGACATTCAATTCGACCTTCTATGTGATGGACATCCGTCCTTCTTATTCCTGTCTGTTGGGATGCCCCTGGATCCACAATGCTGGTGCCGTCACCTCCATCTTGCATCAGATGCTAAAGTACCCCGTCCAAGGGAAGATCATAATTGTCCATGGGGAGGAGGAGTACATGATTAGTCATCTGAATTCTTTCCGATATGTAGAATTGGATGGCGAATTCATTGAAACCTCTTTCCAACATTTTGAAGAAGTCTCTCAGGAAGTAGCAGCGACCAAGGCTGTATCCTTAACTCCTATGATCACAAGACCTCCACCTAAGATGTCCTCTCTAAAGGATGCAAAGGCGGTAGTGGAAGAAGGGGGATGCACCATCTGTGGGCAGCTTCCAGATATTCCCTACAAATCAGACAAGTTCGGCTTGGGGTTTACTTCAACCGCTCAGAAGGCTGTGCACCGTGCCCGTGCCGGAGGGCCACCTGTAAAGATCAGCCACCAAGGGGTTAATGCACTAGAGGACAGTGAAAAAGATGGCATCTTGGAAGATTGGATATTTCCTACTGTCAGCGGAGGAGTACGCAACTGGGATGCCAAAGACTTCATCCTGATAACTTTCATATCGCATTAATTTATCTTTTACATTTCTGTTGGACTTGTAATAATTCACAAACAATTCGTACATTTTCAACCTTGTGTCTTACCCGAGGCACAACGGTCCATTTGTAAGGGTTTCTATTTCATTTTCACATGTCATTTAATGAATCATGGACGCTTTTTCATATATAAACCTTTTGTGCTCATTGTCTTTCTTTTATATTTTATTGTTTTAAGATGACTATACCCTTACACACACCCACACTCACAAATGCAGGTACCCTTCCATTCCGGATCCCATGGGTAACGATACTGCTATAGCCTTCAGTGACTCTGAAGATCTGATCTATCAAGCCGAATACGAAGGTGAGGAAGATTGTGAGGTGCCAGGGGAATTGGCCAGACTATTACAACAAGAGGAAAGAGCTATTCAGCCTCATGAGGAGATATTGGATACAATCAACTTGGGCACCGAGGAAGATAAAAAGGAAATCAGAGTGGGTGCCAATCTAGAGCCGAGTGTCAAGAAGCGCCTAATTCAGCTATTGCATGATTATGTTGAGATCTTTGCCTGGTCACACGAAGACATGCTGAGACTCAATACAGACATTGTGGTACACCGTCTACCCACAAGAGAAGACTGTCCACCAGTGAAGCAAAAAGTCCGCCGCATGAGACCTGACATGTCAGAGAAGATCAAAGCAGAAGTTATGAAGCAGTTCAATGCTGGATTTCTGGCTGTTACTTCCTATCCACAATGGGTTGCTAACATTGTTACTGTGCCTAAGAAGGACGGCAAAGTGAGAATGTGCGTGGATTATAGAGATTTAAACAGGGCCAGCCCTAAAGATGATTTTCCACTTCCACACATCGACATCTTGGTTGAAAATACATCCCAACACAAAGTATTTTCTTTCATGGACAGATTGTCAGGCTATAACCAGATCAAAATGGCACCTGAGGACATGGAGAAAACTACATTTGTCACACAGTGGGGTACGTTCTGCTACAAAGTGATGCCATTTGGACTGAAGAATGCCGGGGCAACCTATCAACGCGCCATGGTAGCTTTGTTTCATGATATGATACATCATGAGATAGAGGTTTACGTAGATGACATGATAGCCCAATCACAAACTGAAGAAAAACACCTTGATCACTTGCAAAAGCTGTTTGTCAGGTTGAAGGAGTACAAGCTAAGATTGAACCCAAACAAGTGCACATTCGGAGTCCGGTCCGGTAAACTCTTAGGTTTCATTGTCAGCAACAAAGGCATCGAGGTTGATCCTGCCAAAGTCAAAGCGATACAAGAAATGCATGCTCGCACTGAGAAGGAAGTCAAAGGATTTTTGGGACGCCTAAACTACATTGCTAGGTTCATTTCTCACCTAACATCTACTTGTGAACCAATATTCAAGCTGTTGAAGAAAGATCAGGTAGTTAGATGGAATGATGACTGTCAAGTTGCTTTCGATAAAATCAAGGAGTATTTACTAGAGCCTCTTATCTTGATGCCACCAGTCAAGGGAAGACCGCTAATCATGTATCTGACCGTCTTAGAGAATTCAATGGGGTGCGTACTGGGGCAGCATGACGAGTCTGGCCGAAAAGAGCATGCCATTTATTACCTGAGCAAAAAGTTTACCTACTGTGAAACCAGATATTCACTGCTCGAGAAAACTTGCTGTGCTTTGGTATGGGCTGCTCGCCGGCTAAGGCAGTATATGTTGACTCATACCACTTTGCTGATATCTAAGATGGATCCGATAAAGTACATCTTTGAGAAGCCTGCTTTGTCTGGAAGGATAGCTAGATGGAAGATGATCCTAACAGAATACGACATACAG
Organism: Vicia faba; assembly: GCA_948472305.1. Classification (NCBI taxonomy): domain Eukaryota; kingdom Viridiplantae; phylum Streptophyta; class Magnoliopsida; order Fabales; family Fabaceae; genus Vicia; species Vicia faba. Next base: position 155,663,260 of record OX451735.1, on the reverse strand, counting down.
TACACTACCTAAAAAGCTATAAAGGGCAATGTGCTAGCTGATCATCTGGCCTATCAAGCTGTAGAAGATTATCAACCCATGAAGTTTGACTTCCCTGACGAAGACATCATGACATTGGACAAAGTTGAAGATTTCAGGCCATATGACGGACCTGAACAAGGATCCTGATGGACCTTGTACTTTGATGGGGCATCCAATGCGCTTGGTAACAGAATCAGCGCTGTGCTTATATCTCCGGAAGGATGCCATACTCCTTTTACCGCCAGGCTTTGCTTCAACTGTACGAACAACATGGCAGAGTACGAAGCATGCATCTTTGGACTCAAGGCTGCCATAAACTTGGGAATCAAATCTTTGATTGTGTTTGGGGATTCAGCTTTGGTCATCAGTCAGATCAAAGGAGAGTGGGACACTAAACATCCAAACCTCATCCCTTACAAAGAACATGTTCTGACATTGCTACCACATTTCGAGCAGATTACCTTCAAGCACTTCCCGCGAGAAGAAAATCAGCTAGCAGATGCTCTAGCTACAATGTCATCCATGTTTAAACTTAACTGGGATAACGAGGCTCCCCAGATCACCATTGAACGAGTGGATGAACCGGCACACTGTCACGAGATTAATACCGAAGAAGTAGTGGACCAGCCGTGGTTTCATGAAGTCAAAAGGTATCTCGAGGCTCAAGAATATCCAGAAGGAGCTTCAGTCAATGACAAAAAGTTCTTAAGGAGATTCTCGGCTAAGTTCTTCCTAAGTAATGGCATCCTGTACAAACGCAATCATGATTCTATTCTGCTCCATTGTGTGGACAAGGCTGGGGCTGAAAGGATTATGGTTGAATTGCATGAAGGTACCTTTGGCACTCACTCTAGCGGGCATACGATGGCAAAGAAGATTCTACGGGCGGACTACTACTGGTCTACCATGGAAGCAGACTTCTATCAACACTCTCGCACCTGTCACAAATGTCAAATCTATGCAGACAAGGTGCACGTGCCTCCGGTTCCTCTAAATGTCTTAACAGCTCCTTGGCCCTTTGCTATGTGGGGAATCGACATGATTGGGGAGATCAAGCCTACAGTCTCCAATGGACACCGCTTCATTCTGGTGGCCATTGACTATTTCACCAAATGGGTCGAAGCAGCTTCCTTCGCATCTGTTACTAAGAATGTTGTTGCCCGCTTCATCAAGCAGAACCTTATTTGCCGGTACAGTATCCCGGAAAGGATCATCACTGATAACGGTACAAACCTTAACAATACTATGATCACCGCCTTGTGCGAGCAGTTCAAGATTCAACATCACAATTCACCCCCCTATCGACCAAAGATGAATGGTGTTGTCGAAGCTGCAAACAAAAACATCAAAAAGATCATACAAAAGATGACAGTCACCTACAAGGACTGGCATGAGATGCTACCGTTTTCTCTCCATGGGTACCGTACCACGGCTCGCACATCAACTGGGGTAACACCCTATTCTTTAGTTTATGGCATGGAGGCTGTCCTGCCTATCGAGGTTCAGATCCCCTCATTAAGAATCATGAAGGATGCAGGTTTGAGTGAAAACGATTGGATCCAAACCCGACTTGACCAATTGAACTTAATTGACGAGAAGAGACTTATTGTTGTTTGCCATGGTCAGACGTATCAAAAGTGGATGATCAAGGCTTTCAACAAGAAAGTTAGACGCCAAGTGTATCAAGTTGGAGATCTAGTGATCAAGCGCATCATTTTGCCACAAAGTGATCCCAAGGTAAAATGGACTCCTACTTATGAAGGACCATTCGTAATCAAGAACATCTTTTTTGGTGGGGCAATGATCTTAACCACCATGGACGGCGACGACCTGCCACACCCTGCAAACGCAGACATAGTCAAAAGATACTACACATAAGAGACCCGCTAGGTTGACACACCTAGGCAAAACAAGGGCATCCCGGCGAACCAAAAAGGTTCGGGCAAAAATTAGGGATAAAATAAAAAAGACCTGTACACCCGACAAGTTGAAAACTTGAAAGGGCGACTTGGGAAAAAAAGGGTTTCCTAGTGAATCGAAAACCTGAAAGGGCGGTTCAGGCAAAAGTTAGGGAATTAAAGCGTATGACTATGTCTCGTCGGATCACTTTAAGGACAATCTCTTCACTGACAAACCTGGAGCTTCTGATTAATCCAATCATCTTCGGACGAAGCGACGAATGGACAAGATATTCGAAGATACGAAGGCTAAAGCAGAATGGGAACCTCATGGGATTTTTTACACATAACTATCTTTCTTTGTATAAAATTTTTCTTTATTTTTATGACACCATCCTCTTACTAGGATGTCTGTCTCCTTTGTACACAAATACTTATTTAAAGTAAATACAAATATATCTCTTTAAAGTGCATAAAACCATTGTCTTTTTCTTTTTACACTTGTGTTTTATTTGCAAAAACGTCCAATGGTTCATTAATGAACATATGCATTTGAACATAATTACTGTTTACAAATAAACAGGATGGAAAAGAACAATTACTGACAGGTTGAAAGGATATGAAAACGTATTTAGGCTATCCGATGAGCAATCCCTACAGTACGTCATTAAGATCCCCAGCGAAGCCAAAACCTTGAACTACAGATCCCTAACGGAGCTGAAATTTCCAACTATCAATGCCCAACGGAAACCATTCAGTTACTCCAAATTCCCTAGCGAGTTATTTTGAAGCCTGAAAACCAACCAGACAACAACTTCTGATAATTCCCCAATAGAATGGCAGACAATCCAAACTCCTGAACCTACTCCCCAGTAGTAAGCCTTCTTCCCCATAGAGTTTTCATTACTCCCCAATAGAATGAAGATTCTCTTTATTAATTCCCCGCAGAAGTCATCAGAGTTTTCTTTATTCCTCAGCGGAACAAGGATTCCCTTTGTGTAATCCCCAGTAGAAGTCATCAAAATTCTCTGGATTCCCCAGGCAGATTACTCAAGCAGTATATGGCATTGCTCGCAACAGAATTTTTTTCAATACTCCAACTTCAAGACATGAAGGATCCCTATATCCCCATAGAAGTCATCAAGGATTTTTAATCCCCAACAGTCGCCAAGGATTTCTTATCCTCAGCAGTCAAGGATTTATTTTCCCCGGCAGTAGTCAAGGATTTATTTTCCTCAGCGATACATCACATCAGCTTACATGCACATACATTACATCCATATATCATAAACATTAACCAAACACATATATTTCATCATACATTTCATGCAACATAACTTTGTGTTTCAGCTAACATTTTACCCTTTTCAGGATAAGATTAACAGCTACCATTGACAATGTTCAAAGATTTCAAATTCAGTACATATACACTCCAGACAAGGATGTCATTCTGTTACTCATTCAGATTTCAACATTCAGATACAGTCCAGATACACTCCAGACAAGGATGCCATTCTATTACTCATTCAGACTTCAACTTTCAGATACAGTACATATATGCTCTAGACAAGGATGTCATTCTGTTACTCATGCAGATCCATCTTTCAGATACAGTACAGATACGCTCCAGATACGGATGCCATCCTGATACTCATTCAGATTCAGCTTTCAGATTCAAGTTTAGATACGCACCAGACACGGTTGCCATTCTGTCGCTTATTCAGACTTCAATTTCAAGATGCAGTACAGATACGCTCCAGATACGGATGCTATTCTGTCACTTATTCAGATACAGTACAGATACACTCCAGATACGGAAGTCATTCTGTCACTCATTCAGATTCTCATTCAGATTCAAGCTCGGATACGCTCCAGACACGGACGCTACTCCATTGCTCATTCAGATTCAGTCTCCAGATACAATTCAGATACATTCCAGATACGGACACCATTCTGATATTCATTCTTTTGACTTACAACTTACAATTCAACAAACATTCTTGGATGGCATCTACAAGCCCATATCCAACAAGATTCTATCACTTCTCCAAATGGCATCTTTAAGCCAATCCCCTCAACTACACTTTGTCGAGTGCAAATTTACGGGCACTCAAGTGTCCAATCATCTTTTACCTTCGAGTCACGAACGACAAAGCTCGCCAATCTAACTCTTCAGATTCAAGAAGATTGAATAGGGGCAGCTATTTTACCCCAAAATTTTCCCTCTCATTTATCGAGATTTTTTTTCACAGGACCTCTTGGACTCAAGACATGATTAGGGTTTGCTCAGCTCAAGACATCTCATATTGCACTGATAACCCAAAATTAGGGTTTGAGTTTGCACAAGGATTTTTGGACCACCAATGCTTCATGTGACTTTCATACTTCATCTTGGACCCCTAAGATTTCTCATGACAAGTTTCAAGCCTTGAACTACATTTTTGATCGGTCAATTGGACAGTTGACCTAAAAATCAACTGTATTGGGGAAAAAGTCAACCATGGCCAATTTACAGTCAAAATTCATATTTTTTTATCCACAACAACATTTTAGACTCATATGTACCATTTGATCAAGTTTGGATCACAACTCCTCAAGAAATTTGATCAAATCATCAAAAGGGCAAAATGGTCAAAATTAGGGTTTTGACTGAGAAAGGGCAATTTCTGATTTTTAACCTAGCCAATGACAAATTGAGTTCAAACATAATTTCAAGGGTTCAATGGAATCATCTTGACCTAATCACATAGTTCAAAAGATCTCAAGTTCATTGGATTGACAGATGAATTTTCCAATCAGCTGATCAAAAGTCAACTGTACATTGAAAAGTCAAACTTTGACTTTTTAGTCAAAAAACAAATGCCAAGGGTCATAATTCATCAAGATATGTAAAAATGTGAAACTTGTTGACCAAGAAAACCAATTTTGAAAATTAGGGTTTTAAATTTGAAAAATTTCATAACTTAGAATTTTTTCTAAGTATGGAAATTTTCTTATTTTCCCCCAACTTTCCACCACTTTTTCACCATGATGCAATTTGAGTCAAAGAAAACTTCCAACATGAAAGTTGTAGTCCTACATGATATATACAACTTTTCTTCACTAACTTTTCCATAAAGATGCATGGATCTCAAGTTATGAATTTGTGAATATAGGTCCATAAACTAAATAACTTAGTAAAAATTTGCCCTAATTTAGGCAGGTTTTGGACCCAACTTCATGGATATTTTTCACTTAGTTCCGAGAGGCATCTAAAAATTCATTTCAAATATAAATTGTAGATCACATTTCAATCTTTCCAAAATGTCCAAGAACTCTCCAAGATCATTTTTGGTTAGGGAGAATCGAAGAGGAGAAGTTGGCATTTTATCACTTTTGTTCATGCCATTTTCACAAAGTATCAAGTTGCAAATCAGATCCATGATGCTTGTACCTTGCATTAAAGGTCCTAAACTCATTCTACACTCCATAATTAAATGCAAACTCAAAGGTTAAAGGCTTTATTTTCACTTTTGAAGCATTGTACAAGTTGTAATTACATTTTAGGCACAAAGCTCACATTGCCATTTTCATAAAGTGCAACTTTTGCAACTTTGTCCATATTGAGCCTTGGACCTGTCCCTTTGATGCAAACAATTTCTACAGGTCACAAGAAATGTATACCAACTCTCTGCAGCTCACAAGCCAGCCAGTACAAGCATGTTTGCATTGGTCACTTCACTTTTCTTCAAATGCAAGAAAAGTTGCAAAAGAGGTCAGAACTTGTACAGCTGATAAGGAGTGGGCTTTGTATCATTCTATACAAATATACAAACTCATTGCAAGGCTAAACACGAGGGCTTAACATCTGAAACTCTCCAAAACACAAAAACACCAAATTTCTGCCCAAACTCAGAGTTGTTGTAAAATCATAGCCATTTCATTTTTGGCTCTTGCATTTTGTGGCTTGACATTTGAAACACCTCATACACATCATATCAAAGCTATCCAAGCCCTTGTCCTAGTTTTGTAAGCTTTGTTTCAGCCATTTCCATTTTCAAACTTGGAGCTTGCAAATTGACTTGTGCAGAGACTTCTGGCAATCCACAAAGCAAGCTAGGCATTGGAATAGTTTGAAGGAAGTTCAAGGAAGCTCACACGATCTTCAGGCCTCCATCAAAGTCCCTATATTGCTCTGTCCAAATCCAACTGAATGAGGTATTTTTCAAAACTCTATCTCTCTATTTAGGCATCCTCAAGCCACGATTTGTGAAGAAAAGATGTAGTCTATAACATGGTGAAGTTGTACATATGCATACTTTTCATTTATATTAACTGAGCTAAGAGAATTTGAAGCTTGAAGTTGCTGAGATTTGTAGGTCACGAATTAGGACCATTAAAATTCTCCTTGATCTTTTAGAGTTAGGTCATATAATTTATATGGTTGGAATCGTGAGCTCAAATGCCACAAGTTTCATGTTATAAGTTTTTGTTTTTGTGCAAGCATCTGAGAGTTACAGGTTTGAAGGCAAACGCGCGTGCAGAGATGGCTGGAGGACAGGGATGAGTTGCCTTGGGCTTTTTGGCGCGCCTGACCATTTTGTTTTTACTTTTTGCACCTCCTGGATTACTTTTGCACCCCCTGACTTATTTCTTATATTTTTGCATTTTCTTGCATATTTTTATATTTATTACTTGTATTTATTTTTTCTAATGATAAAAAATACTCAAAAATAATTTATTTATTTCCACATTTTTATTTTATTTTATTTATATTATTTTTTGGCATAAAAAATAGTTTATTAGGATAATATACTTTATTTTCTTAAATAAATTGTAAATATATTTAAAGATACTATACATTTTTATTATGTTATTTATATACATAAAATATTTATTTTCATACATATTTTAATTTTTAATATTTGTACATAATATTATTTATTATTTTCTTGTACAAAAATGGACAAAATAATAATATAGAACATATATTTTATTGAAAATTAGGGTTTCACCCTTTCAAAAATAATAATATTTTTTCTCTTATTTTTAGGGCTTAAATAAATCATTTTTCTCATACAAAAATCAAATACAAAACATTTTACATAAATACATTTTTATTGCATTTTAAATATTTGTACATTTATTTAATTCGCACAATATTCAATTGGGTTGTAATAGTATTTTTAGGGTTTATTTTGTGCAATATCCCCATTCAAAAACTTGTATCCCCCCTCCCATAATAATTGTTGTAATAGCTTAGTTTATGTTTACGCAATTTATCGCTTTTATACCATGTTTAGTAAACTAGGGTTTGCATGACAAGACCAAAAACAAAAGAAATAGAAAAGACCTAATACAAGACAAATCAAAAGCATGTAAAATGACACACATTGCACACAAAACACCCCTAGGGTTTAACCCACTTGGTTTCCTAAACAAAAATGGCCATGTTACACATGCGAAATATCTTGGCAAAACTAAACAAAAATAAGATCATAGTCCCTCGATGACGCTATCAAAAGGTTGCCTAAAACAAAATGATCTTGGTCCCTCCAAACATGCTAAGATACTTGGCAACATTGCTATCATGGTCATACGATGACCCACGCCCGTCCCGTTTAACATCCAAAGATAGGGTTGCTTACCAAATCAATGGTAAGTCAACAATGTCAAAGGAATGAAAATGTGCGAGAAAGAAATTTGAGTAGATAGATAGCTTCTAAGTTACTTGCTCCATTTCAAAATAATCCTTGCTATTTTCAAACACACACACACACACACACATTTCGAAAACATCTTTTAAAACGTTAAAACATTTTTCAAAAGACAAACATCTTTGTATACATTCTTATGAACGAGAATCATTACAAAGATTGCCTAAACGAATGGCCTCTTTTCAAAATACTTTCAAAACCACACCAAGCACCATTTCAAACAATTTTAAAGAAAAGCAAATGATCTAAGAAAGTAACTAAGAGCCCATGGAAAACCATGGATGAAAAAGGTGCTAGCACCTTCCCTTTTCATAATCTACCCCCCGAACTCAAGAAAACATCTCAAAGGTCTTTCCTGTGCTTTTTTACCTTTCCTTTTGGATAAAATAAAAGTCGGTGGCGACTCTTGCTAAACCGCGACATTTGTGACGAAACGCAAAACTTCAAGTGAGTTCTTCCACTGTATCACATTGAGGTTAGTCCCATTATCGGTGATAATCCTTTCGGGGATACCATAACGACATATGAGATTGTATCTGATGAATCTGGCTACCATGTTCTTGGTGACTGGGGCAAATGAGGTGGCTTCGACCCATTTGGTGAAATAGTCGATAGCAACAAGAATGAAGCGGTGTCCGTTGAAAGCTGTGGGCTTGATCTCTCTGATCATGTCAATACCACACATTGCGAATGGCCACGGAGTGGACATGACATTCAGAGGGATCGGAGGTACATGGACCTTGTCAGTATAAATTTGGCATTTGTGGCAAGTTCTTGAATATTGATGGCAATCGGTCTCCATCTTTGACCAATAATAGCCAGCTCTTAAGATTTTCTTAGCCATTGTATGCCCACTTGAGTGAGTACCAAAAAGGCCATCGTGCATGTCTTCCATGATTTCCTCTGCCTCCCTCTTATCCATACATCGGAGTAGAGTTGAATCATGGTTGCGCTTGTACAATATCCCATTACTTAGGAAGAATTTGGCTGCAAATCTTCCTAAGAACTTTCTGTCATTGGTAGATGCTCCCTCTGGATACTCTTGCGCTTCAAGGTATCTCATTACCTCATGCTACCACGGCTTTTCCGTATCGGTGTCAAGCTCATAGCAATGCGCAGGTTCATCAAATCTTTCAATTGTAATCATAGGGGCTTCGTTGTCCCATTTGACTTTGAACATTGAGGACATGGTTGCCAGAGCGTCAGCCAACTGGTTTTCTTCTCTAGGGAAGTGATCGAAAGTGATCTCTTCGAAGTGAGGAATTAGGGATAGCACAAGTTCCTTGTAAGGGATAAGATTAGGGTGTTTAGTGTCCCAATCTCCTTTTACTTGGATGATCACCAAAGCAGAATCTCCAAACACATTCAAATGCTTGATCCTTAAGTCAATAGCAGCTCTTAGACCTAAGATGCATGCTTCATACTCGACCATATTATTTGTACAATCGAAGCATAGTCTGGCGGTAAAAGGAGTGTGTCATCCTTCAGGAGAGATGATCACAACACCAATTCTGTTACCTAAGGCGTTGGAAGCCCCATCGAATACCATAGTCCATCGGGATCCTTGTTCAGGTTTGTCATGCGGTCTAGGTTTTGCACAATCGGTTACCAACATAATATTCTCGTCAGGGAAGTCGAAGTTCATTGACTGATAATCATCCACAGCTTGATGGGACAAATGATCTGCTAGTACACTTCCTTTGATGGCTTTTTGATTTGTGTATTGAATGTCGTACTCAGTCAAGATCATTTGCCATCTGGCTATTCGTCCAGAAAGGGCAGGTTTTTTGAAGATGTACTTAATCATATCCATCTTAGAAATCAACAAAGTGGTATGAGTCAACATGTATTGCCTTAGCCGGCGAGCAGCCCACGCTAAAGCACAACAAGTTTTCTCGAGCAGTGAATATCTGGTTTCACAGTCGGTAAACTTTTTGCTTAGGTAGTAAATTGCATGCTCTTTTCGGCCGGACTCGTCATGTTGGCCCAAAATACACCCCATAGAATTCTCTAGTACTGTTAAGTACATGATCAACGGTCTTCCTTCAACCGGAGGCATGAGAATAGGAGGTTCTTGTAGGTATTCCTTGGTTTTGTCAAAGGCAATCTGGCATTCATCGTTCCATTCGACTACCTGATCCTTCTTCAAGAGTTTGAAGAGTGGCTCACAGGTAGCAGTTAAGTGTGATATGAAACGGGTAATGTAATTGAGACGACCCAAGAATCCTTTGATTTCTTTTTCAGAACGAGGGGCTGGCATTTCTTGGATGGCCGTTATCTTGGCGGGATCAACTTCAATGCCTTTATTGCTGACAACAAATCCTAGAAGCTTTCCAGAGCGTACTCCAAATGTGCACTTGTTAGGGTTTAACCTCAGTTTATATTTCTTCAGTCTCTCAAATAGTTTGTGCAGGTGACCGAGATGTTCTTCTTCTATTTGTGATCTGGCGATCATATCATCCACATATACCTCTATTTCATGATGAATCATGTCATGAAATAAAGCCACCATAGCCCTTTGATATGTTGCCCCTGCATTCTTTAATCCGAACGACATGACCTTGTAGCAGAAAGTGCCCCATTGTGTAACGAAAGTAGTTTTTTCCATATCTTCGGGAGCCATCTTTATTTGATTATAGCCTGATAAGCCGTCCATGAATGAGAAAACTTTATGCTGAGCGGTATTGTCGACTAAGACGTCAATGTATGGTAGAGGGAAATCATCCTTGGGGCTTTCCCTATTCAGATCCCTATAGTCTATGCACATGCGAACTTTCCCGTCTTTCTTTGGAACTAGCACTATATTAGCCACCCATTGAGGATAGGATGTTACAGCTAGGAACCCTGCATCAAACTGTTTCATTACTTCGGCTTTGATCTTTTCAGACATGTCAGGTCTCATGCGACAAACTTTTTGTTTAACAGGAGGGCAATCTTTTTTAGTTGGCAGATGATGGACCACAATGTCGGTATCCAACCCGAGCATATCTTCATACGACCAAGCAAATACTTCCATATAATCACACAACATCTGAACCAAACGGCTTTTGACACTGCTTTCCAAATTAGCACCGATCCTGATTTCCTTCTTATCTGACTCAGTACCCAGGTTGATAACCTCAATTGACTCTTCATGTGGTTGAATAGCCTTTTCCTCTTGTAACAGAAGTCTGGCTAATTCTCCTGGTATGTCACAATCTTCCTCGCTTTCGTCTTCGGCTTGGTTGATGGGACATTCAAAGTCATAGTTGGCAATAATAGAGTTGTTGGCAATAGGATCCAGAGTGGATGTAGACCTGCAAGAGCGTGTGTGTGTGTGTGTGTGTGTAAGATATATGGATATCTTTTGGAGATGTATTTAAAAGAAAAGAAAGACAATAAACACAAATATTTGAATGCAAAAGAGTCCAATGTACTGAATGATCATATGATTGGATGAACAAAATATAAAACCATTGACAAAAGAACCAAAGTGTCCCATGCTTGTCACATGGCTTGAAATTCAATATCAAAATATTACAGACAACGAGTTATTGAATTGATTAAAAGCAAAAACAAGTAGATTACTCCTCAATGAAGGAGATGGGCACAAAGTCCTTCGCATGCCAATTGTTGGGCTTCCCCTCGGTTGTTGGGTAGATCCAGTCTTCAAAAGCACACTCATTATCGGAATCCTCTACAGCGTTCACTTCATGACTCTTGAGGTGGAGAGACGGATTTCCCGTACGAGCATCTCTAATTTATTTCCGAGCTTCGGAGGTGAAACCTATCCCAAACTTATCTGCCTTGAACGGGATGTCGGGGAGCTGACCCCACATCTCATTGTTTCCTTCTTCTACTACCACACGGGCATCTTTAAGAGAAACCATCTTGGGAATAACTTTATCGGACTTTGGAGTGTCGGAGGAGATTTTGGTGGCTACAACTTCAAATGTCTGGTAAGGAGTCTCTATGAATTCGCCCTCCATTTCTACGTACTTGAAAGAAGTGAGGTGGCTCACCATAAATTCTTCTTCGCCGTAAACAGTGACAACCTTCCCTTGAACTGGGTATTTTAACTTCTGGTGGAGAGTAGAAGTGACCGCACCTGCCCCATGGATCCATTGGCGCCCAAGCAAACAAGAATACGCAGGCCGTATGTCCATTATGTAGAATGTGGAGTTGAAAATCTGTGAACCAACCTTAATTGGGAGATCCACCTCTCCATGAACCATCCTTTTCGACCCATCGAATGCCCTTACAACAATGTCACTTGGCTTTAAAACTAAACCTTCATAATCTAGTCGATCTAAAGCGCCTTTGGGTAATACGTTTAAAGATGAGCCAGTGTCCACCAAAACATGTGCCAGAGTGGTCCCCTTACATTTAGCAGAAACATGTAAGGCTTTATTGTGATCCTTTCCCATGGGAGTTAAATCTGCATTGGAGAACCCAGACCATTGTCAGCTGTCAGACTTGCTACGCAGTTCTCAAACTGGTCGGCTGTGGTTTCTTGAGGCACGTGAGCCTTTTTCAAGAACTTAATCAGAGCTTGTGCATGGGCGTCGAAACATAGCAATAGGGACAACATTGATATTTTAGAAGGGGTTTGTCTCAACTGCTCTACTATTTTGAAGTCGCTTTTCTTGATGATTTTCAGAATTTCCTCCATCTCTTGAGTGGATGGTTCTTCCATAACAGTCTTTTTAGCAAGTGCCTCTTCCCCGACAAGCTCACTTTCTTTCTCTTTCCCTTTAGTATTGGCACCAGCATTGCTGTTGGTTATGCGGATTGGAACTGCGGTAGTGGTTGATGGTGAGATATCAAGGGAAAAGACTCTTCCTGTTCTTGTGACTTTACTAGAACCAGTGATATTAGTAACACCTGCTTCATTATCATCAATCCAAGAATCTTGTTTTACCCCATGGTAATAAACATCGACACCATAATTCCATGGAACCGCTTTATCAGAGGTGTATGGAACGGGTCTGGCAACACTGATTATGAGAGGAGCAATGATTGGTTCGTTTGAAATCCTGATAGGACCTTTGGATGAGATCCTAAGAGGTTTGTTTTAAATTGTTATGATGGCCAAGTCTTTAGCTTTGTCGACTGAATTTTTGATGGCAGGATTCTTTTCGAATAGAATTTCGCGGCTATCCATTAGGCATTGTATACCTTTCCTCAGTTTTTCACACCCATCAAATTGTCTCATACAGCCCACACAATCTTTTTCACAGCCAGGGAAAGTACCAGCTTTCAACAGATTGCTCTTGATTACATTCATTGGAGTAGTTAACCCTTTGACAGAGGCAACGGAAGTTGTATCTTCGACGGCATTAACGCCTTTGTCATGCTTCGACATGGGAGCGGTAATTACATTTGGCATTAGAGGAGGATTAAATTCAATAGTCTTGTTGTCGATTAAATCCTGGATTTTGTTCTTCAGAGCCCAACACTGATCAGTCTCATGCCCTGGGATATTTTAATGATAAGCACATTTTGCATTTGGATTATATCTCAGTGACGAGGTGTCAGGATTGGCAGGAGGATCCCGCAATGTCACTAAATTGATCCTGAGCAGATGCTGAAGGGCTTGAGATAATGACATGCCTAACCTTGTGAACTGTCTTCTTGGAGCTTCAACCCATTGATGATTGGTAGATGGTCTTTGAGTAGCAGTCGGATTGGAGATTTAGACAGCATTGATAGACGAATGATTATTCATTTTGGTATGGGCCTTTTCTCTATACACAACATTAACTTCTTTCTTCGCGGCAAAAGGTTTCTTGACAGGATTGGGAGTGGAAGTAGATGCCTGAGATCTTTCCACTCTTAATGCCACTTTCTACTCTCTCACCGGTTAGGATTAATTCGGTGAAACCAGAAGAAGAGCAGCCAACCAACAGATTAAAGAAAGGACCAGATAATGTGCTCATGAACATGTCAATGTGTTCCCTATCAGTCAAGGGAGGTTGGACCCTACTTGCAAGGTCTTTCCACTTCTGCGCATACTCCTTAAATCCTTCATCCTTCCCCATGGTCATACCTTGCAATTGAACCCTCGTCGGCGCCAAGTCGGCGCTGTACTGATATTGATGGTAGAAGGCAGTAGCTAGTCCCTCCCAAGTATTGATGCGAGAGCCATCCAACTGGTAAAACCATTCAAGTTGTGTTCCAGCTAAACTCTCTTGGAAAAAGTGAATCCATAGTTTTTTATCAGCAGTGTGAGGTTGTATCTTGCGCACATAGGACTTCAAATGGAGCTTTGGGCAAGAAACCCCATCGTATTTTGCAAAGGTTGGTATTTTGAACTTGTGGGGAATGACTACCCCAAAGATTAAGCCCAAATCATCAAAATTCAAACCGGGAATAACTTGGATTTCAACTACTTTCAATCTGTCTTCTAGCTGCTGGTATTTGATATCTGCGGGTGGATATTGTTCATTGAAATAATCATCATCAGATTCTTGGTCATTGATACAGTCGGCCTGAGTACTCTTGACTTCACCAATTTGGTTCTCGTCCTCTTCGGATGAATCTTCCTCTATTGGAATTTGACGGATTGTCTCCTTGAACCTTTTACCCATGTTGAGTAGAGCTTTATTCCTTGGCTTCTTTTTAGCGGCCAACAAGGACATCATATCCTGCTGCCTCTTGGCCAGGGCGAGTAAAGCTTCCTAAAATTGAGAGTTCTGGGCCTGGAGTTCTGTGACAGTTTTCTCTAGATCCATCTTGCTGAAATAAACAGCGGAGAGATAAGGAAACCTGTTATGCGGACGCCTGTCATGTCATGATGCATGAATATGCAGTATGCAAATGATTTCAAGGATTTAAAGAATTTAAATTTGTATAGACAAAGAGTGAACAAATGTTAACTTGCATTAAAGAAATCTTGATTTGAATACAAACATGCCTCTTGGGCTTACAACAACAGAAATAAGCATAAAGTAAACTCCTAAGACATAAAAGTTATACGCGTCTTCTTTAGCGCAATGTAGGTGTTTAAGCTCCTTTCTTCATGAAGTTCTCTTGTAAGCTCCAATATCCTCTTCTCGCTTTCATAGAACTTAGCTTTGAAGGTGTCTCGCTCTCCTTTTAACTGAATCCAAGCGTTTTGCAAATCTTCAAGAGAAGTAGGCATATCAGGATAGAGGATCGTATGTGGAATGTCTCCCTCGACTACTGGCTCCATGATAATAGGTAAGACGGCTTCATAAGGAATCTTGAGACTTTGAGCGCGATCCCTTACCCATTTAAGATAAGGTTCCAAATGAATGGAATTCTTACGCCCCAATGTCTTGCTATCAACTTTGTTAACCATACCCCAAGCTCGTATAAATATTTGACGGTAACCTTGGGTATCGCTTTCGTAGTCAAATGCAATTCCTTGGATGAGTACCTCATGAGGCCCATCTCTTTTAGCATATCCAAATTGTCGCAAAGCTAAACACGGGTTATAAGTAATCCCTCCCCTAATTCCAAGTAGAGGAACATTAGGGAATTCCCCACAACGGTCAATGATGGTAATGTCTTCTAAGGAGCGATAATACCAACGAATATCAGCATGTGAAAGTGACATCAATCTTTTAGACCATCTCATACCTTGTTCATTCTTCACCATTGATCGAGGTTGGTGCGAAATAAACCACCTAGCCAACAGAGGAGTGCAACACATCAAAGCCCCCCTTTTCTTCAAAGTGCGAGAGTGAAGAGAATGCAATATGTCTCCAAGCAACGTAGGCACCAGATTACGAGATATGAAAACCTTAATCACATTCACATCTATAAATTGGTCAGGATTTAGAAATAGTACCAATCCATAGATGAGAAGAGCCAGAACTTCCTCAAAGGCTTGTAGATCCAAAATATTCCAACACTCTTGAGCCTTCTCCAACAAAAACTTTGCTAGTAACCCTTTAACACCACTCTTTGTTACCCAATTTGCTACTATGTCAGATGGTTGCAAATGTAGAGCTCGAGCAATTTCCTCAGGTTTGGGGTCTCTTTCGATACTGTTGAAAGGTAACTGATTGAGAATAGGCATCCATACGAGTTGAGAAAATTCCTCCAAAGTGGGCACAAGTTGGTAATCAGGAAAAGTGAAGCAATGATGCAAAGGGTCGAAGAATTAGACAAGCACCTTTATCATCTCTTCTTCAATACTTGAGGTAACCAAACTAAGGAGTCGTCCATGTCTTTTGGTGAACGTGGAATCTTCAGAGACCTTTTGTGATCGGTGGATCTGGAACTGACTGTTTAACGCTGGTTCGCGAAATGTCGCGGAATCAAGAGTCGCCACCGTCTTTTATTTTCTCCAAATGGAAAGGACAAAAGCACAGAAAAATTCCTTAAAGAGATTGCTCTCGGTTCGGGAGGTAGATTATAGAAAGGGAAGGTATTAGCACCCTTTCTATCCATGGTTATCCATGGGCTCTTAGATACTTGCTCATTTGTGTTTTCAAAAATGGTTTGTTTGCTTTTCAATTGTGGGTTTTAAAAAAAGTTTCTTGAAAATTTCAGTTCGACTCTTGTATCGGTCCTCAAGAGTGTTTGAAAAATTGCTTTCGAAAGCTTTTTGAAAAGGTGTCGGTGTGAAAAGTATTTTTGATTTGTTTTGAAATTTAGAGCAAGTATCTAGAGTCGTCTACCTACCCTAAGGAATTCGTCTGTGTAAATGTCCTTTAAAGTAGTGCCATCCCACCATTGAGAGGTAGGTAGCACCACCGTTGGAGGTGTTCGGGTCAATTCGAGGTTCGGGACATGGTGATCACCAGAGCAATGGGAAGACACCTTAGAAGCTACCCTCATGCCAGGTTCCCGGATCATGAGGACTTACTAAGACATCCTCTACTCGACGATCACCTTTCGAGGCAAGGCAACAGTGAGGCGTACCCTAGGGGTGGTGTGTGATTCGTGTGTCGTTTTCAGATATTTTTGTCTTTTATCATGTTATTGGTGATCTAGCGTTTGTTTTTATTTTTGTCCATTCATTCTTGCATGCATTGATTTACAGTTAAAAATTGCGAGAAGTAAAATTCTAAAGCTATTACAAAAGGCGCGGGTCCACATCGCCAAAATTTCCAGAACCCGATTTGACAGGAAAATAAAGAATTAAAGAAAAGTAAAGTGCGATAAATTAATTTACAAGGCCTTGGGAGAGGTACATAAATATTACACGAGAAAGAAATAAACACGCGAATTAAATAAGAATTAAAACGAGGGCGTTGGACCCTTTTTGCAAAATTAAATTAAATGATGAAATTAATTAATTAAAAAAGAAAAGAAATTGTTTTTGGTATTTTTTGGTATTTTATGATTTTAATGGGAAAAAGAATTAAATGCAATTAAACCTAATTCTACAATTTTTATTTTATTATGAAAACACATTAAAGTTTAATCTAAAATTAACCCTAATTATTTTACATGCAATTTAATTACAAAAATAAATAATAGTAAATATTTAATTAATTAATTATTGTGGAATAAAAATAAATAAAAGATAAAAATTAATTAAACCCTAATTCTACCCATTTTAGATTTTTATTATGAAAATATTGCAATTAAACCTAATTTAATAACTAAAATTAATTAATGCAATCTATTTACAAAAAATATTAATTAAATAAAAATATTAATTTTTGTCTCTTTTCTGATTTTTATTGTTTTTGTGTTTTTTATGAAAATAACAAATTAATTAAAAAAAAACAATAATTAAAAGAAAATAGAAATAATGAAAAAATAAAGAAAGTAATAAAAAATTGCAAACCTAAGGGGGTCTGCCCCTAATTTGGAGGTGTTTCTTTTAGCAATCTGGCCCATTTAAATTCATGGCCTGATTGACTTTCGTGGCTAGCATGTAGCTCCTTTGACTAATGCCTATGGTGTCCATCAAGTCTGGTCCCTTGGATTGGCATTGTTGGCCAAGTGGCGCGTTAGATGGAAGCGTATATGGTAGGTGCCTTGTACTGAATCTGCATGGGATAATGATTAGAGGAAAAATAATATGAAAGGTAAGAGGACCTGGGGCTCGAACCCAGGTCATGAGGTTTACCAGTAACAAGTCTTGCCAATCAAGCCAAACGCGTTTTCTGTATATCACATAACAAACAAATATTATAAAAGAAAATAATGATTAATGGAATTTCCGCGCGAGAATTTGAATGAACCCATCAGCGCTAGCCACGTACTCTTCTTCTTCCTTAGCTTATTTTTTTCTGAAACACAAAGACAATAAGCAACGGTTTTGAACCGTTCTATAACATATCATTAGAGAAAATAGCGAATAGGCCATAAGGCCTCATAAATTAGGCGCGAGGCTTTATTTCTCTTCGTCCAAACATGCTTGATTCAATGGTGGTATTCAGGTGTCTTAATTTTACCATATCACGAAACGCCCAAATTAGAGCTTGCAAAACCCTAATACTCATCCATGGCAAATCTTCATACGATGCACAAAAACTCAATTCAATCACATGGTTAGTCTCAGAATTAGTCAAGGAACATAAATCAATAATCAAAAATTGCTAAAGATGCATGAATTGAGATGCACGAATGTGAAATATTTTCTGTACAGGTGGTCACCGTGTTACCAATTTAGTGCGTTAGGATGATTGATTTCGATTGGAAAGCTTTCCTTGAAACCTCAGGAAGCTAATGGGATAAAAATCTTGTCTTGAATCGTCCCAAAACTCAGTTTTCAATATTGGAATTTTCTTGAAAAATACAAGTTTTCAAATGGTGTTTTCTGCGCAGCTTTTTGGTTTTTAGGATTAGGTTTAGCATATATATGTACCTGTGAATGATTAGGGTTAAAGAAATTGATCCAAAACCTTTGCATTCATGGTTTGTAAGATTTGATTTTTCAAGATCTTTTTCAATCTTTTTTCATGCTATTTTGTACAAATCATGGCCAATTCTCTTCAATTCTTTCCAAATCTAGCTATGCACGAAATATTGAGTATATAATATGCATAAAAAGATTTAAAACCTAGGTTTAGTATTTTTCATGTATTTATTTTAATTTAAATGAATTATTAATAATAAAAATCCAAATAAATAAATAAAAAATGATAAAAACTTCCCTTTGGGCCAAATGGTCGTGCACATGCCTTGGATAATGAATTGTGGAAGAAAAAGAGGCCCATTAGCAATTTTAGGTCATTTGAATCAATGTTGACTTTTCAAAATATCCAAAAATTTCCCAACTTCCACAAGGCATAACTTGCTCAATTTTTAAGCTTTGATCATGTTCTTGGACATTTTGGAAAGGTCTTTGAGTCCTCTAACCAATGCCTTTGGTCCCATGTCATTTTGATTTACCAATCTCAAGTTATGGCCTTTGACTTAAAGTCCCTTTTTGTTGACTTTTTGAAAATGACCTATAATGTTGAAATTGATAACTTTTTGTGAGAGCATTTCTTGGACTTGGAGTGTGAAGAGGAGTTGTAGGAAACGTCTTTCTCTTCAAAATGAGCTTTGGATGGAATTTTTCTGATAATCCATGTGAAAGTTATGCCCTGGTCAATTTACAGTTGACTTTTTCAACTGTCCAAATAAGGAAACTTTTGCATCTTGATGATTTTTGAGCCAAGATTTGATAATCATGATCAAGCATTGATCAAATGATGTTTGTGGCTTCAAAATGAGATGTTGACCAAAAATTTGAACTTTTGACTGTCAAATGACCATTTTGCCCCTACAGTTGACTGTAGTGCAATTAGGGTTTTTGACTGTGCAATTTTGTGCTGAAAGTCTTGAAACTTTGTATGAGGATGCTTGACCATATTTGTAGGCATGTGGGACTTGATTGGACCCTTGGAAACTTCATTTTCTTGATCAGAATAAAAACCCTAATTTTGACTGTTCAGGAGGCTCTTGAACTGTGCAACCCTTGGAGAATTTTGCAGCTTGACTTGGCAATTTCTTGAAGAATATGGGAGGGAAAATTTTGGGGTACAACAGTTGCCCCTGTTCAATCTTCTTAGACCTGAGGATGCAGATTGGCTGACGTGCCTTTCGTAATCCGAGGGTAGAAGATGATTGAACACTAGAGTGCCCAGAAATTTGCGCTCACATAGCAGCAATGTGATGATGGGAATGGGCTTATAGATGCCATTTGGAGATTGATGGATAGGGTGATGGGCTTATAGATTCCATCTGGATGTTGATCGCATAAGAGATTCCTTAGCGAGAACTTGCATACCTGCAAAAAAGAAAATGATTACCTGACCTGTTACAGGGCTGGTCTTCAAACTCTTTGTATAGATGTGTCCTGACTGGTTACAGGAGCTGGATCTGGAGCTTCAAAAGATGATGAATGAACCAAGGGTGGTTACTACCTCAGCAGGAACGGTGAGAGAACCTTGGATGACCTTAACCTCAACAGCAATTGTTGAGAAAATCTTGGATAACTTCACTTCAACAGCAATCATTGAGCGAAATCTTGGTGGGAATTACCATCTCCGCAGTATCGGGGAGAGAACCATAGGCAATTACAATCTCAATAGCAATCATTGAGAAAAACCTGGAATGGAATTATCATCTCCGTAGGATCGGGGAGAGAACCATAGGCAATTATAATCTCAATAGCAATCATTGAGAAAAACCTGGAATGGAATTATCGTCTCCGCAGGATTGGGGAGAGAACCATAGGCAATTATAATCTCAATAGCAATCATTGAGAAAAACCTGGAATGGAATTATCGTCTCCGCAGGATCGGGGAGAGAACCATAGGCAATTATAATCTCAATAGCAATCATTGAGAAAAACCTGGAATGGAATTATCGTCTCCGCAGGATCGGGGAGAGAACCATAGGCAATTATAATCTCAATAGCAATCATTGAGAAAAACCTGGAATGGAATTATCGTCTCCGCAGGATCGAGGAGAGAACCATAGGCAATTATAATCTCAATAGCAATCATTGAGAAAAACCTGGAATGGAATTATCATCTCCGCAGCATTGGGGAGAGAACCATAGGCAATTACAATCTCAATAGCAATCATTGAGAAAAACCTGGAATGGAATTATCGTCTCCGCAGGATCGGGGAGAGAACCATAGGCAATTATAATCTCAATAGCAATCATTGAGAAAAACCTGGAATGGAATTATCATCTCCGCAGCATTGGGGAGAGAACCATAGGCAATTACAATCTCAATAGCAATCATTGAGAAAAACCTGGAATGGAATTATCGTCTCCGCAGGATCGGGGAGAGAACCATAGGCAATTATAATCTCAATAGCAATCATTGAGAAAAGCCTGGAATGGAATTATCATCTCCGCAGCATTGGGGAGAGAACCATAGGCAATTACAATCTCAATAGCAATCATTGAGAAAAACCTGGAATGGAATTATCATCTCCGCAGCATTGGGGAGAGAACCATAGGCAATTACAATCTCAATAGCAATCATTGAGAAAAACCTGGAATGGAATTATCGTCTCCGCAGGATCGGGGAGAGAACCATAGGCAATTACAATCTCAATAGCAATCATTGAGAAAAACCTGGAATGTAATTATCGTCTCCGCAGGATCGGGGAGAGAACCATAGGCAATTATAATCTCAATAGCAATCATTGAGAAAAACCTGGAATGGAATTATCATCTCCGCAGCATTGGGGAGAGAACCATAGGCAATTACAATCTCAATAGCAATCATTGAGAAAAACCTTGGATAACTTCTACTGAGTCTTCATCAGAAAAATCTGTTTGGGGTCGATTTAGCTGAACTAGAGAAGGCCTTGGACTGGATAAGAAATCTTTGGAGTTGATTAACTGAACCGGTCTAGGTCTTGGAATGTCTTCAACTGGGTCTTTATCAGAAAAATCTGTTTGGGGTCGATTTAACTGGACCAGAGAAGACCTTGGACTGGATAAGAAATCTTTGGAGTCGATTAACTGAACCGGTCTAGGTCTTGAAATATGATTGAGAATCTAACTGAATCTTTCCTGAAAGGTAAAGGTCAGTCATATGCAATGCATGATATGGACCAAGCAATGATGTTCTCAACATAAATGAGATTTGTAAGATATGATGCGTCTATGCATGTTATAATGATGTATGGAAGTGCGATATTTATGAATATATTTTTTTTGTCTAGGAAAGTAAATCCTTGACGGGTGCCGAGAAGTCACTCCTGGGCTGATGTTGGAGAATAGATTTTGCTTCCGCTGGGGATGCTAGTTGCAAGAATACCGGTAGGAGAAGATAACTCTGTTGGGGAATAAACTTGGCGAATAGAATATTCTGCGGGGAGAAAAGTACTCTAGCGATCTTGCTGGGAAGCAATAATCTGTGGGGAGAGAGGTATTTTGCTGAGTTGCTGGTAACTTCCCTGGGGATAAGAAGACTTTGTCGAGGACGATCTTTCCGTGGCTTTTGGATGAGGATAACCCAGTTATATCCTGGTAAGGGAGTAACTCTTTGGATAAAGCTGGGAGACGCGTTCGTACTCTGCGGGGATAAGCTTCCAGAATCTACTGGGGATAAGCTTACTGCTTGGGGAGATGGATTCCAACTTTCCTGGGGGAAACTGGATTGGACTCTCTTGGGGAAGTTTTGAACTGCGGGGAAAGTGATTCCTTTGAATGTTTGATATACCGTCGGGGAACAATCTTTAGGCCAAGACTGCCGGGGATGCTTGTTAAGAATATGTGTATATTGCTGCTGGGGCATGTTGAGATCTGCTGGAGGATACTCAACTTCCTTAAGGTTTGATTGTATCTTTGCTTGAGGCTCACTCTCTGGGGAATCAGGATATCGGGTTATGTTCTTCGGCTGAACCTACCTTGGTACCTTGGAGGACAGAATAATTAGATTGCTTAGCCAACTCTTTATTGCCCCTGTTTCTGATGTTGGAGAGGAAGAGGATACCTGTGGAGGTAATTGACGAGCCTTTGGTAGCCAAGTGACGAGATGTCAGGACATAGTCGTACGCTTTGATCCCTAACTTTTGCCTGGACCGCCCTTTCGGGTTTTCAGTCCACCGGGATACCCATTTTTGCCCAAGCCGCCTTTTCAGGTTTTCGACTTGCCGGGTGTACATATTTTTTAATTTTCATCCCTTATTTTTGCCCGAACCCTTTTGGTTCATCGGGAAGCCCTTATTTTTGCCTAGGTGTGTCAACCTAGCAGGTCTTTGATTATGCGTAGTATTTTTTCGACTATGTCCGTTCTCAGAAAGTAGGGAGTTGCCTCTGTTAGAAGTGTTTGTCGTGCCCCCAGAAGGTGTTTGATCAGACAAGATTCGTTGCTGGAATGCCCCAAGTGACTCAGGCGGAGATTTGCCCCAGTCTATTTAGCCTTTGAGAGATTCTCCGAATCTTGATTGGACTGCCCCAGATAATGGACCATGGTCATGTCTGCCCCTTGATTGGAGATACTTCTGTTCATTAGGCATTCGTCGTGCGAACTTCTATGCTGTTCAAACAAAAAATCATATGCAAACAAAGTTATGTTAAAATGCACAGCCTATGTCTGTCTTGAAGATTTTGAAAATGCATTCTTTTTCCATAAAACAAATGAATGTTTGTAAAACGTGATGTCAACTCCGTATTTACCGTAGGCCTTAAGGAGTCAGGATACCTTTCGTAACAGTATGCTTTCGAACTAACCCATGCTTCAGCTAGGACTTTTAAGGGTTATAACGTGGCCTGGTTCACGGTTTAAGAAACAAAGGATAAAGGCTCAAATTATTTGTACCCACCCGCTCTTCGTGATGTTCTTCAAACCTAAGCTCAGTAGATCGTGCGTTAGACCTTGTTTGTGCCTTTGCTCTGATTTTCCAGTGATGATTCGGATGTTGATAACTTATTTTGAATAGGCAGTCATTCCTTTTTTTGTTGAGGGTTCGTGGGACCTCCTTTTTTGATTTTTTTTTTGTTATCCCTTTCTTTTTTTGCCTGAACTGTTTCCTTTTTTAGAATCACAGTCAGCGGGATGCCCCAGTTTTGTAAGTCTCCTTCATGGGTTTTGACTTAATGGGTTTTTTATTTTGAAAGATAATGACTGCCTTTCTTTATTGATCATTCGGAACCATCACTGTCTTTCTTTGTTTTGTAAGGATCTTTTTGGTGCCATTTGTTATGCACTTGGATCAACTGAGAGACTACCCTGCCCCAGGTTATGATTAAGGGTTTTAAATTTCGAAAAGAAAAACTCCTACTTCTTTGGCTCAGAGGGGTTTACGAGGGATTATCATCCTTATTACTCCAGTGTTTAGGAATTGAAACAATGCCTGTACCTCATCAGCGGGGTCTGTTCAAAAGCATACTGTAAAGATCGTGGTATCGTTTTCGTCATCCTCCCTCAAGAGGCTTAGAATTATTAATTAAGAGTTGATCATCAGAAAAAATACGAAAATAATTTGCATTTAGTGAATACGAATATATTGTTTCAAAACAGACATATGCGATGCATTAATGAAATAACAATGTTTAACATGAGTAAATGTCTAAACAATCAAAGAACAACACAACTTGAACATTCGAATGAACAAAAGTTTTTTCATCTCAGGGCTTGTCACTTCAAATGGTGAGCCTTGGAGGGATGGTAGAAAAATTCAGCCTGACCATCTTGGGTGAACTCCAATGCCCCTTCATCAATCAGGTCCTGGATCTTGTTCTTCAGAGCCCAACACTCATTTGTATCATGTCCCGGACAGGCAGAGTGGTAGGCACACCTTTTATTGGGATCATAGACAGGAGATGCTGTGTTCTGGTTCCGGGGATGAGCCCTTAATGTGATCAGGTTCAATCTTAACAGGCGCTGTAAAGCTTGGAACAACGACATGTTGAGCTGGGTGAATTGCCTCCTGGGCTTGTTTGGCTGAAGCTGGAGAGGTTGATGCTGAATTTGTGGCGCTGAAGCCATTTGAGGAGCTCTCCCCTTACCTCCTTGTCTCAAAGGTGGTTGAACAATGACTGGATCTTTACCCTTAGACGTTTGCCCCAGTTGGTTACCCTGAAGCAGTTGGTTGATGAGAACCCCGAGCTCGTCTTGTCTTTGAGCTAAACTTTGAATGGCAGTCACCTGCCCCAGCATCTGGACTTTCAATGCATCCACCTCAGCTTGCCAATGTTTCATCCGTTCATCCTCAGCACTGTTCCTGACCAAAGTCTCCATGAGGAGTGTCCTTAGCTCCTCCTGCCCCTTGGATAGATTCAGGAGGATTTCCCCCGAACCGAGTCTCTTGAGCGAGAAGGTCCTGGTTATCTTGTTGGGAAGCCATTGCTGAAATAAACAGCGAGAAAGGTAAGTGACCTGCAACAAAGGTACCTGCAATGCAATGATATGTATGATATGCATGCAGTGTTCTCAAGGACCTCGCAGGGTAAACAAGAAAATTGTTAGAACTAGGTAGCTTGATTGAGGGAACTTCATGTTTGCTGAGAAATCTCCTTCAAGGGTCAAAGGCTCACCATATCCAGTGGGTCATAGCCCCTGACTTTAATCATCATGTCTGGTTTTGATTTCCAAACAACCTTGGTTAGGGGAACCTGCTTCAAGAGTCAGAGCTCACCATATCAAGTGGGTCATAGCCTCTGACAACTCTGTCTAGAGGAAAATAAATCCTCTTTGCCCCTTGATGAGATGTTGATTCACCATGACCTGCATCACAAGCCTTTGAGATCCTTGAAATGGGTTAGGATGTATGCAATGGTATGATGTTATGCTATGCATGGAATGATGTGGGTAACTTTGTTACAAGTCCCTATTAAGGACTATAAACAGAACCTGCAAGTAAACTCAGTAACCCTGTCATGAGTCCTAATTAAGGACTATAAACGAAACCTGCAAGTAAACTCAATAACCCTGTTATGAGTCCTAATTAAGGACTATAAACGAAACCTGCAAGAAACTCGGTAGACCTTGTTATGAGTCCTAATTAAGGACTACAAACAAAACCTGCAAGAAGCTCAAGTGTCAGACAACAAGCATGCAAATAGTCAAGTACGAAGGCACACAAGTCACACAAGAGAAACCCTTAGAGTTTAGGCCAGCATGAGGTCTGGGTATTACCCTCTTGAAGTTGGTGGGCTCAACCTGTCCTATCAGAAGTAACCGGGTTCTAAGGGTCCCAATATCACGGGATTGCTTTCATTGTTCATCGTTTCGATTTAGCCACTGAACTGGCGACCGAAATATTCCAGGAAAGCAACCCTCAATTGAGTGTAGTATCGAGTATCAACCAACCTCGGACTGCACCAAAGTCAGTTATCTCACTACCCTAAAGAGGCCAAGATAGTTCAATTAAGGTTCCTAAGGTCTGTTGATGCTTCACGACACCACGCGGAGGCCCCGTACTCTCCTTGACTGAACTCAAGGGTTACCGGTACACACCAAAGTGCCACATCAACGTAGCAGACTGTTTCAACCATGTCGGTATACCCCGCACAGTTCCCTCACAGCCTTGTTGCTACTTTCTAAGAAGGTATCCCCAGATCCGGGTTAGGATCTATAGAACTCCCGAGACAGTCCCACAATTTAAAGCACACAAGGAAAGCAATTGAAAACACAGTTATGAACTAACCCTAAGGTACACCTCACTTTATAAAGGATCCCCAGCAGAGTCGCCAGTTCTGTGATCGGTGGATCTGGAACTGACTGTTTAACGCTGGTTCGCGAAATGTCGCGGAAGCAAGAGTCGCCACTGTCTTTTATTTTCTCCAAATGGAAAGGACAAAAGCACATAAAAATTCCTTAAAGAGATTGCTCTCGGTTCGGGAGGTAGATTATAGAAAGGGAAGGTATTAGCACCCTTTCTATCCATGGTTATCCATGGGCTCTTAGATACTTGCTCATTTGTGTTTTCAAAAATGGTTTGTTTGCTTTTCAATTGTGGGTTTTAAAAAAAGTTTCTTGAAAATTTCAGTTCGACTCTTGTATCGGTCCTCAAGAGTGTTTGAAAAATTGCTTTCGAAAGCTTTTTGAAAAGGTGTCGGTGTGAAAAGTATTTTTGATTTGTTTTGAAATTTAGAGCAAGTATCTAGAGTCGTCTACCTACCCTAAGGAATTCGTCTGTGTAAATGTCCTTTAAAGTAGTGCCATCCCACCATTGAGAGGTAGGTAGCACCACCGTTGGAGGTGTTTGGGTCAATTCGAGGTTCGGGACATGGTGATCACCAGAGCAATGGGAAGACACCTTAGAAGCTACCCTCATGCCAGGTTCCCGGATCATGAGGACTTACTAAGACATCCTCTACTCGACGATCACCTTTCGAGGCAAGGCAACAGTGAGGCGTACCCTAGGGGTGGTGTGTGATTCGTGTGTCGTTTTCAGATATTTTTGTCTTTTGTCATGTTATTGGTGATCTAGCGTTTGTTTTTATTTTTGTCTATTCATTCTTGCATGCATTGATTTACAGTTAAAAATTGCGAGAAGTAAAATTCGAAAGCTATTACAAAAGGCGCGGGTCCACATCGCCAAAATTTCCAGAACCCGATTTGACAGGAAAATAAAGAATTAAAGAAAAGTAAAGTGCGAGAAATTAATTTACAAGGCCTTGGGAGAGGTACATAAATATTACACGAGAAAGAAATAAACACGCGAATTAAATAAGAATTAAAACGAGGGCGTTGGACCCTTTTTGCAAAATTAAATTAAATGATGAAATTAATTAATTAAAAAAGAAAAGAAATTGTTTTTGGTATTTTTTGGTATTTTATGATTTTAATGGGAAAAAGAATTAAATGCAATTAAACCTAATTCTACAATTTTTATTTTATTATGAAAACACATTAAAGTTTAATCTAAAATTAACCCTAATTATTTTACATGCAATTTAATTACAAAAATAAATAATAGTAAATATTTAATTAATTAATTACTGTGGAATAAAAATAAATAAAATATAAAAATTAATTAAACCCTAATTCTACCCATTTTAGATTTTTATTATGAAAATATTGCAATTAAACCTAATTTAATAACTAAAATTAATTAATGCAATCTATTTACAAAAAATATTAATTAAATAAAAATATTAATTTTTGTCTCTTTTCTGATTTTTATTGTTTTTGTGTTTTTTATGAAAATAACAAATTAATTAAAAAAAAAAACAATAATTAAAAGAAAATAGAAATAATGAAAAAATAAAGAAAGTAAAAAAAAATTGCAAACCTAAGGGGGTCTGCCCCTAATTTGGAGGTGTTTCTTTTAGCAATCTGGCCCATTTAAATTCATGGCCTGATTGACTTTCGTGGCTAGCATGTAGCTCCTTTGACTAATGCCTATGGTGTCCATCAAGTCTGGTCCCTTGGATTGGCATTGTTGGCCAAGTGGCGCGTTAGATGGAAGCGTATATGGTAGGTGCCTTGTACTGAATCTGCATGGGATAATGATTAGAGGAAAAATAATATGAAAGGTAAGAGGACCTGGGGCTCGAACCCAGGTCATGAGGTTTACCAGTAACAAGTCTTGCCAATCAAGCCAAACGCGTTTTCTGTATATCACATAACAAACAAATATTATAAAAGAAAATAATGATTAATGGAATTTCCGCGCGAGAATTTGAATGAACCCATCAGCGCTAGCCACGTACTCTTCTTCTTCCTTAGCTTATTTTTTCTGAAACACAAAGACAATAAGCAACGGTTTTGAACCGTTCTATAACATATCATTAGAGAAAATAGCGAATAGGCCATAAGGCCTCATAAATTAAGCGCGAGGCTTTATTTCTCTTCGTCCAAACATGCTTGATTCAATGGTGGTATTCAGGTGTCTTAATTTTACCATATCACGAAACGCCCAAATTAGAGCTTGCAAAACCCTAATACTCATCCATGGCAAATCTTCATACGATGCACAAAAACTCAATTCAATCACATGGTTAGTCTCAGAATTAGTCAAGGAACATAAATCAATAATCAAAAATTGCTAAAGATGCATGAATTGAGATGCACGAATGTGAAATATTTTCTGTACAGGTGGTCACCGTGTTACCAATTTAGTGCGTTAGGATGATTGATTTCGATTGGAAAGCTTTCCTTGAAACCTCAGGAAGCTAATGGGATAAAAATCTTGTCTTGAATCGTCCCAAAACTCAGTTTTCAATATTGGAATTTTCTTGAAAAATACAAGTTTTCAAATGGTGTTTTCTGCGCAGCTTTTTGGTTTTTAGGATTAGGTTTAGCATATATATGTACCTGTGAATGATTAGGGTTAAAGAAATTGATCCAAAACCTTTGCATTCATGGTTTGTAAGATTTGATTTTTCAAGATCTTTTTCAATCTTTTTTCATGCTATTTTGTACAAATCATGGCCAATTCTCTTCAATTCTTTCCAAATCTAGCTATGCACGAAATATTGAGTATATAATATGCATAAAAAGATTTAAAACCTAGGTTTAGTATTTTTCATGTATTTATTTTAATTTAAATGAATTATTAATAATAAAAATCCAAATAAATAAATAAAAAATGATAAAAACTTCCCCTTGGGCCAAATGGTCGTGCACATGCCTTGGATAATGAATTGTGGAAGAAAAAGAGGCCCATTAGCAATTTTAGGTCATTTGAATCAATGTTGACTTTTCAAAATATCCAAAAATTTCCCAACTTCCACAAGGCATAACTTGCTCAATTTTTAAGCTTTGCTCATGTTCTTGGACATTTTGGAAAGGTCTTTGAGTCCTATAACCAATGCCTTTGGTCCCATGTCATTTTGATTTACCAATCTCAAGTTATGGCCTTTGACTTAAAGTCCCTTTTTGTTGACTTTTTGAAAATGACCTATAATGTTGAAATTGATAACTTTTTGTGAGAGCATTTCTTGGACTTGGAGTGTGAAGAGGAGTTGTAGGAAATGTCTTTCTCTTCAAAATGAGCTTTGGATGGAATTTTTCTGATAATCCATGTGAAAGTTATGCCCTAGTCAATTTACAGTTGACTTTTTCAACTGTCCAAATAAGGAAACTTTTGCATCTTGATGATTTTTGAGCCAAGCTTTGATAATCATGATCAAGCATTGATCAAATGATGTTTGTGGCTTCAAAATGAGATGTTGACCAAAAATTTGAACTTTTGACTGTCAAATGACCATTTTGCCCCTACAGTTGACTGTAGTGCAATTAGGGTTTTTGACTGTGCAATTTTGTGCTGAAAGTCTTGAAACTTTGTATGAGGATGCTTGACCATATTTGTAGGCATGTGGGACTTGATTGGACCCTTGGAAACTTCATTTTCTTGATCAGAATAAAAACCCTAATTTTGACTGTTCAGGAGGCTCTTGAACTGTGCAACCCTTGGAGAATTTTGCAGCTTGACTTGGCAATTTCTTGAAGAATATGGGAGGGCAAATTTTGGGGTACAACACCTTTGATACTAAATCCTTGAGTTGTGGAGGTACCCTCACAAGACTGACTTGGATAGTGTTCCTACGAGCGGAGGCCATGTCCTACAAAACAGAACAAAGATAAATCCAAAAAATCCTTGAAATGGTTAGTGATGTTTATGATGTTTATGATGTTCATGATGTTTATGATGTTTATGTACAAGTGCATATATAAAGCAAACAAGTCCTCGATTTGGGCTTACATGGGGTTTTCAGGTAAGTACCCTCTTGAAGTTTTAGTAGGCTCAACCCGTCCTAGTTAAAAGTAACCGGGTTCTAAAGGATCTCAATATCACTGATCTTTCCCCCAAGTTTCGTTCGATAAGCGATTGACTCGCAACCAAACAAAACTCAAGAGTCAAACCTCAATAAGTGTAGCATCGAGTATCAACCAACTTCGGACTGCACCAAAGCCGGTCATCTCGCTACGTCCTAATGACCAAGTTGGTCAAGTAAGGTTCTAAGGTCAGTTGATGCTTTATGACACCACACGGCGGCCTCGTACTCTCCTTGATTGACTCAAGGGTTACCGGTACCAACCAAAGTGCCACATCAACGTAGCTACTGCTTGAACCGTGTCGGTATACCCTGCACAGTTCCCTCACAGTTTATTGCTACTTACCTAAAAGGTGTCCCCAAATCCGAATGTAGGATTTTTTAACAGTAACCCAAACAAGGAACCAAAATATAAAGCAAGCAAATCAAACAACATAAGCAAGTAAATATGATCTAACCCTAAGGTAACCCCACTTTATATAAAATTCCCCAGCAGAGTCGCCAGTTCTGTGATACGGTGGGAAAACTGACTTGGGGTTTTGCGTTTGTGTTTGCAAAATGTTGCGGTTTAGAAAGAGTCACCACCGACTTTTCTTTTATCCAATAAGGAAAGGTGAAAAAGCACAGGAAATACCTTTCAAGATGTTTTCATGAGTTCGGGGGTAGATTATGAAAAGGGAAGGTATTAACACACTTTCCATCCATGGTTTTCCATGGGCTCTTAGTTACTTGTTAGATCACTTGCTTTTGTTTGAAAGTCGTGCTTTTGTGGATTTTGAAAGTATTTTGAGAAGGTACCATCGTTTAGGCAAACTTTGCAATGATTCCCGTTCGTAAGAATGTATGCAAAGTGTTGAGCTTTTGAAAATATTTCATGTTTGGAAAGTGTTTTGAAAGTGTATGTGATTGTTTTAAAAATAGCAAGGATGTTTGTTTTGAAATTGAGCAAGTAACTAAAAGTAATCTACCTACTCGAAAGGTTTTAGATGTGTTTTTCCTCCTCCGTTAGATATTGCTATCTTACCATTGATTTGATAAGAAGCCCCATCGTTGGATGTGAAGGGACGAGCGTTGGGTCATCGTATGACCATGATAGCAATGCTGTGAAATGACTTAGCACTTTTCTGTAGGGACTAAGATCATTTTGAAAGGCAACTTTGATAGCGTCATCGAGGGACTATGATCTTTTTCGATTTGTTTGTGCTAAGACATCCCACATGCATAACATGGCCATTTTTGTAAGGCAACAAGTGGAATTTCCTTAAGGGTGCATGTGTGTTTGATTGCATGCATTTTGTCTTTGATTTTTGGGCTGTCTACTTGTTGATTTTTATATCTTGTCATATACCCTAATTACTAGCATATATTGAAAGCAATAACAGTGCGGAAATGTAAAGTCCTATGCTATTACAACATTTAAGGGGATGGGGGTACATATTTATGAGTGGGGGTTGCAAGTTAAAATTCTAGGTCACTTATTACAACCATATTGAAATAGACAAGAATGTACAGGAAATGTAAAATGTTTGTCTGTTCAAAAAAAGAAAATAACTTTTGTTTAAGAAAATACTTTTTTTGTCTTTTTTATATTAAAAGAAAATATATCATGCAAATGTAAAATATTTTTGGTGTTTTTGTTTTTGATTATAAATAAAATATAATATAATGGCAAAGATAAAAGAGAAGAAAACATAACCAACGCAAAGTAGAAGAGGTCAGAAGTTCTGACGTTAACTTGCTGCAAAAACAGAAACATGTTAGCAAAATATGGAAGTTCAGAAGTTCTGGACCTTCGCAATTGTCAGAACTTTGCCTCTCTCCTGACCAGTTAGAACATCTGCAGCTTAGTCATTTACAGAACAAAAGTTGCATGTATAATAGTTATGACAATATTTCATGAAATATCAGAAGCAAGAATCAGAGGCAACATGTATTTGCTAGTTCTAATTCTGAATCCTATTTTCTTTATGAAACTTTGAACTGGGATTTCTTTTACTCATGCAAGCAAATGGATGAACTTTCAGAATATGTACATCCTCAGGATCAAAATATCTATATTGTGTTGAATATGCAAAAATCTGACAATGCTTAATCAGTTATTTAGAGAGTCAGCAAAACTTACCTTGCAGCTTGAAAGGATTCTGTAAACTGGAGGTTGTTCTTGAATTCTGGTGATGTTTTGAGTAGCTTCTTCACGTACTCAGCAGGATGGAAGTTTGCAACTTCTGAAGCAGGCAAAGGGGTGATATTCTGACTCCTTTGTGGTGAAAGTGAATGGAGAATGTGTTACTGTTTGATTACAGAATCTGGGATGGCTTAAATCAAGAACACTTGAGGAAAACGGAGTTTGAATATGATGAATCAATGCTAAGATTTTGGTATTTTGTGCTTATAGTTTCCTGGGTTCTTGGCAATTTTGCAGTGGTTTAAAGCTTTCTTTCTCAATTCATTCGTCTCTTTCACAAATTTTCTGGTAAACGGGGAGAGAGGGGGGCCGTTTCAGTATGCAAACGATGTTCTATTTATAGGGAAATTTTTGCAGTTGGGGCGGTCAAGTGGCACCAACATCACCTACTTGATGCTGACTTACTCTTAAAGTAAGCTTAAACAAGTGGTGGTTCATTGCATTCAAGTTGGATGGTTAACAGTGCTTCAGTTGGATTTGGCAGCGTGAATTAATGAAAAGCAGAGACATCGTGTGGGTCTAGCATACTTTTGTACATAAATTTGTCTTCCCAAGACAGTAGGGGTACACGTGGGGAAAATCCCTTGAATACAAACTCAGAGGAGGTTGTGAGCATTAAATGAGTTCCCATGTGATATTCTGGATCCTTGCTTGACTCTGGATTAGAAGTTCTGCTTCAGTGTGGCATCTCATCTTCTGATCCTCTTATCTTCTGACTTCAGCATGTTCTAAGGGATCCTTCAGAACTTCCAGTATACTTACAACACACTTTGTTACCTTCTTTGACTTAAACTCTGACTGGACCGTTATGAACACTGGCTCAGAAGTTCCGACTAAACTCTGTCTTGAGAACATCCAGAATTTGCTGACTGTGAACAATGGCTCAGAAGTTCTGAAATTGTCATATTTCATAAATACTTAGAAAAATTTCTAAGTCTTTAAAATTTGATTCTTCCAAAGTAAGATTTGACTTTTGAAACTCTTGATGAAGCGGACTTCATATTCCAACATGTCTTGATGAAATATGATTTTTGATTTGATTTTGATCCATAAGTCAAAGTCAGACTTCTTTAGCATGCAAATGACCATTTTGCCCTTGTGAATGGCTTGTTTGGAAAAATTGTTAATTCAAGGTCTGGGGACTTGATGAAAGCGAAACTGAGGATCCAGGGTGATCCCTTGAGAAATGAGAGGGCAAATTTTGGGGTGCAACAGCTGCCCCTGTTCAAACTTCTTGAACCTGAAGAGTTAGATTGGCGGATCCGGCATTCGTGACTTGATGGTGAAAGAAGTTTGAACACTAGAGTGCCCAGAAATTTGCACTCGAAGATGGACGGTGAATGGGCTTATAGATGCCATTTGGAGGAATGTTGGTAAACTCTGGAAGAAGTATCAGCACAAATCTCCTGTTGATCCATACTAAACTTGTTATTTTACCTGTGAGAAAGGGGTTAGGAAAATGCAGAGGCTCACATGATGCTTACCAGATGTGGTATCATGCTAACTGCATTGTTATGTACATGCTATGATGTATGAATGCGAAATGCGTGTTTTCATCCGGGAAAATAAATCCCTGACTACTGCTGAGGAAATCTTCGGAGGTTGAATCCTTGATTGCCTGTTGGAAATGAAGAATATGTATATCTTCAAATTCTATTGAAGAGATGCTTTTGCCGGGGAGCATCACTCAAAGATCAGCTGTTATCTGGTCGGATCCAGGCTTCACAGTTGCTGAGGATGAAGTAGTCGGTTGCTATCTGGTCGGGTCCAGGTTTCATGGCAACTTACTTGGGGAAGGGATGCATTAACTATTATCTGGTCGGATCCAGGCTTTGCAGAAAATTCCTTGAAATTGAATAGTCATCTGGTCGGGTCCAGGTTTCATAACAACTTGTTGGGGATGTGGAGGTTAACTGTTATCTGGTCGGATCCATGCTTCACAGTAACTTGTTGGAGCTAAGGGTGAATTAACTGTTATCTGGTCGGATCCAGGCTTCACAGTAACTTCTCGAAGACTGTTATCTAGTCGGGTCCAGGCTTTATGGTCTTTTGGAAAGTTGTACTATTATCTGGTCGAGTCCAGGTTTCATAGTGTCTTTCTGGGGATCAGGGTCAATTGTTATCTGGTCGGGTCCAGGCTTCACAATATACCATTCGAAAACTGTTATCTGGCCGGGTCCAGGCTACACCATAAACTGGTTGAAAACTGTTATCCGGTCGGATCCAGGCTTTGCAGATTTCTGAGGTTTGATAAGGTCAATTGTTATCTGGTCTGGTCCAGGCTTCACAATGAACTGGTTGAAAAACTAGTATCTGGTCGGGTCCATGCTTTGCAGATTTCTGATGAAGTTAATTGTTATCTAGTCGGGTCCAGGCTTCGCAATGAACTGGTTGAAAAAACTGGTATCTAGTCGGGTCCAGGCTTTGTAGATTTTTGATGAAGTTAATTGTTATCTGGTCGGGTCCAGGCTTCACAATGAACTAGTTGGAGATTTAGTTGTTATCTAGTCGGTTTCCATGTTTCACAATGAATCTTTGAGGATGATTGCTATCTGGTCGGATCCAGGCTTCGCAATGACTTTCTTAAAAATATGGAAATGAGGAATGATATCTGGTCGGATCCAGGTTTCTCAGTCCTTTGTCGGGGAATAAAGAGGCAACTCTACTGGCGACAAGTGGTCAAAACCTTGGTTGGATTAAGTTTAGGTTCTTCTATATCTTGGAAGAGTTGGACTGGTCGTGTCCAGGTTTCATAGCTCTTTGAGAAATGAGATCAACTATTATCTGGTCGGATCCAGACTTTAGTAACTCAAGAATTCAAACTATTATCTGGTCAGGTCCAGGCTTCAGTAATCGAAGAAATCAAACTGTTATCTGGTCGGGTCCAGGCTTCAGAAATTGAAGAAGTCAAACTGTTATCTGGTTGGGTCCAGGCTTCAGTATAACTTGAAAATTGTGCTAATATCTGGTCGGATCCAGGCTTCATAGCATTTCTTGGTAATGATAAAGGCTTTGTTGAAGACTTTACTAGGGATTAGGGGTTGTGGCCCTGTGATTTGCAGTTATTTGAAGGGAAAATTCTAATTGGAGAGTATAGACTCAGTCAGGAGAGGCCGACTTATCTTGGGGAGGATATACTCAGCTGGGGATGACGGACTCATCTGGGGAGGATTGATTCTATTTTGGAGAAAATAACCTTAGTGGGAAAAGATATACTCAGCTGGGCGATTCGGACTCAAATGGGGAATTTGGGTTCCGTTGAGGGATTTGTACTCCACTGGGGGAATAGAATCTTGGTTGGAAGATATACTCCGCTGGGGAAGATGGGCTCAGTGGGGAGTGTTTACTTAGCTGGACTCAGCTTGGAGAATAAAATCTCGGTTGGAAGATACACTCTACTGGGGATAAAAACTCCTGGTTGGGAGATATACTCCACTGGGGACAGAAAACCCTGGTTGGGAGATATACTCCACTGGGGACAGAAAACCCTGGTTGGGAGATATACTCCACTAAGGATGATGGGATTATCTGGGCAATTTTGGACTCAACGGGGAGTGCTTACTCGATTGGGGAAATCAGGGTGTCTTATACGTTGAGGAATTTGCACTTGGCCCGGGGAAATAACTCTGTTGGGGAAATAAACCCTGCTGAGGAGATGAATTTCTTTTAGACAGAGACCTCTAGGCTTCAAATTTGTAGAAGTTATCGAGAGATTGAGGCTCTGGCAGGGGGTTTATCCTTTGTGAAGAAATTTTTGTAGGCAATTCCGCTGGGGAAAGGTTGCATTGGGGTTGCCCCGATAGGGATAATGATGTCGAGATAACTCTGTGGGGAATAAAATCTGCTGAGGAAGTGAATCCCCTTTAGGAAGAGATCTCATAGGCTTTAGCTGGGAAAAAAGCTGTCAAGAGATTGAGACTCTGTCCAAGGATCGTCCCGTGCAAGGATATTTTGTGGGAAACTCCGTTGGGGAAAAGTTTATTGCCAACGCCCTGGTGGGGATAATGATGGTGAGATAACTCTGTGGGGCTACTTCATATTCATTAAAGGGATGCTTACTGCAGTTGTGCACTGATGCCCTGTTGAGGCTGCTGCTTGGCAGGACACATGTGCCAAATAGCTTTAATTATGTTCATATGCGTATGTTCATTCAACTTTAGTCATTGGACAAATTTGCATTCAAAATAGAGATAGACAATTTTGCACTTCAAAGTGTATTTGTATTGATATTTTGCCCATGAATAGGCGTTTTTGTACATTGAGACGGACATCCTAGTAAGAGGAAATCGCCGAAAAGAAAACAAAATTGAGAATGAAAAACAAATAGCCATGTGAAATAATCTCATGGCCTTTCAGCTCTACTATTGCCCCAATGTCTTTGAACGTCCCTTGCCGTTGATTGAAGTTGATTGGATTGATCCTGGACCATTTGAACTTGGACCTTGGTGATAGTATTGACCGTGTTGATTTCACGGGACATAATCGTACGCTTTCAATCCTTAATTTTTGCCTAAACCGCCCTTTCGGGTTTTTGGTCCACCAGGATACCCTTTTTTACCCAAGTCGCCCTTTCTGGTTTTCAACTTGTCGGGTGTATAATCTTTTGTATATATCCCTAATTTTTGCCCAAACCTATTGGTTTGCCGGGATGCCCCTTTTTGCTTAGGTGTGTCAACCTTACGGGTCTCTTATGCGTAGTATTTTTTAACTATGTCCGCGTTTATAGGATGTGGGAAGTCTTCACCATCCATGGTGGTTAGTATCATGGCACCGTCAGAGAAAACTCTCTTGACAACAAACGACCCTTCATAGGTGGGGGTCCACTTTCCTCTGGGGTTACCTTGTGGTAAAATGATGCGTTTTATCACCAGGTCACCAACTTGATATACTCGAGGCTTGACCTTTTTGTTGAAAGCTTTGATCATCCATTTTTGATACGTCTGACCATGGCAGATAGCAGCTAATCGTTTTTCATCGATCAAGTTCAGCTGATCCAATCTCGTTTGAATCCATTCGTCTTTACTTAGGCCTGCCTCAATCATAATCCTCAGCGAGGGAATTTGAACTTCCACTGGCAAAATGGCTTTCATGCCATAGACTAGAGAGAAGGGAGTTGCCCCAGTTGATGTTCTAGCTGAAGTACCGTAACCATGTAGAGCAAATGGTAGCATCTCATGCCAATCTTTATAGGTTACTACCATTTTCTGCACAATCTTCTTGATATTTTTGTTGGCTGCTTCGACTGCACCATTCATTTTTGGTCTATACGGAGAAGAATTGTGATGCTTTATCTTAAATTGAGTGCATAATTCCCTGATCATGGCATTGTTGAGGTTAGTACCATTATCGGTGATAATCCTTTCGGGGATACCATAACGACAGATGAGATTGTGTCTGATGAATCTAGCTACCACGTTCTTGGTGACTGAGGAAAATGTGGCGGCTTCGACCCATTTGGTGAAATAGTCGATAGCAACAAGAATGAAGCGGTGTTCGTTGGAAGCTGTGGGCTTGATCTCTCCGATCATGTTAATACCCCACATTGCGAATAGCCACGGAGTGGACATGACATTCAGAGGGATCAGAGGTACATGGACCTTGTCAGCGTAAATTTGGCATTTGTGGCAAGTTCTTGAATGTTGATGGCAATCGGTCTCCATCGTTGACCAATAGTAGCCAGCTCTTAAGATTTTCTTAGCCATTGTATGCCCACTTGAGTGAGTACCGAAAAGGCCATCGTGCATGTCTTCCATGATTTTGTTTGCCTCCCTCTTATCCACACATCGGAGTAGAGTTGAATCGTGGTTGCACTTGTACAATATCCCATTACTTAGGAAGAATTTGGCTGCAAATCTTCGTAAGAACTTTCTGTCATTGATAGATGCTCCCTCTGGATACTCTTGCGCTTCAAGGTATCTCATTACCTCATGGTACCATGACCTTTCCGTATCGGTGTCAAGCTCATAGCAATGCGCAGGTTCATCAAATCTTTCAATTGTAATCATAGGGGCTTCGTTGTCCCATCTGACTTTGAACATTGAGGACATGGTTGCCAGAGCGTCAGCCAACTAGTTTTCTTCTCTAGGGAAGTGCTCGAAAGTGATCTCTTTGAAGTGAGGAATTAGGGATAGCACAAGTTCCTTATAAGGGATAAGATTAGGGTGTTTAGTGTCCCAATCTCCTTTTACTTGGCTGATCACCAAAGCGGAATCTCCAAACACATCCAAATGCTTGATCCTTAAGTCAATAGCAGCTCTTAGCCCTAAGATGCATGCTTCATACTCGGCCATATTATTTGTACAATCGAAGCATAGTCTGGCGGTAAAAGGAGTGTGTCATCCTTCAGGAGAGATGATCACAACACCAATTCCGTTACCTAAGGCGTTGGAAGCCCCATCGAATACCATAGTCCATCGGGATCCTTGTTCAGGTCCGTCATACGGTCTAGGTTTTGCACAGTCGGTTACCAGCATAATATTCTCGTAAGGGAAGTCAAAGTTCATTGACTGATAATCATCCACAACTTTATGGGCCAAATGGTTTGCTAGTACCCCGATAGCATTTCATGAACATACATCATGACATACACATACATGACATACACAACATAATCTCATTTATTTTAAGAACATCATCTCACCCTGCATTTCATGCATTGCATATAACTACCCCTGATATCCTTTCAGGAAAAGACGAGTAGCTTCAACGAATCCAGCAGTTACACAGATCATATTTACAGACGACTAATGGAAGCGCAGTTCTCGAAATCAAATAGGTCAACTAATCTACATTATCGCGTCGAAATAACCCTACTATCCAGGTTCCTTCTCCCAGCTCTACCATCCAGGCATTCATATCAAAGTAACCCTACTATCCAGGTTCCTTCTCATAGCCCTACTATCCAGGCTTTCATATCGAAGTAACCCTACTGTGATCGGTGGATTTAGAACTGACTGTTTAACGCTGGTTCGCGAAATGTCGCGGAAGCAAGAGTCGCCACCGTCTTTTATTTTCACCAATATGGACAGGACAAAAGCACAACAAAATTTCTTATGAGAACATTTCTCGGTTCGGGAGGTAGATTTATAGAAAGGGAAGGTGTTAGCACCCTTTCTATCCATGGTTATCCATGGGCTCTTAGATACTTGCTCTTTATGTTTTCAAAATGTTTGCTTTTCAAAATGTGAGTGGGTTTGAAAAAGTTTCTTTGAAAGATTTCTGAATAACTCTTGTATCTGTCCTCAAGAGTGTTTGAAAAATTGTTTTGAAAGCTTTGAAGGTGTCAGTGTGAAAATATTTTTGATTGTTTTTTGAAGAGAGCAAGTATCCATGAGTCATCTACCTACCCTAAGGAATTAGGCTGTGTAGAAGTCCTTAAGGTAGTGCCATCCCACCATTGAGAGGTAGGTAGCACCACCGTTGGAGGTGTTCGGGTCAATTCGATTGTAGGGACAGTATGGTCACCGAAGCAACAGTTAGGACACCTTAGAAGCTACCCTTATGTCCTTGATCCTTTTTTAATCCGAGGCAACCGTTTCGAGGCAACTGTTCCGAGGCAACTGTTTCGAGGCAACTGGATCATGGACATAAGGACCGCTAAAACGTCCTATACTTGACGACCACGTTTCGAAGGCAACGGGTGAGGCGTACCCTAGAAGTGGTGTGTGTATTTGTGTGTTATTTTCAGTTTAACAATTATCTTTGATCATGGCATTGTGAGCTACGCTTAATTTTAATTAGCATACATTCTTTCATACAAGTTAGAATTTAAGAGTGCGAAAAATTAAAAGACGGAAATATAAAGCTACGCTATTACAAGGCGCGGGTCTATACATCACCAAAATACAAAGACCTGTTTTTGATAAAGATGCAGAAAGTAAAAGAGACCTAATTACTATTACATTCCTTGAACAGTTACATAATAATCAATAAGAAAAATAATGCGCGAAAGAGAAATTAAAATGGAACGTCCGAGGGTTTCGACCCTTTGTTTGAAATTAAATTAAATTAGAACCTAATTAATTATTTAATTTAAAGAAAAGAAAATGTTTTTTATGTTTTTTTTTGTATTTAATGAAAATAAGGAAGAAAAAAAATTAAAGAAAACCCTAGTTCTAAATTATTTTAAATTATTAAAGAAAAAGGTCAAAATTAGGCTAATTAACTAAATTATTTAATTTACATGTTTATTTACAAAAATAATAATTAATAATAATAATAAATGATGAGGGTCAATAATAATAAAAAAGATAAATCAAAACCTAATTCTATAGAATTTTATTTATTAAAGAAAAAGATTGAATTAAACCTAAATTAACTAAATTAATTATTAACATTTATTTACAAAAATAAATTAATGAGTAAATTAATAAATAATTAAACATATTTTTGTATTTTGATTTTTCTGATTTTATTATGGAAAGTTGACTTTATGGTGAATTAATGAAAACAATTAAAAACAATTGAAAAGAATTAGAAAAGAAAAGAACATAAAATAAAAAAAAAGATGCAAACCAATGGGAGTATCAGGCCCAAGGGGAGGTTAACTGAAGCAATTCTGGCCCAAGAGACAAGGCCTTTGTTTGACTTTCCAGATTGAGTGCACATGGT
Organism: Vicia faba; assembly: GCA_948472305.1. Lineage (NCBI taxonomy): Eukaryota > Viridiplantae > Streptophyta > Magnoliopsida > Fabales > Fabaceae > Vicia > Vicia faba. Next base: position 155,622,256 of record OX451735.1, on the reverse strand, counting down.
TGACTGAGGTATACCCTGGATCTCAGTCAGTGGCCCTTAGATTGATCATCATGAGCGCGTGGCAATCCTAAGCGTGAGGATGCACGGTGGAGCGTTGAAGGAGTGCTGCACTTGAACACGTTAAAGCAAAAATCATGAATTATGTGGGGGGACCTGGGAATCGAACCCAGGTCCCAATGGTTGCAATACACATCCTCTACCAACTGAGCCACTTAGCGCGTTTGTATATATAATAGACAACAATTAATATATATGAAAAACTCAATTATGCTGAAACATTAAAAAACCGCGCCAAGATTTGAATGCCCCAGTCATGTAATGCCACGTCCATCTTCTTCCTTGTTCTTCCTGCAAACATGAAACAAGTAGCGGGGGTTTTAAACCCCCACTAAGTGGAATAGTGAAAAATAGCGAATAGAAGAGGAATCAACATAAATTGAGCGCGAGATGTTGGTTGAATTCGTCTGGCCTTGACGAATTCAACCATGGTCATGGCTTAGTCCAATTTTTCCTGATACTTATAGCCCTAATTTGAAGCTTCTGAAAACCTAATTTTCGTCCATGGTAGATTTGGATTCAGGCAGCGTTAGGTCAATTAACTTATACCAATCGCTTCAGAAGGTACCTATTAGTGTAAATCAAACAAGAAAACCAATTAAAAGCACATGAATCATGATATGTCAAATTGGAAAACAAAGCAAACCGTATGGCTCGTGTTCTTCAATTCTTCGCGTGTTAGGATTGATTCTTGATTGCAAACACTTCCTGGAGACTCAGGCAACGTATTGGAATCCTTTTTTGGCTTTGAATTGTCCTCCAACTATGAAATCAGTTTCCAAGTTTTTGTTGAAAATTTTGCAATTTGGTTATGGAGCATGAGCAGCTTTTTCGTGTATCTCTCAGTAGGGTTTCCTTATGCATATGTATGTGAATGATTCTAGGTCAAAAACAAGCCCATAAGTCCATGAATTAATGTTTGGAATATTTGATTGCTAATCATATCTTTTTTTCAATCTTTTCCCATGGAAACTTTGCCAATTATGGAAGATCTTGCCTTGTTGATTGAGAAACGAATTGCCAGCTTGCCCTAGTCACATTTGTTGCACAAAAAGATCTAAAAAAGCATATCTTTGAATTTTCTTATATTTAAAACCAATTAAATGAATTAATATAAATATAAATCCAATTAATTAATAAAAAATAAGAAAATAAATTATTTTTAGCTCAATGGGTCGTGCATAGGCTTTGGGTAATGATTCAAGGAAGAATTGGAGGCCCATTAGCAAATTTGAAGTGTTTTAGGCAAAGTTAACTTTTGAAAGTTCCCAAAAATTGCCCAACTTCTCCAATGCATATCTTGCTCAATTTTGAAGCTATGAACATGTTCTTGGACATTTTGGAAAGGTATTTAAGTCCTCTAACCAATGCCTTTGGTCCCATGTCATTTTGATTTACCAATATCAAGTTATGGTCTTTGACTTAAAATGCATTTTTGTTGACTTTTGAAAATGACCTATAATGTTGAAATTGATAACTTTTTGTGAGAACATTTATTGGACTTGGAGTGTGAAGATGAGTTATAGGAAATGTCATTATCTTCAAAATTAGCATTGGATGGAATTTTTCTGATAAACCATGAAGAAGTTATGCCTTGGTCAATTTGCAGTTGACTTTTTCAACTGTCCAAAAATAGAAACTTTTGCATCTTGAGACTTTTTTAGCCATGCTTTGAGAATCAGGATCAAGAATTGATCAAATGATGATTGTGGCTTCAAAATAAGATGTTGACAAATTTTTTTGACTTTTGACTGTCAAATGACCATTTTGCCCCTGCAGTTGACTGTGAAGCAATTAGGGCTTTTGACTGGGCAACTTGATGTTGTGAGTCCTGAAACTTGACATATGGATGCTTGACAATGTATATAGGCATATGGGACTTGATTGGACCCTTGAAAATCTCAATTTCTTTGCAGGAACCAAAACTCTAATTTTGACTGTGTTAGGAGGCAATTGGACTGTGCAACCCATGAGAGATTTTGAACCATGATCTTTCCAAATCTTGAAGAATATGGGAGGGCAAATTTTGGGGTACAACAGTTGCCCCTGTTCAATCTTCTTAAACCTGAGGATGTAGATTGGCTGGCGTGCCTTTCGTAATCCGAAGGTGGAAGATGATTGAACACTAAAGTGCCCAGAAATTTGCACTCACATAGTAGAATATCAGCAGTGTGATGTAGGGAATGGGCTTATAGATGCCATTTGGAGGTGTAACAAATAATTGGATGGGCTTATAGATGCCATCTGGAGCTGTTGGTATGTGGATGGGCTTATAGATGCCATCTAGGTGTCGATCGCGTAAGAGATTCCTTAGCGAGAACTTGCGTACCTGAGAAAAGAAAAATAATTACCTGGCCTGTTACAGGAGTTGATCTTCAAACTCTTTATGTAGATGTGCCCTGGCTGGATACATGTATCGAATCTTCAAACTCTTCAGACGTGTCCTGGCAAGATACAGGAATCTAGTCTGGAGAATAGTCGTCAACAGATACACCCTGGCAAGATACAAGAATCAGATCTTCAAACTCTTCAGACGTGCCCTGGCAGGATACAGGAATCGAGTCTGGAATTAGTCGTCAACAGATACACCCTGGCAAGATACAGGAATCGGATCTTCAAACTCTTCAGACGTGCCCTGGCAGGATACAGGAATCGAGTCTGGAATTAGTCGTCAACAGATATACCCTGGCAAGATACAGGAATCGGATCTTCAAACTCTTCAGACGTGCCCTGGCAGGATACAGGAATCGAGTCTGGAATTAGTCGTTAACAGATACACCCTGGCAAGATACAGGAATCGGATCTTCAAACTCTTCAGACGTGCCCTGGCAGGATACAGGAATCGAGTATGGAATTAGTCGTCAACAGATACACCCTGGCAAGATACAGGAATCGGATCTTCAAACTCTTCAGACGTGCCCTGGCAGGATACAAAAATCGAGTCTGGAATTAGTCGTCAACAGATACACCTGGCAAGATACAGGAATTGGATCTTCAAACTCTTCAGACGTGCCCTGGCAGGATACAGAAATCGAGTCTGGAAAATAGTCGCTCACAGACATGCCCTGGCTAGATACAGGTATCGAATCTGGAATTGCAACAGTTGATAGTAATTATCCTTGGATGGACCTTTGTCCTGAAAAGACAAAACGTTAGTTGTATGCGATGTCATGATGTATGCAATGCGTGATATCCTCAAAATAAATGAGATGGTATGTTCATGATGCGTATGTGCATGCTATAATGTGTGAAGATGTGATGTTTGTGACTGTATTTTCGTCTAGGAAGATAAATCCTTGACGGATGCCGGGAAGTTAAATCTTGGGCTGATGTTGAAGACTAGAGTTCTTCGTTTCCGTTGGGGATGAAGATTGCAAGAATAAACCGGTAGGAGAAGATGACTCCGTTGGGGAATAAACCTGGCGACGAGATTACTCTGCGGGGAATTACTCTGTGGGAGGAGAAGTACTTTGCTGAGATGTTGATGATAACTCCGCTGGGGATACCATTGATATGCTCTGTTGGAAGGTTTGATGAACTTTGCTGGGGATAGGAAGATTTCGCCGGGGACTATCTTTCCGTGGCAATTGGCTGAGGATAACCCAGTTATATCCTGGTGGGGAAATAACCTTCTGAATAAAACCGGGGAGATGCGTTCGTACTCTGTAGGTGACAAGCTTCCAGAATCTACTGGGGATAAGCTTCCTACTGGGGAGATTGGTTGAACTTTCCTGGGGAGACTTTTCAGATTGGACTGGGGGATGGCTCCACTTGATGTTCGGTATTCCGCCGGGGAACAATCTTATATTAAGACTGCCGGGGATGCTTGTTAGGAATTTTGTATACTCCGTTGGGGAATGTTGAGATCTTTTGGGGATACCCAACTTCCTTAAGGCTGACTGTGGTCTAACTCTGCTTGGGGGAGAGCGTTACTGACTTGCTGGAGATACGGTGCCTTGTTAGGGCTGATGGGAAACCAACTCTGCTCGGGGAGAATTGTTGAATCTTGTCTTACTCGGCGGGGAGTGAAGGTATCTGGGTTATATTCTTCAGTCGAACTTACCTTGGTACCTTGGTGGACAGAGCAATTAGATTGCTTAGACAACTCATTATTGCCCCTGTTTCTGATGTTCCCTGTAATTAATCCTTTGTTTCGTATTCAAATATTTATGAGTTAACAATTAGTGTCAAATGCATATATCACAAATGAACATCAGACGTTCTTTACAAAACAAAACAGAAAAAGGAAAAAACAATTGGCAATTGGTCTGAGAAGTGAATTTGTATTGATTTTTGAATTTGCCTGTAAATAGGCGTTTATGTACAAGAGGCTGACGTCCTAGTAAGAGAACACCGCCGAACAAACAGAGTTTATACAATTTTGTAAAAAAGGAAAACAAAACAGTTATGTGAAAAGATAATCCCACTGGGTTCCAACTCTGCTATCGCCTTTATATCTTCGAGCGTCTCATCACTTGGATGCTCAGTTGGAGATGAAGCTGATCGATCGATGCCGTCTGAACTTGATAGTGGATACCGGATTCTGGATGCAAGGTGATCCAGTGAGACATAGTATTACGCTTTAATCCCTAACTTTTGCCTGGACCGCCCTTTCGGGTTTTCAGTCCACCGGGATACCCATTTTTGCCCAAGCCGCCTTTTCAGGTTTTCGACTTGCCGGGTGTACAGATTTTTAATTTCATCCCTTATTTTTGCCCGAACCCTTTTGGTTCGCCGGGAAGCCCTAATTTTTGCCTAGGTATGTCAACCTAGCGGGTCTTTTATCATGCGTAGTATATTTTTACTATGTCTGCATTGGCGGGGTGAGGAAGGTCGTCACCATCCATGGTGGTTAGGATCATGGCTCCTCCTGAGAAGACATGTTTAACCACAAATGGCCCTTCGTACGTAGGGGTCCATTTGCCCCTGGGATCACTTTGAGGAAGAATGATGCGCTTGATTACCAGGTCCCTAACTTGATACTCTTGCGGTCTGACTTTCTTGTTAAATGCCCTGATCATCCGTTTTTGGTACGTTTGACCATGACAAACAACAGTGAGCCTCTTTTCATCAATTAGGTTTAACTGATCAAGTCGCGTCTGGATCCAGTCATCTTCGCTCAAGCCTGCATCCTTCATTATCCGGAGAGAGGGTATCTGGACTTCAATCGGCAAGACTGCCTCCATGCCATAGACCAAGGAAAAGGGAGTTGCCCCGGTTGACGTTCTTGCTGAGGTACGGTATCCATGAAGAGCAAACAGTAACATCTCGTGCCAATCTTTATAGGTCACTGTCATCTTCTGCACAATCTTTTTGATATTCTTATTCGCTGCTTCTACAGCCCCATTCATCTTCGGCCGGTAAGGAGAAGAGTTGTGGTGCTGTATCTTGAATTGCTCGCAGAGCTCAGTGATCATCTTGTTATTAAGATTGGTACCATTGTCCGTAATGATCCTTTCTGGGACGCCGTATCGACAGATCAGGTTATGCCGAATGAACCGTGCCACGACGTTCTTGGTTACCGTAGCGTAGGAAGCTGCTTCAACCCACTTTGTAAAGTAATCGATCTCCACCAGGATGAAGCGATGCCCATTGGATGCCGTAGGTTTAATCTCGCCGATCATATCAATGCCCCACATTGCAAAAGGCCAAGGTGCAGTCAAGACATTCAGAGGGACTGGAGGAACGTGCACCTTATCAGCATAGATCTGGCACTTATGACATGTCCGAGAATGTTGGTAACAGTCAGCTTCCATTGTGGACCAGAAATATCCTGCCCGAAGGATTTTCTTTGCCATGGTATGTCCACTGGAATGTGTTCCGAAGGTACCTTCATGCAGCTCTGCCATGATCTTTTCTGCTTCAGTCTTATCCACACAACGCAGTAAGGTTGAATCATGGTTTCGCTTGTATAGAATGCCATTGCTGAGGAAGAACTTTGCAGCGAACCTTCTCAGAAACTTTTTGTCATTGATGGATGCACCTTCAGGGTACTCTTGAGCTTCCAGATACCTCTTCACCTCATGATACCAAGGTTTCTCAGTTACTATCTCAGCCTCAAGATCACAGCAATATGCAGGTTCGTCCAGTTTCTAGATGATGATCCGGGGAGCCTCGTTGTCCCATTTGACTTTGAACATGGAATACATCGTAGCTAACGCGTCCGCCAACTGATTCTCCTCTCTTGGGAAGTGTTCAAAAGTTATCTCTGTGAAATGGGGGATCAATGTCAACACACACTCTTTGTAAGGAATAAGGTTTGGGTGTTTCGTATCCCACTCGCCTTTGATCTGATTGATCACGAGAGCGGAATCTCCGAAGACACTCAGAAACTTGATCCTTAAGTCAATCGCAGCTTGAAGACCCATGATGCATGCCTCATACTCCGCCATGTTGTTGGTGCAGTTGAAACATAGCCGGGCAGTAAGTGGAGTATGAGTGCCTTGAGGGGATATGATCACAGCGCCGATACCGTTACCCAAAGCGTTGGAGGCTCCGTCAAAGTACATAGACCATCGGGATCCTTCCTCAGGTCCTTCATCCGGTCCAGGTACTTCACAATCAGTCACTACCATGATGTTCTCGTCAGGAAATTCAAAGTTCATAGATTGATAGTCGTCTACTGCCTGGTGTGCCAAATGGTCTGCCAATACACTTCCTTTGATAGCTTTCTGAGTCGTGTACTGGATGTCATATTCTGTTAAGATCATCTGCCATCTTGCTATTCTTCCAGACAGAGCAGGCTTTTCGAATATGTACTTTATTGGATCCATTTTAGAAATCAACAAAGTAGTGTGAGTCAGCATATACTGTCTCAGCCGGCGAGCAGCCCATACCAAAGCGCAGCAAGTTTTCTCGAGCAGTGAGTATCAGGTCTCACAGTCAGTAAACTTTTTGCTAAGGTAATAAATGGCGTGCTCTTTTCGGCCAGACTCGTCATGCTGCCCCAGCACACACCCCATTGAGCTGTCAAGTACTGTTAGGTATAGTATTAGAGGTCTCCCTTCAACCGGTGGCATAAGGATGGGTGGTTCTTGGAGATACTCTTTGATTCTGTCGAAAGCAGCCTGACATTCATCATTCCAACGTACCACCTGATCTTTCTTCAGCAGCTTGAAGATTGGTTCACAGGTAGCGGTTAGATGCGAGATGAATCGAGCAATGTAATTCAGACGTCCTAGAAAGCCTCTGACTTCTTTCTCTGTCTTGGGAACTGGCATCTCTTGTATGGCTTTCACTTTAGCAGGGTCCACTTGAATACCTTTGTCGCTCACGACGAAGCCTAGCAACTTCCCAGATCTTACCCCGAAGGTGCACTTGTTCAGATTCAATCTCAGCTTGTACAACTTCAGACGGTCGAACAACTTCTGTAGATGGTCAAGGTGTTCCTCCTCCGTTTGGGACCTTGCAATCATGTCATCGACGTATACTTCGATCTCATGATGGATCATGTCATGAAATAAAGCGACCATGGCACGTTGGTAGGTTGCCCCAGCATTCTTTAGTCCAAAAGGCATGACCTTGTAGCAGAAGGTGCCCCACTGAGTAACGAAGGTAGTCTTTTCCATATCTTCAGGAGCCATCTTGATCTGATTATAACTTGAAAAACCATCCATGAAGGAGAAGACCTTGTGCTGAGCAGTATTGTCAACCAGAACGTCGATGTGAGGTAGAGGGAAATCATCCTTGGGGCTCGCCCTGTTCAGATCCCTGTAGTCAACACACATTCTGACCTTACCATCTTTCTTCGGTACTGGAACCACGTTGGCAACCCACTGAGGGTAAGAAGTTACTGCTAGAAACCCGGCATCGAATTGTTTCATAACCTCAGCTTTGATCTTCTCGGACATCTCTGGACGCATACGGCGGACCTTTTGCTTTACCGGAGGACAGTCTTCCTTGGTAGGCAGGTGATGGACCACAATATCGGTATCCAAACCAGGCATGTCTTCCTAGGACCAGGCAAAGATTTCCACATAATCATGCAGCATCTGAATCAACCGTTGTTTCACGCTGAGCTCCAGATTTGCACCAATCTTAACTTCCTTTCTATCTGCCTCAGTACCCAGATTTACTGTTTCCACTGGCTCTTCATGTGGCTGAATGGCCCTCTCTTCCTGGAGTAACAATCTTGCAAGCTCACCAGGCACTTCGCAATCATCTTCACCTTCTTCTTCGGCTAAGTTGATCGGATTTTCGAAGTCATAACTGGCAGTAGCAGAGTCGTTACCAGTGAGATCCAGAGTGGATTGGAACCTGTATGAGTGAGTGTGTGTAAATATAGCTGTTTTGCAATATATAACGAAAGAAAGAAAAAAAGGGAGCACAAGATTTGAAATGCGAAAAATGTCCAATGTTTTTATTCATGATATATGGAAATGACAAGTAATAAGCCCTCACAAATGAAGCCAACGGTGCCCCGGGTAAGACACCGGGCCATAAAGTTTCAATTTATTGTTCATTACAAAATTAAAAACAAAGGAATTCATTACTGCGTAATAAAAGTAACAGGTATGTAGTCTTTTGCAGTCCAATTGTTCGGTCCGCCGTCGGTCGTCGGGTAGATCCAGCTATCCAACTCAGATTCCTCCGTATCGCCTTCAATAGCATTCACTCCCGGGTTGGTGATGAACACGGGAGGTCTTCCGATCCTTGCTTTGCGTACAGTCCTCTGAGCCTCTGCAGTGAAACCCAGCCCAAACTTGTCAGTTTTAGGAGTAAAATCAGGGAGCCTGCCCCAGTTAGCACATTCACCTTTCTCAATTACAGCCCGGGCGTCCTTCAAGGAAGCCATCTTCAAAGGGAAGTCTTCTTCAATCACTGTTTCCGCTGACGCCAATGTTGGAGGTACCTCTTCAAAATGTTGAAAAGGGATTTCAATAAACTCCCCGTCCATCTCTATATACCGGAATGAATTCAGATGACTAACCATGTATTCTTCCTCCCCTTGCACTGTGACAATCTTCCCTCTAACAGGGTATTTGAGCTTTTGGTGTAGAGTGGAGGTTACAGCCCCAGCCTTATGAATCCAAGGACGACCCAACAAACAAGAATAGGATGAACGAATGTCCATCACATAGAACGTTGAATCAAAGACTTGAGAACCAACACGAATCGGGATATCCACCTCACCATGTACCATCCTCTTCGACCCGTCAAAGGCTCGGACAACGATGTTACTAGGCTTCAACTCCAGACCCTCACAATCCAACCTGTCTAAGGCCTTCTTGGGCAATACATTCAGTGAAGAACCGGTGTCTACCAACACGTGTGCAAGAGTAGTGCCCCTACATTCAATGGAGACATGCAGGGCATCATTGTGGTTCTTTCCCTTAGCGGTCAGATCAGCATCCGAGAAACCCAAGCCATTGTCAGCGATCAAGTTGGCCACACAATCAGTAAATTGATCCGCAGACGTTTCTTGTGGCACATGAGCCGTCTTTAGAAATGAAACAGGGCCTTGGCATGGGCCTCTGAGCACAGCAGCAATGATAGCATAGAGATCTTGGAGGGGGTATGCCCCAGCTGTTCAACGACGTTGAAATCGCTCTTCTTGATGATCTTAAGGATTTCCTCCATCTCTTGCTGTGACGCTTCAACATTAACAGTCTTCGGTACCTTCATCCGGGCAGGCACATCAGCAATCCCTTTGCCCCGAGTGTTAGATGACTCGACAGCAGGGGTAGAAACTTGATCAGAAGGGGAAACGGGCGCACTTGTAGGCGTGATGATAAGAGGTCTTCGGATAACTGGTGGTGCAATGTCAGGCGAGAAGAGCCTGCCACTGCGAGTAACTTTAGCGGGACTGGTGATGTTACTGATACCGGTACTAGTGTTGAACTCCTGCTTTACTCCAAGCACATACACATCTGCCCCATAATGCCATGGGACAGCCTTGTCAGATTTATAGGGGAGGGGCCCCGGAACAGTAATGATAATAGGTGCAACAGACATGATTTTGACTGGCTTCCTCGGGGGAGCCTTGGTAGAATTGTTAAAAATGGTGACAACAGATACTTCTTCAACAGGAACAATAGGAACAGCGGTCTTCTTGAACAAAATCTCTTTGCTATCCATCAGGTTTTGGATGCCTGACTTCAGCAACGGACAACCAGCAGGGGAAACAACACACAAAAGGCAACCCTTGCTACAACCCGAAAATAAACCGGCTAGCAACAGGTTCCTCTTGACAGTCAATAAGGGAGTAGCAACATCATCCACAGAAACGGCATACAGGTCTTCCTCAATAGCATTTACTCCATGCTGGGGCATATGAGCAGTCACAACGTTGGGCCTTTCGGGCGCCTCAAATTGTATTTCCTTGGCATCGATAAGGTCTTGAACCTTATTTCTTAGGGCCCAGCAATCATCAGTAGAATGCCCCGGGCTATCAGAGTGATAAGCACAGTGGGCGTTTGGATTATACTTCGGAGAGGTTGTGTTTACCACCTTCGGAGCTTCTCTGAAGGTTACCAAGTTGGTCGATAGCAGTTGCGGCAAGATCTGTGACAAGGTCATACTAAGCCGAGTATATTCTCTTATGGGTCTCTCACCCCTTGGTTGGTTAGGTTGCCGAGAAGCGGCAACATGCTTTGCAATCACCACCGCGTTGACAGCTGGGCGGCGTTCTGGTTTATTTTGCCTCCTGGGGCCATACACAACACTGGCTTCCTTCTTGAAAGGCTTTTTCTCAGAACTTGAGGACGCACCTTTCTGTATCTTCCCTGATTTCATCCCAGCTTCTATCCTTTCCCCAGTCAGAATCAGATCTGTGAACCCTGCAGATGAATTACCGATGAGATGGTTGAAGAACGGCCCGAATAGGGTCCCTAAGAACATGTCCACTAGTTCACGGTCGGTTAACGGCGGCTGCACCCTGCCAGCCAGGTCCCTCCACTTCTGCGCATACTCTTTAAAACCTTCTCCCGATCCTAGCGACATACCCTGGAGTTGGGTACGTGTAGGGGCGAGGTCGGTATTGTACTGATACTGCTTATAAAAAGCAGTAGCCAAGTCCTCCCAGTTACGAACCTTGGTTCCATCCAGCTGATAGAACCATTCGAGATGAGTCCCTGAAAGACTCTCCTGGAAGAAATGGATCCATAAGTTCTTGTCCACAGTATACGGTTGGATCTTCCGCACATAAGATCTGAGATGTAGCTTAGAGCAGGACGCCCCGTCATACTTTGCGAAAGATGGTGCTTTGAACTTGTGTGGGATTACCACACCAGAAGATAGACCCAGGTCTCCAAAATCCAACCCAGGCACTTGTTGAATTTCCATGGCATTCAGTCGATCCTCTAACTGCTTGTACTTGTCTTCAGCTGGAGGGTACTGGTCTTCATTGAAATCAGTCTCGTTGTTAGAGACCACCGGACTAGGAACCCTTCCCCCCTGGGGACTGCCTTTCCCTACAGAAGAACCAGCTTGATCAACCTCATTCTGCAGTGTGTTACCAAACCTCTGGCCAATGTTGAATAGTACAGTTCTCTTCTTCTTCTTCTTGACCAGCAGAGCCTTCAACTCCTCTTGACCTTGGGCCAAACTCATGATCAGCTCTTGGAACCGGGCGTTTTGGGCCTGGAGGGCCTTGATGGATTATTCAGTAGATGATTCAGGATTCATGATGGCGAGCTGAAATAAACAGCGAAGAAGATTAAACCACCTGTAAAAAAAGAGTACCTGTTATGCACATGATGCATGATATGCTGTTTATGCAATGCATTCAAGGGTTCGAAAGTTCAAATTTGTTATAGACAAAAAGGAACACACGTTATCATTAAGAAATAATTGTTCAGTACATCAAAGCCTCATGGGCAAACATTACAAAGTAAATCAATCCCAAAAGACACTGTGCATCCTCTTTGGAGCAATGTAGGTGTTGAGAGTCTTTTCCTCGTGCAGTAGGCGAGTGAGCTCCAAGACCTTCTTCTCACTAGCATGTAGACTGGACTCAAGAGAATTTCGTTCTTCCTTAAGCTGGATCTAACTCTTCTGCATTTCCTCCCAGGATGTAGGCATGTCAGGATGTTGAATGGTGTAGGGTACCTCTCCTTCCAAAACTGGCTCTTTGATCACAGGGAGAACATGAGGATATGGCATCACTAACTTCTGGGAGCGGGCTCGTACCCACTTGAGATAAGGCTCCAACGGGATGGAGTTCCTGTGCCCCAGTGTCTTGCTGTCTACCTTGCTGGGCATCCTCCAAGCTCTGATAAATCTCTGGCGAAGTCCTTGTGCATCGTTGTCGAAGTCAAAAACTATGTCAGGAATTAACATGTCATGAGGGCCATCCTTCCGAGCATATCCAAACTGTCTCAAGGCCAGACATGAGTTGTAAGTAATACCTCCTCTGATTCCAAGCAAAGGAACATTAGGAAACTCCCCACAACGATCAATGATAGTGACGTCTTCTCTTGACCGAGAACACCAATGTATATCTGCATGTGTAAGAGTCATCAATCATTGTGGCCATTTAAAACCCCGCTCATTCTTCAAAACTGATTGTGGAAGGTGTGAAATAAACCACCTTCCCAGGAGAGGAGTGCAGCACATAAGAACACCTCTTTTTCTCATGGTTCGAGTGTAACATGAGTGAAGGATGTCCCCAAGCAACGTAGGTATAGGATTCCTAGACATGAAGATCTTGACAGCATTGATATCTGCAAGCTGATCTGGATTAGGGAACAGCACCAACCCATAGACCAGGAGGGCCACAACTTCTTCAAAGGCTTGTAGGTCAAGGGAATTCCAACATTCTTGGGCCTTCTCAAACAGAAACCTGGCCAAGAACCCTTTGATACCACTTCTAACTTCCCAATGTCCCTTGATGTCAGATGGTTGTAGGCGTAATGCTTTAGCAACCTCTTCAAGTTTGGGTTCCCTTTCCGTACCGTTGTAGGGTAGTTGACTGAGGATAGGGATCTTCAGTAGCCGGGAGAACTCTTCCAATGTAGGCACCAGTTGATAATCCAGGAAAGTAAAACAGTGGTGCAGAGGGTCAAAGAACTGGAAGAGGACCTTTATCATATCTTCCTCAATGTTGGTGTTATCCAAGCTGATGAGTCTTCCATGTTTCTCACTGAAAGAAGAGCTCTCGGGAATCCTGGATATAAGTTCCTTAAGCTGAGGAGGGATCCTTATAAGGCTGATCTGAATTGTCTTTCCGCGGATAGTTTCCATGTCCTACAAAACAAGAACAAAGATGAAGATTCGAACCCCTGAAATGGTTAGTGGATGCATGTGATGCTATGATTAAACACACCACAAGTATTCACAAAAAGCAAACATGGTAAGGCACACAAGTCACACAAGACAACCCTTAGAGTTCAGGCCAGCATGGGGTCTAGGTATTACCCTCTTGAGGTTGGTGGGCTCAAAACCTGTCCTATCAAAAGTAACCGGGTTCTAAGGATCTCAATATCATTGGATTGTTTTCTGTGTTCATCGTCTCGATTTAGCCACTGAACTGGCGATCGAAATATTCCAAGAAAACAACCCTCAACTGAGTGTAGTATCGAGTATCAACCAACTTCGGACTGCACCAAAGTCAGTTATCTCACTACCCTAAAGAGGCCAGGATGGTTCAATTAAGGTTCCTAAGGTCAGTTGATGCTTCACGACACCACGCGGCGGCCCCGTACTCATCCTTGACTTGACTCAAGGGTTACCGGTACTCACCAAAGTGCCACATCAACGTAGCAGACTGTTTCAACCGTGTCGGTATACCCCACACAGTTCCCTCACAGTCTTGTTGCTACTTTCTAATAAGGTATCCCCCAGATCCGGGTTAGGATCTATAGAACTCCCAAGACAGTGCCCATAATAATAAAGCAAACAAAACAAAGCAATTGAAAACACAAGTATGAGCTATCCTAAGGTACACCTCACTTCAATAATTTTCCCCAGCAGAGTCGCCAATTCTGTGATTGGTGGATTTAGAACTGACTGTTTAACGCTGGTTCGCGAAATGTCGCGGAAGCAAGAGTCGCCACCGTCTTTTATTTTCTCTAATATGGACAGGACAAAAGCACAGCAAAATTCCTTATGAGAACGTTTCTCGGTTCGGGAGGTAGATTTATAGAAAGGGAAGGTGTTAGCACCCTTTCTATCCATGGTTATCCATGGGCTCTTAGATACTTGCTCTTTATGTTTTCAAAATGTGAGTGGGTTTGAAAAAGTTTCTTTGAAAGATTTCTGAATAACTCTTGTATCTGTCCTCAAGAGTGTTTGAAAAATTGTTTTGAAAGCTTTGAAGGTGTCAGTGTGAAAAGATTTTTGATTGTTTTTTGAAGAGAGCAAGTATCTAAGAGTCATCTACCTACCCTAAGGAATTAGGCTGTGTAGAAGTCCTTAAGGTAGTGCCATCCCACCATTGAGAGGTAGGAAGCACCACCGTTGGAGGTGTTCGGGTCAATTCGATTGTAGGGACAGTATGGTCACCGAAGCAACAGTTAGGACACCTTAGAAGCTACCCTTATGTCCTTGATCCTTTTTTAATCCGAGGCAACCGTTTCGAGGCAACTGTTCCGAGGCAACTGTTTCGAGGCAACTGGATCATGGACATAAGGACCGCTAAAACGTCCTATACTTGACGACCACGTTTCGAAGGCAACGGGTGAGGCATACCCTAGAAGTGGTGTGTGTATTTGTGTGTTATTTTCAGTTTAACAGTTATCTTTGATCATGGCATTGTGAGCTACGCTTGTTTTTAATTAGCATACATTCTTTCATACAAGTTAGAATTTAAGAGTGCGAAAAATTAAAAGACGGAAATATAAAGCTACGCTATTACAAGGCGCGAGTCTATACATCGCCAAAATACAAAGACCCGTTTTTGATAAAGATGCGGAAAGTAAAAGAGACCTAATTACTATTACATTCCTTGAACAGTTACATAATAATCAATAAGAAAAATAATGCGCGAAAGAGAAATTAAAATGGAACGTCCGAGGGTTTCGACCCTTTGTTTGAAATTAAATTAAATTAGAACCTAATTAATTATTTAATTTAAAGAAAAGAAAATGTTTTTTATGTTTTTTTTTGTATTTAATGAAAATAAGGGGAAAAAATTAAAGAAAACCCTAGTTCTAAATTATTTTAAATTATTAAAGAAAAAGGTCAAAATTAGGCTAATTAACTAAATTATTTAATTTACATGTTTATTTACAAAAATAATAATTAATAATAATAATAAATGATGAGGGCCAATAATAATAAAAAAGATAAATCAAAACCTAATTCTATAGAATTTTATTTATTAAAGAAAAAGATTGAATTAAACCTAAATTAACTAAATTAATTATTAACATTTATTTACAAAAATAAATTAATGAGTAAATTAATAAATAATTAAACATATTTTTGTATTTTGATTTTTCTGATTTTATTATGGAAAGTTGACTTTATGGTGAATTAATGAAAACAATTAAAAACAATTGAAAAGAATTAGAAAAGAAAAGAACATAAAATAAATAAAAAGATGCAAACCAAGGGGGGTATCGGGCCCAAGGGGAGGTTAACTGAAGCAATTCTGGCCCAAGAGACAAGGCCTTTGTTTGACTTTCCAGATTGAGTGCACGTGGTTGACTGAGGTATACCCTGGATCTCAGTCAGTGGCCCTTGGATTGATCATCATGAGCGCGTGGCAATCCTAAGCGTGAGGATGCACGGTGGAGCGTTGAAGGAGTGTTGCACTTGAACACGTTAAAGCAAAAATCATGAATTATGTGGGGGGACCTGGGAATCGAACCCAGGTCCCAATGGTTGCAATACACATCCTCTACCAACTGAGCCACTTAGCACGTTTGTATATATAATAGACAACAATTAATATATATGAAAAACTCAATTATGCTGAAACATTAAAAAACCGCGCCAAGATTTGAATGCCCCAGTCATGTAATGCCACGTCCATCTTCTTCCTTGTTCTTCCTGCAAACATGAAACAAGTAGCGGGGGTTTTAAACCCCCACTAAGTGGAATAGTGAAAAATAGCGAATAGAAGAGGAATCAACTTAAATTGAGCGTGAGATGTTGGTTGAATTCGTCTGGCCTTGACGAATTCAACCATGGTCATGGCTTAGTCCAATTTTTCCTGATACTTAAAGCCCTAATTTGAAGCTTCTGAAAACCTAATTTTCGTCCATGGTAGATTTGGATTCAGGCAGCGTTAGGTCAATTAACTTATACCAATCGCTTCAGAAGGTACCTATTAGTGTAAATCAAACAAGAAAACCAATTAAAAGCACATGAATCATGATATGTCAAATTGGAAAACAAAGCAAACCGTATGGCTCGTGTTCTTCAATTCTTCGCGTGTTAGGATTGATTCTTGATTGCAAACGCTTCCTGGAGACTCAGGCAACGTATTGGAATCCTTTTTTGGCTTTGAATTGTCCTCCAACTATGAAATCAGTTTCCAAGTTTTTGTTGAAATTTTGCAATTTGGTTATGGAGCATGAGCAGCTTTTTCGTGTATCTCTCAGTAGGGTTTCCTTATGCATATGTATGTGAATGATTCTAGGTCAAAAACAAGCCCATAAGTCCATGAATTAATGTTTGGAATATTTGATTGCTAATCATATCTTTTTTTCAATCTTTTCCCATGGAAACTTTGCCAATTATGGAAGATCTTGCCTTGTTGATTGAGAAACGAATTTCCAGCTTGCCCTAGTCACATTTGCTGCACAAAAAGATCTAAAAAAGCATATCTTTGAATTTTCTTATATTTAAAACCAATTAAATGAATTAATATAAATATAAATCCAATTAATTAATAAAAAATAAGAAAATAAATTATTTTTAGCTCAATGGGTCGTGCATAGGCTTTGGGTAATGATTCAAGGAAGAATTGGAGGCCCATTAGCAAATTTGAAGTGTTTTAGGCAAAGTTGACTTTTGAAAGTTCCCAAAAATTGCCCAACTTCGCTAATGCATATCTTGCTCAATTTTGAAGCTATGAACATGTTCTTGGACATTTTGGAAAGGTATTGAAGTCCTCTAAACAATTCCTTTGGTCCCATGTCATTTTGATTTACCAATCTCAAGTTATGGTCTTTGACTTAAAATGCATTTTTGTTGACTTTTGAAAATGACCTATAATGTTGAAATTGATAACTTTTTGTGAGAGAATTTCTTGGACTTGGAGTGTGAAGATGAGTTGTAGGAAATGTCATTCTCTTCAAAATGAGCATTGGATGGAATTTTTCTGATAAACCATGAAGAAGTTATGCCTTGGTCAATTTGCAGTTGACTTTTTCAGCTGTCCAAAAATAGAAACTTTTGCATCTTGAGACTTTTTGAGCCATGCTTTGAGAATCATGATCAAGAATTGATCAAATGATGATTGTGGCTTCAAAATAAGATGTTGACCAAAATTTTTGACTTTTGACTGTCAAATGACCATTTTGCCCCTGCAGTTGACTGTGAAGCAATTAGGGCTTTTGACTGGGCAACTTGATGCTGTGAGTCCTGAAACTTGACATATGGATGCTTGACAATGTATATAGGCATATGGGACTTGATTGGACCCTTGAAAATCTCAATTTCTTTGCAGGAACCAAAACCCTAATTTTGACCGTGTTAGGAGGCAATTGGACTGTGCAACCCTTGAGAGATTTTGAACCATGATCTTGCCAAATCTTGAAGAATATGGGAGGGCAAATTTTGGGGTACAACACCTACTATCTAGGTTCCTTCTCATAACCCTACTATCCAGGCTTTCATATCGAAGTAACCCTACTATCTAGGTTCCTTCTCACAACCCTACTATCCAGACTTTCATATCGAAGTAACCCTACTATCCAGGTTCCTTCTCACAGCCCTACTATCCAGGATTTCATATCGAAGTAACCCTACTAGCCAGGTTCCTTCTCACAACCCTACTATCCAGGCTTTTATATCGATGTAACCCTACTATCCAGGTTCCTTCTCATAGCCCTACTATCCAGGCTTTCATATCGAAGTAACCCTACTATCCAGGTTCCTTATCATAACCCTACTATCCAGGCTTTCATATCGAAGTAACCCTATTATCCAGGTTCCTTATCATAGCCCTACTATCCAGGCTTTCATATCGAAGTAACCCTACTATCCAGGTTCCTTCTCACAGCCCTACTATCCAGGCTTTCATATTGAAGTAACCTTATTATCCAGGTTCCTTCTCATAGACCTACTATCCAGGATTTCATATAGAAGTAACCCTACTATCCAGGTTCCTTCTCACAGCCATACTATCTAGGATTTCATATCGAAGTAACCCTACTATCCAGGTTCCTTCTCACAGCCCTACTGTCCAGGCTTTCATATCAAAGTAACCATACTATCCAGGTTCCTTCTTATAGCCCTACTATCCAGGTTTTCATATTGAAGTAACCCTACTATCCAGGTTCCTTCTCACAACCCTACTATCCAGGCTTTCATATCGAAGTAACCCTACTATCCAGGTTCCTTCTCAAAGCCCTACTATCCAGTATTTCATATCGAAGTAACCCTACTATCCAGGTTCCTTCTCACAGCCCTACTATCCATGCTTTCATATCGAAGTAACCCTACTATCCAGGTTCCTTCTCATAGCCCTACTATCCAGGCTTTCATATCGAAGTAACCCTACTATCCAGGTTCCTTCTCACAGCCCTACTATCCAGGCTTTCATATTGAAGTAACTCTACTATCCAGGTTCCTTCTCATAGCCCTACTATCTAGGCTTTCATATCGAAGCAACCCTACTATCCAGGTTCCTTCTCATAGCCCTACTATCCAGGCTTTCATATCTAAGCAACCCTACTATCCAAGTTCCTTCTCATAACCCTACTATCCAGGTTCCCCCTCTCTTATCCCCAAGCAGCGGTCCACAACATTGCAAGACCGGGACCCGATCAAACATGATTGGTTTCTCATTTCCCCAGTAAATCACGTTGCAACATATACCCCGACCAGATACACAGTACACTTCCGCTTCCTCAAGCCGAAGTTATTCTCCAGTAGAGTAACAGACAACTAAAGCTCCTAAAACTCTAGTTCTCCCAAGACAGGAAATCAACATCCCCTAGATGGCATCTTTAAGCCCATCTACTGCAATTCTCCGTTGCATCCAGGATGGCATATTTAAGCCCATCTCTGACAATCTTCAATCCTCGACCTCCAAATGGCATCTGTAAGCGCATTCTTGATATCACAAATCAAGTGCCACTTCCCGCGAGTGCAAATTTCTGGGCACTCTAGTGTTCAATCATCTTCCACCTTCAGATCACGAAAGGCAGAGTAACCAATCTACATCCTCAAGTTTAAGAAGATTGAACAGGGGCAGCTGTTGTACCCCCAAATTTTCCCTCTCATTTTACTCAATACATGTCAATTGAGGTCCCCAAGTTGCTCAAGAAAGTCCAAGAGTTGACTAAACCAACTCTCTTCTAAGGCAGTATACCTCAAATTAGGGTTTCATTTTTCATCAAGATGAGAGGACCAAAAAGGTATCCTATTCTATCCATGGTATTAATATGTTCTCAATACCCTACATGTCAAGTTTCATGCCTTGCACAAGAAGTTTGCCCAACCAACTGCTCAAATGCTTGAGAATCGACTATACTAGGTCAAAAGTCAACTATGGCCCACATACAGTCAAACTTCAAGATTTTTGGTCAATATCATCATTTTGAAGTGTTATCCATCATTTTATCAAGGGTTGATCATGATTCCTCAAGGGATGCACCAAATTCATCAAAACCCAAAAGTTGCTAAATTAGGGTTTTGCTGCAAAAGTCAACTCAACTTTGACCAAGCATAACTTCTTCATACTTTATCAGAAAATTCCATCCAAAGCTCGTTTTGAAGAGTATGCAATTCCCTACAACTCATATTCATATCACAAGTTCAAAATATGCACTCACAAAAAGATATCAATTTTGACATTATAGGTCCTTTTGAAAAGTCAACAAAAACACCTTTTGGATCAAAGCTTCATACATGAACATGGAAGACTCAATTAATATGATACCAAAAGGGTTGCTTAGGGGACATCCTAAGATTTCTAAAAAGTCAAAAAACACCTCTCTAGGGTTAAAATTGGAGGAGATATGCCTTGTCAAAGTTGATATTTTTTGCAAAATTGCCAAAAGTCAAATGGGCTCAAAATTGCATTTTTTGCCAAATGGGCCTAACCTTTTATGCTTGCACCTCACTTATAATATGATCCACGACCCAAATATCCAACCTCATGTTATTTGCTTCACTTTTCAATTTATTTTGATTTTTTTGTTAATTAAAATTTCAATTAAATCAAATAATTGATGAATAATGAAAAGATATGTTGTGATCTGATTTTTGGACAAGATTTCAATCAAATAATGCAAGGATATCATGATCAATTTGAATCAAGGCTGATTGGTACAAGAAAGGAATAATTTGGCTCAATATAGCAAGTTTACATATGCCATGAAAATCAAATCAAATCTTCAAAACTTTCAAAGATGTAATCTGTTTTTACAACCCTAATTCACTCTATGATATATATTGAACATATCCAAGGCAAGAACAAGGGTGAAAGTCGTGAAAAGAGGCAGAACAAAACTGTAAAATTTCAAAGAAAAGTGTGAGATCAAAATCCACTCTAGAGCCATCCTCACAGAGATTTAAAGATTCCAATCTATTCCAGGACATTCCATGAAGCTATTCCACCTATCCTCAGGCTTCAAAATGCCAGGGATCGTGCCCACCATCAACCACGGTTTGCCCAAAAACTCGATTCTGATTTCCTTGATTTTGACAGCATTATCATGTTTTGATTATACATTCTTGTTCATTATCTTGTTTACAAGCTATTGGCATTATTTAATTGCACTTGCAGCGCAGGAATCACAATATGCCATTGCTAGGGTTTACGAGTTTATTTTAGGGGTTTTCAATGCAGGAACAATTAGCTTTCATATTGGGTATCATGATGATCAGGGCTTTAAGCCCAGATGATTCATGGTCACCAATTTCATTTATCTTGCTTGTATGCAATTTTTGAATGGAACAAGGTTATAGTTACGAACAAACGTCTGTAGGTGAAAGTATTTTACCTAAAGCAACAGTCCAAGGAAGAAGATGTTGGCGTGTCAAGCAACCATTGGGACATTTGAAAATTCGCGCGTGTTCTAAGCATGGAAATTGATTTGGATTTTGATTTATTATTTTTATTATGTTAACAATTAACTAGTGCAACGCAGATGGTTGGAAGAAGCACCTTTGATGCACCCGTCCTGGGTTCGATCCCAGGCGTGTGCATTTTGTTATTTTCTTAATTGTTTCAGGAGAATCCAGTACAATATTCCTACACATGCCTTCCATACACGCTCAATGTACATTCATTGGATGCCCTGCTGGATAGATCTCACGCTTCTCCAATGAAGGCCCATGGTACACATGCAAGGTCAATGCTACACCAGATTCAAAGGTTGACCAGGCTTGGAGGCTTAATGGGCCAAGGATTTCAGTTCAACACCCCCCAGAATTGCTAATAGCAGGCCCATTCCTAAATTTTCTATTTTCTTATTTTTCTTATTCTTTGCAATTTATTTATTTATTTTATTTTTTTAAAAATCCACTTTTTTAATAAAAATCCCAAAATCAAGAATTCACAAATTTAGAATCAGTTTTTTTGTCAAATTTAATTTTTAAATTAATTAGTTTATTTAATTTAGGGTAACTTTTACCTATTTATATAATTAAAAAAAAATCAATTAGAAAACTAGGTTAATTTCTTGATGTAACTATTTTTTTTTGGTCAAACACAAAAATAGGCTAATTTAATTATTTTTTCTTAATTAAAGTTAATTAGTAATTAGGTTCTTTTTTTATTTATTTCAATTATTACTTTTTCTTAAATAACCAAAATGATAAAAAAAAATGATGTTTTCATTAATCAACTAATATTAGATTTAGTCAAGGGTCAAAACCCTAATTTCTATTGCATTTAATTTATCGTGCGCTTATTATTACTTTTGCCATTATTTTGTAACTGTTTCAAAGATGTAATAGTTTAAATTAGGATTTTAAATTCTGCATTTTTTTATTTCACATCAAGGCAATTATGTAACTGTCAAAGCCATGTAATAGCTAGGTTTATTTCCGCTTTTACTTTCAGCAAACTTTTAACTATCTAGATGTATGGCTAATAGGATTGTATGGCAAGAATGCATGAAAAATTAAAACAGTTAGAAAACCCTAATGTGCAAAGACTAAAATAACTGAAACAAATCACTCGCACATGTTCACTCCTAGGGTTTACCTTACTTCGGTTGCCTTCGGTACACAATCATTAAGCATAGGAGATTTTAGTGGTGGCCCTCAAGTCTAAAGAGATCAAATTGTCCCATTCGAATGTTGCCTCGAAAATGTTGCCTCGGAAAGATCTTAAGACTCTAGGGTTACTACTAAAGTTTTCTAACTATTGCTTTGGTGATTGTACTTGTCCCTTTTGAATGTCCCTTACAAACTCTGAAGATGTGAAAAACACAAGAAGGGGGTTGAATTGTAAAACTTGAAATCAAATGCAGACAACACTGTATTTTTATCCTGGTTCGTTTGATCTCAAACTACTCCAGTCTACCCGTCAAGGTGATTTCGCCTCCCTCCAACGAGGTATAAATCCACTATATTTAACTGAATACAACAACTACTTTAACAACTGTTAAAGCCTTCTTGAGTCTAACCACATACCGGTTTATCTCAAGGAATTATCTTACAGATAATTTAACAAATGTGTGTTTGATGTTTTCTAGCAAAAATATATATCACAACTGTGATAATACACAATATTAAGCTTAGGATGAAACTAGATTGCTGGAGCTATAGAGTAAGCGTGGTTGAAAGCTTTAGAAAAAATGAGAGCGTGTGTGAAGATGATTAGCTTAGGCGTGTATATGCGTGTAGAGTATTAGCCATTTCTTTTCTCACTGACTTGTTTGAATAGCCTAGGAAGAGATACGTTGCTGTCCATAAATCCATTTCAATGCTCATAATGTTCTTTCCTTTTTGAGAAGATCTTTGTCTTGGAATAAAGCCATTGGTATTTAATCTGTCTTGAATGCATAGTAACGTTGACACTTCAGAGTGTCCTGCTAATGATAATCAGAGTGTTCTTGGCTTTAGCTTATTTTGACGCTTCTGAGTGCTGATGACATGGTTAGGATCTTGATCAGAGTCAAAGTATGTTATGCGCAGATTCTGTTCATCAGGATTCAGCGTATAGCACATGTTATTTGATCTTCTGATGCTGACATATCTTCTGATGCTGATTCCATCAGAGTTTCTGTAAATACACAACATAATTTTAAGTAGCATATATATCTTAAACATAAATCTTACAATTTATTTAATCTTGTATTTTGTTATCATCAAAACTCTAACTGAGGGTTGTAGAATCAAACTATGTTCTAACAATCTCCCCCTTTTTGATGATGACAAAAACCAGATTTTTTCAATTAAAATTAAATAATAAAAGGTATCAGAGATTAAGGATAGAGAGGAAAAGGTATCAGATATAAACAAATAACGAATAAAAGGTATCAGAGATAAGAAGATAAGGAATAAAAGGTATCAGATTAATGAAGAGAAAAACTCCCCGAGTTGATTACTTCCCTTTAATTCCATGAGACCTTGAGCATCAGAACTTTGCTTTATCAGAGTTCATCAGATTCTTGTACCTGTAAGATTTTCAGAAGAAAGACATTCAAATATATCAGAATGTTAGAATGTTTAAGACTTATGTCTCAGTAATCCGTTATTGAAAAATATCATTCTTTCTCCCCCTTTTTGTCAGTTATCAAAAAGCACAAATAATCAGAGTTAAAATGATCAGAGCAAAATGAACGTTTATATTAAAAACATAAGCAATGATTAGTTCAGAACACGTAAAATATTACAGACAAACATGTAAAGAAAACAAGGAAAACACAAGAAAATTCTAAGAGGAAGGTGGAAGACGTGTGAACAGGGCTTCCAACATGCTCTTGATTTGATTGCTGGTTTCCTATTGCTGAGATACCATGTTTGCTATAGAATCAATCTTAATGTCCTGCTTGTCCATCCTCTCATTCATCAGCATATCAGATCTTTTCAAATCCTCCAGAGTCTGCCTGTCAAGAGATGAAGCTTGAGGATCTTCAGATACAGGCTGCTTCTCAGAGCTTTCTACAACAACTTCTTCTTGACCTAAGTCTTCAGCTGGAATCGTCTGTTCTTCTGCAGGTTGAGCTTTGGATGCTGGACGCTTTTCAGACCAAGGAGCAATGTCCAGATGGAGAATTTCTTCCTTAAGCAGCTTGCTCAGAATTGGACCTTCAATTTCCTTCAGCAGGTTGCTGAAGTTCTGTTGAGCCTGTCCATAGCTCTGGTCTTGCAACTTAAAGGTTTCAGAGCATACCCATCTTCTGAATTTTGTCCAGAGGAGGTCTGATACAGCAGGATCCACCAGTTCCAGACTTGCTTGTTTTAAAGAAGTGATCCACTTCTGTATATCTGTTTCAAAGTTCAATATGCTGGAACCAACATCTGGATGTTTTGGTTTAGGGATAGCAGTTTTGTGATTGATTGCAGCAAGGCGTTCAAAGACTGAGATCAATGATAGTCTTGCCGTGGTCTTCTGAATTGGCTTTTGGTGAGGGAGTGGGAGAGTCAGGAATTACGATTGGACTTGATGGGGAATTTGGTGGAGTTATTTCTGGTGAAGAGGGGAGTTGAGGAATATTCACAGTGGTACCACAGGGCAATTGAATGGCCAAAGGTTGTGGTTCAGGGGATTCAGAGGTTTGAGCCTCAGAGGTTTGAGTCTCAGGTTGTGGAGATTGTTCATGTTGAGGAGAGGGTGGATTAATTTCTGGTTGAGGAGATAAAGGTTGTGGGATTTCTGGTATTGGTGAGAGAGGAATATCAGGTTGTGGTGAGATAGGAATTTCTGTGTTTGGATTTGGATTTTCTTGTTCGGGAGCGGAAGTGTGTTGGTCTATATCAGAAAGAACTTGTTCTGGTATGGCTTCAGTATTTGGATTTTGTGGTTTAGAGCGAGATCTTCTGAGGGTTAATGATTCACAAGTGTCAAAGTCTAAGTCAAAATCATCGAAAGTTTGAGGTGTTGGGTTTTCAGATGGAGTTGGAATTGGAATAGATGTGGAAACAATAATTGAATCTAAAACAGTAACAGAAGAAGGATTACCTCTCTTCTTAGGAGTCTGTTGAGATGATCCTTCTGCAGCAGCTTTTCTTTTCTTCGTCTTCTTAAGAATAACCTCTGGAGCCTTCTGCTGAAGATCTTGAATATTCAGATTTGGTGTTGTACCATCAGCTTTACAAGCATCAAAATATCTCAGAATGATTTGAGGCTTAGAGTCAATTTTTGAGAACATAGGGAAG
This sequence comes from Vicia faba, assembly GCA_948472305.1. NCBI lineage: Eukaryota > Viridiplantae > Streptophyta > Magnoliopsida > Fabales > Fabaceae > Vicia > Vicia faba. The sequence continues at coordinate 155,596,807 of OX451735.1, read as the reverse complement.
TCGTCCAGAGGGACTCTTCTGCTGGAGATTTCAGCAAAATGAGTGATGCTGGGCTCCTTCTTAATGTTCTCTATCAGCTTCATTTTCTTCAGATTTTTGGCATTCAGCTGCTTGCCAACAGAAGGTTCCAGGGTGCTGATTTCTTGTGCTTCTGTCAAATGATCAATCAGCCTATTCTCTGTCAGAATATCTGATATCAGTCTTCCCAAGGGTATCCAATCCCTTTTAGTACGTTCATCTTCTCTTTTTTCCTTGACACTTGTTCTGAGATGGTTGAACAAAAGATGAGCTAGATTTATCTTGACCTTCTGAGAGATGAAATAGAGCAGAAACTGCTGATCAATGTTAATGTAATCAGGAGAGCTGGTAGGCTTCCTGTGGTTGAAACAGCCCAGAATGATCTTGGCCCAAATTCTGTGCTTGTCCTTCAAATCCCTTATCTTGCTGGAGGGAAGCCCCAACGTGAAAATTTCCCTTGCAATTACAGCAACATCTGCACACCTTTCTGCCATATCAATGCAGTGAATACCACCTCCATTGTACCCTATCAGTCTTGCAATCAGGTCTTCAGTAATCACAATCTTCTTCCCCATGATGTAGGATGTGACTTGATGATTTGAAGAAGAAGCTTGAATCCAAAATTCCTTTACCTGAATAGGAAATGTTGGACCCACCAGCCTGTCAAAGTACTTTTCCCAACCTTGAGCTTTAACCTCTTCAGATAAATCAAAACCATTCTCCTTGAGACTGTTGAAATCCACTATTATTTCTGACAGAACTTCAAGATTCTTGACTGGTGTGAGAAGCATTCTGAAAGGTACTTCATATTGTTCAGATGAAGCATTTTTCTGGGAACCTGAAGAAGGAATGCTGGAAGAAGCCATGTTCACACGAGGTTTTTGAAAAAAATTGAAAGGTTTTCTTGAGAAAAAAGAACACAGAAATCAGAAATATTGAGTGAAAACGAAAGTGACGGTAAAAGTGAGTGAATGGTGTGAAGTGTGTTTAAATAGATTTATAAAAAGGTTTTGAAAACATAAAAGTTTAAGAGAGAGAAGTAAATAATGATTATTAGCATTTAATGATAGCTAATTTTAGGGGATTCAGAAAGATATTTAGAACGGTTACCCATGACATGTGTCTCAATGCACCCAATCAGCGCTTTGCCTTTTCAGAAACGTGAACGCGTGTTCAGCCTCAGAAAACAGCTGATGACTGGATGACACTTGTTTGCTTGAGTGAACAACACTTCTATCCTTGAACTGAAGCACTCAGATCTTCATGGATAGATTCTGATACAATCTGCATTTCTAAAGTTCTGAAAGAAGATTGATAAGTAGTTCACAGAAAATAAACATAATTCTGAAGGTTAATATATAAAATTAAAACAATTTTATTATGGGCAGAGCTTCATGCTGAGATGTTTCAAAATGAAGTTGAACCTATCTTCAGAAAGTGGTTTTGTGAAAATATCAGCCCATTGATGGTCTGTGTTAATAAATTTTAAATTTAAAATCCCTTTCTGAATATAGTCCCTAATAAAATGATGTTTTATTTCTATATGCTTAGCCCTAGAATGTAAAATTGGATTTTTACTTAAGCAAATGGCAGAAGTGTTGTCACAGAGGATAGAAATGTTACTCTCAAATATTTGAAAGTCCTCAAGTTGACTTTTCATCCAGAGCATTTGTGTGTTGCATCCAGCTGCTGCTATGTATTCAGCTTTTGCTATTGATAGAGCAATTGTGGATTGTCTTTTGCTGGACCATGAGATCAGATTTTCTCCCAGAAACTGGCAGCTTCCAGAAGTGCTTTTACGTTCAACTCTGTCTCCAGCAAAGTCATCATCACAATATCCTACTAAGCTGTAATCACTTGATTTTCTATAAAATAAACCCAGATTAGTAGTACCTTTCAGATACTTGAAAATTCGCTTAACTGCTGTTAAGTGAGATTCTCTAGGATCTGATTGGAATCTTGCACAAATGCATACACTGAATAAAATATCAGGCCTTGATGCTGTCAGATAAAGAAGAGAACCAATCATACCTCTGTAGACCTTCTGTTCTACCTTTTTGCTTACCTCTTCTCTTTCCAGAATGCACGTGGGATGCATTGGAATCTTTGATGGCTTACATTCTGAGAGATCAAATTTCTTCAGAAGTTCTCTGACATATTTTCTCTGATGAATGTAAGTTCCTTCTGGGGTTTGATTGATCTGAATGCCCAGAAAGAATTTCAGTTCCCCCATTAGGCTCATCTCAAATTCTGCCCGCATACACTTAGCAAACTTTCTTCCCAGAGAAGGTTTAGTAGATCCAAATATAATATCATCAACATAAATCTGACATGCTAAAATGTCATTCTTAACTGTCTTACAGAATAAGGTTGTGTCCACTTTCCCTATGGTGAATTCCTTTTCTAATAGGAAGTTACTTAGTCTTTCATACCAAGCTCTGGGAGCTTGTTTCAGACCATACAGTGTCTTCTTTAGTTTGAAAACATATTCTGGATTTTTTGAACTTTCAAACCCAGGGGGTTGGTGCACATATACCTCTTCTTCTATATAGCCATTTAAGAATGCACTATTAACATCCATCTGATACAGAGTGATGCCTTTATTTACAACAAATGAAATTAAAAGTCTGATAGATTCTAAACTGGCGACTGGAGCAAAGGTTTCTGTATAGTCTATCCCCTCTTGCTGACTATAACCTTGTGCTACCAATCGTGCTTTGTTTCTGATGACTTCACCTTGTTCATTCAGTTTGTTTCTGAACACCCATTTTGTTCCAATGACGTTGAATCCTTTTGGTTTGGGAACTAGATCCCATACGTCATTCCTTGTGAATTGATTCAGCTCCTCTTGCATTGCTAGAATCCAGTCATTGTCCAGAAGTGCTTCATCAATTGAAGATGGTTCAATCAGAGAAACAAGTCCCATGAGGGATTCTTCAGAGTTTCTGAAGCTAGATCTTGTTCTGATTGGATCTTCCTTTCTTCCTAAGATTGTTTCTTCTGGGTGATCCATGCTGCTTCTGGATGGTCTTTTCTGAAGTTGATCAACAGAAGGTGCTGGATTGCTTGCAGTGCCTCTTTCTGATGTTGAGGGAGTGTCTCTGTTAAGAGCTTCTGATGACTTGTCTTCAGTACCTGTGAATTCAACTTCCATACCTGCAAGTAATTCATTCTGCTTTGACTTTTGAGAGTCAAGCTTATCATCAAAATGAACACTGATTGATTCTTCAACAATCCGTGTTTCTATATTGTATACTCTGTACCCTCTTGAGCGTTCAGAGTATCCTAACATAATACACTTTTGTGCTTTAGAGTCAAACTTGTTCAAATAATTTTTTGTATTTAAAATAAAACAAGTACATCCAAATGGATGAAAATATGAAATGTTGGGCTTTCTGTTCTTCCACAATTCATATGGAGTCTTTTCCAGAATAGGTCTTATGGAGATTCTATTCTGAATGTAGCATGCTGTGTTTATTTCCTCTGCCCAGAAGATCTTAGTAACATTTGTCTCATTGATCATGGTTCTGGCCATTTCTTGCAATGTTCTGTTCTTTCGTTCTACAACTCCATTTTGCTGGGGAGTTCTAGGACAAGAGAAATCATGCAGAATGCCTTTGTCATTAAAAAATGATTCAAAATCTTTGTTTTCAAACTCTCCACCATGATCACTTCTGACTTTGACGATTCTAAGATCCTTTTCATTATGAACTTGGTTGCAGAAGGTGACAACACACAGAGTGTGACTCGTCCTTGTGTCTTAAGAACTTTACCCATGTCCATCTGCTATAGTCATCTACGATTACTAACCCATACTTCTTGCCACTGACTGAAGCAATTTTAACTGGTCCAAATAAGTCAATGTGCAGAAGTTCTAATGGCTTAGAGGTGGAAACAATGTTTTTAGATTTGAAAGCTGGTTTTGCAAACTTGCCTTTCTGACATGCTTCACACAGAGCATCTGAATTGAACTTCAGGTTAGGAAGTCCTCTGACCAGATTGGGTTTGTTAATCTGAGATATTCTTCTCATACTAACATGCCCCAATCTTCTGTGCCAGATCCATTGCTCGTTGTTAACAGACAGAAGACACTTTACATTCTGACTTTTCAGTTCAGAAATTTTTATTTTATAAATGTTGTTTCTCCTCTTTCCATTAAATAGGATATTCCCATCTTTCTGACTAACAGCTTTGCATGAATTTTGATTAAAGATTATATCATAACCGTTATCACTTAATTGACTTATGGATAACAGGTTATGCATTAATCCATCTACTAATAAAACATTACTTATAGAGGGAAGATTTCCATTACCTACTGTTCCAGAGCCAATGATCTTTCCCCTCTGATTGTCTCCAAAGCCTACGTGGCCTCCAGGCTTAAGTTCCAGGCTTTAGAACATATGCTTTCTTCCCGTCATGTGTCGTGAGCAGCCAGAGTCCAGGTACCATGATTGGTGTTTCTGTTTTGCTGCTAAAGATATCTGCAACATGTATTATTTTATCCTTAGGTACCCATATTTTCTTGGGTCCTGATTTGTTAGTTTTACCAAAACTCTGGTTGAATTTTGGTTTGACAGAATAATTACTACTAGTATATTTGATGTCATGTGTGTGCCCATATACAAAGTGAGAATCAAGTGAGGTGCGTTTTATAACTAAATCCATGACATTCTTTGGTGTAGGTACCTTACCTTGGTATCCTATTCCTTTTCTGCCATTTCTTCTAACTCCATAGATCATTGAAGCCATTTTGCTTCTATCTATGTTTTTAGCTAGAAACTTCTGAAAGCTGTGATCATACTCCTTGATGATCTCATCAGCACTACTGGGAGTTTCAGGAATTGTTTCCTTCTGAGAGTTTTGCAATAAATTTTCTAATTTTGAAATTTTAATTTTTAACTCAGAATTCTCCAATTTGAGACTCTCAGTCTTATCAGAGTCAGAAGCAAGATTCCTTTTCAGGTTTCTGAATTTGACTCTGATCTGCTGATATCTTTCCAGAATTTCATTAAGGCTTTCAGCTAGTTCAGCCTTAGTAAAGTTAATAGCAAAGTCAGGAAATACCTCTTCTGTTTCTGATTCAGAGTCTGACTCGGAAGCTTCACTGTCTTCTGTTATGTTTGCCATGAGAGCAATGTTTGCTCTCTTATCATCTGAGTCTGAGTCAACTTCAGATGTGTCAGAGTCATCCCATGTATCCATGAGACTTTTCTTCTTTTCCTTGCCAAACTTCTTTTTGGGCTTTTCCCTCTGAAGCTTTGGGCAATCACTCTTGTAGTGTCCTTGCTCGTTACATTCATAGTAGATGATGTCTTTGTTGTTTGGCTTTCTGCTTCCTGAAGAGCCTTCAGATCTTCTGTGTCCAGAGGAGGATTCTGACCTTCTGTATCTGGAGGAAGATTCATTCTGATTTTCTGATCTTCTGGGATTCCTGAACTTTCTTTGCCTCTGCTTCCATAGTTGGTTCACCCTTCTGGAGAGGAGAGATAGTTCATCTTCTTCTGATGAGGACCCATCAGAGGTTTCTTCAACAGCCTGCAAAACTTTGGAGTCAGATTTTCTGTTAGATTTTAAAGCTAATGGCTTACCTTGATTTTGAGGTTCATCTGCTTCTAGCTCTATCTCGTGACTTCTGAGGGAGCTGACAAGTTCCTCCAGAGAGATTTTGTTGAGATCCTTAGCTAGCTTCAGTGCTGTGACCATTGGCCTCCACTGTTTTGGAAAGCTTCTGATGATCTTCTTAACATGATAAGCAGTAGAATACCCTTTGTCCAGAACTTTGAGACCAGCCACCAGAATTTGAAATCTTGAGAATATCGTTTCAATTGATTCACTTTCTTCCATCTTGAATGCCTCATACTTCTGAATGAGTGCAAGAGCTTTAGTTTCTTTGACTTGAATGTTGCCTTCATGCATCATTCTCAGAGAGTCAAACATATTCTTTGCAGTGTCTCTGTTTGATATCTTTTCATATTCAGAGTAAGATATAGCGCTGAGAAGAATTGTTCTGGCCTTGTGATGATTTCTGAAATCACGCTTTTGCTGATCAGACATTGCTTTCCTGTCAATCTTCTGACCACTTGCATCCATTGGGTGCGTGTATCCATCAGTCACCATGTCCCACAGATCAGCATCATGGGCCAGAAAGAAGCTTTCAATTCTGTCTTTCCAGTAATCAAAGTTCTCTCCATCAAAGACTGGAGGTTTGCCACTGAATCTGTCTCTTTCTTCATTGTTGTCATTGCTGATGTTTTGATGTGGTCCTGCCATTGTGTTTTTCTGATGCTGGATCTTGTACTGACACGGTTAAGTGTTATAAGCTCAGAACCAGGAGCTCTGATTCCAATTGAAGATGTGAAAAACACAAGAAGGGGGGTTGAATTGTAAAACTTGAAATCAAATGCAGACAACACTGTATTTTTATCCTGGTTCGTTTGATCTCAAACTACTCCAGTCCACCCGTCAAGGTGATTTCGCCTCTCTCCAACGAGGTCTTAATCCACTATATTCAACTGAATACACCAACTACTTTAACAACTGTTAAAGCCTTCTTGAGTCTAACCACAAACCGGTTTATCTCAAGGAATTCTCTTACAGATAATTTAACAAATGTGTGTTTGATGTTTTCTAGCAAAACTATATATCACAACTGTGATAATACACAATATTAAGCTTAGGATGAAACTAGATTGCTGGAGCTATAGAGTAAGCATGGTTGAAAGCTTTAGCAAAAATGAGAGCGTGCGTGAAGATGATTAGCTTAGGCGTGTATATGCGTGTAGAGTATTAGCCATTTCTTTTCTCACTGACTTGTTTAAATAGCCTAGGAAGAGATACGTTGCTGTCCATAAATCCATTTCAATGCTCATAACGTTCTTTCCTTTTTGAGAAGATCTTTGTCTTGGAATAAAGCCGTTGGTATTTAATTTGTCTTAAATGCATAGTAACGTTGACACTTCAGAGTGTTCTGCTAATGATAATCAGAGTGTTCTTGGCTTTAGCTTATTCTGACGCTTCTGAGTGCTGATGACATGGTTAGGATCTTGATCAGAGTCAGAGTATGTTATGCGCAGATTCTGTTCATCAGGCTTCAGCGTATAGCACGTGTTATTTGATCTTCTGATGCTGACATATCTTCTGATGCTGATTCCATCAGAGTTTCTGTAAATACACAACATAATTTTAAGTAGCATATATATCTTAAACATAAATCTTACAATTTATTTAATCTTGTATTTTGTTATCATCAAAACTCTAACTGAGGGTTGCAGAATCAAACTATGTTCTAACAAACTCCAATGACGGTGCTATCTACTCCTTAATAGTGGGATAACGCTGTCTAAAGGAAATAAAACGAACAATCTTTTTTCGAGTAGGTAGAATCTTAATTACTTGCTCAAAACAAATCTTTTCACACTAACACCTTTTCAAAACAGTTTTCAAAAAACAAATTCGTCACACCCTTGAGGACTGATACAAGGGTTATCACAAAGTAAAACATTTTCAAAGAAAGCACACACACTAGCAATTTTAAAAAGATGAGCAAGTGCCTAAGAGCCCATGGAAAACCATGGATAGAAAGGGTGCTAACACCTTCCCTTTCTATAATCTACCCCCCGTACTCAGAATATCTCGAAAAAAAGGTTTTTTCTGTTCTTTTTCCTTTTCCATGATTGGATGAAATAAAAGTCGGTGGCGACTCTTGCTTACCGTGACATTTTGCAAACACAAAACGCAAAACGTAAACCAGTATTAAACAATCGATTCTGCCACCGTATTACAGCCATTGATACTGATCTATTCATAACCTCAGTGGATGGAGTTTCTACTCCTCTTGTGACTGTTAAGAAGAATTTACTGTTGGCCGGTTTATTTCCGGGTTGTGGTGAAGGTTGCCATATGTGTTCATTTCTACCTTCTGGTTGCCATTTGCTGAGGTCAGGTGTTCAACGCCTGATGGACAACAAATAAATTTTGTTCGAGAAAACTCTGGTTCCCGTTGTTCCATCTGAAGACATTGCTATTATAACCATTTCCACCAGTCCTTCCAAGGCCTCCTCGAGAAGACCTGTTAGGATTACACCCACTACGAGAATCGCTCTGTTGATAGTCACATGTCCCGGTCCTATCCCGTACGCCTCTGACAAAGCTTTCCCTTGGCATTATGGTGCCGATGTTTACTATCATGGCATTAAACAAAACTTGAAGACCGAAGAAGCTGATCCTGATGTCGGTAACATTCTCAGGACCAGCAAGATTACTAGAAGTGGAAGGTTTTTTTTCCTGAGATCTCTCTGAAGACTGTCACTAAGCCTATTGTTATTCCATCTTCTGCTCCCGCCAATACTTCAGTTACTATTTTTGTTCCTACTCCAGCTGTTACCCCTGCCGATAAGTCATCAGGGACTCGAGGCAAAGAATCTATAGGCGAGCCTGTCTGGGCGGAGGCACCTAGAAAGGTTGTTGTGGAATCCTCTAAGCAAGAGATTAAAGAAATTTTAAAAATAATTAAAAAGAGTGACTACAATGTGGTCGAGCAGCTGGGGCAGACCCCCTCAAAGATATCCATGTTATCCCTGTTGTTGTGTTCTGAGGTCCATGCAAAGGCTTTTATTGCATTCCTCAAAACTGCGCACGTGCCGCAAGAGACTTCAGCTGATCAATTTAAATATTGCATGGCTAGCCTGACTGCTGACAATGGGCTGGGTTTTTCAGATGCAGACTTGACACCGAATGGAAGAAAGCATAATGATGCTCTGCATGTCTCGATTGAATGCAGGGGCACCACTATGGCTCATGTGTTGGTGGATATTGGGTCTTCGCTGAATGTTCTGCCCAAGAAGGCTTTGGACCGGTTGGATTGCGAGGGTTTGACTTTAAAGCCTAGTAACATTGTGGTAAGGGCTTTTGACAAATCGAAAAGAATGGTGCATGGGGAAGTGCACATCCCTGTCAAGGTAGGCTCTCAGACTTTCGAGTCCACCTTCTATGTGATGGACATTAGACCATCATACTCTTGTTTGTTGGGTCGTCCTTGGATCCACGAAGTTGGGGCTGTTACTTCTACACTACACCAAATGTTGAAGTATCCGGTGAAGGGGAAGATAACCACTGTGCATGGCGAAGAGGAGTATATGGTGAGCCACTTGAACTCCTTCAGGTACGTAGAGATGGACGGAGAATTTATAGAGACTCCTTGTCAAAACTTTGAAGAGGTTCCCCAGATTTTGGCGTCAACTTAGACCACTACCAACACCAAGCCTCCTCTGAAGATGGCTTCTCTCAAAGATGCTAGAGCAGTAGTTAAAGAAGGTAGGAGTACCAATTGGGCACAACTTCCCGAGCTTATTCATAAAACTGACAAGTTTAGCTTGGGCTTTACTTCAGGGGCTCAGAGGGTTGTTCGACGCGCTCGAGTTGGAGGACCTCCCCTACGCATCAAAAATCGAAGGGTCCATGCTATTGAAGACAGTGAGGAAGACTTTGATATTGACAGCTGGATTTACCCAACTACCAACGGTGGACCGAGTAATTGAACGACCAAAGATTTTATACCAGTTTCTTTTATTCTGCATTAATTGTCTTACTTGTTTTCTAAGTTTGTAATGAACAATTTAAACTTTATGGCCTTGTGTTTTACCTGAGGCACAATGGTTCTATCTGTGAGGGTTATTATATGTCATCTCATATATCATCAATGAAGCATTGGACGTTCTTTGAATACAAATTTTACACTCTCTATTTTTATTTTCTTCCTTTACTTTATCAATGCAGCTATGCTCTTACACACACTCACGTATCAAATTGCAGATACATATCCACTCTGGATCCCATTGATAACAATCATGTTGTTGCCATTTATGACTTTGAAAATCCGATCAACCAAGCCGAGGACGAAGGTGAGGACGATTGTGAGGTACCTGGAGAACTTGCTAGACTGCTACAATAGGAAGAGAGGGCTATACAGCCTCATGAAGAGCCAGTTGAGATAATAAACTTGGGCACAAAGATGGACAGAAAAGAAGTCAAGATCGGCGCGAATTTGGAGACTAAGATCAAATAGCTACTGATACAGATGTTGCACGACTATGTTGAAATCTTCGCCTGGTCATATGAAGACATGCCTAGTTTAGACACTGATATCGTGGTGCACCGTCTACCAACTAAAGAGGATTGTCCTCTGGTTAAATAGAAGGTCTGCCGTATGCACCCTGAAATGTCAGAGAAGATCAAGGCAGAGGTCATAAAGCAGTTCGACATAGGGTTCTTAACTGTCACCTCCTATCCGCAGTGGGTTTCTAACGTTGTTCTGGTACCTAAAAAGGATGGCAAGGTACGGATATGTGTGGATTACAGAGATCTGAACAGGGAAAGCCGCAAGGATGACTTCCCGCTTCCCCACATTGATGTTCTAGTTGACAACACCGTGCAACACAAAATCTTCTCCTTTATGGATGGTTTCTCTGGCTACAACCAGATCAAGATGGCTCCTGAAGACATGGAAAAGACAACCTTCGTCACATAGTGGGGCACCTTCTGTTACAAGGTGATGCCTTTCAGGTTGAAGAATGTTGGGGCAACCTATCAGCGGGCCATGGTCACTTTGTTCCACGATATGATTCACCATGAGATCGAAGTTTATGTTGAGGACATGATAGCCAGGTCTCAGACAGAGGAAGAACACCTTGGTCATCTCCAAAAGTTGTTCGACAGGTTGAAGATATATAAGCTGAGGTTGAATCCGAACAAGTGCACCTTCGGGGTAAGGTCTGGTAAGCTTCTGGGTTTCATTGTCAGCGATAAAGGCATCCAAGTAGATCCTGCAAAGGTAAAGGCTATACAAGAAATGCTAGCTCCTCGTACGGAGAAGGAAGTTAGAGGTTTCTTGGGACGCCTGAATTATATCGCCAGGTTCATTTCACATCTGACTGCTACTTGTGAGCCGATCTTTAAGCTTCTGAAGAAAGATCAAGTGGTAAAGTGGAATGATGAATTCCAGACCGCTTTCGAAAGAATCAAGGAATACCTGCAAGAACCACCAATTCTGATGCCTCCAGTTGAAGGGACACCTTTGATATTGTACCTGACAGTGCTAGACAATTCGATGGGTGTGTGCTGGGGCAGCATGGTGAGTCTGGTTGAAAAGAGCACGCAATATACTACCTTAGCAAAAAGTTTACCGACTGTGAGACACGATACTCATTGCTCGAGAAAACTTGCTGCGCTTTGGCATGGGCTGCTCGCCGACTGAGACAGTATATGTTGACTCACACTACCTTGTTGATATCGAAGATGGATACAATCAAGTACATTTTTGAGAAGCCCGCTCTCTCCGGAAGGATAGCGAGATGGCAGATGATCTTAACTGAGTACGATATACAATATACAACCCAGAAAGCAATCAGGGGGAGTGTATTGGCTGATCATTTGGCTCATCAAGCCGTGGATGACTACCAGACCATGAATTTTGAGTTCCCGAAGGAGAACATTATGCTGGTGACTGACTACGAAGAACATGGACCGGATGAAGGACCTGAAGAAGGATCCCGATGGACTATGGTCTTTGATGGAGCCTCGAACACACTTGGTAATGGCATCGGCGCTGTAATCATATCCCCTGAGGGCTGTCACACTCCTTTTACTTTCCGATTGTGTTTCAACTGCACTAACAACATGGAGGAGTATGAAGCCTGCATTATGGGTCTCAAAGCCACTATTGACCTCAGGATCAAGTTCCTAATGTCTTCGGGGATTCAACCTTGGTGATAAGTCAGATCAAAGGCGAATGGGATATGAAACATCCGAATCTCATCCCATACAAAGAGCATGTACTGACATTGCTCCCACACTTTGAGGAGGTAACTTTTGAACATTTCCCACGAGAGGAGAATCAGTTAGCGGACGCGCTAGCTACCATGTCTTTTATGTTGAAAGTTAGGTGGGACAGCGAAGCTCCCCGAATCACCATTGAAAGGATGGATGAACTAGCACACTGCTATGAGATTGATACTAAAGAGGTAGCAGACAAACCTTGGTTTCACGAAGTGAAAAGGTATCTCAAAGCTCAAGAATATCCAGAAGGGGCATCTGTCAACAATAAGAAGTTTTGAGAAGGTTTGCTGCAAAATTCTTCCTCAGTAATGAAATCCTCTACAAGCGCAATCATGACTCTACCTTACTGCGGTGTGTAGACAAGAGCGAAGCAGAAAGGATTATGACGGATCTACATGAAGGAACCTTCGTAACCCATTCCAGTGGACACACCATGGCTAAGAAGATCCTGCGGGCAGGATACTACTGGTCCACTATGGAAGCCGATTGTTATCAACACTCTCGGACTTGTCATAAGTGCCAAATCTACACTGACAAGGTGAATGTGCCTCCGGTCCCCTTGAACGTCTTGACAACTCCGTGGCCCTTTGCAATGTGGGGCATCGACATGATCGGAGAAATCAGGCCCACCGCTTCCAATGGGCATCGTTTCATCCTGGTAGCTATCGATTACTTCACGAAATGGGTTGAGGCTGCCTCCTTTGCTACCATTACCAAGAATGTAGTAGCAAGGTTTATCAAGCATAACCTGATCTGTCGATACGGTGTTCCAGAGAGGATTATTACTGACAATGGTATGAATCTCAACAACACAATGATCACCAAGCTCTATAAACAATTCAAGATACAACATCATAATTCTTCTCCCTACCTGCCGAAGATGAATGACATTGTTGAAGCAGCTAACAAGAACATCAAGAAAATTATATAGAAGATGACGGTGACATACAAAGACTGGCATGAGATGCTACCATTCGCTCTCCATGGGTATCATACCTCAGCACAGACATCAACAAGAGAAACACCTTACTCTCTGGTATATGGAATGGAGTCAGTCCTACCTATTGAGGTCCAGATCCCTTCTTTAAGGATTGTGAAAGATGCAGGTTTAAACGAAGATGACTGGGTCCAAACTTGAATTGATTAACTAAATTTGATCGATGAAAAACGACTTACTGCTGTCTGTCATAGTCAAACGTATCAAAAACGGATGATCAAGGCTTTCAACAAAAAAGTCAAACGCCAAGAGTATCAAGTCGGGGATCTAGTGATCAAGCGCATCATACTTCCGCAAGGTGACCCCAGGGGAAAATGGACTCCCACCTACAAAGGGCTGTTTGTGATTAAAAACATTTTCTCGGGTGGAGCCATGATTCTAACCACCATGGGCGGTGACGACCTCCCTCACCCTGTCAATGTAGACATAGTCAAAAGATACTACGCATGATAAAAGACCCGCTAGGTTGACTGGCCTAGGAAAAAATAAGAGCTTCCCGACGAACCAAAAGGGTTCGGGCAAAAATAAGGGATGAAAAAAAAATTTGTACACCATGCAAGTCGAAAACCTGAAAAGGCGACTTGGGCAAAAAAGGGTATCCCGGTGGACTGAAAACCCGAATGGGTGGTCCAGGAAAAAGTTAGGGATGAAAAGCATATCACTATGTCCCATTGGATCATCTTGTGACCAAACCTCAATATCAACTGTCAAACTCAAATGGCATCAATCAATCTAATAAGCTTCGGACAAGCAGCAAAGTGAGGAGACGCTCGAAGACATAATGGCAATAGTAGATTTGAAACCCAATGGGATTGTTGAACATAGCTGTTTTCTTTTCATTGTACATAATATTGTATATCTTTCATTTTTACGGCGGCGTTCTCTTACTAGAGCGTCAACTTCCTTGTACAAAAAACACCTGTTATAGGCCAACTTCAAAAATTAATACAAGCCATTTTTACAAAAATATTTGTTTTTATTTTTTTGTTTTGTTTTTGCAAGAACGTACAATGATTTATTCTTGACATATGTGTTGTACCCCAAAATTTGCCCTCCCATATTCATCAAGAAATTGCCAAGTCAAGGTCACAAAATTCCCCAAGGGTTGTGCAGCTCAACTGTCTCCTATACAGTCAAAACTAGGGTTTGAGTTCTGGTCAAGCAAATGAACTTTTCAAAGGCCCAATCAAGTCTCATATGCTTATAAATATGGTCAAACATCCTCATGTCAAGTTTCAAGGCATTCAGCTCAAAATTGCACAGTCAAAACCCTAGATTGCACTACAGTCAACTGTAGGGGCAAAATGGTCATTTGACAGTCAAAAGTTCAAATTTTTGGTCAACATATCATTTTGAAGCCACAAACATCATTTGATCAATGCTTGATCATGATTTTCAAGATTTGGCTCAGAAATCATCAAAGATGCAAAAGTTGCTATATTTGGACAGCTGAAAAAGTCAACTGAAATTGACCAGGGCATAACTTTCACATGGATTATCAGAAAAATTCCATCCAAAGCTCATTTTGAAGAGAAAGACATTTCCTACAATTCATCTTCATGTTCCAAGTCCAAGAAATGCTCTCACAAAAAGTTATCAATTTCAACATTATAGGTCATTTTCAAAAGTCAACAAAAGGTGACTTTAAGTCAAAGGCCATAACTTGAGATTGGTAAATCAAAATGACATGGGACCAAAGGCATTGGTTAAAGGACTCAAAGACCTTTCCAAAATGTCCAAGAACATGTGAAAAGCTTAAAAATTGACCAAATTATGCCTTGTGGAAGTTGGGAAATTTTTAGGAATTTTGAAAAGTCAACATTGATGCAAAAGGCCTAAAAATGCAAATGGGCCCATTTTTCTTCCAAGTTTCTTCATGCCAAGCCTATGCACGACCATTAGGCCCAAAGGGAAGTATTTTCATATTTTTAATTATTTATTTGAATTTATATTAATTTATATTCATTTAAATCATTTTAATTCATGAAAAATATAAACCTAACATGAAAAAATCTTTTTATGCATGATTTGGCCTCTACAATTCGTGCACATCTCAAATAGGCAAGCTTTGGTGCTAATTGATCAGATTTGGTACAAGATACATGAGAAAAAGATTGGAAAAGATTCTTAACAAATCAAATATTGAAATCCATTATGGCATGAGATTTTATTCAATCTTTTTAACCTAATTGCTTCCATACAAGTATGAGATCACAACCCTAATGCTCCTAGACTGCAAGCTGCGCCCCACAACTCCATTGCATATTGGAATTTTTCATAAAAAACTCAAAACTAAAAAGTGCCTTAGAGGTCGATTCAAGCTTCAACCTTGATTCCATTCGCATCCTGAGACATTCTTGAACCTTTCTCAATCAATAACAACAACCAAAAGGCCCTGAATTGGTATCCATGAGTCCAACTGTACCAAGAAAATCTTGAAATCGCATAGCATGAATTAAGCATTATTTTGCATTTTTTTTCATGGATTCATGTTTATATTGATGTTTCTGAACTAACTGATACGTTTGATTGTGTTTTTGAGCCACACATGCGAATTCGCCATTGTCACATACTAGGGTTACAGGTTTCCCAGATTGGGGGTTTCACAACCAAGTAAAATTAGGGCTCAAGATGGCCAGGGTTGGATTCAGCACCTCCAGACGATGATGTCTGAACCCTCGCGATGAATTTATGTTTCATATATTTCTAATCGCTATTTTCTCATAAACCCTCTAAAACCACGCCCCAAAACCGTTGCCCATGTGTTTCATGTTTCAGGAAAACGAAGAAGAAGGAGTCGTGTCTGAACGTGATTGGATCTTTTGAATTTCGCGCGAATTTCCAAAAGCGCTCACGTGTTCTTATTATATTATTTATCGTTTATTATATGTTAAATGAAATACAACAGCGCAGTTGGTAACATGTGACATGAATAATCCTCAAGACCTGGGTTCAAGTCCCAGGTCTGGCAAAATTTCACTATTATTTTTCAACGCATATTCTCATGCAGGCACCATCCTAAGACTCACCATACACACTCAATATTCATCGCCCACGTGTCCCAGACAACCAAATCAAGGGCATGGATTCCAAGAGTGCAATGAATATCAGTCAACACGTCATACAGAATTCTAAAAAGTCAACGAAGACTGAAGCTTATTGGGCCTGATCTTTGGACCTATACCTCCTGATTTGGGGCCACACCCCACCCTGGTTTGCATTTTATATTTTTTCTTCTCACTTTTATTTTTGTTATTTTATTTAGTTTATTGTCTTAATTCAATTAATTTATTTTTCTATAAAATATAAAAACATTATAAAAATCAGAAAATACAAAAAAATATAATATTTATTTTATTATAATTATTTTCATAAATAAATTAGAATGTAAATTATGTAGTGTAATTAGGTTTTAATTTTAATTCCTTTTTTAATAAAAATCCAAAAATGTAGAATTTAGGTTTTAATTGTTAATTCTTTTTGTTTCCCTTTTTCCACAATAATAATTATTATTTATTTATTTATTTTCCTATTTAAATTGTACATAAATGAATTAGGTTTAATTTAGGTCATATTTTAATTCTTTCATAATAAATAAAAAAATATTAGAATTAGGGTTTGCCGTCTAATTTAATTTCAATTAACTTCCTTTTTTTCATTAAATCTAAAAAACACAAAATACCAAAAACATTTAATCATTTAATTTGTAATTCATCATTAATTTTAATTGTTTGTAAAAGGGTCCAACGCCCTAATTTTGTTTTAATTTCTCTATTTCGCGCATTTATTTTATTGTCGCTTATTATAATTTTGTAAATCTCCCAAAGCCATGTAACTTTACTTTTCGCACTTTATTTACTTCGCATTATTTATTTTTTCGTCAAATCGGGTCCGGTTTAATTTTGGCGATGTGGACCCGCGCCTTTGTAATAGCCTTAGATTTATTTTTCGCAAACTTATAACTGTTAAATATGCATGCAAGAATGAATGTCCAATTAAAATCAAGCGTAGAACACGACAAACATGACAAGACAAATAACTGAAACATGACACACAATTCGCACACACCACCCCTAGGGTACGCCTCACTGTTGCCTTTCGAAAGGTGGTCGTCGAGTAGAAAACGTCTTAGTAAGTCCTCATGATCCGGGAACCTGGCATGAGGGTAGCTTATAAGGTGTCTTCCCATTGCTCTGGTGATCACTATGTCCCTAAAATCGAATTGACCCGAACACCTCCAACGGTGGTGCTACCTACCTCTCAATGGTGGGATGGCACTACTTTTAAGGACTCTTACACAGACGAATTCCTTAGGGTAGGTAGGTTCTCAAGGATACTTGCTCTAATCTCAAAACAAACAAAAATCTTTTCACACCAACACATTTTCAAAAGCTTTCAAAGCAAACTTTTCAAACACTCTGACGTATGAGTCGATCTGAAATTTTTCAAAAGAAACTTTTTAAAACCCACATTGAAAAGCAAGCAAACATTTTTGAAAACACATTGAGCAAGTATCTAAGAGCCCATGGATAACCATGGATAGAAAGGGTGCTAACACCTTCCCTTTCTATAACCTACCTCCCGAACCGAGAGCAATCTCTTTAAAGGAATTTTTCTGTGCTTTTGTCCTTTCCAATTGGAGAAAATAAAAGACGGTGGCGACTCTTGCTTCCGCGACATTTCGCGAACCAGCGTTAAACAGTCAGTTCCAGATCCACCGATCACAGAACTGGCGACTCTGCTGGGGAAACTTTATAAAGTGAGGTGTACCTTAGGGCTAGCTTATAACTATGTTTTCAATTGTATTGTTTTGTGTGCTTTAAATTGTGGGTTGCTTGGGAGTTCTATAGATCCTACACCCGGATCTGGGGGATACCTTTCTTAGAAAGTAGCAACAAGGCTGTGAGGGAACTGTGCGGGGTATACCGACACGGTTGAAACAGCCTGCTACGTTGATGTGGCACTTTGGTGTGTACCGGTAACCCTTGAGTTCAGTCAAGGAGAGTACGGGGCCTCCGCGTGGTGTCATGAAGCATCAACAGACCTTAGGAACCTTAATTGAACAATCTTGGCCTCTTTAGGGTAGTGAGATAACTGACTTTGGTGCAGTCCGAGGTTGGTTGATACTCGATACTACGCTCAATTGAGGGTTGCTTTCCTGGAATATTTCGGTCGCCAGTTCAGTGGCTAAATCGAAACGATGAACAATGAAAGCAATCCCGTGATATTGGGAACCTTAGAACCCGGTTACTTTGATTAGGACAGGTATGAACCCACCAACTTCAAGAGGGTACTACCCAGACCCCATGCTGGCCTTAAACCTTAAGGGCTTGTCTTGTGTGCCTTGTGTGCCTTACATGTTTGTCTTTGTAAATATCTGTGGTGTGTTTAATCATAGCATCATGACATCATCCAGCATCATATGCATTGACTAACCATTTCAGGGGTTCGAATTTTCATCTTTGTTCTTGTTTTGTAGGACATGGAAACTGCTCGCAGAAAGACAATTCAGGTCAATCTTGTAAGGATCCCTCCTCAGCTTAAGGAGCTTATATCCAGGATTCCCGAGAACTCTTCATTCAGTGACAGGCATGGAAGCCTCATCAGCTTGGTCAACACCAACATTGAGGAAGATATGATAAAGGTTTTGTTCCAATTCTTTGACCCTCTGCATCACTGTTTCACCTTCTTGGACTATCAGTTGGTACCTACATTGGAGGAGTTCTCCCGGCTCCTGAAGATCCCTATCCTTGATCAGCTACCTTTCAACGGTACAGAAAGGGAACCTAAGCTTGAAGAGATTGCTAAAGCCTTGCACCTACAGTCATCTGACCTCAAGGGACATTGGGAAGTTAGAAGTGGTGTCAAAGGGTTCTTAGCCAAGTTTCTGTTTGAGAAAGCCCTTGAATGTTGGAACTCTCTTGACTTGCAAGCTTTTGAAGAGGTTGTGGCCCTCCTTGTTTATGGTTTGGTACTGTTCCCTAACCCAGATCAGCTCATTGATATCAGTGCCGTTCAGATCTTTATGTCCAGGAATCCTATACCTACATTGCTGGGGGACATCCTTCACTCATGTTACACTCGAACCATGAGAAAAAGAGGTGTCCTTATGTGTTGCACTCCTCTCCTGGGAAGGTGGTTTATTTCGCACCTTCCCCAATCAGTCCTGAAGAATGAGCGGGGTTTGAGATGGTCACAACGGTTGATGACTCTTACACATGCAGATATACATTGGTGTCCTAGATCCAGAGAAGACGTCACTATCATTGATCGTTGTGGGGAGTACCCTAATGTTCCTTTACTTGGAATCAGAGGAGGTATTACTTATAGCCCATGCCTGGCTTGGAGACAGTTTGGTTATGCTCGGAGGGACGGTCCTCATGACATGTTAATTCCTGACATAGTTTTTGACTTCGACAGTGATACTCAAGGACTTCGTCAGAGATTTATCAGAGCCTGGAGGATGCCCAGTAGGATAGACAGCAAGACACTGGGGCATAGGAACTCCATCCCTTTGGAGCCTTATCTCAAATGGGTACGCGCCCGCTCTCAGAAGTTAGTGATGCCTTATCCTCACATGCTTCCAGTAATCAAAGAACCTGTCTTGGAAGGGGAAATGTCTCATGTTATTCAGCACCCTGATATGCCCACATCCTGGGAAGAGATGCAGAAGAGCTGGATCCAGCTTAAGGAAGAGCGGAATTCTCTTGAGACTAGCCTGCATGCCAGTGAAAAGAAGGTCTTGGAGCTCACCCGTCTGTTGCATGAGGAGAGGAATCTCAACACCTACATAGCTCCGAAGAGGATGCGCAGTGTATTTTGGGATTGACTTGTTTGTTGTACTTTTTGCCCATGAGGCCTTGATGTATTAAACAATGATTTTCTTTAATGATAACGTGTGTTCTTTTCTTGTCTACAACAAATTTGAACTTTCGAACCCTTGAATGCATTGCATACGCATTTCATACATCATGTGCACAGCAGGTTTTTCCCTTTTCAGGTTGCTTACAGTTCTTCGCTGTTTATTTCAGCATCATGAATCCCGGATCTGAATCAACTGAGACTTCAATCAAGGCCCTCCAGGCGCAGAATGCGCAGTTTCAAGAGTTAATCATGGGTCTAGCTAAAGGCCAAGAAGAACTGAAGACCATGCTCCTGAAGAAGGAGAAGAAGAAGAAAAAAAGAACTGTTCTATTCAACTCGGGCCGAAGGTTGGGTAATACTCTACACCATGAAGAGGTTGCTTCTTCTGTTGGCAAGAGTCCTTCTCAGGCAGAAGCAAGAGTTCCTAGTCCGGTGGTCTCCGACAACGAGACAGACTTTGATGAAGAGCAGTACCCTCCTGAAGACAACAGATACAAACAACTGGAAGACAGGTTAAAGGCTATGGAGGTGCAACAGGCACCTGGGCTGGATTTCGGAGATCTGGGTTTGTCGACTGGTGTAATTATTCCACATAAATTCAAAGCACCCACCTTCTCCAAGTATGATGGGGCATCCTGTCCCAAGCTGCATTTGAGGTCCTATGTTCGGAAGATTCAGCCGTACTCTGCGGACAAGAATCTATGGATCCACTTCTTCCAGGAGAGTCTTTCAGGGACTCATCTCGAATGGTTCTATCAGCTGGATGGGACCAAAGTTCGTAACTGGGAGGAGCTGGCTACTGCTTTCTATAAGCAGTATCAGTATAATGCCGACCTTGCCCCCACACGTACCCAACTCCAGGGTATGTCGTTAGGTGCAAGTGAAGGTTTTAAAGAATACGCGCAGAAGTGGAGAGATCTGGCTGGCAGGGTGCAGCCACCTTTGACTGATCGAGAGTTAGTGGACATGTTCTTGGGGACCCTATCTGGGCCGTTTTTTAACCATCTCATCGGGAATTCTTCTGCTGGTTTCACTGATTTAATCTTGACTGGAGAGAGAATCGAAGCTGGGCTGAAATCTGGAAAGATTGCAAAGGGGGCATCATCCTCTAGTTCAGAAAAGAAACCGTTTAAAAAGGAGTCTAGTGCCGTGTATGGTTCTAGGAAATCAGAAAGACCTGATCACCGCCAATCTGTCAGCGCGGTAATGATCGCTAAGCCTGCTGCCGCTCCCCGGCCAAACAATCCTCAAAGGGCTGATAGACCCCGGAGAGAGTTCACCCGGTTAAGCATGACCCTATCGCAAATCCTGCCACAGTTACTATCCACCAATTTGGTGACTGTCAAGGAGGCGCCAAAGTTCTCAAACACTACATCTCCTAAGTACAACCCGAATGCCCGTTGTGCTTACCATTCAGACAGCCCGGGGCACTCTACTGATGACTGTTGGGCACTAAGGAACAAGCTGCAGGACCTCATTGACGCTAAGGAGGTTCAGTTTGAGGCAGCTGACAAACCTAATGTGGTGACAGCTCCCCTACCTGCTCATGGAGTTAATGCTATTGGGGATGAAGAGGAGGTTGATGAAGCTGAGTTTGATAGCTGGATCTACCCGGCTGCTGATGGTGGACTTAACAATTGGAGCGCCAAGGACAACCTCTCTGTTTCTTTTGTCACTAAGTAATAAACTTCTTTGTTTCGTTATGTTTTTGTAATAGACAATGATAAACTCTATGGCCCGGTGTCTTACCCGAGGCACTGTGGTTCTATTTGTGAGGGCATATGAACTGTCATTTTATACATCATGAATGAAAATCTTGGACTTTTTCGCATTGCAAATATTGTGTTCCTTTTCTATCTTTCATTTCCTTTACATAATTTTCAAAAACAGCTGTATTTACACACACACTCACTCATACAGGTTCCAATCCACTCTGGATCTCACTGATAACAGCTCTGCTAATGCCAATTATGACTTCGAAAATCCGATCAACTTAGCCGAAGACGAAGGTGAAGATGATTGCGAAGTGCCTGGCGAGCTTGCTAGACTGTTGCTTCAGGAAGAGAGGGCAATTCAACCCCATGAAGAGCCAGTGGAAACCATAAACCTGGGTACTGAGGCAGTTAGAAAAGAGGTAAAGATTGGTGCCAACCTAGAGCTCAGCGTGAAGCAACGGTTAACCAAGATGTTACATGACTATATGGAGATCTTTGCCTGGTCCTACGAAGACATGCCAGGGTTGGATACCGATATTGTTGTCCATCATTTGCCGACTAGGGAAGACTGCCCTCCAATTAAACAAAAGGTTCGTCGGATGCGTCCAGAGATGTCCGAGAAGATTAAAGCCGAGGTCATGAAACAGTTTGATGCCGGATTCCTTGCAGTAACTTCTTACCCTCAGTGGGTTGCTAATGTGGTGCCGGTACCTAAGAAGGACGGTAAGGTCAGAATGTGTGTCGATTACAGGGATCTGAACAGGGCCAGCCCCAAGGATGACTTCCCCTTACCTCACATTGATGTCCTTGTTGATAATACGGCTCAGCACAAGGTATTCTCTTTCATGGATGGCTTTTCAGGCTACAATCAGATCAAGATGGCACCTGAAGATATGGAAAAGACTACATTCGTTACTCAGTGGGGCACCTTCTGTTACAAGGTCATGCCGTTCGGATTGAAGAATGCTGGGGCAACCTACCAACGTGCCATGGTTGCCTTATTTCATGATATGATCCATCATGAGATCGAAGTGTATGTGGACGACATGATCGCTAGGTCCCAGACTGAGGAAGAGCACCTAGATCATCTGCAGAAGTTATTTGACCGGCTGAAGCTGTACAAGCTCAGATTGAACCCGAACAAGTGCACCTTCGGGGTAAGATCTGGGAAGTTGCTAGGCTTCGTGGTCAGTGATAAAGGTATTCAAGTGGACCCTGCTAAGGTCAAAGCCATTCAAGAGATGCCAGTCCCTAAGACAGAGAAGGAAGTCAGAGGCTTTTTAGGACGCCTGAATTACATCGCTCGATTCATATCTCATCTGACTGCTACCTGTGAGCCAATCTTCAAGCTGCTGAAGAAAGATCAGGTAGTACGTTGGAACGATGAATGTCAGGCTGCCTTCGACAGAATCAAAGAATATCTCCAGGAACCACCCATCCTTATGCCGCCGGTTGAAGGGAGACCTCTGATACTATATCTGACAGTGCTTGACAACTCAATGGGGTGTGTGCTGGGGCAGCATGACGAGTCTGGCCGAAAAGAGCATGCCATTTATTACCTTAGCAAAAAGTTTACCGACTGTGAGACCCGATACTCACTGCTTGAGAAAACTTGCTGCGCTTTGGTATGGGCTGCTCGCCGGCTGAGACAGTACATGCTGACTCACACTACTTTGTTAATCTCAAAAATGGATCCTATAAAGTACATATTCGAAAAGCCTGCTCTGTCTGGGAGAATTGCAAGATGGCAAATGATCTTGACGGAATACGACATTCAGTACACAACCCAGAAAGCCATCAAGGGGAGCGTATTGGCAGACCACTTAGCTCATCAAGCTGTAGATGACTACCAGTCCATGAACTTCGAGTTTCCGGATGAAAGTATCATGATAGTAACTGACTGTGAAGTACCTGGACCGGATGAAGGACCTGAACCAGGATCCCGATGGTCTATGCACTTTGACGGAGCTTCCAATGCTTTGGGAAATGGTATCGGCGCCATTATCATATCTCCACAAGGTACTCATACTCCACTCACTGCCCGGCTGTGTTTCAACTGTACCAACAACATGGCGGAGTATGAGGCGTGCATCATGGGTCTTCAAGCTGCGATCGACCTAAGGATCAAATTTCTAAGTGTCTTCGGAGATTCCGCTCTTGTGATCAATCAGATCAAAGGAGAGTGGGATACGAAACATCCAAACTTGATCCCTTACAGAGAATGTGTGTTGACCATGATTCCCCACTTCACGGAAATAACCTTTGAGCACTTTCCAAGAGAAGAGAATCAGTTAGCGGACGCGTTAGCTACAATGTCTTCAATGTTCAAGGTCAAATGGGATAATGAAGCTCCCCGGATCATCATTTGGAAACTGGACGAACCGGCATACTGTTGTGATCTCGAAACTGAATTGGTGACTGAGAAGCCTTGGTACCATGAAGTGAAGAGATATCTGGAAGCTCAGGAATACCCTGAAGGTGCCTCTATCAATGATAAGAAATTCCTGAGACGGTTCGCAGCCAAGTTCTTCCTAAGCAACGGCGTCTTGTACAAGCGAAACCATGATTCAACCTTACTGCGTTGTGTGGATAAGACTGAAGCAGAACGAATCATGGAAGAGCTACATGAAGGGACCTTTGGTACGCATTCCAGTGGACATACTATGGCTAAAAAGATCCTACGGGCAGGATATTACTGGTCCACAATGGAAGCTGATTGCTACCAACATTCTAGGACATGCCACAAGTGCCAGATCTATGCGGATAAGGTGCATGTTCCTCCGGTTCCCCTGAATGTTCTGACTGCGCCTTGGCCGTTTGCAATGTGGGGCATAGACATGATTGGCGAGATAAAACCTACGACATCCAATGGACATCGCTTCATCCTAGTGGCGATCGACTATTTTACGAAGTGGGTTGAAGCAGCATCCTATGCTACGGTAACCAAGACTGTTGTGGCACGGTTCATTCGGCACAATCTGATCTGTCGATACGGCGTCCCTGAGCGAATTATTACAGACAACGGTACCAATCTGAACAATAAGATGATTGCTGAGCTCTGCGAACAGTTCAAGATACAGCACCACAATTCTTCTCCTTACAGACCGAAGATGAATGGGGCTGTAGAAGCAGCAAATAAGAACATCAAGAAGATCGTGCAAAAGATGACAGTGACTTACAAAGATTGGCACGAGATGTTACCATTCGCTTTGCATGGGTACCGTACCTCAGCTAGGACGTCAACCGGGGCAACTCCTTTCTCTCTGGTTTATGGCATGGAGGCAGTCTTGCCAATTGAAGTGCAAATTCCCTCTCTCCGGATAATGAAGGATGCAAATCTGAATGAAGATGATTGGATCCAGACACGACTTGACCAACTCAATCTCATTGACGAAAAGAGACTTGCTGCTATCTGCCACGGTCAGACGTATCAGAAACGGATGATCAGGGCATTTAACAAAAAGGTCAGACCACAGGAATATCAAGTTGGGGATCTGGTTATCAAGAGAATCATACTTCCTCAGAGTGATCCAAGGGGCAAATGGACCCCTACATATGAAGGGCCATTTGTGGTTAAGCATGTGTTCTCAGGAGGAGCCATGATATTAACCAACATGGATGGTGACGACCTTCCTCACCCCACCAATGCAGACATAGTTAAAAAATACTACGCATGAAAAAGACCCGCTAGGCTGACATGCCTAGGCAAAAATTAGGGCTTCCCGTCGAACCAAAAGGGTTCGGGCAAAATGAAGGGATGAAAATGAAAAAAAATCTGTACACCCGGCAAGTCGAAAACCTGAAAAGGCGGCTTGGGCAAAAATGGGTATCCCGGTGGACTGAAAACCCGAAAGGGCGGTCCAGGCAAAAATTAGGGATAAAAGCGTAAAACTATGTCTCATTGATCACTTCGCATCCAGAATCCGGTATCTGCATCAAGTTCAGACGGCATCAATCAGTCAGCTTCACCTTCAACCAAGGTCATCAAGTGATGAGACGCTCGGAGTTATAAAGGCAATAACAGAGTTGAAACCCAGTGGATCATTCATCTTTCACACAGCTGTTTTACTTTTCTTTTGTACAAAACTTGTATAAACTCTTTTGATCGGCGACATACCTCTTACTAGGACGTCAGCCTCTTGTATACAAAACGCCTATTCAGGCCATTCAAAAATCAATAAAAATATATTTCCAGTTAAACGTGCCCAAGTGTTTTTCTTTTTCTGTCTTGTTTTGCGAAGAACGTCCAAGGTTCAATTTGTGATGTATGCATTGACAATAATTTGCTAACTCATAAATATTTGCATACGAAACAAAGGAATTAATTGCAGGTGACACTAGAAACAGGGGCAATAAAGAGTTGTCTGAGCAGTCTAATTGTTCTATCCTCCAAGGTACCAAGGTAGGTTCAGCCAAAGAACATGACCGAGTATCTTAATTCCCCAGAGAGTAGTTCAGTAAAACAATACATGTCTCTCCAAGCAAAATTACAAATATCAAGGAAATTGAGTATCCTCCCGTAGATCTCAATACTTCCCCAGCAGCACGCTTTCTTAACAAGCATCCCCGGCAGTCTTGGTCTAAAGATTGTTCCCCGGCGGCATATCTCAATATTCAAAGGAATCACTTCCCCCAGCATATCAAAACTCCCCAGGAGAGTCCAATCCGGTTTCCCCAGGAAAGTTGGAATTCATATCCCCCCAAGCAGCAAGCTTATCCCCAGTAGATTCTGGAAGCTTATCCCCTCGCAGAGCACGAACGCGTCGTCCCGGCTTGATTTAAAGAGTTATTTCCGTAACAGGATATAACTGGGTTATCCTCAGCCAAAAGCCACGGAAAGAGCGTCCTCGGCAAAGTATCTTCCTACCCCCAGCGAAGTCTATCAACACTTCCAGCACAACAAGGATATCCCCAGCATAACTCATCAACGGTATCCCCAGCGGAGGTATCTTCATCAACTCAGCAAAACATCGCTATCCCCACAGAGTAGCACTCCCCAGCATGATCGCTAGAGTATCTTTTCTCCCGCAGAATTGTCTATTCCTCAACGGAGTTATCTCCTCCTACCGGTATTCTTGCAACGAATCATCCACAGCGGAAGCAAAATCTCTTCCTCAACATCAGCCCAGGATATGACTTCCCGGCACCCGTCAAGGATTTATTTTCCTAGACGAAAACATACATGAATCATCACATACATCATTATAACATGCATGTACACATCATATCATATAAATCGTATCCATGTTTGCTTGATCCATATCATACATCGCATATAACTGACCTTTACCTTTCAGGAAAGATGCAGTTGAAATTCTCAAACATATTTCAAGGATTTCTCTAGTCCAGTTAAATCGACTCCAAACAGATTTTTCTGATAAAGACTCAGTAGAAGTTCTCTTATGGTCCCCTCTCCAACGGCGTGTGAGGTGGTAATTCCTTTTTCAGATGTTTCCCTCTCCGGCATGAGCGTGAGGTGATATTCTCTTATGGTCCCCTCTCCAACGGCGTGTGAGGTGGTAATCCCTTTTTCAGATGTTTCCCTCTCCGGCATGAGCGTGAGGTGATATTCTCTTATGGTCCCCTCTCCAACGGCGTGTGAGGTGGTAATTCCTTCTTCAGATATTCCCCTCTCCGGCATGAGCGTGAGGTGATATTCTCTTATGGTCCCCTCTCCAACGGCGTGTGAGGTGGTAATTCCTTCTTCAGATGTTTCCCTCTCCGGCATGAGCGTGAGGTGATATTCTCTTATGGTCCCCTCTCCAACGGCGTGTGAGGTGGTAATTCCTTCTTCAGATATTCCCCTCTCCGGCATGAGCGTGAGGTGATATTCTCTTATGGTCCCCTCTCCAACGGCGTGTGAGGTGGTAATTCCTTCTTCAGATGTTCCCCTCTCCGGCATGAGCGTGAGGTGATATTCTCTTATGGTCCCCTCTCCAACGGCGTGTGAGGTGGTAATCCCTTCTTCAGATGTTTCCCTCTCCGGCATGAGCGTGAGGTGACATTTCCTTTCAGATAATAATTTCCTATAGTTCCTTCTCCAACGGTGAGTGAGGTGACTCCCTTTGAGATTATAATGTCCTTTGGTTCTCTTCCTGACACTACGAAGATGGTAATTCTCACCAAGATTTTCTCAACGAGCATTGTTGAGGTTGAAATCATTCAGGATTCTCTTACCATTCATACTAAGGCAGTAACCATCCCTGGTTCATTCATCAGCGTTTGAAGCTCCAGACTCAGCTCCTGTAACCAATCAGGACATATTTATATCAAGCATCTAAAATCAGCTCCTGCGACGTGTCAGGTACTCATTTTTCTGTTTTGCAGGTATGCAGGTTCTCGCTAAGGAATCTCCTACGCGACCAACATCCAAATGGCATCTATAAGCCCATTCCCTCATCATCATTGCTACTATGTGAGCGCAAATTTCTGGGCACTATAGTGTCCAATCATCTTCTACCCTCGGATTACGAAAGGCACGTCAGCCAATCTGCATCCTCAGGTCTAAGAAGATTGAACAGGGGCAACTGTTGTACCCCAAAATTTGCCCTCCCATATTCATCAAGAAATTGCCAAGTCAAGGTCACAAAATTCCCCAAGGGTTGTGCAGCTCAACTGTCTCCTATACAGTCAAAACTAGGGTTTGAGTTCTGGTCAAGCAAATGAACTTTTCAAAGGCCCAATCAAGTCTCATATGCTTATAAATATGGTCAAACATCCTCATGTCAAGTTTCAAGGCATTCAGCTCAAAATTGCACAGTCAAAACCCTAGATTGCACTACAGTCAACTGTAGGGGCAAAATGGTCATTTGACAGTCAAAAGTTCAAATTTTTGGTCAACATATCATTTTGAAGCCACAAACATCATTTGATCAATGCTTGATCATGATTTTCAAGATTTGGCTCAGAAATCATCAAAGATGCAAAAGTTGCTATATTTGGACAGTTGAAAAAGTCAACTGAAATTGACCAGGGCATAACTTTCACATGGATTATCAGAAAAATTCCATCCAAAGCTCATTTTGAAGAGAAAGACATTTCCTACAATTCATCTTCATGTTCCAAGTCCAAGAAATGCTCTCACAAAAAGTTATCAATTTCAACATTATAGGTCATTTTCAAAAGTCAACAAAAGGTGACTTTAAGTCAAAGGCCATAACTTGAGATTGATAAATCAAAATGACATGGGACCAAAGGCATTGGTTAAAGGACTCAAAGACCTTTCCAAAATGTCCAAGAACATGTGAAAAGCTTAAAAATTGACCAAATTATGCCTTGTGGAAGTTGGGAAATTTTTAGGAATTTTGAAAAGTCAACATTGATGCAAAAGGCCTAAAAATGCAAATGGGCCCATTTTTCTTCCAAGTTTCTTCATGCCAAGCCTATGCACGACCATTAGGCCCAAAGGGAAGTATTTTCATATTTTTAATTATTTATTTGAATTTATATTAATTTATATTCATTTAAATCATTTTAATTCATGAAAAATATAAACCTAACATGAAAAAATCTTTTTATGCATGATTTGGCCTCTACAATTCGTGCACATCTCAAATAGGCAAGCTTTGGTGCTAATTGATCAGATTTGGTACAAGATACATGAGAAAAAGATTGGAAAAGATTCTTAACAAATCAAATATTGAAATCCATTATGGCATGAGATTTTATTCAATCTTTTTAACCTAATTGCTTCCATACAAGTATGAGATCACAACCCTAATGCTCCTAGACTGCAAGCTGCGCCCCACAACTCCATTGCATATTGGAATTTTTCATAAAAAACTCAAAACTAAAAAGTGCCTTAGAGGTCGATTCAAGCTTCAACCTTGATTCCATTCGCATCCTGAGACATTCTTGAACCTTTCTCAATCAATAACAACAACCAAAAGGCCCTGAATTGGTATCCATGAGTCCAACTGTACCAAGAAAATCTTGAAATCGCATAGCATGAATTAAGCATTATTTTGCATTTTTTTTCATGGATTCATGTTTATATTGATGTTTCTGAACTAACTGATACGTTTGATTGTGTTTTTGAGCCACACATGCGAATTCGCCATTGTCACATACTAGGGTTACAGGTTTCCCAGATTGGGGGTTTCACAACCAAGTAAAATTAGGGCTCAAGATGGCCAGGGTTGGATTCAGCACCTCCAGACGATGATGTCTGAACCCTCGCGATGAATTTATGTTTCATATATTTCTAATCGCTATTTTCTCATAAACCCTCTAAAACCACGCCCCAAAACCGTTGCCCATGTGTTTCATGTTTCAGGAAAACGAAGAAGAAGGAGTCGTGTCTGAACGTGATTGGATCTTTTGAATTTCGCGCGAATTTCCAAAAGCGCTCACGTGTTCTTATTATATTATTTATCGTTTATTATATGTTAAATGAAATACAACAGCGCAGTTGGTAACATGTGACATGAATAATCCTCAAGACCTGGGTTCAAGTCCCAGGTCTGGCAAAATTTCACTATTATTTTTCAACGCATATTCTCATGCAGGCACCATCCTAAGACTCACCATACACACTCAATATTCATCGCCCACGTGTCCCAGACAACCAAATCAAGGGCATGGATTCCAAGAGTGCAATGAATATCAGTCAACACGTCATACAGAATTCTAAAAAGTCAACGAAGACTGAAGCTTATTGGGCCTGATCTTTGGACCTATACCTCCTGATTTGGGGCCACACCCCACCCTGGTTTGCATTTTATATTTTTTCTTCTCACTTTTATTTTTGTTATTTTATTTAGTTTATTGTCTTAATTCAATTAATTTATTTTTCTATAAAATATAAAAACATTATAAAAATCAGAAAATACAAAAAAATATAATATTTATTTTATTATAATTATTTTCATAAATAAATTAGAATGTAAATTATGTAGTGTAATTAGGTTTTAATTTTAATTCCTTTTTTAATAAAAATCCAAAAATGTAGAATTTAGGTTTTAATTGTTAATTCTTTTTGTTTCCCTTTTTCCACAATAATAATTATTATTTATTTATTTATTTTCCTATTTAAATTGTACATAAATGAATTAGGTTTAATTTAGGTCATATTTTAATTCTTTCATAATAAATAAAAAAATATTAGAATTAGGGTTTGCCGTCTAATTTAATTTCAATTAACTTCCTTTTTTTCATTAAATCTAAAAAACACAAAATACCAAAAACATTTAATCATTTAATTTGTAATTCATCATTAATTTTAATTGTTTGTAAAAGGGTCCAACGCCCTAATTTTGTTTTAATTTCTCTATTTCGCGCATTTATTTTATTATCGCTTATTATAATTTTGTAAATCTCCCAAAGCCATGTAACTTTACTTTTCGCACTTTATTTACTTCGCATTATTTATTTTTTCGTCAAATCGGGTCCGGTTTAATTTTGGCGATGTGGACCCGCGCCTTTGTAATAGCCTTAGATTTATTTTTCGCAAACTTATAACTGTTAAATATGCATGCAAGAATGAATGTCCAATTAAAATCAAGCGTAGAACACGACAAACATGACAAGACAAATAACTGAAACATGACACACAATTCGCACACACCACCCCTAGGGTACGCCTCACTGTTGCCTTTCGAAAGGTGGTCGTCGAGTAGAAAACGTCTTAGTAAGTCCTCATGATCCGGGAACCTGGCATGAGGGTAGCTTCTAAGGTGTCTTCCCATTGCTCTGGTGATCACTATGTCCCTAAAATCGAATTGACCCGAACACCTCCAACGGTGGTGCTACCTACCTCTCAATGGTGGGATGGCACTACTTTTAAGGACTCTTACACAGACGAATTCCTTAGGGTAGGTAGGTTCTCAAGGATACTTGCTCTAATCTCAAAAAAAACAAAAATCTTTTCACACCAACACATTTTCAAAAGCTTTCAAAGCAAACTTTTCAAACACTCTGACGTATGAGTCGATCTGAAATTTTTCAAAAGAAACTTTTTAAAACCCACATTGAAAAGCAAGCAAACATTTTTGAAAACACATTGAGCAAGTATCTAAGAGCCCATGGATAACCATGGATAGAAAGGGTGCTAACACCTTCCCTTTCTATAACCTACCTCCCGAACCGAGAGCAATCTCTTTAAAGGAATTTTTCTGTGCTTTTGTCCTTTCCAATTGGAGAAAATAAAAGACGGTGGCGACTCTTGCTTCCGCGACATTTCGCGAACCAGCGTTAAACAGTCAGTTCCAGATCCACCGATCACAATATGCATTTGAATATGATTGTTGTTCACAAATATTTGCATAAAAAACAAAATACAATTACTCATAACTTAAGAAACAGGGACAGAAAATAAGAAATGTCAAAACCCGACAGTTACTCTATCCAGCAGGTACCAGGGCAGAGACAGCTTTGGAACACAATCACTAATACATGCGACCTTATAATATCTGTATTCCCCACATAATAAAGGTAATCAAAGCATTGATGTCAGTTCTCTCAAAAACAGGAAGTAATCCCCCTAGCCAGGGTCGTCCAGAAACCTGACACCTATGTTCCCCAGTCGAATTTCATAATCGCGAGCGAATCATCATAAATTATTATCTCCCCAAGCAGAGTTTGTTTCTCTAGCTTAATCCCCAACAGAGCTTAACAAAGTCATTCCCTCGCAGGGCTATTCTCGAATAAAGTTTTTCCTTGGTAGAATATTCACAAATAGCAAAGAACAAATCTCCAACATAGTTATTTCTGTTCACCATCCCCAACGGGAGTAGAAGAACCACAGTTCTCTACAACAGTCAGAAATGCTATTTTCTCCAGCAGTAGTCAAGGATTTATTTTCCCAGACTCAGATATGTCACAACTAACATATCATGCTCATACATCATGACATGCACATATAGCATAATCTCGTTTATTTTGAGAACATTCTCACAATGCATTTCATGCATCACATATAACTAACCCTGTTATCTTTTTCAGGAAAGACAATTATCACCAACAAATCCAACAGTTATACATGTCATATCTACAGGCAACCAAGGAAAAATCAGTTCCCAAAACCAAACGGGTCAACTAATCTACATGATCAAATGAAGTAACCCTACTACCCAGGTTCCTTCCCACAAGCCCTACTATCCAGGCTTTCACCTCGAAGTAACCCTACTACCCAGGTTCCTTCCCACAAGCCCTACTATCCAAGCTTTCATCTCGAAGTAACCCTACTACCCAGGTTCCTTCCCACAAGCCCTACTATCCAGGCTTTCATCTCGAAGTAACCCTACTACCCAGGTTCCTTCCCACAAGCCCTACTATCCAGGCTTTCATTTCGAAGTAATCCTACCATCCAGGTTCCTTCTCCCTTATCTCCAGACAAGAGCTTACAACACTGTAAGGCCCAGACCTAACCAGATACGATCGGTTTCACATTTCCCCAGTAAGTCACTGTACAACCTGGACCCTGACCAGACATACATTCTACTTTCACCCCCTCAATCAGGAGATAATTCCCCAGTAGAGTAATGGACAACCGAAGCTCCTATACTTTACTTCCAGTGCATAAATCAAAATTCCCCGTTAAAGTCCCCCTCGACGGCAGGTACGTGAATTCTCACGAAGGAATCTCTTATGCAACCAATCTTTACTGGATGGTATCTTTAAGCCCATCTCCGATGATTTCCCTTTGCCTTCCAAATGGCGTCGGTAAGCCCATTCCCGACACCACCGATCAATGTTACTTCATGCGAGTGCAAATTTCTGGGCACTCTAGTGTTCAATCATCTTCCACCTTCAGATCACGAAAGGAAGACCAACCAATCTACATCCTCAGGCTTAAGAAGATTGAATAGGGGAAACTATTGTACCCCAAAATTTGCCCTCTCATTTCTCAAAGGATCATCCTGGACTCTCAGGTTTGCTTCTATCAAGTTCCAAGTCTTGAATTACAACTTTTCAAGAAAATCACTCATAAGGGCAAAATGGTCAAAAGTACACTGAAGAAGTCAAACTTTGACTTTTAAATCAAAAATCAAGTTTCAACCATTATATTTCATCAAGAAATGAAACTAGTTTAAGAAATCAGAAGTCAGAAATTACTTTGAAAAAATCAATTTTCTAAACATTTAGAAAATTTTCTGTTAAGAGAATATAAAACTTCAGAACTTCTGGACCAGCCTTCATGTGGGTGCAATCAGAATTTGCAAACACGGTTCAAAACATGATGCTTCAATCAGAACATGTAGAAGCGATGCTCTTTGGTCAGAACAGGATTCTTAAATATATGAAGGCATGTTCAACGCTTCGGTCAGATCATCATCCTTCGAGTCTCATTCTGGTCTCCTGCGATCAGAACATCACCAAATCTCAAAACCTCGTTTAAACAACCTGGTGCACTGCTACAACACAGTGCTCTAACCAACAGTTAATCCAGTCCACGCCTGCATTTTCCCAAATCCTGTATTTGCACCAAATACAAAAAGTTATGATCAAAAAGCAATGGAATAGTGTGCCAAAAAAGTTTAAATCCCATTTGTTCCCCCCCCCCCCCCCCCCCAAAACCACAACAAATTCACCTATAAATAAGTTGCTCCATCACACTTTCAAGGGGCTGGCTTTTGGATAGAGAGAAATGTCAAAAGAGAGAAAAGAAAGTTGTGAAACCTTCATAAAAAACCCAAAATTCCCAAACAGAAAACCAAAACCTTTGTTCTTCCCTTTGAGTCGAAGAACTTGGCATTTTCTCTCCCGTTACTCTCGCTGACTCCAGAATATATGAAGGAAGCAGTTCAAGTTCCAAACACACATTTTAGGATTCAAGGTAAGTCTTTCTGACTTTGCATCTTTTTTCATTCAGAACATCATTAAATATGTAAATATCATAGTATTAATGTTGTCCATATCATTGCATAAACGAAGAAAAAAAAGTGGATAAGAACTTCTTGATTAAGTCAGGCTTAGGATTGGGATTAGAACTTCTATAAATTTTTGTGCTCTTATCCCTCTGATTTGTTATTTGATTAAGATCTGAATAAGTTGCTGATGGTTGATTAATATGAGAAAAAAAAGTTGAAATATAACACAGAATTTATGATATTTCCACTCACTGTTTTAACGCATAGAACTTCTGATGCTTACTCACTGTTTTAGCATAACACATAACTTATGAGTTCTCATTATTGTTAAACACACTGAACTTATGATACTTCCACTCACTATTTTAAACACTCTGAGTTTCTCATTTTCACATGCTGACGATACATTGAATTTCTGAGGTTTACTCACTGTTTTGGCGTAATTCAGAACTTCTGACTTTTGGCTCACTGTCTGAATACCACCCAGAACCTCTGTGTTTTCCCTCTAACATTTTTTGCAGGACCTCAGAGTGCACCCATTCAGAACTTATGATGCCCACTGACGTATCTTTCTGAGTCACAGCACTCCCGGCATCAGAATTTCTGATTCCTTTTGTTTTGTTGGCAGCAGCACGCTGATTCTATATCTCATTTATTTCCTTTTTATCACTTTCAATATTAATACTCTTTTATCAATATAAAAAAGGACATAAAAATATTTTCTTTTTACTAACTAATTCATTTTTTAATTCATTAAGACAAAAACATTTTTCCAAACAAAGTCCCTTTTTCTTTCTTGCATTATTATTTCAATATGGTTGTAATAAATAATTAGGATTTATTTTCTTGCAACCCCTCCAGTTGTAAATTTTTATACCCCATCCCCCTAATGATTGTAATAACGTTGAATCTTTACTTTCACACTTTTATTGCTCTCATATGTTATTAGTAACTATGGTGTGTATGGCAAGATATGAAATCAACAAATAGATCACCCTAATCAAGACTAAAATGCATGCAATCAAACACACTTGCACACTGGCACCCTTAGAGTAATCCCACTTTGTGGCCTATTGGAAAAATAGTCATGTCCCTCGAACACGGGCATTTTAGCAAAGACCCTCGATAAACGATCGTAGTCCCTCGATGACCCTCGATGTTGCCCTCGTTAAACGATCTAGTCCCTAAAACGACATTACTAAACCGTCCCGTAGGTTACCTTCTATGATTATACAAACGTCACATACTCGTCCCTTCACATACAAAGATGGGGCTTCTTACCAAATCAATGGTAAGATAACAACATCTAAAGGAGGAGGAAAAGAACATCTAAGACTTTTGAGTAGGTAGATTTGCTCCTAGTTGCTCGCTTGCTCACAAAAAAAACATTTTATACACCAACACTCTCATTTTGAAACATTTTCGAAGACAACACTTTGTATGCGTTCTTATAGAGACAAGAACCGTTACAAAGACACATTTTCAAAATCACTTTCGAAAACACATTTCACAAACACATCTTTGAACTATTTTCCAAACAAACACTTTGTACGCGTTCTTTAGAGACGAGAACCATTACAAAGACGTTTTTAAAAATACTTTCAAAACCCTCACCACAAGCGCATTCAAACAAAAGCAAGTTATCTAGAGAGTAACTAAGAGCCCATGGAAAACCATGGATGAAAGGGGTGATAATACCTTCCCTTTTCATAATCTATCCCCCGAACTCAAGAAAACATCTCTAAACGTCTTTCCTGTGCTTTTTCACCTTTCCTTTTGGATAAAAGAAAAGTTAGTGGCGACTCTTGCTAAACCGTAACATCTGCGAATACAAATGTGAAACAAAAAGTCAGTTCTCCCACCATATCATAGTTATAACTGCAGGCTCTGAATGTCTTAGTGCAACAAGTATTGTCAATCAAAGTGAGTTATGGCACAAAAGATTTGATCATCTGAATTTCAGAAGCTTATGGCATCTGAAATAAAAAAAGCTGGTACATGGAATTCCTAAAATCAAGAAGCCTAATAATTCATGCAAGGTGTGCATGGAAGGGAAGCAACCGAGATTACCATTTGCATCAGAAGTAGCTCTAAGAGAAAAGCATGCCTTGAGAGTAGTGCATTTTGATGTGTGCGGTCCATTTCCAGTAGCATCGGTTGGAGTGAATAAATATTTTGTTTCATTTGTTGATGAGTTCACCAGAATGACATAGGTATCTTTCATAAAGTTCAAACGCGAGGAGTTTTCTGAATTTAAGAAGTTCAGACTGAAGGTTGAGAATCAGAGTGGCCAGACTCTGAAGATTCTTAGAACTGATGGTGGTGGTGAGTATAACTCCACAGAATTCAGAAGGTTTTGTGAGGATAATGGAATTGAGTCTGAGGTTACTACTCCCTATACTCCTTGTTGTACCCCAAAATTTGCCCTGTCATTTCATCAACATTTCTCATCACAAGACTCTTGGAACTCAAGATCAAGCTAGGGTTTGCTCTGCTCAAGACACCTCCTTGCACTGTTGACCTAAATTAGGGTTTGAGTTTGCATAGGATTTTTTTGACCTACAATGCCCAAAGTGACTTTCATACTTCATGTTGGACTCACAAGTTTGTCCATACCAAGTCTCAAGCCTCGATTCAAATTTTTGCCCAGTCAATTGGACAGTTGACCTAGAAATCAGTTGTATTGGGGAAAAAGCCAACTGTGGCCAATTGACAGTCAAACCTCATGAAATTTGACCCACAACAACATTATGAACTCATATGAACCATTTTATCAAGTTTGGATCACAATTCCAAAAGAAATT
Source organism: Vicia faba (assembly GCA_948472305.1). Lineage (NCBI taxonomy): Eukaryota > Viridiplantae > Streptophyta > Magnoliopsida > Fabales > Fabaceae > Vicia > Vicia faba. The sequence goes on along the minus strand of OX451735.1, from coordinate 155,559,765 downwards.
TGATCAGATCACCAAAAGGGCAAAATGGTCATTTTTAGGGTTTTGACTGCACAAAGGCAATTTTTGACTGTTTGACCTAGCCAATGGCAAATCAAGCTCACACATGGACTCAAGGAATCAATGACATTGTCTTTACCCATTCAACAAGTTCAAAAGATCTCAAATGCATAGGATTGACAGATGAATTTTTCAGTCAACTGATCAAAATTTGACTGTACACTGAAAAGTCAAACTTTGACTTTTTGGTCAAATCAAGTTGCCAAGAGTTATATTTCATCAAGACATGTCAAATTATGAAACTTGCTCATCAAGAAACCCAAAAATGAAAATTAGGGTTTAAAATGGAAAAATATCATAACTTAGAAATTTTCTAAGTTATGAAATTTTCTTATTTTTTCCTAAATTTGTCCCATTCTTTCACCAAGATGCAAATGGATTCAAACAAAACTTGCAACATGAAAGTTGTAGTCCATCAAAAATTCTACAACTTTGATTCACAAAGTTTTCTCAAAAGAGGCTTGTATCTCAAGTTATGATTTTTGGAACAAGGGTACCTAAAACTTTTAACTTAGAGAAATTTTGCCCTAATTTAGGCAGGATTTTGACCCATCTTCTTGGATATTTTTCACATAGTTCCACTTGGAGTTTCAAGTAGCATTTCAAATATGGATTATAGTACATGTTCCAAGCTTTCCAATTTATCCAAGAACTCCTCAAACACCCTTGTGGTTAGAGATAATCGAATGCTTGAAGTTAGCAAAAACTCACTTTGATCCATGGCCAATACATGTTCATACCAATTTGCAAATCTGATCTAGCTAGCTTGGTTCACAATTACAGGCCTCAAACCAGTTTGTACTCCATAATTTAATGCATAACCATTGAGCTAAGGTATTATCTTGGTCATTTGGACATTGCATACAAGATTAAGCCCTAAATGGTAAAAGGTATATTGCCATTTTTGCAAAAGGTTACTTTATGTCAAAACACTAAGCCTTAGGCCTTGAACAAAATCTGATACTGCAAACCAAATCCATGATTAGAGGGGCCAAGAGTGTTGTGTGCAGGGTGATAGGAGGGCCTGTACAAAGCTATAACATCACTTCCACTCTTTTACTTCAAGTAGAAGAAACTTGCAAAACAGAAGCAATCTCTCACGTCTGAAAAAACTAACTTACACAAACATTGTAAACTAGTTTCTTACCTCCCAACAAGCCAGAAACACGACCCCTTTGCCTCTCAAACCTCCTTATACACAAAATCACTGTTTTTCTGCAAAACAGGGCAAGCCCTGCAAAACCATCTCCATCTCCATATTCCATCGTGTGTTTTGCCCAAAGATACTCAAACACCTTCCAACCAACCTACATGAGCTATCCTGATCATCCACAAGTTGCTGAAACACCATTAACACACATTGCCATTTTTGTTTCAAAGCTTTGCAGGTTGAGTTCTGTAGCATGATTCAAGCTGTTTCAAAACAAGCTAGGCATTGGAAAAGCTTCTTTGGACCTCAGGCAAGCTCAAAAGAAACTCAAACACTCTTGGAAGTTGCTGCATTGGCCACCTCGAAGTCAACTGAAACAGGTATTTCATGAACTTCTATCTCTCTATTTAGGAATAGTTAGGCTTAGGTTTGTGAATGAAATATGTTGTACTCATAGCCTGAAACCATACATATGCTTAGTTTTAATTTACATTAATCGTGCTAGGAGAATTTCACCCATGAACTTTCTGAAAAAACTAGGTTATAAATTAGGGCCAGAGAAATTCTCTCTGGTCTTTGAGAGTTAGCTTAAGTTTTTTATATG